>CM045739.1:23335000-23395000 GCA_024760905.1 Plotosus lineatus
CTCATCAGTCCGGTGCTTTATGTTTCACCCTAATAAAGCTGTCCTGGGGAAGTCCAGAAGTTGTTGATACTATGTATCACCCTAAAAGCTATCCTGAGGAAGTCCGGAGGTTGTTGATACAGTACTAAAGCTAAAGCTCGTGCTAAAACACTAAAGCTATCTAATCACTAATGCCATATACCACCTTCAGCGACAAATACGATTTAGAGTACCAAACGGAAAAAGCACAGATCGGTTTATAGGCATAACCGCCTCAGCAAAGCTGAAGAGCATGTATGTATGTATGTATGTATGTAAGCTCAGGTAAGATAAAGCGCGAAAGCTAAGCTAAAGTGCTAGCAGCACCGTGAACACCATTAACGATGAAGTCATGAGCCACTTCTGTAACGTTTTGAAAAGAAGGCTTTTCAAAAAAGGTTAAAATTATTATCTTTATTGTTCTTATGCTTTAACTTTTCAGTGGTTTTCATTTTAGTGTGTTATGGTCTCAGAAAAGAGTTGCGCGTTGGAGAGGGGCATGGCTCTAACACACTCATCTATGAAAATGGGTTGTGCTTGATAGTTCACAGGTTTCTAGTTCTTTAGTGCTCTAGTTAATGTTTCGAGTGCACTAGTGTCTTCCATGTGAACAATAAAGCACAGCCGTTTACATAGATGAAACGGGGAAATCGTACATGGAAATCAAACTCAAGCTTGAACTGCTTGAGCACAGAGCTGAGAGATCAAGAGGGACAGTCTTCTAGCACTGAGAGCGCTGCTAGTTTTCTTAGCCTGTGATTAAATGAAAATGATTAAATGTGTGTGTCCCATCCATTCGAGTCACGCCCCTCTCCAACGCCCATTTCAACGCGCAACTCTTTTCTGAGAGACCATAACACTAAAATAAAAACCACAGAAAAGGTAAAAAGTCTCTCACAACAGAAAACATAACATAATGTGCTGTATTCAATAATTTTTTCATCTAATTTGAGGACCTATGGTATGAGGTACGGTACCGTTAACTTCTGTTCAAAAGACGACGGAATGGATTAAGACCATTTACATTATTTGTAATGGGAAAGCGGATTTGGAATTCGAACAGCCTTCTGGAATGGGTTAAGTTTGAGAACCAAGGTACCACTGTATTATTATTATTATTATTAAGTACCCCCAAGTTTTCCACACTTCTGCTTTATTGAAGTTGTAAATGCAGCTGGATCGGGTAATAAGAGTGCTCCATACTCATGTAACATCCATAGTGTGTCAGGAGCTGTTGTAATGTGAAGTAAGCAGGCCACACAGAGGATGAATATACACCTACATGGTGATGTTTATGCTTTACCTGTTTTGAGAGAATCACTTGACGTTAAACATTTATTCGTTTTAAGAACCAAGTGCATGCGAGTTTTAATCTGCATTCCTTCTGGAAACTGGTTTTACTTTATTCAGCATCTGGTCCAAAAATAGAAGAAAGGATGGAGTGACACCGCTCCTCAAGGGATTTAATCTCACACCCTTGTATTTGTTAAGTGCAGAAGCTTGAAGCTGTTTTCTCTTATTCAGCTGCTGATTTTTTTTTTTTTTTCCTCCACCTCTGTTCAGGTACTAGGCCGCTGTTTTCTGACTGTGATGCAAGTTCACTTCCAGTTCCTGTCTCAGGCCCTGCAGAAAGTGCAGCCAGTGGCACAGTCGTGCCTGGCGGAGGCACTGGCGCAGGTGCAGGAGCGCTGCACAGGGGCACGCAGCCATTCTGGAGCTCTCTGCGAGCTGGACGAGGCAGCACGCTCATGGAAAGGAGCAGCAGGGGTATGCACATACACATTTTCAGACACACGCAAGACTGGCATCTTATGTAACATCACATTGCCTGAACGCACCTGAATATAATATGTGCTTTTTAAGGGAACATGTCATGGGGTCATTTTATCACACTTGAGAAAATTATCAGAAGCCTGGTGTGAATGTGCTGGGTGACTGATTCTAAGGTTGTGAGTTCAAGCCTGACTATCAACAACACCCCCCACCCCACCCCCGAAAGCTAACTGGGTTTACATAGGCTGTGTCGCTCATTGTGGTGAGAGGTTCATGTAAAAAAAAAAAATTGCTGACATTTGTCAAGAACAGCTACATAGCTATCAGCGTGTTTCTGCCCTGTGATGGCCTCGCAGGCTGTCCAGGGTGCACTATTTCCTCACCCAGAGTTGGCTGAGATGTCTATAGGGCGCTGGATCGCTGATCCAAAGGTTGTGGGTTCGAGTCCCACTCTCCACAAGGTTGTTACTGCCCACCCCCCCCAGTGCGGCTACCTGGGTTATCAAAGGCGGGCCATGTCTCTCACTGTCTATGGTGAGAGGCATGTAAAAGACCCATTGCTGACATTCGTAAAGAGTAGGCTGCAAAGTCGTCAGCGTGTTTCTGTCCCTTGCTAAAAGGGTTGTGACAGGAAGGGCATCCGACGTAAAAACAACTTCCAAATCAAAACGTGCGAATCATATGATTCGCTGTGGTGACTCCCGAGTAAAAGGGAAAAAGCCGAAAGGAAGACAGACAGTTGGCTGAGATGGGCACCAACCTCCCTGCAACCCTAATTAGGATTAAGCGGTTCAGAAAATGCATGAATGAATAATAATTAAAAATTAACTGTAGCTTCTAGTCTTTTAATTCATTCATTCCTTTATCTGGATACACTCGTCACTCTGTCTGACACTCTTTTCACTTCTCGAACATTCCTGACAAACCCCTCCTTCAAGATGACTCCTACTCCATTTCTCTTCCCATCCACACCATGAAAAAACAGCTTAAACCTTGTTCCTAAGCTTCTAGCCTTGCTACCTTTCCACCTAGTCTCCGAGACACACAGTATGTCCACCTTCCTCCTCTGTATCATGTCAGCAAGCTCTCTACCTTTTTCTTTCATAGTTACAACATTTAAAGCCCCTACTCTTAGTCCTAGACTCACACCTTTCCTCTTCTCTCTCCGCCTACGGACACGCCTCCCGCCTCTCCTTCTTCGACCAACAGTAGTTTAATTTCCACCAGCACCATGTCAAAATCTTCAAAATCAAGATCAAAATCTTTATCACTTTTATTTCCATACACCCAAATGTATTGGGAACACAACACATTCTTTTCCAAATCAAAACATGAAGAAAAGTACAGACGCGCCCCGACTTAGGTTTTTGATTGGTTCCGGACGGCCGGACGTAAGTTGAAAGTGAACGTAAGTTGTTGCAGTGACGTATGACGCTCATACTGTACTATACATCCATAAATACAATTACCGTATCTCATAAAACACCCTTAAATCAATTATTATAAACATAACATTGTAAAATTATATCAAATAGTATCAACATTAATTTCAAATAAGTCACTTATTTATACCGAATTACTTTACATGAAGCTTAAAACAGCCAATCAACGCTTACAATATGTGAAGCGCTCAATACCGTAAGTAGTGTACTTGCAAAAGTAGTGTATTTGCTGTGGGTTATACAGACTTCCGGTCTTTCAAGTGCACAAGGGTGCCATTGAACTCGTTTAGAACACAGCCTGCATTGATGCCGTCTCCCAGCAAAGCAGAGAGCTCTTTCTTTTGTGGAAGTAAGTAAACTTTATTCAAGAGATGCATACAAAGAACAAGTACAAAAGTACACATATATCTTGTTGGATCCCATTTCAAGGGCATTTCCTCTTCAGCATAACGCAGCACAACTTCTCATAATCAAACTGATCCATGATCCCCGTGATGTGATAAATAGGCCCAACTCCGTAGTATGAGAAACATCCCCGTATCATGATGCTTGTGCCACCAGGATTCACTGACTTCAGTGCACTGTGGCTTGAATTGGGTCTGTGAGGATCATCTAGGGGGCCACTAGACCCAAAGGCTGGTCAATGTGCTCTTTGGTAAATTATAACCTCTTCAGCACATGTCCTTTTTTTTTTTTTTTTTTTTTTTTTTTTTTTTTTTTTTTTTTTTAGCAGTGGGAATTTGCAGGGGTCTTCTTGCTGACAGGTTGGCTTCACATAGGCGTTTTCTAATTGAAACAGGACTCACAGGTAAATTTAAACATTTGTTCTTTCTGGAGCTGATTGTTGGTTGAGTCCTTCTTGCCATTTTGGCTCTTCTTCAATCCATTTGAATGGTAGCTTTTTGTTTCTTCCATCATTTTCAGGTTCTGTTTTTTTTTGATCATTTGATCAATTTTTGATCATTTTACCGTAGATGAGTAGTGTCTCATTCTCTGCCATTTTATGTTTCCCCTCTCCAGTCAACCTTTTCGTGAAGGTACGCTGTTCTTCCAAACAATGTCTGGAACGACTCATTTTCTTCAGAATTTCAGAGAGAAATGCTTTATAACCAGCATGGACAACATTTTCCCACCTTTCATTCATTCATTTTCTGTAACCGCTTCATCCTAATTAGGGTTGCGGGGAGGCTGGTGCCCATCCCAGCCAACTCAGGGCGAAGGCAGAGTATACCCTGGACAGCTCGCCAGGCCATCGCAGGGCGGAAACACGCCGACTGCTTTGCAGTTTACTCTTGTCGAAAGTCAGCAATGGTTCTTTTACATGCCTCACACCATAGACAGTGAGAGACATGGCCGGCCTTTGATAACCCAGTTAGCTGCACTGGGGGGACAGTGACAACCTTGTGGAGAGTGGGACTCGAACCCCCAACCTTTGGATCAGCGATCCAGCACCTTATACCACTAGACCACCACTGCCCTATACATTTCCCACCTTCCTTTCTTAAATAAGGACAATAATTAGCACCTGTTTTTAAGAATGAATGATGTCACTAATTGAAAACCACACTGTTATTATTTTAAACACTCAATTAGTGATTCACTTACACAGAATCAGCAGCATACAGGTCATGTCTGTCGGATTCTATTACTCTACTATACCTGATAGTAAATTATTTGCCACATAGAAATATAATTTCTACCAAAAACACTGATTGATCTGGTTAGTAATGTCTGACCGCTATTACTTTTAACACAACTGTGTAAAGCTCCTTTTTTATTCTCTATTCAGCTGCCCTGTGATATAACAGCTGACTTTGTCCTCAGCGATCTTTCCCTTTACTGGTTTCTGATAGTGGGTGGGGATTGGTAGAACTGGGGGACTTCAGGATTTCAAAAGAATTATGGTAAAATAAATTAATAGTTTATAAAAGTCAGTATGTGTACAGATTAGCAGTAATCCAGAAAGTAATGGACATTGCTCATCACTGTTCATGTGTAATGTTGTACCACATGGTGCATCATGTTCGAATCTCCACAGGGTCTCGTTTGAAATCAAGCACTTCAAGTGACGTACAGTATGTTTTTCCTAAAATGGTGACAGTGCGGTCACATGTCACATGATCACGTCATCCATCAAATTATTTGTCGGCTTGCTTCTTAGTTTTTTTCAAAAACAATTTTTTTGAAAATGTATTCGGTTGCTTTTTGTCGCTTGTGCCTATCTGTACCTGACCATGATAGAGTCTGTTGAGGGTGAAAGGAGAATGCTGTGTTGCACCGAGTTCCATCCGGGTACTCGTAGTGTGACTACATGTTGTTGTACTTCAGTGTGAATGCATTCATGTGTATGTGTATGTGTAATAACACAGATATGAATTAAAGCTGGTTGTAGGTTACAGTTGGAAAAGACGTGATTGTGTCATGAGAAAGGGGGATTCACTGATTAAACAAGCCTCATGGTGCTCTCGTGCACTTCCAGAGAGCTGCTGATGCAGAATCCATAGCTGACATTCTTTGAATGTGAGGTCATATGATTCGTTCAGTATTTCATTTGAAATGTCACTGGGTGTTATTGGAGTTCTGGCGGGTAGTCGAGGCATGTAGTGGATGATGAGGTTAACTGGATTATAAGTGACACTCTTCCTTTAGGGTATTATATAATTAGTTATCGGCCTTATCTGAGGTGTGTTAGTCTCAATTTTTTTGTTGTTGTTAAATAATAATTGCTATTATTTATTTATAAACACATAATGAATAGTAGGAGAAACACCGTTGTGCACAATGGATGCATGTACTGTTACCTTGATGCTGTTGTTGGTAGTGGCTGGTGGTGTTGGGTCTGAACAGCCAATTCCTCTGTTATTAGTGACCGAAAACAGAGTTATTAATGTTACGAGCACTGTAGCTGGATCTGACTGCATCACCAATATTCCGCCAGTGTTTAGCTCAGATGAACTTGTTCTGGCACCGTGTAATTGACTTATAATCAGAACTAAAAGAAGAGGCTGCATCAGTAAATGAAATGATGTATATTTTCCCATATTTGGTTTTGTGTTACCCCATTTTAGTCTATGATGATGATGATGATGATGGTATGTATGTGTTCAGGCCACGGCGCGTCTGCGAGAGCGAGGTCGCGACGGTTGTCTGGCTGGTTTTCAGGTACAGCAGCTCTTCTGCTCTCATAGCCCCTCTCTCCCCGACCAGCAGCTCAAAGAGCTCAACCTGAAGATAAACAGCGCTCTGCAGGTCAGAAGACCTCTATCAGCTATGACTCTGTTTCTGTTTGTAAATTGTTTTTAGCTTAAAATACTGAAAAGAAAGATGTTTTGATGCCTGTAATGTTCAATACTTCTCATACAATGTGTATAATTGCCCTATTTACAGTGACTGTTGTCTGAGACTACAGGTCAGGTTAGGATCGCCAAGCAGCAGGTCATCACGTGTGTAGGTTCTGTGGTAGAGCTTTGGACAAGGAATACCCCATGAGATGTTTCTAAATCCAGGATTTTTTGTAACCCTTTAAGGCCCAAATTATTTTTTGCAGTTAAAAAAATTGTAACACTAGTTTTTCCTACTCAAAAAGGCCTAAGGAAACACTCCAAACACATTTCTTTCAATGAATTATAACACTAATAGCATAGTAATAACAAATAATAACACTCACAAATTCGTGAACAACATAATCCGCACTCAAGATCATCTCACAGCTGACTGAGGCGCGTGGGCTCAAGCTGTATTGCATCAGGCTACACCACAACAAATATTCAATGTGTCTAGTAGTTATTAGCATTTTTTGGAAAGAGAACCATATGGTCCTGCTGGGCATTAAAGCCTTAAAGAACTATTGAACATAGAGACATTTAAGTTCTGGCTTGTGAGATTGTTTGTGTTTTTGCTTGACAATAAAAATATGGACAGAAGCTTTAAATGGTGTTCATTTGTGCAGGCATACAGATCTGCGCTGGAGTCTCTGGGTCACTGTGAGTACGCGCTCAAAGGAGGCTTTCACTTGAAACCCAAAGCTATCGAAGCCGCTTTACAGGTAGGCATCGTGGAACTGTTGTGTGGATGATGTGGAGACAGCACAGTGTATGTGATATCAAGTGTATAGATTTTTTTAGTTTTTGTCAAGTTCAGTGCAGGCATGTATTATTTTGTGTGTGTGTCTGTTAATGATTTCTTTAATTGTGTGTGTGTGTGTGTGTGTGTGTGTGTGTGTGTGTGTGTGTAGGGTTGCTGTAGTGAGGCTGAGGCTCAGCAAGCCGGTCGTATGCAGACCACATCTCAGCCACTCCAGTGCGAATTGCCCACGATCCCTCTGCAGATCGGCTCACACTTCCTCAAAGGAGTCTCCTTCAACGAGTCAGCTGCCGACAACCTCAAACTGAAAACGGTATACAGTCAAGGCTAAAAGTTTTGGCAGTGACACAAATTTTGTTGCTTCAATTTTGTGGTGGTGATTCACATTGTTTCTCAACTATTGTGCCGAGTGCTCACAAGCATTTCAATGAATTGCAAAGAGCTGCTTTGGCATAAAACATGACTATCACAAAATCCCATTTTCACTGTATTTGATCCTAGTGCAAAATGATTAGCTAACATCATTTCAGTAATATCAGAATATTTATCAGCGCAGAACGAAGGGTGACGGAGTACAAGTCAGTTTAAGTCACGCTACCATTTTCATGTCATTTTAGGAGCAGACTTATTGCTATAAAAGTCAAAGACATGCTTGAAATCATTATCTTCTTGTGTTAGCAATGGTTACCTCCAAAGAAACCCATGCAGCAATCATTGCATTGCATCAAAATGACCTCACATGCAAGGGAATTGCTGTTAAAGATATTGCACCGAATGCAATGCGAGTTGGGTTCTGTCCATGTCCCGAAGGCATGGGTTCTGTCAGACCGATCCTCAGCGACTCTCGGGACATGGAATGTCACAGTCTCGGGGTCCAAATGTTGGGGTTCTCTCCGGTTGATGGAAGGGTAGATTCCCTCCGTCTTTGGGTGGGGGGACGGGTCCTGACTGTTATTTGTGCTTATACACCAAATGACCGTTCTGAGTACCCACCGTTTTTGGAGTCTTGGGGGGGGGGTTGGAGAATGCTCCCTCGGGAGACTCACTTGTTGTCTTGGGAGACTTCAACGCCCATGTGGGCAACGATATTGTGACCTGGAAGGGTGTGATCGGTAGGTACAGCCTCTCCAGTCTGAACCCGAATGGTGTTTCGTTGTTGGACTTCTGTGTTCGTCACAGTTTGTCTATCATGAACACCATGTTCGAACATAAGTGTGCCCGTAAGTGCACTTGGCACCAGGGCACCCTAGGTCACAGTTCGATGATTGACTTTGTCGTCGTGTCATCGGACTTGCGGCTGTATGTTCTGGACACTCGGGTGAAGAGAGGAGCTGAGCTGTCTACTGGTAGTGAGTTGGCTTCGGTGGTGGGGGAGGCTGCTTTCCAGACCTGGCAGGCCCAAGCGTGTAATCAGGGTCTACTGGGAACGTTTGGCGAAGTCCCCTGTCCGAGAGGCCTTTAACTCCTACCTCCGGCAGAGCTACAACCATGTCCTGGAGGAGGCGGGTGACATGGAATCCGAATGGGCCATGTTTCGTGCCTCCATTGGTGAGGTGGCAGCCCATAGCTGTGGCCGGAAGGTCGTCCGTGTTTGTCGTGGTGGTAACCCCCGAACCCGGTGGTGGACACCTGTTGTGAAGGGGGCCGTCCAGCTGAAGAAGGAGGGCTATCGAGTTTTATTAGCCTGTGGAACTCCCAAGGCAGCAGACAGGTACTGGCAGGCCAAACGTGCTGCAGCCAAGGCTGTCACAGATGCAATATCTCGGGCGTGGGAGGAGTTCGGTGAGGGCCTGGAGAGACTATCGGTTGGCCACAGAATGGTTCTGGACCGCCATCCGACGCCTCAGGAGGGGGAAGCAGTTCTCCACAAACACCGTTTACAGTGGAGGTGAGGAGCTGCTTCCCTCAACTGGGGATGTTGTCGAGAGGTGGAGGGAATACTTTGAGGACCTCCTCAATCCCACCAATCTCCCACTGTGGAGGAAGACGACCCTGGGGATTTGGGTGGGGGTCTGCCCATCACTGGAATGGAGGTCACCGAGGTTGTCAAAAAGCTTCTCGGCGGTCAAGCTCCGGGGTTGGACGCGATCCGCCCGGAATATCTCGGGGGTCTGGATGCTGTAGGACTGTCTTGGTTGACACGTCTCTGCAACATCGCGTGGTCATCGGGGGCTGTACCTCTGGATTGGCAAACTGGGGTGGTGGTCCCGATTTTTAAGAAGGGGGACCGGAGGGTGTGTTCCAGTTATCGGGGAATCACACTCCTCAGCCTACCTAGGAAAGTCTATGCAGGGGTACTGGAAAGGAGGATCTGACCGATAGTTGAACCTCGGCTTCAGGAGGAACAATGTGGTTTTCGTCCTGGCCGTAGCACTCTTGACCAACTCTATACTCTCCACAGGATTTTGGACGGGGCATGGGAGTTTGCCCAATCTGTCCACATGTGTTTTGTGGATTTGGAGAAGGCTTTTGACCATGTCCCTTGAACAATCTTGTGGGGCGTGCTCCGGGAGTCCGGCATTACGGACCCGTTGCTACGGGCCATTCGGTCGCTGTATCACCGGAGCCAGAGTTTGGTTCATATTGGTAACAACAGGTCAAATTCGTTTCCGGTGGGAGTTGGAGTCTGCCAAGGCTGTCCTTTGTCACCGATTCTGTTCATAATTTTTTATGGACAGAATTTCTAGGCTCAGTTGAGGCATTGAAGGGTTCTGGTTTGGTGGCCATTGGATCTCATCTCTGCTTTTTGCAGATGATGTTGTCCTTTTGGCTTCATCAGGTCGGGACCTCCAGCTCTCATTGGAGCGATTCGCAGTCGAGTGCGAAGCAGTCGGGATGAAGATCAGTACCTCCAAGTCTGAGGCCATGGTTCTCAGTCGGACAGGGGTGGAATGCACCCTCCGGGTCGGGAATGAGGTCCTGCCCCAAGTGGAGGAGTTTAAGTGTCTTGGGGTCTTGTGGGGTCACGAGTGAGGGAAGAATGAAGCGGGAGATCGACAGACAGATCGCTGCAGCCTCTGCTGTTAAACGGAGCCTGTACCGGTACGTCGTGGTGAAGAAGGAGCTGACCTGCAAGGCGAAGCTCTCAATTTACCAGTTACCTACGTTCCAACCCTCACCTATGGTCACGAGCTTTGGGTAGTGACCGAAAGAACAAGATCGTGAATACAAGCGGCTGAAATGAACTTCCTTTGCTGGGTGGTGGGGCTCTGGGTGGGGGAGATAAGGTGAGAAGCTCTACCATCCGTGGAGAGCTCGGAGTAGATCCGCTGCTCCTCCGCATTGAAAGGGGCCAGTTGAGGTTGCTCGGGCATCTGGTCAGAATACCTTCCGGACGCCTCCCTGGTATGGTGTTGCGGGCATGTCCAACCGGGAAGAGACCCCGGGGTCAACTTAGAACACGCTGGCGGGAATATGTCTCTCGGCTTGTATGGGACTGCCTCGGTGTCCCCCCGGAAGAGTTAGAGGAAGTGGCTGGGGAGAGGGATGTCTGGACCTCTTTGCTTCGGTTGCTGCCCCCGTGACCCGACCCTGGACTTAGCAGAAGAAGATGAGGATTATGAGGATATTGAACCTGAAAGAACCGTTGACCGAATCATAAAAAAAACTTCAAGTAGACATGTTCAGCTGCAGCAAAGAAGGCTTCAGTACTTCCCAGCGTGTCCAGTATGTGGCATGACCCTCTCCTCTTCAGGAGTCAGCTACAGAATTGTGTTGCCATCAGTGCAGAACTTGCTCACGATTGACAGCAGGTGTGACTTCATCTGCACGCGCAGTGAGGCAAAGACTTTTGAACAAAGACCTGGTATCAAGACGGGCAGCAAGAGCCGCTTCTCTCCAAGAAAAACATCAAGGACAGACAGAACTTCTGCCGAAAGTATGGTGAGTGGCAAGCAGAAGACTGGTGCAAAGTTGTTTTCTCTGAAACACCATTTCAAATATTTGGGACATCTGGAAAAACAGCTGTCAGGAGAAGAAATGGTGAATGTCACCATGAGTCGTGTCGTGCCGACAGTGAAACATCCCGAGACCATTCATGTTTGGGGTTGCTTCTGATCTAAGGGAGTGGGCTCAGTCACCGTCCTGCCCAAAAAGACTGCCATGAATAAAAAATGGTCTCAAAACACCCTCAAAGACCAACTCCTCCAAACGATCCAGGAGCACATTAGTGAGGATTTGTGCATGTTTCAGCATGATGGAGCACTATATCATAAGACAAAAGTGATCAGGAAGTGACGCAAAGATCATAAAATTAATGTTTTAGATCCATGGCCAGGAAACTACTAAGATCGTAATCAAATCGAGAACCTGTGGTCCATCTTCAAAAAACAGGAATACAAGCAGAAGCCCACAAATTGTGAGCAACTTCAAGCACTGATTAGGCAAGAATAGGCCGCAAGAAGTCAGGATGTAGTCCAGAATCTGATACCCAGCATGCCAAAGTGAATTGCTGAAGTTTTGAAGTAGGGTCAACACTAAATATTGACTTGGCAAAAGATAGGTTCCAATAAAAGTCTGTAAAACATGTTAAATGTGTGTAATTGTTTCCATGCATACCAAATAAAAAGATGTGTGGGGGGGAAATCTCACAAAACCAAGCAACATTTGTGAAAACATAAATTTTGCATCACTGCCAAAACATTTGGCCATGACTGCATAAACACGCACACACACACACATACTCCACAAAGTCTCTGTGCATCCTATTATCTCTCTCACCTGTAGTTCACCTGTAAATTGTGCTGCCTCTCAGGAATGATATCACATGACCACTTTAAACAACGGTTAAAACAGACCCGGTCTTTTTTAATGATGGCAATCATTTCCACCCACATTAGCCTAAAGTGTTCTATTAGACGATCGCTTCAATGTGTAAATCAGAAAGATACGTGTCCGCTCTGCATTCCTGTCTCGTCTCGTCTCGGCTCCACTGTTACAAATTCCTACAAGTGTTTTCATGCATGCTGACGTCCCTTCAAGCACAAATTTGCCTTTCTTCCTGTCCTGCCTTGTCTTGGGAAGCATGTGTTTATGTTCTGCTACAGTTGTTTTCTCAGTCTTTCCAAGTGAAACTTGAGCTAATTATTTATTTATTTAATATTATTTTTTTCCAATCCGAACAATGGATGCAAAATTCCAGGAATTTTTAAAGCTGGAGATTTTTCTTGTGAATTACTGCACGTTAGCCAATAACAGCAAAATTAAATATTTTTTGAGGTATGATATTGGGTAAAACAACCAGATTTAATGCAAATTTAATTGAATTTCTACTCTGCACTATGTATTTATATATTAAAAAATAATAATTTGAGTTAAAAAATGTATTTTAAAAAAAGTTGTATTTGAAATATTTGTATTAATGTATTAGAATACCCGATATTCCCACCTATTTTGGATTGTTTCCCACTGAAATTTCCATTTCTAATTTGGAATACTTCCAAAATCCAAAGTTCCTAGAAACATTTCCCAAATTCCATTTTTAGTTTTTGAATTATGAATTTCTTAAACTCTGAGTTTTTTCACTGTACCAAAGAACTAAAG
Organism: Plotosus lineatus; assembly: GCA_024760905.1. NCBI lineage: Eukaryota > Metazoa > Chordata > Actinopteri > Siluriformes > Plotosidae > Plotosus > Plotosus lineatus. The sequence continues at coordinate 23,347,858 of CM045739.1, forward strand.
TTAAATTAATAAAGATGTAGTACATTCTCATTTCCAGGGCAGCTCGTACAGACTGTGTGTTTAAATCAATACACACTGCATTCAGGGAGATGGACAAACATGGAGAAAAACAACAAAAGCAGACATTTGGAATCATTACTTTCCATTTTAAATTACTTTGGAAGAATGTTTTTCTGTATGCTTGTGCAAACTTATGAGTCACACTGACTGTCTTATCTAAAATTGTTATTATTATTATTAATAATAATAATAAATCTTACTGTGGTGATATATTACTATTATTTTATATACAGTTTACAGGGTTAAGTTTGTATCACTTATTTATGCCAATCACATACTAATATTTCTTTAAATTTTTCGTTTGATATTAATGATTTGAAAGAATGCAGTCTAAAAAATGGAATCCATAATTTAACCGAATATTTAGTATATATCCTGTAAGAGTGGAGTGCGTTGTGGAAGATTTATTCACCATTTGGATGTTATTTTGTCATTTTCAGCTTTGTTTGCTTTGCTCTTTGAGGAGTTATGTGGGCTTGGCTAAATGTTAATCTGCTTCACTGTAAGTGTTTTCCGGTGCTCTGTTGGAAAATTGGCATTTATTGACACGTGCATGAATATTTTTTTCTTTTTCTTTTTACGCTTTATAAATATTTGGTTTGGCTTAAAAAAGACTCGCACACAATTTGGAAAAAAGTGGAAAAAAACACAACCTCTGCACAGTGCAATGTATTCAGCTTTGTATGCAAATATATACTCTTGAGCAGGGGTCGACAACCTTTGCCATTGAAAGAGCCATTTGGACCCGTTTTCCACAGTAAATTAAACACTGGCAGCTGCAAATCCTTTTTTGACATTTAAAATCAAATAACACTGCATGTAATGTTTTTTCCCCTCTTTTCCCTTCATGTTAATATAAAAAACAATGTGTTGCATTGATTTGAACAACTACAGAGACAATTTAATTACAATTCTGCTTGCAACAAAAACATTTAGATTCAAAAAAAGACGTTGAATAAAAAGTTACTTTCAATGAAAATTTCCAATGTCTATTTGAATTCTGAGGCAGTGGTGTCCTTGTGGTAAAGGTGCTGGATCTTAAGGTTGTGGGGTTCAAGACCCACTCTCAACAGGTTGTCATTGTCCCCCATTGCAGCTAACTAGGCTATCAAAGGCCGGCCATGTCTCTCACATAGTGCGAGGCTGGTAAAGAACCATTGCTGACTTTCAACAAGAGGAGCTGCATAGTCATCAGTGTCTTCATGTCCTGCGATGGTCTGACGAGCTGTCCAGGGTGTACTCTGCTCTCGCCTGGAGTCGGTTGGGATGGGTGCCAGCCTCCCCGTAACCCTAATTATTAGGATTAAGCGGTTCAGAAAATGAATGAATGTGTTCGAGTCCTTCTTGTATTTTTATGAAGAAAAAGAATATCTGTCCCACGAAGTGAGGGACAGGGTGCAGCCAGATGTTTTAACGGGTTAGGTAGCCAACCTCACCATCACATCTTTTGTGGGATCTTCTTTTTCTTTATTCGTTATATAATGATCTTTTGTCATCATTTTAATTTACAAAAATGACAGCAACACAAAAGTATATGATGAATTATTTTAAGAAGGAGCCTGCTCAACATTCTTTGAAATAATATTAATGCTTAATACTGCACTGACCTACCAATTCTCACAGTGGACACGGAACCAGACCCAGTCTTTTATTTTGTCACTGTGAGGAGAGTTATTTAATTCGGAGATTGCTGTGCATAAACCAAATCTCATTCACTGTCTCTTACTTCAGCTGTGATGTCCGTTCCTGGATTACAAACCCCGGCGGCGGAAAAAAACTCGCTCGCTCGCTGCGCTGCTGCTAGGATGGTGAGAACACTGCTTGCCATGATAACAAGGGTTTGGTGGCATGCTCCCTCCACCAACACAGCAGCTCAAAAACACTGAGTCTCTCAATGTTGCTGAATAATATAATGACAGCCATGTCCACAAGAACACACAAAATTCCCCCGCTCGCACCCGTGACTGTTAATTTTCATCTATGTAATTTTCAACCCGAAAAGAGCATGTTTTTGCAAGGTTACGTAATGGGTACCTGTGGGTACCTGACCATTGCAGGACTCTGCCTGAGGCAGATTTTCCCGTTATTTAGGTGAAAGCTGGTTTAACTCTCTACCCCTGGGAGCCCGGAGTGCTTCAGTTGTGAGTAAATAAGCGGCATTTTCTTTTTGCAATTGTTTTGGTGATGCAGTGTTTTTTGTATATGAAGCACGTTTGCACCCATCAGCCACCGTAAAGTACACATTCATTATTTTCAAAAGCCATGGAGCCACATCAGAAAGGTGAAAGAGCCGTATGCGGCTCCGGAGCCATGGGTTGCCGACTCCTAGTCTTAAGGAAATTTTCTTCCATACTTGCTCATTACTTTACCTTTATGGCTAAATTGAGAAGAAACTTTGAGAATTCTCATAAGATTTCAGATTTTTGCTATTAAACTATCATATACTTTGATTGCAAAACTTTCAGGTGAATTTTATTAGGGGTAAAAGCTGTAAAAAAAATAATAATAATATAAATAAATAAAAAAGGGGGGGGGGGCAGGCATGTCAGTTTTTAAAGTAGTTCCTTACCTGGCTTCTCTTCTGCTCTTCAGCACACCATGTTGCAGCTCATTAAGGAGGCATCAGGGCAGAACGGTGTGTCTGCGCGTGACGACTCGCCCGTGACTGAGGTACTGAACCTGGTATGCCCCTCTACGTGGAGAGGGGCGTGCAAAACGGCTGTGCAGCTGCTGTTCGGACAGGCAGGACTGGTGAGACTGTTATAAGTCATATCTATTTATTAATTTATCCTTTATTCCTTTTTGTTTATTTTTACAATTTATTTATTTGAACACTATTTGAACACTCAACACAATGAATGTATTGATTCATTCATTTATTGGTTTATTCAATCATCTATTAGTTTGTTGATTTATTCGTGATTTGTTTGTTTATTATGCCTCTCCTCTCCCTGTGTGCGTGCATCCATCCTGCCGTCCATCTGATCTTCCTTGTGGGCTTCTTCTGAATCCCTTAAGATTTTGACAAAACTCTCACCAGTCACTCACTACTATAGGTTCATTCACTGGTACAGGCTCTGAGCTCATAGGTCAAGATTACGTGACTTCATCTTAGAAAAAGACCATGCACACACAGTCTGAACGCCTGAATGGATTTCGACCAAACTTTCATCAATTTATCATTACTAAAAACTCATCAACTGTTACGGATTTTACGGACATAGATCAAAGATCAGGGTCAGAGTCTAGTCATACACACTAGAGTGTTCATTCTTTTATTCATGAATACGGATGAAGTCCAAGTTTACTGCTGAACAGACGAAGGTTCCCCCCCACCCGCCTCCAAGTTCTCCAAAGACGTACGGATACCACACCTGTCTTTTTCTTCTCTGTGCAGTCATGAATCATGCAGTCAACAGAATTTACTGTCTGTTAAATTCTCAACCAAACGCTGTAGTGGTCTCCTGAGATAGCCGAATAATTCGCTGATAAGATATATCAGGAAGAGTAATGATGTGTCCAGATCTGTGCAAATTAATTACAGTAGCCGGAGTTGAAAATAATAAGATTAAGATTTACTGGTTATACTGTAGATCCTTGAAATAGTATGAAAAGGTCATGTGATCTGATAAGTCATTAGAGATGCTCCCCGACTTACGTTCATCTGTTTTGTTTTTTCTATTATTATTTTTTTTTTTTTTTTTTAAAGTCAAATTTTGAGTTTAGACGTACCTAAGTAGTAGGCTGACATAATGACGCTGCATTCATTGTTTACAAACTACAGACTAAGTGTGTGTGTGTGTGTGTGTATATGTGTGTGTATGTATGTGTGTATGTATGTATGTATATATATATATGTATGTATGTATATATATATATATATATATATAATGTATGTGTGTGTGTGTGTGTATATATATATATATATATATATATATATATATATATATATATATCAGTTATGAGAAGTTAGTTATGAGAAGTTATGAGAGTTATAGTTATGAGAAGTTATAGTTGTGAACAACAGTTTGGTTTCATGCCAAGAAAGAGCACCACAGATGCAGTGTTTGCTTTGAGGATGTTAATAGAGAAGTACAGAGAAGGTCAGAAGGAGCTGCATTGTGCCTTTGTGGATCTGGAGAAAGCATATGACAGGGTGCCAAGAGAAGAACTGTGGTATTGTATGAGGAAGTCTGGAGTGACAGAGAAGTATGTTCGAGTGGTGCAGGACATGTATGAGAGATGTAAGACAGTGGTGAGGTGTGCTGTCGGTGTGACAGAAGAGTTCAAGGTGGAGGTGGGACTGCATCAAGGGTCAGCTCTCAGCCCCTTCTTGTTTGCTATGGTGATGGACAGGCTAACAGACGAGGTTAGACAAGAATCTCCATGGACTATGATGTTTGCAGATGACATCGTGATCTGTAGTGAGAGCAGAGACCAAGTGGAGGAAAATCTAAAGAGGTGGAGGTATGCCCTGGAAAGGAGGGGATTGAAGGTTAGTCTTAGTAAGACAGAATACATGTGTGTGAACGACAAGGACCCAAGAGGAACTTTGAGGATACAGGGGGCAGAGATAAAGAAGGTGGAGGATTTTAAGTACTTAGGCTCAACAATCCAGAGCAATGGAGAGTGTGGAAAAGAGGTGAGGAAGCGCGTGCAGGCAGGTTGGAATCGATGGAGAAAAGTGTCCGGTGTGATGTGTGATAGGAGAGTATCGGCAAGAATGAAGGAAAAGTGTACAAGACGGTGATGAGGCCAGCAATGTTGTATGGTTTAGAGACAGTGGCCCTGGGGAAAAGACAGAAGTCAGAGTTGGAGGTAGCAGAGATGAAAATGTTGAGGTTCTCTTTGGGAGTAACGAGGATGGATAGGAACAGAAATGAGTACATCAGAGGGACAGCACATGTTAGATGTTTTGGAGACAAAGTCAGAGAGGCTAGATTGAGATGGTTTGGACATGTACAGAGGAGGGATAGTGAATATATTGGTCGTAGGATGCTGAGGTTGAAACAACCAGGCAAAAGGCCCAGAGGAAGACCAAAGAGAAGATTTATGGATGCGGTGAAGGCGGACATGAAGGTCGTTGGAATAAGAGTAGAAGATGCAGAGGATAGGGAGAGATGGAGGCAGATCATTTGCTGTGGCGACCCCTGAAGGGAACAGCCGAAAGGAAAAGAAGAAGATATATATCTCAGTTATATAGCGTGTTATCCTTGTGTTAAGACGTCGGCTCTGTGATCTTTGTGTTTACACTATTTTTCAGACTTTTGTAACCCTTAGCAAATGTGGTTGGTCAGAAGTGTAAGCCTGCTAGCATGGTGCAAGTCTCAGACACAGAGATGAATTAACTATCTGCTCGGATCAGCACAATCTACCATGCATACTCAGTTAAGCAAAGAGAGTTGTAATATGAATGAAAACCCAAATGCACAAGTTACAGAACAAGTACAGATAATTACTATCTTTTAGCAGAATATTAAGAGTGTATACTTAATTTTTATATTAATATTCATTAGGATTTGTACTTGTTCTTTGTATGCATCTCTTGAATAAAGTTTACTTACTTACTTACACAAAAGAAAGCACTCTCCGCTTTGCTGGGATTCACTTGCAGGCTGTGTTCTAAATGAGTTCAACGGCACCCTTGTGCACTGGAAAGACCGGAAGTCTGTATAACCCACAGCAAGTACAATACTTTTGCAAGTACACTACTTTCGGTATTGAGAGCTTCACATATTGTAAGCGTTGATTGGCTGTTTTAAGATTCATGTAGAGTAACTCTGTATAAATAAGTGACCTATTTGAAATTAATATTGATATTATTTGGTATATTTGATATTATTTTACAATGTTATGTTTATAATAATTGATTTAGGGTTGTTTTATGAGATATGGTAATGGTATTTATGGATGTATAGTACAGTATGAGCGTCATACGTCACTGTAACAACTTGCGTTCACTTTCAACTTGCGTTCAACCTTCCGGAACCAATTAAAAACGTAATTCGGGGAGCGTCTGTATTACCCTATTGCAATAGGCTAATGCGATGGACTATCAGGGTAAGGAGGGAAGTGCCTGATGCTATGTACCCATCATGCATAGTGAGCACAGTGCTCTGGAGGCCACGTTATCTGGGCTCGCTTTAGTCGGTCCGGTCGAGACTCAGCAATTAGAGAAGACTATTGCAATAAATTAAGTCAGCTGAATGTACTGAATGAGCAGGTTATCACGTCAGGGGACTCTTTCTTCCCTGTTGAAACAGATATAAAATTGTGGCTCAAATAGTGAATAATGGGTTGAGGGACCGTGAGGAATCATTTTCACATATGGATCATCACATTTCACCTCAGGAGCCTGACCGTGTTGAAGGTGTTTGGGATGTGCTGGAAAACTTTATGGAATGGCTCAAATTTCCCATCATCAATTCAAGATCTCACAGAACAAAATGAGTACAGCGTATAAAGAAAATAAATGTGGCATTGCATCAAGATGTCAAACCAGTAATGTGGAGAAGGCCGAAGGCAGTGTACTGAAATTAATGTGTGCCATTTTTGGTGTGCGTGTGTTGGAGTCTGTCTGTCGGTGTGCGTGTGTTGGAGTCTGTCTGTCGGTGTGCGTGTGTTGGAGTCTGTCTGTCGGTGTGCGTGTGTTGGAGTCTGTCTGTCGGTGTGCGTGTGTTGGAGTCTGTCTGTCGGTGTGCGTGCGTCGGAGTCTGTCTGTCGGTGTGCGTGCGTCGGAGTCTGTCTGTCGGTGTGCGTGTGTTGGAGTCTGTCTGTCGGTGTGCGTGTGTTGGAGTCTGTCTGTCGGTGTGCGTGTGTTGGAGTCTGTCTGTCGGTGTGCGTGTGTTGGAGTCTGTCTGTCGGTGTGCGTGTGTTGGAGTCTGTCTGTCGGTGTGCGTGTGTTGGAGTCTGTCTGTCGGTGTGCGTGTGTTGGAGTCTGTCTGTCGGTGTGCGTGTGTTGGAGTCTGTCTGTCGGTGTGCGTGCGTCGGAGTCTGTCTGTCGGTGTGCGTGCGCCGGAGTCTGCCTGTCTGTGCGTGCATGCATCAGAATCAGTCTGCTTGCGTCTGCACGTGTGTCGGAATCAGTCTGTGTGTGCGTCTGTGTCTGTATCCATGCCTGTCTCTGTGTGCATACATCTGTGTCTGTATCCATGCCGTGTGTGTGTGTGTACACACTTCTGCTTCATGGTATCAGCGTTATTTTTGTTCTGAGGATACACCTGTCCTATAAATAACAATAGCACACTTCCTGTCCGGCAGGAAATACAGCTCCTTCCCTCACAGAGGACTCTGAGGAAAACTGCTGTCTCTTTCAAAGAACTCCATTTAAGTGTCTGACCTTTCTGCAGAGAAAAGGGCGTGTATTGAGGTTTGTCAGCAGAAAACTGGACTCTGTGATGGCTTTGATACGTTTTTGAGTTCTGAGCTTTGTGTTGTTGTGTTTGCTGAAGTCTTTCTGTGGTCGATAACCTCAAAGGGAAGAATGAGTGCATTTTATCTGGTCACAATGCAGACAGAATATGAAAGTAAAAACTATTGTTGATTTGATGTGACAGACTGTATTATTAAAGACTTGCCTCAGCACCTAATACTTCCAAGTATTGATGTGTCTAAATGCTCTTAGCCTGCTTAGCTGTGCATTTGAGGTCTTTTGTTGAGTGAAGGATTGAAAGGAACCAGCATCATGGATGCCACAGTTAATCGACATATTGACTTGGTAAGTTTTAACTCGAGCGTTGTCACATCAGTGACACCGTTTGCATGAACGGTCATAAGGGTCATTCCCCTTGGGGAAAATACAGTTCGGGGTTCGAAAGCCAAATATGAATCTCATTTGAGAAGATATTTACATCAACCATATTCATTTCAACTAACGATATAAATATTATGTACTGTGTGCATCGAATATGATATCGGCGTGAATAGAGTTCAGTTCAGTTAACGCATAAAACAATGATGACTAAGCTAATGTTCAAACGCCGCTAGCCAGTTTTCCTTCAGCTGATGAAACGGATTGATACTTTTCACTGAATGGATTAGATTATACAGTGGTACCTTGACTTACGAGTGTATTATAATGAATTTTCCATGATACGAGCTTCAATTCCACCAAAAATCTTCCCCATCCAACTAGCAAAATTTTGATTTCCAAGTTCTGCTGGGGAAATGGCTTTTCCAGGCCCGTTAGCCTTGTATTCTTCCGCGTGTGTTCCTCTGCACTCCGAGCATGCCTTGTGCAGTGCTTCTCAATAATTTTCTGTGATACCCCCTACAGGAAGAACCACCCCCCCCCCCCCACCACCACCACCCCCATACACACACAGTGCCCCGCATGCAACTACAGTGGTATCTCACTTTATGAAATGTTATGGTTCAGGTGATGAAACGCATTTTCCTAAAATTTTTGTCTCTGGATACGAAACAAGTTCATGTTACGAAAGCGCCATCTTAAAAATGAAAACGCGCCAATAAAACATTCAAACGCGCCATTCAAACAATGCACGAGCTGCTCTCCCATCAATGATGTTCAAACATCCTGCCCCGCTGGCCTTCCATTGGCTAGGAGGAATGACGCAGCTATCTTCCATTGCCTATCTGCCAACATCCTGCCCCGTGACTCTCCCATTGGCTAGGAGGGATGACGCCGCTCCCTCTTATTGGCTATATCCAAACATCCCGCCCCGCTGGCCTCCCATTGGCTATTATGGAGCTGCATCTACCATAATGCTTTTTGTGTAAAGGACAGTTACTGTTGTTTCGTGCTTTATTTCTTGACTCAGGCTTTTAACCTTCCATAAACATTTGTAAGATTATAACTCTGCTCAGACGTGCGTGGGATTTCCGGTGTGAGTGAGAAGAAGAAACGGGCTCGAGTAATATCGCAGAGGAATATGGCCAAACCAGTCTACCATCGGTACAATATTAAAGCAGAAGGAGGTCTTGAAAGGTATGCTTTTATAATTTTTAAAGGGTTTAGGGGGTAGTATTTGGGGTCTTGGAACGAATCACACGTTTTACATGTAAAATGTAGTTCAATTTACGAAAAATCCAGGTTAAGAAAAAGGCTCGGGAACGGATTAATTTCGTAAGGTGAGGTACCACAGTATAGTGTTTACTGCACTTCATATCGTTTGATCGGTGCTTTTTCCCTCCACCATAGGGAACACTGAGAGCGCCATGCGCAATTCCACTTAATTCTAGTACAATATGGCAAAAAAGCATGGTCCTCAGGGCCATACGTGCTCACCCTGGCATCATAACGCCCCACTATTTGAGAAGCACTGGCCTTGTGGGGGCTCACCATAAGCCTTTCCTTGCTGGCATTTGTAGCGTGCACATGCACAAAAGTCTCCCTCTCCTTCTCTATTACGCACCTCATGCCTGCCCACGTGACATCTTTGCCGCAGTCGATGATCAGAAGGGTCAGTTGACTTTTTGTTTATTTTTATTTTATTCTTATTTATTATTAATTATTGTTAATGTATATGTATTATTATTATTATTATTATTATTATTAAATATTTATTTTTACATTTTTATCTCTGATATATTAGGTCAAATATACATGTTTCTGTCAGGTTATATGAGTTTGGGAGGGGGTTGGAACGGATGAATTGGTTTTCTATTATTTTCTATGGGGAATTTTTTTTTTTTTATCTACCGAACATTTTGACTTATGAGTTTGCCCTCGGAACATATTAAATTCGGAAGTTAAGGTACCACTGTAAATGCACAGATTGGCGAGGCGCCTTTTTGTGGAAAGAGACTCAAATCTACAAATTTGATTTTCATCATTTTCAATTTTTTTTAAATGAACAAAATTCCCATGTAACATTTTGTACATTATAAATATATATAGAATTTCTGGGATGACAATTTTCCACGTATCCGCGAAATTTTGAAAATGCTTCATAAATTTATAAAGTGGTTTACAGGAAATATTTGTATATTTTTTCATCTGACATTTCCACAACACAAAACATTGAGCTGTGGTTGACCTATTTCTCAATTCTGTGTATATATTGTAACGACATACTGTATATGTTTACAAATAAAATTATATTCCAATTCGTCTATGTATTAAATGATATGTTACCCAACTGTTGATAGCAAATAGGCTCCCCACCCCGGCTAAAGTTCAGCTGAGAATATAGTTTGCTGTTGTCATCCCTGGAATTTTTAGTTACAGCCGCGGTGTGAAGGGGTTCTGGTTTGGTGGAAATAGGATCTCATTTCTGCCTTTTGCGGATGATGATGTCCTTTTGGCTCCATCAATCCAGGACCTTCAGCTCTCATTGGAGCGATTCACAGCCAAATACAAAGCGGCCAGGATGAGAATCAGCACCTCCAAGTCCGAGGCCATGGTTCTCATCTGGAAAAGGGTGGAAGGCCCCCTCCAGGTCTGGAATGAGGACCTGCACCAAGTGGAGAAGTTCAGGTAACGCAGGGTCTTGTTCACGAGTGAGGGAAAGATGGAGCAGGAGATCGACAGGTGGATCGCTGCAGACTCTGCTGTAATGCGGAGCTTGTTCTGGTCTGTCGTGGTGAAAAGGGAGCTGAGCCGCAAAGCTCTTAATTTACTAGTCAATCTACGTTCTGACCCTCAGCTATGATCACGGCCTTTGGGTAGTTACCAAAAGTATAAGACCATGTTGAGAGGAGCCAGTTGAGGTGGCTCAGGTATCATGTTAGAATGCCTCCCGAACTCCTCCCTGGTGTGATGTTTCTGGTGTGTCCAACCGGAAAGAGACCCAGAAGTCAAACCAGAATATACCTGAGGGATGATGTCTGTCGGCTGGTCCCCCCGGAAGAGCTGAAGGAAGTGGCCAGGGAGAGGGATGTCTGGACCCCATTACTTAGGCTGCTGCCCCTGTGACCCGGCCCCAGTTTCAACTTGAATATTTTAAAACATGCTTCTGTAATAAGTGGATTTGTTTCTTTAATGCACAAAACTTTATTTCTAATGTATTTATCATCTGTAATTTACTGCAGACCTGATCAACAGGTTAACAAAAGGCAAAATGTTTCTCACATATTTATTACAAGTAAGAAAATAAGTGTAATATACAAATAATCGAAACATTAAGCGGTTCAGCAAATGATGAGAATTAATCTTATTAGTGTTGCAAGGAGTCTGGAGGCTCCCTCATCCAAGACTGGGTGAACATGGGGTACATTCTGAACAGCTAGACCATTGTTGGGCCAAAACACACACACACAAACACACACACACACACACACAACACGACTCACACTTGAGGACAATTAGAAACAGCTAATTAGATTAACACGCACATTGTTGGACTGTGGGAGGAAACCAGAGTACTAGAAGGAAATCCATGCAACCTTGGGGCAAACATGCAAACTACACACAAACACCCAATGCTGGGACTTGAACAAAAGACCTTCTTGCTGTGAGGTAGATGCTCTTCTTCTTTTCTTTTTGGCTTTTCCCTTCAGGGGTCACCACAGCGAATCATCTGCCTCCATCTCACTCTATGCTCTGCATCTTCTCCTCTTAATCCAGCTACCTTCATGTCGTTCTTCATCACATCCATAAGTCTTCTCTTTGGTCTTCCTCTAGGCCTTCTGCCTGGTAGTTCCAACCTCGGCATTCTACTACCAATATACTCACTATTCCTCCTCTGTACATGTCCAAACCATCTCAATCTAGCCTCTCTGACTTTGTCTCCAAAACCTCTTACATGTGCTGTCCCTCTGATGTACTCATTCCTGATCCTATCTATCCTTGTTACTCCCAAAGAGAGCCTCAACATTTTCATCTCTGCTACCTCCAGCTCTGCCTCCTGTCTTTTACCCAGTGCCACTGTTTCTAAATCATACAACATCGCTGGCCTCATCAACGTCTGGTACACTTTTCCTTTCATTCTCGCCGATACCTTCATATCACACAGGACACTTTTCTCCAACCATTCCAACCTGCCTGCACACGCTTCTTCACCTCTTTTCAACACTCTCCATTGCTCTGGATTGTTGATCCAGAGTACTTAAAATCCTCCACCTTCTTTATCTCTGCTCCCTGTAACCTCACCGTTCCTCTTGGGTCCTTGTCGTTCACACACATGTATTCTGTTTTACTCAGGCTAACCTTCATTCCCCTCCTTTCCAGGGCATACCTCCACCTCTCTAGATTTTCCTCCACTTGTTCTCTGCTCTCACTACAGATCACAATGTCATCTGCAAACATCATAGTCCATGGAGATTCTTGTCTGACCTTGTCTGTCAGCCTGTCCATCACCATAGCAAACAAAAAGGGGCTCAGAGCTGACCCTTGATGCAGTCCCACCTCCACCTTGAACTCTTCTGTCACACCGACAGCACACCTCTCCACTATCTTACATCTCTCATACATGTCCTGCACCACTCTAACATACTTCTCTGCCACTCCAGACTTCCTCATGCAATACCACAGTTCCTCTCTTGGCACCCTGTCATATGCTTTCTCCAGATCCACAAAGGCACAATGCAGCTCCCTCTGACCTTCTCTGTACTTCTCTATTAACATCCTCAAAGCCTTTGCCTTCTTCTCCTTTCTCACCATCAGTATCATCCTGCATGACACGATCCTATGCTGTTTGGCAGCACTCTCACCCACTCCTACTTTGCAGTCACTGACTTCCTTCAAATTACATCGCCTACACAAGATGTAGTCTCCCTGTGTGCTCCTACCTCCGCTTTTATAAGGCACCCTATACTCCTGTCTCTTCTGGAAGAAGGTATTCACCACAGCCATTTCCATCCTTTTTGCAAAATTTATCAACATTTGTCCTTCCGTGTTCCTGTCCTGGACACCAAACTTGCCCATCACTCCCTCATCCCCTCTGTTGCCTGCACTAACATGTCCATTGAAGTCTGCCCCAATGACCACTCTTTCACCTCTGGGGGGTACTCTGTATCACTTAATCTAACTCACTCCTGAATCTCTCCTTCTCTTCTAGCTCACATCCTGCCTGTGGAGCATAAGCACGAACAACACTGAACATCACACCTTCAATTTCTAACTTGAGACTCATCACTCTGTCTGACACACTTTTCACTTCTAGAACATTCTTGACAAACTCCTCCTCCAAGATGACTCCTACTCCATTTGTCTTCCCATCCACACCATGATAAAACAGCTTAAACCCTGCTCCTAAGCTTCTAGTCTTGCTACCTTTCCACCTGGTCTCCTGAACACACAATATGTCCATCTTCCTCCTCTGCATCATGTCAGCCAGCTCTCTACCTTTTCCTGTCATAGTTCCAACGTTCAAAGTCCCTCCTCACAGTCCTAGACTCATGCCATTCCTCCGCTCTCTCTGCCTACGGACACGCCTCCCACCTCTCCTCTTTAACCAACAGCAGTCCAATTTCCACCAGCACCCTGTTGGTTAACAACACTGATGGCAGTCGTTGTTAACCCAGGCCTCGACCGATCCGGTATGAAATTTGATTTGACTGTTCGCATTCTATATTCTGGCAAAAGTTTTATGCTGGATGCCCTTCTTGTTGCAACCCTCTGCATTTATCCAGGCTTGGGACCAGCGTGAGGACAGACACTAGTTTGTGCCCTCCACACACACACACCCACAGACACACACGGCTGCATTAGTGAGGTAGATGCTCTAAACCCAGTAAATCTAATAATTAGTATAATGTGTACATGAGTTCTTGAGCGAGAGAGCGACAGACGGATCGCTGCGGCCTCTGCTGTTAAGCGGTGCCTGTACCCGTCCGTCATGGTGAAGAAGGAGCTGAGCCGCAAGGCAAAGCTCTCAATTTACCAGTCGATCTACATTCCAACCCTCACCTATGGTCACGAGCTTTGGGTAATGACCGAAAGAATAAGATCACGGATACAAGCGGCTGAAATGAGCTTCCTTCGCCGGGTGGCGGGGGGTTCTCCCTTAGAGATAAGGTGAGAAGCTCCGCCATCCGGGGAGAGCTCGGAGTAGATCCGCTGCTCCTCCGCATTGAGAGGGGCCAGTTGAGGTGGCTCGGGCATTTGGTCAGAATGCCCCCCGGACGCCTCCCTGGTGTGGTGTTTCGGGCATGTCCAACCGGGAAGAGACCCCGGGGTCGACCTAGAACACGCTGGAGGGACTATGTCTCTCGGCTTGTCTGGGATCGCCTCGGTGTCCCCCCAGGAGAGTTGGAGGAAGTGGCTCGGGAGAGGGACGTCTGGACCTCTTTGCTGAGGTTGCTGCCCCCGCGACCCGATCCTGGACTAAGTTGAAGAAGATGATGATGATGATAAGTTCTTGGTGTTATTTGTATGATATTCATAACAATGTGTTTTCTTTTAACACACACAGAATATCCCTCAGTGTTGATCTGTATTGTTCAAGCACAGTGTCTGTATTTCTAAGGTTTTTTATTCTTGCTGTGTGTTGGTGTCATGTGCAGGTGGTGGTAGACACAGCTCAGATCGAGAATAAAGAGGCTTACGCTCCACAGATTACCTTGGAAGGATCCAGAGTTGTAGTGCAGGTTCCTTCCACATGGTGAGTACAACTGTTCTTAATTATGGAAAATGTCAATGTTTAGACATCCGTCAGCACTAAGCACGAGTGTTTTTCTTTATCTCAGCCTGGGTTTCACTGATTAGAGAAGCTCTGAAACAGCTGTGCACATGTTTGTTTAATCAGACACTGAAGATTTTATCATGTTCAAAAAATGGATATTGCATTATACAATAGTATTTTGTTTTTAAAGTTTTTAAGAAAGTACTTTTTTTTTTTCATTACACATTTTTAAAAATCAATTACTTACATTTTTATTTTTTTATTTTGTGCTTTTAATTATTGCCACATCACATGTAGATTGACCTGGTGGGGGGCACACACACACACACACACAAATGTGGTGTGATGTGTCCCCTGGCCCTTTGACCACAGGCTCTCAGGGATTTGTGGCGATTCTGTCACTAGATCGGATTTGTTTGACCAAGCAGGAATATCCGGAGTCGGACCCCAGAGCAAAAGCATAATCAGGTCAACAGAGAAATACACTACTGCTGTTAACTGTTAGACTGGAACAGATTCTAATGGGGGGGACAGGGTTACAATGCGGAACAGGGGCAAGGGAAAATTGGGAGGAATGAGCAAAAATAACAAGACAAAGGGAAATTAAAAATACAAGCACAAAGCAGAACACACAAACTCCTGTGATCTATGAGTCTCAATCAGAATGTACAACCCCTGGCAAAAATTATGGAATCACCAGTCGGAGGATGTTCATTCAGTTGTTTAATTCTGCAGAAATAAAGCAGATTACAGACATGACACAAAACTAAAGTCATTTTAAATAACAACTTTCTGACTTTAAGAAACACTGAAAGAAATCACGAAAAAATGTGGTAGTCAGTAACAGTTACTTTTTTAGACCAAGGAGGGGAATAAATTATGGAATCACTCAATTTTGAGGAAAAAATTATGAAATCTTCTTTCTTCTTTTCCTTTCGGCTGTTCCCTTCAGGGGTCACCACAGCGAATCATCTGCCTTCATCTCACCCTATCCTCTGCTGTTCTTCTCTTACTCCAACTATGAAATAATTATGAACTCTCCCTGTAAATTTCTATTCCCAAAACTAACACCTAAACATCAGATTAGATCTGCTCATTGGTCTGCAGTTAAACAGGAGAGATCATGCCTTGGAAACAAAGATATCTGATTGCTTTTGCCAGATCAGTTTTGCAGGTTGGAGGCTTGTCATGGACCATTTTCTTCAACTTCCACCACAGATTTTCAGTTGGATTAAGATCCGGACTATTTGCAAGCCATGACATTGACCTTATGTCTTTCTTCAAGGAATATTTTAATAGTTCTTGCTGTATGGCAAGATGCATTACAGTCGGCCCCCTACCTACGAAATTAATCAGTTCCAAAGCCTTTTTCGTAACGCGGGGATTTCGTCAGTCGGGGTCGCATTTTACATGTTAAATGCCTAATTCGTTCCAAGGCTCCAGTCTTTGGACTGGATAAACCACAAAAAACCTTTAAAAATGATAAAAGTACACCAGTTTTGTATGAAATAGGTGTTAAAAGTAAAAGAAAATTATTTATTCAATCATTTAAACATTTTATTAACATATTTATTAATTAAACCATTATTAAACATTTTTATTAACACACCAGACCCCTGTCTCGCTCTCTCTCTCTCTCTCTCTCTCTCTCTCACAAAATGTGGAATTCAAAGCGCATTCCCTGCTTGACAAAGGTCCAAACTCAAATTTAACTTGATTCCTTGAGGGATCGGAATTCCAGATGAGCTCATGTGCCAACATTTATTAAAATTTACTGAATTAAACAACTTAAACTGAACTAAAAACTAAAGAGTGAAGCTTCCTACTCTCTCTGTCTGTCTGTCTCTCTCTCTCTCTCTCTCTCTCTTGCTGCCGGCCACGCCCACAGGACATGGAATTCAAAGCGCATTCCCTGCTTGACAAAGGTCAAAACTCAACTTTAACTTGATTCCTTGAGGGATCGGAATTCCAGTTGAGCTCAAATGCACCCACATTTATTAAACATTTACTGTATCAAACAATTTAAAAACCTAAACTAAAAACTAAAGCGTTAAGCTTCCTTCTGTCTCTTAAAAGATCCGAGGTCCTCATTGTATTTCTGCTTTAAGGTCTCCTTCTGGTTCTGTGTCATCCTTCCTCGTCAATGGGAGACCAGCGGGGCGGGATGTTGAGAGACAGCCAATGAGAGAGCAACTCATGTATTGTGTGAAATTTTGACTGGCGCGTTTGAATTTTGAATTTCTTTTCATAAGAGGGGGTTGTTTTCATATCCGGGGGACGGAAACTTAGGAAAATGATCTTCGTAGCCCGGAGATCTCGTATCCAGGGGTCTTCGTAAGTAGGGGGCCGACTGTATCATCTTGAAAAATGATTTCATCATCCCCAAACATTCTTTCAATTGATGGGATAAGAAAAGTGTCCAAAATTTCAACGTAAACTTGTGCATTTATTGAAGATGTAATGACAGCCATCTCCCCAGTGGCTTTACCTGACATGCAGCCCCATATCATCAATGACTGTGGAAATTTTCATGTTTTCTTCAGGCAGTCGTCTTCATAAATCTCATTGGAACGGCATCAAACAAAAGTTCCAGCATTATCACCTTGCCCAATGCAGACTCTCAATTCATCACTGAATATGAATTTCATCCAGTCATCCACAGTCCATGATTGATTTTCCTTAGCCCAGTGTAACCTTGTTTTTTCTGTTTAGGTATTAATGGTGGCTTTCGTTGAGCATTATAATCCCATTTCCTTTAGGCGGTTTCTTACAGTTCGGTCACAGATGACTCCAGTTGGATGTGAGCCAGATGTGAGCGAGAAGGAGAGATTTTGGAGTGAGTTAGATGAAGTGATGCAGAGTACCCCCAGAGGTGAAAGAGTGGTCATTGGTGCAGACTTCAATGGACATGTTAGTGCAGGCAACAGAGGGGGCGAGGAAGTGATGGGCAGGTTTGGTATCCAGGACAGGAACACAGAAGGACAGATGTTGATAGATTTTGGAAAAAGGATGGAAATGGCTGTGGTGAATACTTTCTTCCAGAAGAGAGAAGCATAGTGTGACTTATAAAAGTGGAGGTAGGAGCACACATGTAGACTACATCTTGTGTAGGCAATGTAATTTGAAGGAAGTCAGTGACTGCAAAGTAGTAGTGGATGAGAGTGTTGCCAAACAGCATAGGATGGTGGTGTGCAGGATGATGCTGATGGTAAGAAAAGTGAAGAAGGCAAAGACAGAGCAGAAGACAAAGTGGTGGAAGCTGAAAAAGGAAGAGTGTCGTGTTGTCTTCAAGGAGGAGTTGAAACAGGTTTTGGGTGGTTAGGAAGTGCTTCCAGATGACTGGACAACTACAGCTAATGCGACAAGGGAGACAGGTAGGAGACTACTTGGCGTGTCCTCTGGAAGGACAGTAGATAAGGAGACTTGGTGGTGGAATGAGGAAGTGCAGGAGTGTGTACAAAGGAGAGGTGAGCTAAGAAGAAATGGGACATAGAGAGGACCGAAGAGAGTAAACAGGAGTACAGGGAGACACAGCGTAAGGCGAAGGTAGCGGTGTCAAAGGCCAAACAGAGGGCGTATGATGACTTGTATACTAGGTTGGACAGTAAGGAGGGAGAAAATGATTTATACAGGTTGGCACAGCAGAGAAATAGAGATGGGAAGGACTGCAGCAAGTTAGAATGATTAAAGACAGAGTGGGAAATGTGTTGACTGATGACAGAAGTGTGCTGGGAAGATGGAAAGAGTACTTTGAAGAGCTGATGAATGAGGAAAATGAGAGAGAGAAAAAGAGTACAAGCGGTGACTGTTGAGGAGCAGGAAGTAGGAAAGATTAGTTAGGGTGAAGTGAGGAGGGCATTGAAGAGGATGAAGAGTGGAAAGGCAGTTGGTCCTGATGACATACCGGTGGAGGTATGGAAGTGTCTAGAAGAGGTAGCAGTACATTTTCTGACAAGAACATTCAACAAGGTCTTTGACAGTGAGAAGATGCCAGAGGAATGGAGAAGTGTGCTTGTGCCCATTTTTAAGAACAAGGGAAATGCGCAGAGTTGTGGCAACTACAGAGGGATAAAGTTGATGAGCAATACGATGAAGTTATGGGAAAGAATAGTGGAAGCTAGACTAAGGGCAGAGGTCAGCATTTGTGAACAACAGTTTGGTGTCATGCCAAGAAAGAGCACCACAGATGCAGTGTTTGCTTTGAGGATGTTAACAGAGAAGTACAGAGAAGATCAGAAGGACAGTCTAACAGACGAGGTTAGACAAGATTCTCCATGGACTATGATGTTTGCAGAGAACAAGTGCAGGAAAATCTAGAGAGGTGGAGGTATGCCCTGGAAAGGAGGTTAGCCTCAGTAAGAAAGAATACGTGTGTGTGAACGACAAGGACCCAAGAGGAACTGTGAGGTTACAGGGAGCAGAGATAAAGAAGGTGGAGGATTTTAAGTACTTTGGCTCAACAATCCACAGCAATGGAGAGTGTGGAAAAGAGGTGAAAAAGCGTGTGCAGGCAGGTTGGAATGGTTGGAGAAAAGTGTCCAGTGTGATAGGAAGGTATCGGCAAGAATGAAAGGAAAAGTGTACAAGACGGTGATGAGGCCAGCGATGTATGGTTTAGAAACAGTGGCCCTGGGGAAAAGACAGGATGCTGAGCTGGAGGTAGCAGAGATGAAAATGTTGAGGTTCTCTTTGGGAGTAACGATGATGGATAGGATCAGGAATGAGTACATCAGAGGGACAGCATATGTAAGACATTTTGGAGACAAAGTCAGAGAGGCTAGATTGAGATGGTTTGGACATGTACAGAGGAGGGATAGTGAGTATATTGATAGTAGGATGCTGTGGTTGGAACTACCAGGCAGAAGGCCTAGAGGAAGACCAAAGAGAAGATTTATGGATGTGGTGAAGGAGGACATGGAGGTCGTTGGAGTAAGAGTAGAAGATGCAGAGGATAGGGTGAGATGGAGGCGGATGGTTTGCTGTGGCGACCCCTGAAGGGAAAAGCCGAAAGGAAAAGAAGAAGAGTCACAGACGACTCCAGTTTTCTCCGAGTTGTTCCGTTGTACATTTTTTGTTTTCAAGACATATTGCTTTAAGTTTTCTGTTTTGACGCTTTAATGTCTTCCTTGATCTACCAATATGCGTGCCTTTAACATCCTTCCCATGTTGTTTGTACTTGGTCCAGATTTTAGACACCGCTGACTTTGAACAATCAACATCTTTTGCAACATTGCGTGATGATTTACATTCTTTAAGAAGTTTGATAATCCTCTCCTTTGTTTCAATTCATATCTCTCGTGTTGCAGCCATGATTCATGTCAGTCCACTCGGTGCAACAGCTCTTCAAGGTGTGATCACTCCTGTTTAACTGCAGACTAACAAGCAGATCTAATCTGATGCAGGTGTTAGTTTTGGGAATGGACATTTACAGGGTGATTCCATATTTTTTCCTCAAAATTGAGTGATTCTGTAATTTATTCCCCTCCTCTTCTTTTCCTTTCGGCTGTTCCCTTCAGGGGTCGCCACAGCAAATCATCTGCCTCCATCTCACCCTGTCCTCTGCATTTTCTTCTCTTACACCAACGACCTTCATGTCTTCCTTCACCACATCCATAAAACCATATCACCACATCCTTCACCACATCCATCTGTAATTTATTTCCCTCCTTGGTCTAAAAAAGTAACCGTTACTGACTACTACATTTTTTTCTTGATTTCTTTTAGTATTTCTTAAAGCAAGAAAGTTGCCATTTGAAGTCACTTTAGGTTTGTGTCATGTCTGTGATCTGCTTTTTTCTGCAAAATTAAACAACTGAATGAACATCCTCCGAGACTGGTGATTCTATAATTTTTGCCACGGGCTGTATTTGAAAAGGAGCACAGATTCTCGGATCTCACTCAAGGGCCACGGGAGGTGGGGGACGGCCGTCCACCTTGGATTAGAAGGCGTTCACTTTTTTATTAAAAAGATTTTTGGCATATAAATGAATGAGATTGTTTTTGAACTATTTTAATTGTTGAAAATGTTGTTGGTTTTTATTGTTATTGCTATTAATTATCATCAGGCCATTTGGTTTTTTGTTTGTTTGTTTGTCTGTTTTTGCAGATCCAAATATGTTAGTATGCACAATTTCTTAAATAATAATAACAGTTCGTGGAAAAAAAAAATATTTATTTTTCCATTAGGCTGGTCATTTGGTCACCCTCTCACGCTTGCTATTGTAACTATACAGTGCGTCCACATACAAACGCTGAGTGCATGAGATGATCGAAAGTGTTAGTGTTTCTGTTACATGTGTTTTTAAAGCAGCATAGTCATTTATTAATTCATTTCATCAGCCGCGTAGTCCTAATTCTAAAAAAAAAAAAAAAAAAGACAACTCCATACGAGGGTGGGGTAAACTCTGAATAGCTCAGAGGGCCATTATACACACAAACAATTCACACTCATGTAGGGCGTGATTTGGAGCTGCCAGGCAGCCTACTGTGCATGATTTTGGACTTTCGGAGGAAACTGGAGTACCCGGAGGAGACGTACACAAGCACAGGAAGACCGTGTAAACTTCCACACAAACAGCCCGATCCCGGATATCGAATTTGGGACCTTCCTCGGTGTGAGGCGAACCACTGCAGCTGTGCTCAGCCACTTCTCCAGTTTTATGAACTGTCTCGCATCGTCACGGTTGATTGTAGCCGATTTTTATACTCAACTGTAAATCAGCAGCAAATCCAGGCCTGTTTGTAAATGCTGTCCTTGATTAAAGCTGCATGAGAATCAACTGCCATGAAAATGCAGACGTTTATCCAGCTCAGTGCTGAATAGCATAGAGGACCATTTTATACCCCAATACACAATGAGCTGTATTCCATGATGATTAATTATTATCAGTCTCGATGGAAGTAAAGCAAGTGAATGTAATTTAAATCTATTAGGTGTCTGAAGGAGGATCCGGCTACCATGTCTCTACTACAGCGCAGTCTTGACCCGGAGAAAACCCTTGGCCTGGTGGACGTCCTCTACACCACAGTGTTTGACATCAACCGCTGGAAAGAGCACAAGTCAGTAATATAGTAGTAATAATTTGAATAGTAGTATTTTTGAATTTAATTAAAATATTAAAGCTTTAATTCAAGCATTTTTGTAAAATCCCTTTATTTAAGTTTTTATTTTATTATACATGTGAGAATGTACAACATAAATATTGATATCCCCATTTTTAATATACAATAATTTTTCACTTTTGCTAATCCACTTGATTCTATTCGGGCTTCAGGTTGGTTGGACCCTATCTCAACTGACACCGGGCGAAGGCGTGGTACACCCCAAGCGGTTCACCCGTCCATTGTAGGGCCAAATCACATGGGGTGATTTGAAACAGCCAATTAGTTTAATGTGCTTGTCCTTGCACTACTGGAGGAAACCCCTGAAGGCTTCGGGAGAATATGCAAACACCATACAGAAATACCTCAGCCCGGGACTTAAACCCAAGACCTTCTTGTTGTGAAAAGAACATGCTTGGCACAACACCACCCAAATTATAATCAAGACAGGTTAAACAAGAACACTCTCGAGTACGATCCATCACCAGGCCCAGTAATGTGAAAGAATCCTTTAAAAATCCCTGCATATCGAATTTGATCCGGATCATTTCCAGAATCCAATGAAGTCTTTGTCCTGTGGTAGAAATTGATAGCAGTTTCATGAAGACCCACACACAATTTTTTTGTGTAATGTGATCTGCATTAAAAGTGGTTCTAAAAGTAGTTCTAAGAGGCCCAGGAGGTCAAATACTCCCAAGTATCCTGATGAATGTCGCTGATGTCATTTCTTAATTCTGTCTCTAAGACAAATAAGTTGAATTTAGGGTTTATGTGTCTACAGAGTTCTCGTCTCATTAAAAAAATAAATAAATAAATTCCTCGGTCCTGAAAAGCCTTAAAGCTGCTGCTACATAATCACCCCCACCCTCCACCCCCTTCAGTATGCACAGCAGTCTGCTGCCTCAGCACTTTTTCCCCCAGTTTAGAAGTCAGGCCAGAAAGGAAGCTGATTTATGTGTCTATTTGAGGTTATCGTTCCTGCCCCTTTATCCCAGAATCATTCGGTTTCCTGACCATCGTGGAGAAAAACCGTATATTGTGTCTCCTCCTTTTGAATGGAGATTGTTTTAAGACTGAAAAATAGTTTTATTATCCTCATGTCTCCAGTAGGAAACAAAAAAAAGAGAAGCACCTTCGTTAAATCTATTAAATTGTTTCTATAGTCTTAATAAATTATAGCATATTTTGAAATAAACTCTATAAGTAACACCCTATCAGCATTATTCATCAATATGACTAAAAATAAACAGACTGCGTTAAAAATAACTTCCTGCACAGTGTTCAGTGGCTCTCTTCAGCCCAGGGCTGCAGTTCCTAAATATTAAATGTCAGGGTGCAAACCATTTTGACTCAATAGATTTGAAAATAAATAAATAAAATTATCTTGAATCAAAAGAAATAAAAACATTCTGCTCGTGTTTCCCCTTGAATACACGTGTTGTATTTTGTTATATCGATTATATTTTATTGTTTGTATCATTTTCACGAGTTGCAGTCTGCTTCACCCAGCTGTAATGTAATCTGGGTTTCATGTGTCCTCAGGGAGCAGGCCCTTCCCACCATTCAGATCCAGCTTCAGAGGGACAGCTCGGATTATACCGTCCCTGCCGAGCTCCACCCCGGTAACAGCAGCAAGTCCTCCAGTGGTCTCCCCAAGACCATTTCCAAACTCACCTCCAAATTCACCAAAAAGGCTTCATCTAGCTCCGGAAGTGGCGGAAGCTTCTCTATCCCCAGCACACCCTCTCGAAGCACAAGTGGCATCAATGATAAGCCAAAAGCACCATCCCAGATTCTCCAAATGACGGTGTCTGGTACTGGTGAAACCAGCCTGCATGCGGCCAACGGTTCAACTCCGGAGGAACAGGGTATGAATCTGCCCACGGACCAGGAAATGCAGGACGTGATCGACTTTCTGTCCGGCTTCAATATGGGCAAGTCGCAGCAAGCCTCGCCTTTGGTCAAGAGGAGGAACTCGGTCGCCTCCAGTAACGCCGCTGACCTGAAATCGCCTGGCTCTATGGCTCCGGCTACTTCACAAGCTCCAGTTTTGCATGCTGCGATCCCATTGGCTCAAAATCTGTCTCAACAACCGCAGCAGCCCCAACAGCAACCTGCTCAGCTCCCTACTACACCCAAACAACAGCAACAAACCACAGTTCCTCCGCAACCACAAGCCCCAGTACAGCCTTCTCCTTCCCCACAGACCCTACAATATTTCCAGCACCTCCTACAGCAATCTCAACAGCCCTCGCCTGTCTCACCACAACTACCCCCACAGCAGCCTCAGGCTCTTCCCCCACAGCAGTCTCAGGCTCTTCCCCCACAGCAGCCTCAGGCTCTTCCCCCACAGCAGCCTCAAGCTCTTCCCCCACAGCAGAGGGCTCCTGGAAAGTGGCCTCAGGCTCCTCCAGGTGGGCTCTCACCAATTGGTCACATGACTCAGTGGACTCTGCCTGATCTGAGCTCGGATCTATACAGCCTGGGGTTAGTTAGCACCTACATGGACAGTGTGATGTCAGAGGTGTTGGGTCACAAAGCGCCACCAGGGCCACGTAACAATACTTGGCCTAATCGTGAGCAAAGTGATCAGGGCATGTTCGGCGTGCTGGGTGACACAATGCCATTTGACCCTGCAGGTGAGTACAGTATTGCTTTTGTGTAACGTGTATATAATCTCTCTTAAACTCCTAACTCGGCAGATGTGTACACCATATGGGAAAGGTGCAGTCTGATTGGTTTGCTATTTCAGAATAACTACCAATATTTCCACTGCATTACACAGTTGCAGAATTGTATAGTCCCCAAGTCGTAATGAGTGTTGACCCGTGTAGGAAATAACATTTCATTATCTCGTTAAGAGTGGCATCTGTCATGGAGCAGGATGTATTAGGCCAGAGGTGCCCAACTCTGTTCCAGGAGATATTACCTCCCTCAAGACATTCTCACCAACCCTAATCATAACCACCAAACCATCCAATCATCTAATCAAGGCTTCAGACTTTGAAATGAATGCCTTGTGTTACTTGTGTCAGATGGGTCACATTAGAGTTGGGGATAAAGACTTCAGGAAGGTTAGGTCTCCAGGAGCAGGGTTTTGGCCCTTCTGGTTTAGTCAAAAACTGAAGTCAGTTCTCAAAGTTGATGTGTTGGAAGAAGGAAAAACGAGCAGATGTGAGGATCTGACTGACTTTAACAAAGTCCACATTGTGATGCTTAACGACTGTGTCTGTTCACCTCCAAAACGGTAGGTTTCATTGGGCTGTTCCTTGTAGACAGTAAGAAGTACCTAAGAAAGTCTAGAGAGGGATAATTAGTGAACTTGCAAGTGTGTCGTGGGTTCTCCGGGTTCACTGACGCACGTGGGGAGTGAAGGTGAGGACATCTGGTCTGATCCTATGGAACATCTACTGTGGCACAAACTGCTGAAACCGTAAATGTAAACAAGATATGATAGAAAGGTGTCAACATGTGTATGGAGCCACAGAACAATCAGGTGGTGTTCATTTTATGGTTGAACGGTGTGTGGATAGTCTCGCCATATACTCTTGGATCCCTCAACAAAATACGAATAACAATGGTTCGAATCTAAACTGATGGTAAAGGTCTTATTTTATTATTCAGGATCCAGTTGCTATGATGTGTGTGTGTGTGTGTGTGTTGGGGGGGGTTTTAGTGCTTTCAGTGGGTGAAGCAGGTGTTTGTGATAGATGGAGGTGGGTGTGTGTCTGCGGAGGATGGGGGGGAGTTCCATATCATCACAGATCCGGGATTTGATGGCTTCTTTGTGTATTTGTGCTGTGCTCGACAACTCTGCGGAAAGAGACTGAACATGCTGGGGCAAAAAAAAAGCTGAGCATGTCATTTCTCTCTCGCTTTCTCTCACGCTCACTCATACTCACTGATGCCCCCTGTCTGTCCATCAATGCTACTACATCATTTCGTTCTCTCTTAGTTGGCTCAGATCCAGAGTTTGCACGTTACGTTGCCGGGGTCAACCAGGCCATGCAGCAGAAGAGGCAAGCACAGCATGTCCGTCGTCCTAGCAACTCCCGTAGCAACTGGCCCCTCCCAGATGACCAGCACAGGACCTGGTCCCACCCAGAATACTATAACGAGGGGTGAGTAATATTAGGACACAGTGAGTCTTGTGCACACATACCAGCACACACGTGATGATCATCTTCGTGCTGCAATTTTGCATGAATGTGTTTGAGATCACAGGTTCTGTACTATCGACAGTTTCACTCTGCCAGATGGCTGGCGTATTAGACAGCTGAAAACAAACAAGTCCTCTAATATAACTGTTCATACTCCAGCTGTACTAATCGTTGGCACTGAAGCACACCAATAGATAGAGGCAATCAGGGGGCCAATAAAAGCTACTCTGAGTGTACCGCAGGGTCTTGGGGCTGCAGACAGACTTGTGGCTCTGGAGTCCGGGTTCAGATGAATGTAGACGCTTGAAATGAAATCAAAGAAGAGATGGTTATCTCGGATATGAATGAGACTTGGACAACAATGAAATGTGTAAGGTTGATTTATTAGTTTATTCAGGGTCTTTTTTTTTTTTGAGCAGGGAGGCAGTGAACAGCACCTGGTCAGCCAATCAGGGTGACTCTGCCAGCTCGAGTGATGAAACCTCCTCAGCCAATGGGGACAGCCTGTTTTCCATGTTCTCTGGTCCTGATCTGGTAGCCGCAGTCAAGCCAAGAAGGTACATATATACACACACACACACACACACACAGGACTATACACTGTTTTATTGATGGAAATCCAATTCATATCTTTTAAACACATCTGGCCCAGGTTTCAACATCTCCCTCAATACACTGAACTATATTTTGGGCTTCTAAATAAAATAGTTTGTGATCATTATGTGAATGTTTTTGTGAGCCATATTTACCAGTCAAGACGTATTAGCTAATTGTGTGTGTGTGTGTGTGTGTGTGTGTGTGTGTGTATGTAGGAAACACAGCTGTGGTGAGCAGGAAGTGTGTACGCTGCCCTCTCCTCCTCTCCACCACACCACTGATGACAACCAGGTAGGACATGTTTTAAAGGTCCTGTGAGATGAAGATCCTCTCATAGAGAAGTTTACTGTACAGAAAACCCAAACGAACCCAAATTGTTGTCATTTTACAGGACAGTAAAACTAAAACCTGGCCTCCGAAGGCACCGTGGCAACACTCCATCCACTCCAACACAATGCCCAATCCCAGCTCTTCCCTCTATCAGATGACAATACCTTCCAGCCAATGGGGCGACTCCATGCAAATACTGCAGTCTCCGGTTTGGTCAACGGCCAATGAGTGCTCTCCTTCCAGCAGCCTCTCATCCGGCTTCCCGTTCACGCAGCAACAGCAGGCCTCACAGCATAAAGCTCTGAGTAAAGGCTTCAAGAACTTCCCTCTGAAACCTGAGCACCGGCCCTCATACCTGCACCAGTACTGACCCACCCGCCAGAGTCCCACCCTCCTCACATCGCAGCCTTCCTTTTAATCGCTGTTCTGAGACCAGCGAGTTATGAGGTTACGGTCTCTAAGCTCGAGTCTGGTTCTAGATCAGCAGTTAAGGGTTGTGTGTTTATGCCACGGTTGAGTCGGTGCTGGTGTAAAGATGAGATTACACCACAGAGGGCAGTGATGAGAATGTTGGAATGGAGGATGACATCACACCCCTGCTCACATGTTTCGTACACACACCCGTCGCCGACTCTTTACTCCAGTCCGTAATTCAATTCCCAGTTTTGATAGTCCTTTAGACGAGCGTGTTTTTATAGGCAAATTTATATGAAACGTTGTGGCATATATATTTTTTTGTATTTGTCAGATCCATGCGAGTCCCCCGGTTTTACGAGCTGCCATCCACACCCACTTAGTGCATGACTCCCACTTTCTGCAACTAGTGAACCTATCGCTTGAGCTTCTGCTCTTCAAAGCGCTAGAGTCTAAAATTTCCTAAACACGTCTGCCAAGACTATAGAAACGGCCCTCGTCGGGAATTCTCCTAGTTAGTTTCAGGCCGCAGTGGACTCGCAGAAAGAGCGGATCGCGTGACATGTGAGATCACCGTGGGTGGGCCGAACAGGATGCCACCTTTAACTGTATTATTTTGGTGAGGACCGGGAGGGGCGGGTTTAAGAAACAAAAAGCTGTAACTGCCAAATCTCGTGTCGGATCACTTAGACTTCAGCTCTCAGCTACTGTTTCATAGCGTGTAAATGACTCCGAAGAAAAATATAATAATCTTTTTATGAAGAAGCTTTGAGCGGGCTCAGCAGAAATATAATAATCCTTATAGATGTGTAATTTGAAAAGAAAACACTACTCCCCCTCCCCCCAGATCTGACACAGTTAAAAAATAATAATAAAAGAAAACCGTTTGCAGGAAGTTCATGATGTGCCATGTTGTTATTAGCATTTGCAGGACTTTTTTTTCTTTTCTCCAACCAAAGCGTTGTTCAGTCAGTAAAAGATGCTCGATGGAAGCAGATAGTCATTTAAAAAAAATAATAAATAAATAAAACTTAAGAGAGAAGCTGGACACAGTTCTGTTCGTCATCCGCTGTTTTGATTGGCTCTCGGCGAAACGCAACACTAAAAACCATCAGCACACATCAGTTCCTTTCAAATAAGATATATTTCTTCTTACAGATATTGACAGTATTAATCTTATTTTTGTATTTTTTGTTATACCATTTACTGTATGTTAATCATAATATAGGCTTTATTAAAAAAAAAAAAAAAAAGGTAACCACCACCCCTCAAGATGTGAAAAGCACATTAAATTTTTTGTTAACAAAAATACATCAAACACTAATATTAAGGTTGGGGTGGAGTTTTTTGTTTTGTTGTTTTATCCCCCAGATGTGGACTGTGTTGCACTTAAATTGCCCGGGCCTTTTTTTTTTTTTTTTTGTGCGCCGTTTGTGGATGCCAATGTTGCCTGTATTTATGATATGACCATGTTTTCTGAAACTAACATACTTAACATGTTTACAGAAAATCGTTTGCTGTATATAAAATATATATCTTTTTATAGTACTGTGCTTTGCACAATCAAAACATAGGGGTTGTTGCTTGGTCTGGTCTGTGTTCTCTTCCAAAACTGTCGCAGCCTTCTTTTTTTTTTAATACATCTTTAAAGACCTTGGACTGTAAACATTACTCAGCTGTGTCAAATGGTTTACTACTAGTGGCTTCACAGTTAACTGAAGTTGGATGCTGTGAGATGACGAAGACGAGGGATCGCTTGGCTTACGTTGCTTTTATTCACTAGAGCGTCTGAACCTTTCCAAGTGTACCAGCAATGCAAAAAAAAAAAAAATTTATATATATATATATATATATATATATATATATATATATATATATATAAAATATAAAAAATAAAACATAATACAGAATGAATCTCATCATCTTAGTGCGGTTTTCATTTACTGACCATGACACCCTGGAGAGGTTTTTATTCCTCTCTCTTTCACACACTGCCATCTGCCAACCATTAATCTTTTTAATAAATAAAACCATCATTATTTATTTGGCTTCCCCCCCCCCCCCCCCCAATGAGCTCACAGATGCCCATGATTGGCTGGCGATTGCCAGTGTGTTTGACAAGGAAGTGAGTGTATGCCATCCCTACCTCCAGTGAGAGCTTGGCCAATCAGTTCCCACGGGCTCTTGGGCATGGACAGTGATCTCTAGGTTAGTAGTCACGCACCTTGTCGATGCTCCACTTGGGACCCTCGGGTATCAAAGTTTTGAGGCTCACACACAAAGAGTGAGATTGCTTCTTCTACCTCGTGGAGAATGATGCAGTGGTTTTCTGGGCCTCATTTGTGCACCGTGTCAGCGGTTTCCAGGCTGGTAGTGGGTGACGGGCAGGGTGCCGGTGGTGTAGGGGTTATGGTGCTGGACTAGTGAGCAGGAGGTCTTGGGTTCGAATCACCAGTAGACCGCCACCATGCTAAGACCCTTGGGCAAGATCTTCAATGTGCCTCGGTGCAGCGAGCAGTATAAATTTGTACCAGTAAAAAAAAAATAATAATGGTCCGTTAACCTGCAGTGGACTCAAATCTGATCCAAGATGAGTTGCTTCATGCTATGGAAAACGGGGATAAACGCCGGCTCTGTTAAGTCAGAACGCACAGATGTTACCTTTTTATTAGTTGATGGCCGTCCTGATCAGGGATCATCTTCGAAACCCTTTCTGCTCCTTTCTTCCTTCACCCAGTGTTTGCTAGTTGTAGAAAAAGGGGAAGACTCTCCATAAATGGAAGTCAACCTGTTGGCCAAATTGACCCTCCAGGATGAGAATCTTTAGCCCTGCTCTACACTCAGTTTTGACCATTTTGCCAAATCACTGGAGATTTTCTCTCTTCCACAAAATGCTGCGACTATCCAACGATCATAGATGGAATCAGTAGCCAAGACACTCAGATATTGGTGCACTGTACTAACAAACTGGAAAAAAATGTGTAGGCTCAAAACATTGATCCTCTCAGCGACCGTCCTCACACTTTATAGTGATGCACATACTGTCACAAATCACTGACACTGGAGACTCCTTCCATAATCCTCCAATATTCCTTTCTTTCCATAGCAGCATGAGCTTTAATTTCTTTATTAACAAAATCATCCACTAACATTACAGATCCAAGCGTCTTCTACTAAAACATTTCCCATCAACCACTACAGCTCTCATTACAGAACAGGGAACCGACACATCAGAATGAACCCATACACCAGGAGAACAAGTCCTAAACCCACTGTATGTCCACGTTTCAGTCCAACATCATCTCAAATCAAGTTTCGGAGACGTCCTTCGTTCCAGTGAGAGTAGGAGTCTGAAACACAGGCGGTGTCGTTAAACACTTAAGTGTATGTGAAAGAAAGACTTGGTCGACATGCTTGGTGGACTTACGGTCGCGTCAGGACAGGCATCTGCTATTGTTCCCAGGTAAACCAAGTTTCTGTGGAGGATCTGTTGGTACCTATAAATAAATGTAAATTTCAGCATGGTATAAGCAGCGGTTCACGGATTCCTGTAAGAAAAAACACCACGAGGGCAACATCAGCAGGTTGAAACGCATTTAATTGGGATCAAAACAAGCCCCTAATTCTGATATAAGACGATTCCAATCCCAGAAACCCCAGTTCTGTTATGACCCAGCACAGGATGATTCGCAACATATGGATCAATAGGAGATTACCACTGCCCTTACAGTGGGTTCTATTTTTGTGGTCACATCCTCAAAAGCCGGCCAGCATAAAGGAGTACAAAAAAAACACCCCGGTTTTCTTCACTACCTCGCGAACCCAAAACCAGGAGAAAACGTGGGGGGAATAAATGGCACCGGCTTCCTACTAACCACAGTGCCATTTACAAGTTATACAGGTATACCGCGATTTAAGTCGTTTCGAATCAAGTCCCTCTCAATTATACATCAATTTTCAAAAAAAATTGGAGAAATTAAAAAAAAAAAAAAAAAAAAAGTTTACGTCATTATAATCATATATATTTAGTATATTTAATATTATACAGCCGGCCCCCAATTTACAAAAGACCCCTTTGTACGAAATCCCCGGATTACGAAAAACATTTTCCTGCGTTTCCGTCCCCGAAATACAAAACAACCCCCTCTTACAAAAAGAAATTCAAAATTCAAATGCGCCAATCTGGCTGTCTCTCAACATCCCGCCCCGCTGGCCTCCCAGATAGAGACGGAAGGAAGCTTCACGCTTTAGTTTTGTTTTTAAGTTGTTTAATTCAGTAAATGTTTAGTAAATGTGGGTGCATTTGAGCTCATCTGGAATTCCGATCCCTCAAGGAATCAAATTAAAGTTGAGTTTGTCAAGCAGGGAATGCGCTTTGAATTCCACGTCTTGTGGGCATGGCCCGCAGCGCGTGCAAGAGAGAGAGGGAGAGAGAGAAGTGTGTGTGTTAATAAAAATGCTTCACACTTGACTGGGAATCACTCCAATGAGAGCTGGAGGTCCCGGCTTGATGAAGCCAAAAGGGCATCATCCGCAAAATGCAGAGACGAGATCTAATGGCCACCAAACCAGAACCCCTCAACGCCACGGCTGTGCCTAGAAATTCTGTCCATAAAAATTATGAACAGAATTGGTGACAAAGGACAGCCTTGGCAGACTCCAACCTGTTGTTACCAATACGGACCAAACTGGTTCCGGTGATACAGCGCTCGAATAGCCCGTAGCAACGGGTCCGGAACGCTGTAACCCAAAGGTGGAGGGAAGCTACCCTTTCGTCGACCGGGAAGAACCCCAACGTTTGGGCACCGAGACGGGGGGTAACAAGGATGCCCACACCTGTTCGCCGCCTCTCCCCATGAGCAATTCCAGAATGGAATATGGTTTAGCCTCTCTCGAGGTGGGTGGTTCCAGAGCCCAGGCTATGCATTGAGGTGAGCCCGACTATATCTAATTATCATCTCTCCACCTCGCACACCAGCTCAGGCTGCTTCCTCACCAGAGAGGTGACATTCCATATCCCAAGAGTCAGAGTCAGTAACCGAGGATCGGTCTGACAGAACCCATGCCTTCGACTGTCACCCGACCCTTATAGCCCCTACCCAAGGTCGTGGGTCCATGGGAGGGTGTGTATGAGTGTGTGTGTGTATGTATATTTTTTATTTATATATATATATACATACACACACACACACACACAGTCGGCGCTCTACTTACGAAAACCTCTGAATACGAAAAATCCAGGTTACGAAAAACATTTTCCTAAATTTTCGCCCTCTGTATACAAAACAACCTCTTCTTACGAAAAGCGCCATTCAAAAATTCAAACAATGCGCGAGTTGCTCTCTCATTGGCTGTCTCCCAACATCCTGCGCCATTGGCCAGGAGGGAGCTGAATCTCCATAATACTGTACCCATAAGCTTGTTTGTCACACGCGTTAAAGAAGAGATGTACTGTTGGTTCATGAGTCTCCTGAGGTTTTTTTTGAGAGTACTCATTGCAGTTTATTTGAGGAGGTCCGGATGAGCCGCGACCCGTCTCAAAAGCTCCGCATTCGGCCACGAAGCATTTTTGTGCATGGAAGTGGGCGGCGCCACAAATGTTCCGCACACAGAATGCTCCATGGGACAAAAGACCTCCGATCTCGCAAGGAAGCAAGTTAATATTGAATCCGGACCTCAGATCTTCTCAAAAAATTAGCATATTTCATCCGACCAATTAAACGGTGGCTCTGGATGTTTCTACTGCAGACTCAGTCCACTGCTTCCACAGGTCCCCCAAGGTCTGGAATGGCCCTTCCTTCCCACAGACGTCCCACTGAGGTGTCTTGATACAGCACTCTGGGAACAGCCTATTCGCTCAGAGATTTCTTTCTGTGTCTTACCCTCTTGCTTGAGGGTGTCAATGATGGCCTTCTGGACAGCAGTCAGGTCGGCAGTCTTACCCATGATTGCGGTTTTGAGTAATGAACCAGGCTGGGAGTTTTTAAAAGCCTCAGGAATCTTTTGCAGGTGTTTAGAGTTAATTGGTTGATTGAGATGATTAGGTTAATAGCTCGTTTAGACTACCCGAACATGATATGCTAATTTTTTTAGGTAGGGATTTTGGGTTTTCATGAGCTGTATGCCAAAATCATCAGCATTAAAACAATAAAAGACCTGAAATATTTCAGTTGGTGTGCAATGAATCTAAAATATATGAAAGTTTCATTTTTATCAGAACATTACAGAAAATAATGAACTTTATCACAATATGCTAATTTTTTGAGAAGGACCTGTATTTCATACAAAATTGGTGTACTTTTATCATTTTAAAGGGTTTATGGGGTAGTCTTGTGAGCCTTGGAACGAAACACACGTTTTACATGGAAAATGCGCCTCTACTTACGAAAACTCCAGGTTCCGAAAAGGGCTCTGGAATGGATTAATTTCGTAAGTAGAGGGCCGACTGTATTAAAAAATAAATTATAGCAAATATAAGTGAAGAGTTTGGATCAAAAATTTTGAGTCATAGAAAAAAAATACATAAACTTATTAAATAAAGTGTGTGTGTGTGTGTGTGTGTGTGTGTGTGTGTGTGTGTGTGAACTCTGCACTTACTGTACACATTCTGTGGCTCTGCCCTTCTGCATGTACTCTGCTATACACCTCACAAGCTGGTCGTTTTCATTCAGCAGCTGTAATAAACCAGAAATTGGAGGGAGGGGTTTAGGTTCCACAGCTTTGAAAAAATGTACATCATCTGGCAGGTAAAGTGAGGAGTATTGATTAATATTACACAGAAATGGGTTGTGGTGCTGGATTACTGATCCAAGGTCAGGGGTTCAAGCCCCACTGTCACTGAGTTATTACTGCTGTCCCCCTGTGCAGCTTCTCAAAAGCCGCCATGCCTCTCACTGTCTGTGGTGAGAGGTTCATGTAAAAGAACTAGTGCTGCAACAATGAAGTGATTAAAAATCGATTATTGATTACTGAAAGTGTTGACGACAAATCTCATTATCGATAATCTTGCGATTATTGTGTAAATCAGCCACTACAGACGAGTGTCTCTCAGTGTGGAGTAGAACGGACATGTCTTACATGTCCCTCGCATTTTTTTCATATTCATAAACATTACAAAACATGGCTCAGTCGACTGCCAGTGGCACTGGAATGGAAAAAAGTGTACTGACTGAAATCTTCAAAAGTTTGGGAGCAGTTTACACTGGGAGGGGACAGTGACAACCTTGTGGAGAGTGGGACTTGAACCCCCAATCTTAGGATCAGCGATACGGCACCCTATACCACCAAGCCACCACTGCCCTCATTTTAATCTACATAATCCCCGAAAATGTGTTGAATGCAGGCTTTGTAAAAATGAGACGGTTTGGCACGGACACAAGAATTCAAAATTGACTAAAATCTATCGAAAGATAAATATAAGTATGAAATATGATTAAACATTATCCTGAAATACACTTAATCCAAATTACAAATAATGCAGAGGTAGACAATTCACATACACAACACTTTTTATCTGCTTTTTGTCAGTGTCTTTGTATCAATGTATCGACCTTTTTCATAAGAAACACTATAGAGGCAGAGAGAGAGAGAGAGAGAGAGAGAGAGATTATATCCAAGTTTGTTAGTGTTATGGTCTGTGTTGTTGGGGGACTTTGATGTTGGCAGCTCTGACTCTCTCCAGTGCTGCAGGCAGAAGGGCATGGCTAACACACGCAGGCAGATCGCAAGGCGCACACCTGATCCTACTCACCAATCTACCGTGTTACAAAGACAAGCAGAGCGCTCATCCCATTGCTAAGAGATTGTCCCTCTTCACGACCCTGTTTTCCTGTGATCTCTCTGGCTCTCGGTTTCAGCTCCATGCTCGACCAGTTCCCGCTCCGTAGTGCCCCGTATCTAAAGTTTTCCTGTTTCTCCTCATCACGAGCACTGACTACGTTTTCCCCTTGCTCAAGTGCCTGCCCTGTAACAATAAAGTTTCTCCGTGTTCATCCTACTCTGTCTCCTGCATTTTGGGTCCAGCTGAAAGATTCTGACGTCACAGTTAGCGTGATGATTTATGGTGCATTGAGGTTTGCACCTTGTACCAATAAATGATAAATTCAATAGAACAAAATAAGATGATTATGCAGAGAGAGAGAGAAAGATTGTATACAGTACAAACTCGTATAGGTTACTTATACAAGCTTTAAACATACGTTCCCCTCTGAAGAATTCCCTATGATAACTTGCAAACAAATTCATCGAATGAACGGCCGTCCGGAACGTAACTCATTCGTAAGTTAGGGAGCATCTGTATGTGTGTGTGCGTGTGTGTGTGTGTGTGTGTGTGTATATATACACACACACACACACACACACACACACACACACACACACACGTGTATATATACAGTCGGCCCTCTACTTACGAAAACCTCAGAGTACAAAAAATCCAGGTTCCGAAAAACATTTTCCTAAATTTCCGTCCTCTTTTTATGAAAACAACCTCTTTTTACAAAAAGCGCCAAACGCGCCATTCAAAATTCAAACAATGCGTGAGCTGCTCCCTCATTGGCTGTCTCCCAACATCCCGCCCCGCTAGCCTCTCATTGGCCAGGAGGGAGCTGACCTGTACCCATACTTCCTGTTTGTCACACGCGTGGGCTTTAGGGTTTTGTCACACACAGGACTGTTGGCTTGTTTAGAGATGGATCATTGCGGCGTTATATTTCGTTATCGCCAAAACCACTCTACAATCAGGAAGATATTGAAGCAGAAGGAGACCTTAAAATGAAAATACAGCGATGGAGGCGATTATTTCAGCACGATATTGAAGCAGAAGGAGCAAGAAAATAGAGTGCTCCGTGGGACAAGACCTCTGATCTCGCAAGGGAGCAAGTTAATATTGAATCAGGACCTCTCATCTTTCAAACAGGTACGGTAATTCCGCTTTAAATACAACATTCCGTCCATTTAAACATTTAAATAGAATTGCTCTGTCGGTTGCGCGTTGTGTGTGAGCAGAGCACGCATTCGGCAAAACACACCAGAGAGACAGAAAGAGTTTTGTGTGTGTGAGAGAGAGAGATAGAGAGTGTGTGCGTGCGAGAGCGACTGCGTACAGAGTCAGTCAGAGATGAAAGGAGGCATTCTTTCATCTTGTCTTTCAAGAGAGCACATTGCAGCTTATTTTTCATTTTTTAAGTTGTTTAATCCAGTAAATGTTTAATAAATGTTGCGAGCTCTGCCGAATGTGAGCAAAACGCAGCTCATCCGGACCTCCGATCCCTCAAGGAAACAAGATAAAGTTGACCTCCGATCTGTCAAGCAGAGAGTGCGCTTTGAATTCCCCATCTTAAAATGCTCCGGCATCCTGCGTGTTGGCGGAGCATGCCACAAATGTGTGTTTGTGTGTGAGAGAGAGTGACAGAGAGAGCTAGAGATAGAGACAGTGTTTTGTGTGTGTGTGTGTGTGTGTATGTGCGTTAATAAAAAATGTTTAATCATAGTCTAATTAATAAATGTTAATAAAATGGTTTAATATGTTAATAAAATGTTTAAATTGTTTAATAAGTAATTTTCTTTTACATTTAACACATATTTCATACAAAATTGGTGTACTTTTATTTTTAAAGGGTTTTTGGGGTAGTCTTGGGAGCCTTGGAATGAATGGAATGAATCACGTGTTTTACATGTAAAATGCGCTTCTACTTACAAAAACTCCAGGCTATGGAAAAGGCTCTGCAACAGATTAATTTTGTAAGTAGAGGGCTGACTGTGTATATATGTATGATAGTTTATTATGAAAGCTCACAATGCAATGAATCAGCTCATTCAGCCATTTCTGTACATTGAGAAATAACCTCGCCTCACGGCCTGGGCAGCTAATGAACTAAGAATAGAAATACACAAGTGTGTTTGCTTGTCACATGATTTAAAGTAGGTCCAGCAAGTCAAGATGGCAGCTGTCATGTTTCTAGCGAGGTTGGTTAACCTTTATCGGAATGCGCGGCCAAAGTGTAGTACGATTGCAAAAGTTCATTGAACTATTTTAAATGTTCAGGTTGTTTGTCATGCTCTCTTCATTAGCATTTAATAATTGTTTATGTTAGCATTAGAAACTTGTGTTGAGCGCTGAGAAATTACTGTATTATTTATAGAAGAAATAGACTCGTCAAGAGTAGGCCGCATAGCCATCAGCGTGTTTCTGTCCCTTGCTAAAGGTTGTGTCAGGAAGGGAATCCGACATAAAAACCTATGCCAAATCGAATATGCAAATCATTAATATGATTTCCATGAAAATGGCGGCAGATGATTCGCTGGGGAGACGCCTGAAAAAGGAAACAGCCGGAAGGAAAAGAAAAAGAAAGAAGTTGAACTATGATTAACTACCTATCACAGAATTAACAAATGTCTAGTTATACATTCAGTCACTCACATCTGGACTAGCAATTTGAAAATAAATGGTCTATTTTTTAATATAGAAATGGAAATTAAAAAATGTTTGCTCTTTCCAATTAATCGAAAAAATAATCGACCGATTCATTGATTATTGAAATAATCGTTAGTTGCAGCCCTAAAAAGAACCATCGCTGACTTTTGTTAAGAGTAGCTATCTAGCCGTCAGCATGTTTCTGCCCTACGATGGCCTGGCGAGCTGTCCAGGGTGTACTCTGCACTCACTCCGAGTCGACCGAGATGGGCGCCAGCCTCCCCACAAACCTAATTGGGATTAAGCGGTTCAGAATATGAATGAATGAATTTAAATAGGAACAGCATGATCTGACTATTCAGCTGTCATAGTGGTTTTAATCCTATCTCATGCGAACAACGCCTGAATCAAAACAATGGACATTTCCAATTTGTCACAGTCACTTGAACAGGCAGTCAGTCACAGGAAGGACAAGCAGTCATCGAGCAAAAGCGCCAAGGGTTCCAAGTGTCACTAACACATGAACAGCAAAGGTGAGCACATCCGGTCTGAGCCTACATAACACATACTGTAGCACTACCTGTAAACATGCTGGTTATGATCAAAAGGGGTCAAAATACACAGTGCATGGTGCTGCCTCGATGCAGATCAATCAGGACAGGTGGTAGTTTTGCTGAACATCTTAATGTTCATATAAGAAAATGTTCTATAAGAAAACGAAACCTGTCCACCTTTTTAAACATTCTGTTTTGAAAGCAGTCATACAACTTCCTTTACACTTCTACCGGTATGTTATTGAATGTAGCCCTTTACAATAGGGCAGAGAGGTTAACGTGTGAAAAAGAACGAGCGGAAGTTACACCACAGGGGTAAAAAAAAATGTGAGCACAACCCCGCACCCAGTCCTCCCGTTTTTCCCGCAATACCCAGTAGAGGGCGAAAGTGAGCACGGGGAAAACAACAAACTGCCATCTAAACTCTAACCCTTTCTTCTACGTCATTGACCCTAACCTTAACCCCCGAGCAAGTCGCCAGTAGATGTCTCCCGTGCTCACTTTCACCGTCTACTGGGTATTCGGAAAAAAAAAAAAAAAAACACGGTAGGAGTGGGTGCGGGATAGTGTTCACCGAAAAAAAATCACAACGGTTTTGAAAAACAAAATAATTGAAAATTGTTCATAACGAAATTGTTTATAAGATGCCAGAGTACTAAATTAAACCAAAAGCTTTTTATGATAAATCCTACAAAACAGACCATGTTAACAAGAAACTGAATTACCCTATCTGTTCATGCTAGATAATTAACCAAACGTGTGAAAACTCTGTGTTGGTATTAAATTAAACGAGCTAAATATATGATCGCACTGTTTTTCGATCATGACTACTCACTCTCTGGATAGTTTCTTGGTTGATTTGGGCTTTCCCACGTTGTTTCTTTGGAACAAAAACAACAGACATATCTGCTGAAGGCTCCACAGCACCTACTGGAGCATGCGCAGTAGTTTCTCAAAAAAAATTAAAAAAATAAAATGCGCATGCGCAGTGATCAGACATTTTCTCGAACGAGTTGATTCTTTTGAAGGAATCTAAAGATCTGATTCTCACTTGAGTCATTTTAAATAGTTTTGTTTATCCTTATTATTTTCATGGCACATAATGAGTATACACTTATAACATCGCCGAAAACACATATTATGAAGCCTGGTCAAACATAAATTGTGTTCGAATTAATGTGCTGTTTGCAGTTGAACCACAGACTGTTCGAGTTGACTCTTGTAGCGGAAGTTTGAGTTCTCGCGAAACTGTAAACAGAACAACCGAACACATATTGTACAACGCTCACTTGAACACATTGGGGCAATTTATAACCACCAATCATTCTACTGTGCATGGTTTTGGACTATGGGAGGAAACCATAAGAAACCCAGTCAAAGGCAAACTCCACACAGAAACACCCCGAGCCCAGGGATGAACCCCAGGACCTTCTTGCTGTGAGGTGAATGTGCTAACCACCATACCACCTATTTATATATTTATTTATTCGTATATATATATATATATATATATATATATATATATATATATATATATATATATAAACTCATCAGCACAGCCTGCAAACCTTTGACAGACTTCAGAGAAGATCCAGTGGATCTATCAAAGACACAATATCAAAGACACACAATCTGGACACCCGCCTTTCCTCCCTTTCCCCTCCTCAAAAAGGACAGGACACTTAAAACAAAAAAATAACAGACTCAAGAAGAGGTTTTACCCAAACGCTGTAAATCATGTAACCCCATCACCACCACCACCATCACACACAATGACTGAATAAACATTAAAACCATCTTCCTGGACAGTGCAGTACTCATGTTTAGAGCAGGTCCTGTTTCTCTACTTTCATTCTGTTCATCTATGTAACCACTTAATCCTAATTAGGGTCGCGGAGAGCCTGGCACCCATCCAACACAACTTCGGGTGAGGGCAGAGTACACCCTGGACAGCTCACCAGGTCATCGCAGGGCGGACACACGCTGACGGCTATGCAGCGGACTCTTAACCAAAATCAGCAATGCTTCTTTTACATGCCTCACACCAGTGAGACACATGGCCCGTATTTGAAAACCCAGTTAGACCAGTTTGAACTGGTCCCGACTGGTTTGAACCAGTCCTGACCGGTCCAGACTGGCCACGTCCGTTTTGAACTGGTCCAGAACGTTTTGAGCCGGTTTGAAGCGGTCCCAACCCGTTTGAACTGGTTTGAAGCGGTCCCAAGTGGTTCAAACTGGTCCCAACCGGTTTGAAATGGATTGAACAGGTTCCGACCGGATTGAACAGGTCCCGACTGGTTTGAACCGGTTTGAACTGGTCCTGGCCGGTTTAGACCAGTCTCGAACGGGTTCCGACCGGATTGAACAGGTCCCAACTAGTTTGAACCGGTTTGAACTGGTCCTGGCCGGTTTAGACCAGTCTCGAACAGTTTAAGCCGATTTGAAGCGGTCTCAACCAGTTTGAAGCGGTCCTGACTGGTTTGAACCAGCTTGAAACATTTCCAACTGGTTTGAACCGATCCTGACTGGGTTGAACAGGTCCCAATCGGTTTTAGCCGGTTTGAATAGGTCCCGACCGGTTTGAACATGCCCCGACCAGTTTGACCGGTCTCAACCGGTTCGGACCGGTCCTGAATGGTTTGTGCCGGTTTGAAGCGGTCCCAACCGGTTTTAAGCGGTCCCCAACTGATTTGAACTGGTCCTGACCAGATTGAACCGGTCCTGTCCAGTTCGAACCGCTCCAACCGGTCTGAAATTTGAACTAGTCTGAAATAAAAATTTGTTGTATTTATGCAACAGTGCAATGTTTTGATTAAATATTTTTATATATTCAATCAGTTTTATAGGCAGGAGATGCCATCGTGACATGGGCACTTAAATTTTTGAAATACAGTTGCAAGCACCGGTTCCATGGGTGCAGCCCAGCAATTTCCATGAATTGTTTAAATCTGTTGAATAAAAAAGTGGTCAATGAATTAAGCTATGTCTATGCTGAATCAAATCAAAAGTCAAATAAGAAATAAAACCATGTGAACCGAGTGGTTTCAGTCGAATTTCTTAAAAATGCATTAAATGAAGCAAGTTTCATCAATGTTCAGCAAAAGCCTAGTCAGTGATTTAAATTGAGTTTTGAGCAATTAATGAAAGACAAAATTAATCTCACAGCATCCAACTTACAAATCTGTTTTGTGTGAAGTTTCTTGGTAAATGTCTCTTCTAGCTGTGATAGATTAGATCACTCTGAGTATGTAAGTTGTGCATGAACATTTCACAGAAATTTTTAGCATCACATTTGTGTTGTATCCAGGATTTGAAAGCCTTAAAGTGTGGAAAATAAGAATATCACACATACACACATACTAGTGGGTGAAAGTGTTGCCAAACAGCATAGGATGGTGGTGTGCAGGATGACGCTGATGATGCGAAAGGTGAAGAAAGCAAAGGCAGAGCAGAAGACAAAGTGGTGGAAGCTGAAAAAGGAAGAGTATCATGTTGTCTTCAAGGAGGAGTTGAAACAGGCTTTAGGTGGCCAGAAAGTGCTTCCAGATGACTGGACAACTACAGCTAATGTGATCAGGGAGACAGGTAGGAGAGTACTTGGTATGTCCTCTGGAAGGACAGGAGATAAGGAGACTTGGTGGTGGAATGAGGAAGTGCAGGACTGTGTACAGAGGAAGAGGTTAGCTAAGAAGAAGTAGGACATTGAGAGGACCGACGAGAGTAAACAGGAGTACAGGGAGACACAGTGAAAGGCGAAGGTGGTGGTGTCAAAGGCCAAACAGAGGGCGTATGATGATTTATATGCTAGATTGGACAGTAAGGAGGGAGAAAATGATTTATACAGGTTGGCACAGAAGAGAAATAGAAATGGGAAGGATGTGCAGCAAGTTAGCGTGATTAAGGACAGAGTGGGAAACGTGTTGACTGATGACAGAAGTGTGCTGAGAAGATGGAAAGAGTACTTTGAAGAGCTGATGAATGAGGAAAATGAGAGAGAGAAAAAAGAGTAGAAGACATGACCATTGAGGACCAGGAAGTAGCAAAGATTAGTAAGGGTGAAGTGAGGAGGGCATTGAAGAGGATGAAGAATGGAAAGGCAGTTGGTCCTGATGACATACTGGTGGAGGTATGTAAGTGTCTAGGAGAGGTATCAGTAGATTTTCTGACAAGAACATTCAACAAGGTCTTCGAGAGTGAGAGGATGCCGGAGGAATGGAGGAGAAGTGTGCTGGTGTCCATTTTTAAGAACAAGGGAGACGTGCATTGTGGCAACTACAGAGGGATAAAGTTCAAGAGCCATACGATAATGTTATGGGAAGAATAGTGGAAGATGGACTAAGGGCAGAGGTCAGCATTTGTGAACAACAGTTTGGTTTCATGCCAAGAAAGAGCACCACAGATGCAGTGTTTGCTTTGAGGATGTTAATAGAGAAGTACAGAGAACGTCAGAAGGAGCTGCATTGTGCCTTTGTGGATCTGGAGAAAGCATATGACAGGGTGACGCGAGAGGAACTGTGGTATTGCACGAGGGAGTCTGGAGTGGCAGAGAAGTATGTTAGGACATGTATGAGAGATGTACGACAGTGGAGAGGTGTGCTGTCGGTGTTACAGAAGAGTTCAAGGTGGAGGTGGGACTGCATCAAGGGTCAGCTCTGAGCCCCTTTTTGTTTGCTATGGTGATGGACAGGCTGACAGACGAGGTTAGACAAGATTCCCCATGGACTATGATGTTTGCAGATGACATTGTGATTTGTAGTGAGAGCAGAGAACAAGTGCAGGAAAATCTAGAGAGGTGGAGGTATGCCCTGGAAAGGAGAGGAATGAAGGTTAGCCACAGCAA
This sequence comes from Plotosus lineatus, assembly GCA_024760905.1. Taxonomy (NCBI): domain Eukaryota; kingdom Metazoa; phylum Chordata; class Actinopteri; order Siluriformes; family Plotosidae; genus Plotosus; species Plotosus lineatus. The sequence continues at coordinate 23,390,853 of CM045739.1, forward strand.
GACAGAATACATGTGTACGAATGACAAGGACCCAATACAAACGGTGAGGTTAAAGGGAGCAGAGATAAAGAAGGTGGAGGATTTTAAGTACTTAAGCTCAACAATCCAAAGCATTGAAGAATGTGGAAAAGAGGTGAACAAGCATGTACAGGCAGGTTGGAATGGTTGGAGACAAGTGTCCGGTGTTTGGAATGGTTGGAGACAAGTGTCCGGTGTTTGGAATGGTTGGCGACAAGTGTCCGGTGTTATGTGTGATAGGAAGGTATCGGCAAGAATGAAAGGAAAAGTGTACAAGATGGTGTTGAGGCCAGCGATGTTGTATGGTTTAGAAACAGTGGCCCTGGGGAAAAGACAGGAGGCAGAGCTGGAGGTAGCAGAGGGACAGCACATGTAAGAGGTTTTGGAGACAAAGTCAGAGAGGCTAGAATGAGATGGTTTGGACATGTACAGAGGAGGGATAGTGAGTATATTGGTAGTAGGATGCTGAGATTGGAACTACCAGGCAGACGACCAAAGAGAAGATTTATGGATGTGGTGAGGGAGGACATGAAGGTAGTTGGAGTAATAGTAGAAGATGCAGAGGATAGGGTGAGTTGGAGGCAGATGATTCGCTGTGGCGACCCCTGACCCCTTTCATCGCTGGTATTCGTAGCGTGCACACACACACACACAAAATTCTCCTCCTCCTCCTCTGTTACCCATCACTTCATGCCTGCCCATATGACATCATTGCAGCTGATGATTGGAAGGGTTAGTTGATTTATTGTTTATTCTTATTTTATTATTATTAATGTTAATGTACATGTATTATTATTATGAAATATTTATTGTTTTTACATGTTTATCTTTAATATTAGGTCAAATACACATGTTTGTCGCAGGTTATTTGAGTTTGGGAGGGGGTTGGAATGGTTTTCTGTTATTTCTTATGGGAATAATTGTTTCATCGTTTTGGCTTACAAGCTTGCCCTCGGAACGGATTATATTCTTAAGTCAAGGTAGTACTGTATGCATATATACACACTAGTCCTTCTCAAAAAATTAGCATATTGTGATAAAGTTCATTATTTTCTGTCATGTACTGATAAAAATTAAACTTTCATATATTTTAGATTCATTGCACACCAACTGAAATATTTCAGGACTTTTGTTTTAATACTGATGATTTTGGCATACAGCTCATGAAAACCCAAAATCCCGATCTCAAAAAATTAGCATATTTCATCCGACCAATAAAAAAAAAAGTGTTTTTAATACAAAAAAAGTCAACCTTCAAATAATTATGTTCAGTTATGCACTCAACACTTGGTCGGGAATCCTTTTGCAGCAATAACTGCTTCAATGCGGTGTGGCATGGAGGCAATCAGCCTGTGGCACTGCTGAGGTGTTTTGGAGGCCCAGAATGTTTCGATCGCGGCCTTAAGCTCATCCACAGTGTTGGGTCTGGTGTCTCAACTTTCTCTTCACAATATCCCACAGATTCTCTATGGGCTTCAGGTCAGGAGAGTTGGCAGGCCAATTGAGCACAGTAATACGATGGTCAGTAAACCATTTAGCAGTGGTTTTGGCACTGTGAGCAGGTGCCAGGTCGTGCTGAAATATGAAAATCTACATCTCCATAAAGCTTTTCAGCAGATGGAAGCATGAAGTGCTCCAAAATCTCCTGATAGCGAGCTGCATTGACCCTGCCCTTGATCAAACACAGTGGACCAACACCAGCAGCTGACATGGCACCCCAGACCATCACCGACTGTGGGTACTTGACACTGGACTTCAGGCATTTTGGCATTTCCTTCTCCCCAGTCTTCTTCCAGACTCTGGCACCTTGATTTCCGAATGACATGCAAAATTTGCTTTCATCCGAAAAAAGTACTTTGGACCACTGAGCAACAGTCCAGTGCTGCTTCGCTGTAGCCCAGGTCAGGCGCTTCTGCCGCTGTTTCTGCTTCAAAAGTGGCTTGACTTGGGGAATGTGGCACCTGTAGCCCAGTCCACTGCTTCCACAGGTCCCCCAAGGTCTGGAATCGGCCCTTCTCCACAATCTTCCTCAGGGTCCGGTCACCTCTTCTTGTTGTGCAGTGTTTTCTGCCACACTTTTTCCTTCCCACAGACGTCCCACTGAGGTGGCTTGATACAGCACTCTGGGAACAGCCTATTCGCTCAGAGATTTCTTTCTGTGTCTTACCCTCTTGCTTGAGGTTGTCAATGATGGCCTTCTGGACAGCAGTCAGGTCGGCAGTCTTACCCATGATTGCGGTTTTGAGTAATGAACCAGGCTGGGAGTTTTTAAAAGCCTCAGGAATCTTTTGCAGGTGTTTAGAGTTAATTGGTTGATTCAGATGATTATGTTAATAGCTCGTTTAGACTACCTGAACATGATATGCCAAGTTTTTTAGATAGGGATTTTGGGTTTTCATGAGCTGTATGCCAAAATCATCAGTATTAAAACAATAAAAGACCTGAAATATTTCAGTTGGTGTGCAATGAATCTAAAATATATGAAAGTTTCATTTTTATCAGTACATGACAGAAAATAATGAACTTTATCACAATATGCAAATTTTTTGAGAAGGACTAGTATATATATATATATATATATATATATATATATATATACATACACACACACACACACATACACACACACACACACACACACACACACACACACACACAGTGGTACCTCACCTTATAAAATTAATCTGTTCCAGAGATGGTATCGTAACCTGCATTTTTTGTACGTAGAACCGCATTTTACATGTACGTTTTACAACACCCCCAATACTACCCTTTAAAAATGATAAAAGCATACCTTTTAAGGTACTTACTTCGTGTTTGGTGGAGCCGGTGGTGTAGTGGTTAGAGTGTTGGGCTCATGATTGGGAGGTTGTGAGTTCAGATCCCACTGAGACCCTCACTGTGCTAAGATCCCTGGACAAGGTCTCAACCACAAGTGTGCCTCTGTTCACCCAGCAGTATAAATGGGTACCAGTAAAAATATATTGGGATGGTAACCTGCGATGGACTAGCGTCCCATCCAGGAGGAGTTTAACTCCTGATTGCTTCACGCTACGGAAACCGCTAGGCTAGGGTGTAAAAACCCAAACAGTTAATCAATCAAAATCAATCAATCAACTTCGTGTTGACCGTGTCTTCTTAGCAGAGTTATAATCTTACAAATGTTTATGCAAGGTTAAAAGCCTGAGCCAAAAAATAAAGTTGCAGTGAGCACACTTGAAAACTCATGACACAACAGTAACTCTGTCCTTTACACGAAAAGCATTATGAGTATAATGGAGATATAGTTCCATAATAGAGAAATGGGAGGGAGCTGCGTCATCCCTCCTAACCAATGGGAGGCCAACGGGGCAGGATGTTGGGAGATAGTCAATGGGAGAGCAACTGGTGCATTGTTTGAATGCTTGAATGGTGCGTTTTAATGTTTGAATGGCACATTATGGAAGGAGAACTTGTTTCGTATACAGAGACAAAGAATTTTGCAAAATGTTTTTCGTAACCTAGATTTTTCGTTTGCTGGGAATATCGTAAGGTGAGGTACCACTGTATACACACACACACACACAAACACAATGTATGGTACAGATGTACAGATGTACCATGCAGTCACTGACTTCCTTCGAATTACATTGTCTAAACAAGATGTAGTCTACCTGTGTGCTCCTATCTCCGCTTTTATGAGTCAATCTCTGCTCCTGTCTCTTCTGGAAGAAAGTATTCACCACAGCCATTTCCATCCTTTTCGCAAAATCTATCAACATCTGTCCTTCTGTGTTCCTGTCCTGGATACCAAACCTGCCCTTCATTTCCTCGTCCCCTCTGTTGCCTGCACCAACATGTCCATTGAAGTCTGCACCAATGACCACTCTTTCACCTCTGAGGGTTTTCTGCATCACTTCATCTAATTCAATCCAGAATCTCTCCTTCTCTTCTAGCTCACATCCTGCCTGTGGGGCATAAGCACTAACAACATTGATCATCACACCTTCAATTTCTAGCTTGAGACTCATCACTCTTGTCTGTCACTCTTTTCACTTCTAGAACATTCCTGACAAAACCCTCCTTCAAGATGACTCCTACTCCATTTCTCTTCCCATCCACACCATGATAAAACAGCTTAAACCTGCTCC
>CM045739.1:23400000-23462500 GCA_024760905.1 Plotosus lineatus
TAAAAGTACACCATGCTGTACAATTGCTTTATTCAGGAAATACAAACAACAGCAACAACAACAACAAAATCCCCACATCAGCCGATCAAATTATTTAAGAGAGAAACCAATCCTATATCACCTTTACAAACTGAAACTCTGTATGTACAGACTGACATCTCATCTGAGCAGGAAGAAGAGGAGACAGCACGGGGCATTAATGTGATTATTGCATCAGTCCAGAATTCTCTCTCACTCATACAGTCCCCTCACCGGAGCAAAATATCAAAAGTGTCACTCCAGAGGTCAAAGTCCTTCGCACACAGCCCGAGTAGTGCACTACACGGGTAAAACACAGCTCAATACAACTCAAATACTTATGACACTTAACATTGCTGGTTCATTAAGGCATTTTCGATCACACTGTGCTTCAAGCCACGGCTAAATTATCCAGACGGCTCATTCTCAACTGCAGGGCTTTTGTGCCTACCAACAGACCAATCGAATATGCCACATGTAGGTAAGATCATCGCATAGCGCCTACAGCAAGTACACAAAAGCCACAAAGGTAACCTGAAGCCACAACAGGAACATTCATCTTACAGCTTGTTATTGATCAGAGATGAAAGAACAAAGCACAACTTTTTTTTTTTTTTTTAATCGTAAACCTTTCACACACTGATTTCTGGAAAAAAAAAAAAATGACCAACAGTGAAGGAAAATACATAAATTCCCAAATGCTGGTAGAGAAGCATAAAAGTGCTTCGTTGACATTCAGGGGAGGGGAAAAAAGGAAAAAAAAAATAAAGTATGAGCTGACAAGATAAGAGCTGACATTCTATTCATGAGCACAGCCGAGGAAACCCAAAATAAACTGAGCCCTGATCCTGGATCAGTGGTGCTACATCATTCTGCATACAACCTTACATTTAAACGGTTTATCACTGACTTTCAGAGAACACAAATTGATTCATCGCAGGAGCATGTGCTGATTTGATCACGTGATCATGACATCATCGCTAGAGCTTCGTTTCACTTGTTCAACTTGATGTTACTGTCTCATGTAATATGAAATACTGAGATAATACACTTTAGATTACTCGGCCTGATGCCGAACTTGGCGAGCAATGTAACACAGATAAACTGCCAAAAAAAAAAAAAGTAACAGCCAATTTATCTCTGGAACAAACAATAGAAAATTACTACATTTTGCTAGATAATTAAACTCAACTAACAGGTTCTCTCCATCAAGCCACTGTTTGTTTTGTGCAAATCAGGCAAGTTATTTTCTCTCCATTTTGAGATGAACATCAAGCTGAAAGTGAAGTAGATTAGTGGTAAAATCATGATCTGATTAGATTCTCTCTTTTTAAAATCAAGCTTTATGCTCTAACGTACGCTGCATCAAATCTGCACAAAAATATCTTGCTTTCATTTCTGGGTGCAACCTAAATACCGACTCCAAACACAAAAAAAAAAAAAAAAAAAAAAAAACGCTGAAAAAAAGTCCTTTTACTCATGTTTAAAACACACAAAAAAACCGAGAGGTCATCTGTGGATCTAATCTACAACCCTGTAACGTGGATCTGTTGGAACACAACCAGGACAAAATTCAAATCTCATTAAGCAAATGTCAGTCTCACATTATGTATCTTCTCCAAAGAATTCTAAACTTTCAGACTTTAAAGACAAAAAAAAAAAAAAAAAAAAATCTGCTTGTGTTTAAAGCCAGAGATGGAGAGGGAACGTGGCTCAGAAACATAAGAGTTCACGGCATTATTCATCCCTAAAGTGCAAATTAATTTTCGTTTCTTGGAGGGATCCGATTTTACTGTTAAAGGGTGTGCTGGATTATCCCTGAAAAACCCGACAGAAAATGAATTGTGATGATGTGAGGCTTTGACAAATTTAAACAGGTTGAAAGCCAGAAAAAAAAAGGGACATCTATTTAATCATCAAAAGGTAAATGTCCACTGACAATTTGCAATCCTGGTCTTTTTTTTTTAATTCCCTCAAGGATGGGGGGGGGAGGGGCCCATTTCTTCTGTCAGGTACACTATTGTGAACACTTCCTGCCTGCAGCGCACTGAAGAGATATATAGGCATAATTCCTTATAAGATGGAAATAAAACCACAGAGTGCGCACAAGCGTCAACAACACTGCAGCATCAGCATCAACGACGTTACATTCAACATGGAGCCAAATGTTTTAATCAACAGCCTCATTTGGAAAAAACAAAGCGAGAAGAGGTGGGGGAAAAAAAAAAAAGAGCATATTATAGCTACCCAGAGTTGAGTTCGGGCTGTCAGTGAAATGTGGTTTAGGCAGCAAGAATGAACATTTCTTCGAGACCATACAGGCCAATTTGGTGCTTCTATTAGACAGGAAATAAAAATAAAGCTATTTCACTGAAGGGATCTCACAGTATCAGCGGGCGTAGGCATACGCACGTGTGTGTGTGTGTGTGTGTGTGTACCAAACAGGAATATTATCAAACAAATTTCAATTCCTATTATTTATCTGTAAGAAAGGAACTAAAATGCTGATGTAAAAATACTGAAAAGTAATTTCACTAAAGTTACGACTCTTTTCCGCAACGAGTCAAAGATCTTGTTTTCTTTAAAAAAAAAAAAAAGAGGAATAGCAAGGGAAGAGGAAAAAGGAGGGATGAAGCCACCTTGGGTAGCCCAACCTGCATTGGATTTAGGACAAATGGACAGAGTGTCTATAGGGAGGGAGGGAGAACTCCAGCCTGTAGGAGAAGCTGTAGTTGTTCCTCTTGTGAACTACGCCGCCACTTTGCTGTCCTTCTGAAACAAAAATCACATGCAAAAATAAATTAAATAAAAACAAAAGGAACAAACATGTTTAAAGCTGAACAGCAACATTTACTGAAAGGTAATCGCAAACAAAACACTTGTGAAATCTGACTGTACACAAATCTTAGACTGATAGCAGCTATTTTTATGATTTGAAAACTTAAATCTCAGAATAATATTATACAGTACAGTAATAAATTATAATATTCACAGTACTATGGAGGAGTTCTGCTTTATTCACTCATTTTCTGAACTGGAGAGCTTGCCAGGGCCAAGAGCGAGTTAGAACAGCCAATTAGCCTACTGTGCACGTTTTAGGACTATAGGAGGAAACCGGAGTACCCAGAGGAAACCCACACAAGCACGGTGAGGACATGGAGTTTGGATTTAATCATTTTTTATTTTACTATTGCAGATATAGATATGGTTTCTCACTGCACAGGCAAAGATTTTAGTCTAAACTCTTGACGGGTCCAACAAAAATCTGTCAATGGCATGAATGATCAAAATCCTATACATGTACATGCTAACTTGCATCTTGTGGACATTGTGCCGACAATAATTTTCCAAACATCACCAAATTTAACTTCTAATTTAAACTTTAGTAATGTATCTTTTACTAATTTCTTTACGTGAAATGTAAACAATCCTACAAGATCTGTAAGTTTTGTGACATTTTTACCTCTACACGAGTGGTTACATCAAGTTTCTGTGTGAATAAGCAGAACTACATTAAACATTATTCACCGAGAACTACAGGATGCGAGCTGTACACCCTGTAGCCGAGATGGGCGCTGGCCTCCCTGTGACCCTAATCAGGATTAAGCAGTTCAGAAAATGAATGAATTGACTACAAGATGTAATTTTTTTATTTTACATCGACCATTTGAGATCTGCCTAAACTACATTTCAATCAGTGGAGGATCAAGTGTATGAAGAATTTGTGTTATGTGGATGTAGAACTGTGTCCATGATACAAGTTGTGACAATGTGTACTACATAGCATGAAACAGTATCATTGCTGACCTGGTACTCAAATTCAGAGAAGTCTCCTCGTGCTTCCCGTCCTGAGCGAAAACCTCCTCTGTAGCCAGCTCCACCGCGGGGTGGGCCGAAAGAGCCGCGTCCAGCGGAGCGTCCACGACCGCCCCGGAAACCCATAGGGCCCCCTCTGCCCCGGTAACCTCCACGTCCTCGGCGTAATGGGAGCCCAAACGTCTCTGCGTTCATCCTCCTTTCCTCTGCCCAGGTATGTCTCCGCTCTCTACATGGAGACACACACACACACACACACACACAAGACAGCTCGTAATCACTCTGCTCAGTTTAAATCAACAGTAAGTGTATGTGACTTAACATCCTGTAGACATTACTTTATACAACCATAACATATAGTCCAGGAAATACGATGTACAATCACACTTTTCATACTTTGGCTGTAGGCAAGACTAATACTCCAGAGCGACTTATATGTGAAATAAGTACATATAATTCTGATAGTCATCATAAACATAATTTCACGTTTGTTACTTTTACACTCAACCACAAGAGGGCACTCTAGGCTTGGGTACCAGTACCTGCTCATCCACCACTGAAGAAATGGCCCCAAAAAGAACATCCTGTGGATTTTTAAAAATAATAAAATGCATTCGTACTATCAAATAATTTAATTCAATATTTTGTTGCTTTCTGTGAAATTAATCTGTACAGTAGGCCCCCGTTATTCGTGTGGGTTCGGTTCCGGCCCCTCTCGTGAATCAAGATAATATGCGAGTTCTGTACCTGGAAGTAAAACCCTATGTATCATATTACATGCACTAAAATATGGTTCTTAAACGCATTCTATAGACAGTCTTAATAATTACAGTATTAATGTAGTAATTAAGTAAAAACTTAATTTGTACTGTGATATTTATTGATAAAATTTCTATAATATATATATAAAATCAATATCACAGTACAAAATTAAAGTGTTTACTTAACCACACACACTATATACACACACATTTAAAAAAAAAAAAAAAAAAAAAAAAAAATCACAATTGTACGTAATGAAGTTTCAGCCAGACCCAGACTGCAGTGGGAGATGGCAGAGTGGATTTATTATTCAAAGGGGAAGCACTTGAGCAAAGCGCCACATTTTATCTGTAGTACTGGTGACAAAAAGAAACACAAACATTAAGCACTGGAACCAGGAGCCAGAGAGAACACAAGGAAGCAGGTACATGATGAGACTCTTATGGTGCAGAGGAGAGCATGCAGTTTGTGTTTATAGGGAGTAGATGAGGAGTAAATTCAGTTGGCAGCTACTGCAATCAGCCCGAGCAGCTCAACCACACCCCTCAGCTGGAGCGGGGAAAAAACAGTTAGAGAACACAGGGAAGTGATGCGAGTTAATCCTCTGGCACAGAGGTGAGCGTGCTTGTGTTTATTGGGAGTAGATGAGAGGACTGAAATCAGGTGTTTGCTGCTGCAATCATCCCAAACAGCTCAGCCACACCCCTCGGCCAGGGCAGAGAAGAAAGAGAAAAAGAAAAAACACACACACACCACACCCAGAGTTAGAGGTACAGCCCCCAAAAACACAGACCATTACAAAAAGAACATAACATGAATAAACAAAAGGCTAAACATGCTACAGTACATACTGTACTGGAATAATAATTGAAAAAGACTTTAATACTACAACAGTTTAGATGATTATTCCTCTTCAGGCAAAAAAAAGTCTTATTTCTTCAGAAGAGACATCCAACACCATTACCTTTTTCTGGTGCTTAGCCAGCGTTTGAGTGGCATCATAAAGCTTAACTCGTAATTTAAAAAAAAAAAAAAAAAAAAAAAAAAAAAAAAAAAAAAACTCATTCACAACTTGTGCACGAATGAGAAAAAAAAAAAATGGGCGTATACATCTCAACCAATCAGCAGGAGGGAAAACAGCCATTGGCTGAATTTGAATCACGTGACAGTTACTCGGCAATCCGCAAACATGTGGGGGTGCGCGTGCAAAAACTGCAAATTGTCAAGGGCCTACCGTATGAAAAAAATGTGACTTTCCACTAGTGTTGATGTAAAAATTTTGAGAGAACTACAGTTACTGTTACAAAGATAACCAAGTCTACTTCATACAGGTTGTAGTTTATCTGGTTTCACTCTACTAACTCGGTTTCTCCTCAAAATGTCTTCCTGGTGTCATTTGAAGGAGTTTTTCCTTGCGGGCAGCACAGGCTTGCTCATTGGGGATGTATTTGATTTACGGAGACAGAAATTTAAATAATAAGATTCAGTTCTTTACCAAATTTGGATTACTGTATTAAGCTACACCAACAATTATAAAAGGCGCTATAAAAGTTAAACTGCAGTATTTATGGTCCAGAGGAAGCCATACCATGTTATGTTTTTTTTATGGTGACACTGAGGTCACCATATGCTAGTTGATATTTTAAGCATAAAATAGCCAATCAGAACCACTGACATCTGGTAACCAAGGACAGATTAGAAATTTATATACTCTCACCACCAAATACTAACCCCCCCCCCCCCACACACACACACACACACAAAATTATTAAAAAAACAAAAAAAACAAACAAGGTATATCACTTGCACAAAGAGAAATAAAGCCTAGAGTCCTGAAAGACAAAGAAAAGTTAATAACCGAAATAAAACCAACATACCTGCCACTTCCTGGTTTATCTTTCCTGAAAGAAAGGACAACCGTTTCAGTTTCACATGATTATATTTAAATAAAGTCTGATGATTGTGCATTTCTTAGTCATGTTCTACCTTGAGTCATCACAGGAGATATTGTCAAAGAAGGATTTTGACTTGTCGTAGTAGCAGTTGGGGCCCAGTGGGTCCTCCTCGTCCACATGGCCCTCGCTGTTTTGAGTCTCAACACCCGAGTCACCCTTGTCTTCACCGTTCACCGCGCTCTCATCTGCTGAGCCCCAATTTCATATTAGTGCTACTCACGGTTTAAATTAAACACGATTCACATTGTTAAGTTTCATTTATTTATATATACACACACACAGACATGCATACACAGTGGTACCTTGACTTACGAGATTGGTCCGTTTTGAGGGCAAGCTCAGACACACATACACCACTGGTTCTAAAATAGTGGGGCACAGTGCGATGATGGGGGGGGACCCCAGGAAACATTTTTTTTTTTTGCCGTATTAGAACAAAGTGTAATTGTACATCCACAGCGGTAAAATAAGAAGTGAAGTTAATAAACCTACCATGAAAATTTTTTAAACAGGGACGGAAAGAGAGATGGAGATAGCGAGAGAAACGAAAGTCTCCCAAATGCCAAGTCAAGGAGGTATGATGTAGCAATCGGATGCATTGTGCTGTGGTGAAAAACAAGGAAAGTTCGCTGTGTTTACTGTGTCTGAAAACATCGCCAGCGGACAGCATGAACCCAAATAAATTTAGGAGTCACTTAAAAGACGTCACACCCCGACCACGTGATCAGCCGCGTGATTTTTTTCAGCGAAAACGTGCCAAATATTGCCAGCAACCACCCCGCTTTGTGAATGCTACTCCAACAAACCAGCGAGCTCTGTTAGCATCAGATAAGTTGGAGTACCAAACTGCTCAGTGCAAAAAACCCCACAGCAGAGGAATTGATCCTACCTGCAGCAGACACGGTCTCGGTCATGCTGAATGATGCCGCTGCTGTGAAAATAAGTCCAGGTCCCAGTTCAGCATTGAGCAGGAGCTAAGAGTTCAATATTGTGCTTTAAACCCGGCTTCGAAAAGCTGTGCACCGCAAAGCGTGCTCATTGTACCATGAATCCAGACTTAATTATATTGACAAAAAATATAAATAAATAAAAATACAAATTGTTTTATTCATTTTTGTTTTGTAGGTTAAAGTGTTTTATATACAGTGATACCTCTGCTCACGAACATAATTGGTTCCCAGAAAGTGTGTGTGAGGCGAAAAGTTCGTCTTCCGAACATTTATTTCCCATAAGAAACCATTAAAATGAGAATAATCCGTTCCCAGGTCCCCATAAAACATAATTTTCTACTAAATAAGCCTTAAAACTACACAAAAATATACCTTATTTTATGTATAATAAATGTGCTATTGTATTGTAATTAAAGAAATAAACTGTACTGTATAATAAAGTCGTTTTATTTACCTTTGTGATGGTAGTTGATGGCTTGATGGAATGGAGTGGGAGGAGGGAGGGAGGGAGGGAGGGACTTACTGTTTGGAAGGAGTGTTTGGAAACGCCTACTGTTTGGAAACACCCTTAGCCACACACGCACCCTTAATAGCTTCCTTGTTCTTAAGGATGGGAGCAATGGTAGACTTAGCGTACTGGTACTGGGACGCTGAGTCACACAAACGCACACCTCATTCGTGTTTTTCAATGATCTCCGCCTGTGGTGGGTCTTTTTCGGTCCCATAATAGCAAAAGTACACTCGATATGGTCCAAAATGTCTAGCAAACACAAACCACTTCCGCATTCAAAGAAAGGGGTGTGATTTAACTGTGACGCCGTGAGCGTAGTCAGCTTCTCGTGGCCGCCACCGTGGCGCTGTTCGACCGCGTGGTTTGATTCGTCCGCCGAAAACTAGTTTGTCAGCAGAGACAATATGCTCGCAAATTTAATGTTCTTGAGGCGAAAAGTTCGTGAGCTTAAGCGTTCGTCAGCGGAGGTTTTACTGTATTGTGCTTCTGAGTTAATGCTGCTTATCAATTTGAATTTATCATCATTTATTGATTTTATTTTTCAAGATTGAAATGGTTGAAATTGTTGATCAAAAATGTTTACAGTTTAAATAAGGCTACTTTTTTTAATTTCAGGCAAATTGATGCACTTTAAATCTTTTTGTATAAAGACTAAAAATTGTTAAAGTTATTCTTTTTTTTCGAAGTTGTTCGATATTTCTTCCTTTTTTGTAGGATTACAAATTTTTAGACAAATATCACTATTTATATTGGAGGGGGCGAAATGTTTTCCTCTCCCTTGGGGGGGGTGGGAGACGGACACGACAAAATAATTGAGAAGCACTGACACACACTGTACAGTATTACCATAAACAATGTAATGCATCATCCATCCACAAGGTGGAACCAACCAGTTTCAAGTAAACAGCTAGCAATTCAGGGCACATTAATGATTTCAAGCTTGCAGATCACTGTCAAGGACAGGAAAGCAAATAAATGAGCGGATAAATGCATAAACATAATATAGTCATGCAGAGTTCATGGTTGTCCTTTTTGAACAGATGTTGAGTAATTATTCAACCTCAGACTATGGTGATGTGGTCCTATGTGAAATCGAGTTTGGCACCCATGTTATACACCATCACCAAAATTAATTATAATGGAGCTTCATGTTAAAATGTAGAGCTGCACCTTTGATTTTGAGCTTGCTCTGGAACTCACAGTCGATCTCCTCCTTGTTGAACTGGGCATTGGCGCTTTCGAAGTCAAAGTCCTTCTCGAACTTCATCGGTCCATTTCTGCGCATGTTGAAGCGGCCACGTCCACGCTGATTTCCACCGATTCCTCCACCTCCTCCGCCTCTTCCTCCTCTTCTCACTGCAGGAGCATCTGTTAAACAGTCAGCTACTCTCATTATCACCATCATATGAACGTTTTCCAAAGTAAGACCTACATTGGTCTTCATGCTTAGTTGTTTTACACATCTATGACTTTGCTGTGTCCTGTGATGCCTGATATACATCTCATGTGCACTGTGCATGCTTATTTGTGTGAGGTTCTGTAAACACTTACTGCCTTGTGGGCGTCTGACAGCTTCCCGACTCTCCACCTTGCTCAAGTCTGACTCTGAGCGAGTGGCTTTCTCCACCTCAGCGGCTGTAAGGAATCAAACATCAGCATCCACATTTAGGACCGAGACGTTTAAACCTTTCAGGATAAACTTCTAACCGACTTGTACCAGGACGGACGATAAAGTCAAACAAATCATTTGACAACACAGAACTTTGTTTACATTTTATGGCATTTGGCAAACACCCTTTTCCAGAGTGACTTCCATTTATTACTCTTTACAACTGAGCAAGTAAGGGTTAAAGGTCTTGCTCAGCGGCCGAACAGTGGAGGTACACTGGTGCTGGGGCTTGAGCCCTCACCTTCAGATTATAGTAGTAGCCCAAAACCAGAATCACAGAACCGCCCCTGCCCTGTCTTTCATGTTTAGCCCATGAAAGATTTTTGCTTCACTCAAACAATTTTGTGACAACATTGCTGCACAATATACTGCAGGTATATTCAGCCCAAATACTCATATACTCAGCCCAAACTGGAAAAAGGCATGGTAAACCCGGAACAGCGCACCAAACTATCACAGGGCACCACCAGTACCTGGAGCACAATTTGGTCCGCCAATTAGCCTAATGGGCATGTCTCTGGACTGTGAGAGGAAATTGGAGTGCCCAGGGCAAACCCACAGAAGCATGGGTAGAATACATCATGGACATGCCAGGACCCTCTTGCTCCAAGGCGAACATGATAACCAATATGCCACTGTAGCCCCAGTAATTTAATATAAACTAATAGTAGTACAACATTAATAATAATAATAACAGCAACAACTTTTGGAGTGTAGCCATCACATACAGTAACACCGAGCCAATGCCAGAATAAGTTCAACACAGTCAGACTAATCTCCAAATGAATTTAGCTCAGTGAACACCACTGAAAACCAAATGTGGGTCACACGATCACAATAACAAAATACTGAACAGTGTCGGTCCATTCTCACCCCTGCTTAATTCCTGGCTCTCAGCAGGCTGTTTTTGGGAACTAAAGGCAACTCTAGCCCCTCCAGAACTCTTCTGAATCACCAATCCAGATGTTACTACAGGAGCAGGCTGCACGGCAGGTTCTAGGCTGGGGCTCTTGCACAGGGCATCAAGAGCTGGGCTTGTGTGGCCTGACAAACACAGAGCATCAAGAATAAGTGAAGCATTCCTCAGAAGAAAATAAAATCAAGTGTGGGGGGGAGGGGTTGACTCACAGGACGAGAAAGAAAAATCGTATGCATTAAAGAATAATAAATAAAAACTAAGCCCAAGGAGCAACACCCCCCCCCCCCCAAAAAAAAAAAAAAAAAAAAAAAAAAAAAACCAAACAAACCACACACAAACAAACAAAGCGCACGCTTTATGTACCCCACAGTTTGGTTACCTTCAGTTACATCTGAACTCCGAGACACAGAGTCAGATGGGACAGAGCTTTGGGACAGAGGGGCAGCTACATTTCTTTCACTACCAAATGTGGTCCCTGTACTTCCTGTGTAAAGAGGGACAGCACAGCTTTTAGTGTTGGGCATTTACTGTCTCGTTCACACAAACACACTCACCCAAGCTCAAGAAATAAGTAGAACAGAACAGGGGAAGCTCTATATACAAAACTGGTATGTACAACCTGGTAAAGCTCTGTCCAAATAAACCATGGATAAGGTTTATTTTTGCCCTTCACAGCATTAAATGGCACTAACTCAGTCTCACTAACAGATTAACTAATGCATAAAGCTAAGCATGAGCACAGGGTAGAGAAACTTGCCTGCATTGACAGGGGCACTGATGGGCTGGGGCGCAATAGGAGTCGAGAACTGGCCATAGCCACGCAGAGGGGGGCGGCTGAATGATGTGCATGAAACCACAGGCTGAAAGGACGGCGTTGGAGTGGAGCCTAGAGAAGACTGTGGGGGTGGGGGGTGAAAACATAATTAATCCACATACTTATGAATAAGAGTCTTAAGTCTGCTTTCCATAAGCACTAAATGACAAATGTTGTTTATATCATATGCTGTGATATGTATGCACTATATTTCATGTGGTACTTTGTACCAACCCAGTGACGTCACAGTAACTTTGTGTAGGCGGGCACTTAGCAGTGGCGGCTTTTGGGTCAATAATTTATACAAGCACAGAAAACAAAACCGCCATGTGTGTGCAATGGTTTATTTATGATATAAAATTTAAGCCACAATCGCTTCAATAAACTGTACTTAAGCTCCCGCCAACTTATTTAGTCAGCGTTTCATTTCCCCTTTAAGGCTTAGGCCTATTGCCCCCCCCCCCACACACACACACACACACACACACACACGGTCAGACCAGCCTATGCCCTTGCTGATCACAAACTGTAGTGTGGTCGTCCAAAAGCCAATGACCAATAAAAAAAAATGCAGACATTTTGAATTATATTTTAATATAAAATAATATTATTAAAAACAATGTAATTTTATTATTAAAATCAAATGTCTTAATATTAATATTAAAGCAGGCGTCATTAAACATAATTCTTTAAAAGTATAATTTATTGATTTCATTATTATTTGACTGGTGTATAAAACAAGTATTGATCAAGGAAATACATTGATTACTTTTATAAGAGAGGTTTGACATTGTTTTGTTTAATATCTTATTAAAAAAATCCTACCGAGAGATCATCAACATTTATTTGTATACTTTCCAGGTTTGGGGGGGGGGGCGCACTTTAAAAAAAAAAAAAAAAAAAACCTCTGTACACTTGGGAAAATATTGAACCGCCCCTAAACAGTTTGGACATTACCGTAAATATCAGACATCGGCATATACTACACAGGGACAACACAATCAGATAACTATCTCAGGATAACATCTTATTTCTCCCTGAAATTCGTGATGACGCTTAAATCAAAACGCCTGATGAAAACCCAGTTTGTTGCAGTCACTGATTCTGAAAGCCTATAAATTCAACATAATGTCTTAACCCCCGAATACTAATCCTAGCTCGTGTGTAAAAAAAAAAAAATTGTAAAGTCCATTGAGCTTTTTGCACCCTAGCCTTGTGGCTCATTAGACCTGTGCTTATCTCCAGTTTCCGTAGCGTGAAGCGACTAGGAGTTCAATTTCTCCTGGATGGGATGCTAGTACATTGCAGGTTACCTTCCCAGTATATTTTACTGGGACCCATTTATACTGCTGGGTGAACAGAGGCACACTTGCAGTGAAGACCTTGCCCAGGAGTCTTCGCACAGTGGGGCTCTAACTGGGATTTGAATACACAACCCTCCATTCATGAGCACAGCACCCTAACCACTATGCCACCGGCCTCACACTAATTGTAGCACACAGGGTTAATAACTGAGAACCTGATAACATCTTCCTTCTTTTTTAGATAAAGTCTCCAACAAGTCTCTGGATGTCAGTTATAAATGATAAACATACGTAACTGGTTGGGCCATTTGAGATTGTGTCTCGCTGGTGTGTCTAAAAAAAACCCAATACTGGGACAGAAAAATATGAACAGTTCATCTGAAGAACATGTTCTGAATGGTCATACTGTACAGGGTCTAAAAATCTTCACTGAGGGCTCCCAAATGGCACATCAACAAGGTGCACAACTATTAACCAGGAGATCACAAGTTCAAATCCAGGTTTATGCCACAGCTGTCTGTAGCCAGGGGTCCATGGTAGCTAATTGGTTGAGCTCTCACAGGAGGGAGGGCATATGCTCACTTCCCTGTCACTCACAGCGATAGCCGGGGCAGATAGCGCTTTCCCTCCGAGTATATTAAACCTCCCCAAATACACATGTGCCATAGCTCAAAAAGAGGCAGGTGGCTAATGGTGCAGGTCATGGAGGGTACATGCTTTCGCCCCTCCCTGTACGGCATCAGGAGTATGATAAGGAAGGCAAAACCTGATGGGTGGGAATTGGATGCAACTAAATTAGGGAGAAAAATAATTTTAAAAACTTCACTTAAATTAATCCACATGACCAAACCTGTGCTGACTGACCCCAAGAACGCAAACTTTCATAACTTTACTGTGAAGCAAACACCAAATTACTAATTACCTACTGATCAGAGACCTTTATTGCCAAAGGCAACCCCCCCCCCCCCCAAAAAAAAAACAAAACAAACTCCAAGTGAAATGAAGGGTTTTAAACAGTAATACAAGTTATTTGTTCTACAAAACAATTACATTATAAAGTACACCCAACATTTACTAAATACACAAAGTCACCTGTACAATAGCTGGGTCTTGAGGCAGGGAGCAGTTGGGCTTTGGTGGTTCACAAACAGTCAAATCTTTGATGTCACTTCCTCTAAAAATTATGTATTCAAAGACATCATCCCGGGGGGCCACTGGTCTATCTGTAGGACGGTCTTCAGTGCCGAAAGATTTCACTGTTTTAATGGGGGGGCAAAAAAAAAAAAAAAAAAAACACCATTAATCATCATCTCATCACTCTTGAGATCTGAAGTATAATTCAGGACTGACGAAAACATGACCGGTCTCAAGCTGATGGAAAGCAAACCGATTTTTAAGCAGCCATACACACACCAAAAAAAATAAAAAAATTGCGACTTCAAAACTGTGCACTTCTGACTTAGTGACAATGGCGTGGGTGTGGTCAGGTGTCCTAAGACATCTGGTCATGCAGTGTAGCTGCTTCTTAGTAATACTTTAAGGCAGCTTGTGACAACACACAATCTTTGATCTTCAGAGGCTGCACACACTGGTCAGTTTTTATTAGATTCATTAATCACACTGTCTGCACCCAGACCTCAGTAATAAAAGGAATCCCATGCGGGCCAAGGTACGTACGTACGTACTGACTGACAGACAGACAGACAGACATGTCTATTCACAAAATTCGTACATTTTACAACTACCCAACTTCAAAGTTGAATTAATATTTCCATGTCCAAGTTTATTTGTGAATCAATGCATCAAAATCTTTAGAACATGCCTGGGAGATAATATATCAAAATATATACATATGGTGAACAGTATGTACGCAAGTATGTGTGGTGGCAGTGGTGGCCTGGTGGTAAAGGGCAATGGATTGCTGATCCGAAGCTTGGGAGTTCGAGTCCCACTCTCCACAAGGTTGTCACTGCCCCCACACCCCAGTACAGCTAACTGGGTTCTCCTAGGCCAGCCAAGTCTCTCACTGCCTATGGTGTGAGGTTCATGTAAAAGAACCATTGCTGACTTTGGTAAAGAGTAGCTGCATAGCCGTCAGTGTGTTTCTGTCCCTTGCTAAAGGGTTGCGTCAAGAAGGGCATCCGACGTAAAAACCTATGCCAAATCAAACATGCGAATCAGATGATTCGGTGTGTCGACCCCTGGAAAAGGGAAAAAGCCAAAAGGAAAAGTAGTAGTAGTACATATGGTGAACAGTCTTTATAATACTTTCAAACACTTCCTAGTTTACACTTTTCTCATGCTCAATTTATGACAATAGAAAGATCTCATTATTCTCATGCCCAGCTGAGCCTCTGTTAAGATGTTCCACAGATCCAATAACCACATAAATTGAAGTACAGGTGCACAATGAACCACGGAATTTGCATATGTGTGGCAAAATAAGTACCAGGCTTTAAATGTGATAAATGATATACATAGTTTTTCCTGTCCATGCTACATGGTGTATCTTTTGCTCCACCAATCATTGATGCGTTTATAAACCATAGATAATCAAGACAAGTTGAACATGTCAATTGGCACCCATCAGATCCATGTAGAAATAAAAACATTTCATTGATAAAGGCATGCAGAGCACCATGATGATTTGTTACACAGTCTTGTTTTTCAAAAGCCCAAGAAACAAAATCCAAACAGGACTAATTAAGATCATTTCATAAGGTATTTTCCACATTGTGTCTAGTAATCGTTTCCAGGAGACCATGGCTGAAACTTAAAATATTGTGAGAATAATTATAAACTGAAAAGAAAAGTCACCCACAAAAACCTCACAGGGAGCTCCGATTTTAGGTAGCACCTAAATTTATAATATTTAACTTCAGTTTCAGAGCTGAATAACATTAGGCCAAGTTTATCTTCAGGTTTTGGATAAAACAAACTTCACTGCTTCTCTTCCCCAAACACTCCTGTAAATTACAGGCACAGCTATTCCTGAAGTCAGAGCTAATTCACAGGGCCTCCCATGTTGGATCATTTACATAATCTAAACACGAAAGTTTCATGTTCCGGGCAGAAGAGTAAACACTCTGGGTTCTCAGTCAAGTGTTCAGTTTCAGGAGAGGAAACAAGAGGAAAGAAAGGCTGGTGGTGGTGTGTGGGGATTACTTCATACAGCTGCTCTAATGGAAGTGTTAAACAGGAAGTTGTTTTTAATAAACGCTCTACATGATTACATGAAAAAAGCTACACATCTTATTTTTAATTAACTGGCAAATTGATGGTGTGAAATCACTTGCAGTTGTTATGGATTTGTAGGAAAATAATCTGGCATCACAGATCATTCATCAACAGAAGTTTCAGGCTACTTAATCGCTTGATTATTTTTACTCTGAATTTCTAATAAAACTACCTTTGAAATCATCTTTGATATGCAAATGAGGATGACGATTGGCTGAACATGCGGGTGACATCACCCAGCAACACAATTTAAGAGCTTACAGACACTGATGCGAAATATCTAACGTGCTTAGTGTGGTTAGCTCTCATATTAAACAGATAAAGTAGGAACAACCGCCTCGATGTGGTAATTAAGCGCAGTCTGGCCTAAAATAAACAAAGAAATATTGCTAATGCTAACTGGACCACAAACTAAAACCTATACCAAAAATAGCATTAACTAGTTAAACCACCACCAAAGAAAAATAAAGACCGAATCATAACATCTATAATAAAACCTAACCAAGTGTCTGGTTAACTAATATATTGTATGTAGCTCGATAAACATGTTAAATACCAACACGTACATAAAGTTAGCAAGCCACATGGCCATATAATGTATTTAATATTATACACACACAGTATATGAATTAAATAATTCAAAAAAATAATCCTTAAAGAAATATGAATCGTAAACTTAAATTACGTTTTTATGTAGCCACATTCGATGCTAGACGGTGCGTTTTCCCAAATACATTGTACAGACGCTATAGTGCACTAAGTAGGGTACACGAGCCATTATTTCATAGGTATCACAGGGCATCTATACACCTCGTACACATCTATTCAGTATACAGCCCTAAATCGCCCTTTAAATTAGTAATGCAGGAATTTAATAATAAACATTTACATATTTTCCACATATTTTATTTTAAAACATGTTTTATAATGTTTATAGATAGTTATACATATTTTCAGACCTGGATATTTTATAATAACAGTCTTTAAACCAGTTAGCTATCGGCTAATGCTTAGGTTTTGCGTACAACGCTAAGATGTAAAGGTAAGTAATTAAAAAAAATATTCAGCGCTCGCGGCAGCAGGTTCAATGGAATTGGGTCCGAAATCACCTTTAGCAAGTGCAACGGTGGAGTTTTCGGTGTCAATGGTGTATAATATTCCCTCATAACGGATCTGGGCCTTGGAGATCAAGCTTATTTTGCTGCCGATGTAGGGAGTCCCGCCGCTCATGGCGTCCTCTTTATCGCTTTCAGCTCCTCTTTCAAGTAATCTCAAAATAAAAAAACACCTCGTTTGGGTGTCCCGGCTCCCTCCGTGTGTTCCCTTCTCGAATACACTCGCTCGAACCTCCTCACTTTTATCAGCGCAGTTCCCTCAAAAAAAAAAAAAAAGTTAGTGCCGCTGGCTAGCACGACATCACCAATCTCATTTTCCTCTGCAGAAACTGCAAAGCATGCTGGGATTTCAATAGGAAGCCGCTCTTTCGTACTTTAGCAATACGGAGTACACAAGGTTTTTCTCGGGGAATCCGAGAAGTTGTCAGGTGGTTGTTTACAGGCCGATCTATGGTTGTGTGCTTTATAGATTAATGTTCACATATTTTTCTCTTCATTCTCTTTTGTTATTAGTGCTGCTCCTTTAATGTTGTATTTTTAAAATAATTTAAATATATGCTCTTCATGTTAATTAGTAAATTGTTACTATTCTCAATTAAAAACATGATTGTGTACACTGTGGGGTTACTGGTTAGCATAGCCCTGGTAGAACAGTAGAATTTTGAATTCAATACTGCTAAATGACCTGAACCATAACCCTAAGACCTAAAGTTTAAACTGAAGGCAGGCCACACCCTGAACAGCATGCAGACACTCCAGTTTCTTTCTGCAGTCCAAAGACATTAAGTTTGTAAACATTAAGTTGACTGCCTGTTCCAATTTAACCCTAGGCGAGAGTGTGAATGGTTGCATGTGTGCTGACCGTGCAATAGACTATGTTCTGGGTGTGCCACACCTTTGTTCGGAGTTGACCGAGACAGAGTCCAGTGTCTTGGTAACACTAACAGGATTGAGCAATTAGAGTACGTATTTGGTCTAACAAAGAAAAAAGTGCCGTGGATTTGAAGAAAAGAAAAAGATTTAGTACAGATTTGATTTCTCTTCAAAAACAGAATTATTTTGGTAAGTGCCTTTGTTTGTTAAACAAAACAATAACTTTTCATGGAACAAAAATTAGCTATCCTAGCGAATCGTATAATGACAAACCTCCCTACATGACATGTGACACTGAATATGTGAAACTAAAGCACTGAAAAGCAATTACAGGGATCCCTCGCTACTTCGCACTTCAATTCATGCTGCTTCAGTGCATCACGTTTTAAAAATATTCATTGAATTCAAAAATAAGGAAATTAAGGAAGAATAGGGGGGCAGTGGTGGTCTAGTGGTATAGGGCGCTGGATCGCTGATCCAAAGGTTGGGGGTTCAAGTCCCACTCTCCACAAGGTTGTCACTGTCCCCCCCAGTGCAGCTAACTGGGTTATCAAAGGCGGGCCATGTATCTCACTGTCTATGGTGAGAGGCATGTAAAAGAACCATTGCTGACTTTCATAAAGAGTAGCTGCAAAGTCGTCAGCGTGTTTCTGTCCCTTGCTAAAAAAAAGGGTTGTGACAGGAAGGGCATCCGACGTAAAAACCTCTGCCAAATCAAACGTGCGAATCAGATGATTCGCTGTGGCGACTCCCGAGTAAAAGGGAAAAAAAGCCGAAAGGAAGACAAACAGACAGGGGGAAAGGTTAAAGAAAATGCCACAAAAACAAGGCCAATTATGAAAAAACAGACAAACAAAAAAAAAACCTAAACAAGCACAAAACAAAAAAACAACCTGTTAGGGTCTATGACAGCCCTAAGCAGTCACATTGTTAAATTTATGGCAATTTCGTTGGCTCTGTCGATTTTGAAAAATCATGGGGGGGGGGTTGTGTCGTGGGTCTTCAGTCGGGGAGCTGCAGCGTCGGGTGTGGCTGTAGAGGCAAATACGAGATCTGCAGATCCTGCCGCAGCCGCTGCAGATGAAGTCCACACAGTGTGGTGAGTTACAATTATACAATATGCAATGTGCAAGATGATAAAACAGGAAGATTATGATAAGAAAATGAGAAATTGAATTATCGACATTGGTACAGACAGTACAAGGTGGATATCATGAGTACAACTGAATACATGAATAAATTATTACAAAAATATAAAAAAGATATAAAAGTAATGGTAAAGATATAAGATAGCTGCCTTATGTTCATGAGAACAAATGTAGTTTGATTAGTACAAGATAGAATAAAATCCCTACACTCCCCTCTTTTATACACTATCTTAAATCTGGTGTTCATCCACCCGAAGAGGGTGTACTTCCCCAATCGGGACAAGTTGCACTTGCGCAACCCTCTCCAACTGGACGGATGGCATAACCTCGGTCATGACCGCATAATCAGCTTTATACATGCATCTCTGAAGAGTAACATAGGTTCCATTTGATACATTTGGATTGTTTCATTACAGCATACATGATACCTCGAGTAACACATGGTCCACATACACACAGGATTACAAGAATAACACATATAGGAATTATCATAGAGAAAATACCGGTCCATTTTCCAAACTAGCCATATAGCCATTCCCATCCCCAGCCGTCCACCTTCCCTCCCTTCTCATCTGTTCTGATAGCATGAATAGTAGCCTGCATTTGGTGTACAGCTTTTCCAATTTCTCCGTGATCCTCATCATTAGCAGGGACAAAAGTACAGCATGTATTCCCCACCACAGTACAGACACCACCTCTTTCAGCTAAGAGGATATCTCAGGCCATACGATTTTGAAGTGTCATTAAGCGCAAAGCAGTAAGTAACTAAATCTGTTCAGACAGCAGCTCGAGTAATGGCGATTACTTCTGCTGTCTGTCTGCCTGCCTTTCGGCTTTTTCCCTTTTACTCAGGAGTCGCCACAGCGAATCATCTGATTCGCACATTTAACTTTGCAGAGGTTTTTACGTCAGATGCCCTTCCTGTCACAGCCCTTTTTTAGCAAGGGACAGAAACACGCTGACGGCTTTGCAGCCTACTCTTTACGAAAGTCAGCAATGGTTCTTTTACATGCCTCTCACCATAGACAGTGAGAGACAAGGCCCGCCTTTGATAACCCAGTTAGCTGCACTGGGGGGGACAGTGACAACCTTATGGAGAGTGGGACTCGAACCACCAACCTTTGGATCAGCGATCCAGCACCCTATACCACTAGACTGCCACTGCCCCCTAATGGCGATTACTTCTGCTGGCCCGCTATATTTAGGCTCACCCAATTGTCCAGATCGGTTAAATAGTCGTACCAGCACCATTTTCCCTACCTGAAACGGGAGAGTAGGCACTGGAGGTGGCATGGTGTCTTTTCACATCCGTCCGCAACTCATGCAATTTATCGATTAGGGCAGCAGAGTACTCGTCTATGTGTACTGGTAAATCAGATGTACCCAGGGCGGACTTACCTTTTCTCCATGGCAGAGGGAAAGGTCAACTGAAAACAAGCTCATATGGTGAATAGCCATCCAGGCTTTCACAAGCGGTCATACAAATTTCAGCCAGTAAAAGGTGTACAGGGATCCCTCACTTTCCGTGGTTAATTGGGACCGAGATCCCCACATGACCATTGAAATCCATGAAGTAGAATCTCCCTCAACCCCCCCACCACCAAAATGGATACGTATACAGTAGGCCCATGACTATTCATGGTATTGCACCCACGGTTTGGGTATTCGCTGACTGCCAAGCAACCGGCACGTGATTCAAATTCAGCCAATGGCTGTCCTCCTTTCTCCTGATTGGTTGAGCTGATGTCCCGCCCCCTTTCCCTCATTCACGCACAAGTTGTCAATGAGCCTCTTTTTTTGTGTGTTGTAATGACCATTTAAGCTCTATGATCCCACTCAAACGCGTTCCCTAACAAGAAGCCGAGTTGAGCGTGCTTAGTTATACACGCACAAAGACACTCCGATCTTATAGCTGTAGTAGGGTCGACCGGTCATAGATGAGCATAGTGCAAAACATGAACAAACAAAACAACAAATAAAACAAATTCAAATGAACAAAGAAACAATTTGACTCTGAGAACTCTGCGATGTCGCCCTCTAGGCAGCGCCATCTTGAAGACCTCACTCCAAAACGTCACTCCAAGTTCAATGTAAAAGGACACGAAGCTTAATAAAGTTTATCCTTCTGGTATCGTTTGTTAAACATGCTACAGAACATAAAATCTCACGCACAAACATTAACTTAGATACTGTACTGGAATAATAATCGAAAAAGACTTTAATACGAGTGCTTTACTACAGTATATGCTGTATAATGCTTATATTTTATCATCAATAAATATAACAGTAAAAATTTAAGTTTTTCTAAATCATTACTACATTTTACTACATTAATACTGTATTAATGAGTAAGACTGTCTATAGAACGTGTTTAGGAAGCATATTATAGCGCATGTAATAGATACATAGTATTTTACTTCCGGCTGCTCATTCATGCATGTGACGTGCTACATGGGGTTTTACTTCCGGGTACAGAACTCGCAGATTATCTCGATTCGCAGGAGGGCCCGGAACCGAACCCCCGCGAATGTCGAGGGCCTACTGTACATCTTATCTTAATTTCAGTCTTGTGGGAAACATGCACAAAGACAACAGCAAATTCTTACAAGTCTCGCAGCAACTCTCACGAGAATAACGGTTCTTTAGAACCATGCTAACCAGGCAGGGTTCTCAGGAAACACAAAAGATCTTACCTTACCTGATCAGTCAGTATCTCGGACGAACCCCCAGATTGTTAAGGTCTATGACATCCCCAAGCAGTCTTCTCGCGGATCAGTTTCCCGTGTGTCACTCAGTGCTGGAGTGATCAGCAAAGAAAGTACAAACACCGATAGAGTTTAGGTTTTCAAATGTTTATTCACAGATCACCAAAGTATGCCAACCAGTAAAGGGGTATTTATACACCAAAACAAGGAACTCAAATCAAGTTGACGCATAACTGTCAGACATCAGGTCATCATGACCAGGTCTCGTTGTTAAATTTATCCCAATTACAATTTCACAATATGCAATGTGCAAGATTATAAGAAAAGGAGAAATTGAATGTTCTAGTTCTTGGTCTGACTGATTTCTGGCCCCGAAAACAGGTATAAGGATCTCTCGGTCTCTCTTCCCCCTTATGAACCCTAAATAACTCAGAATGTTCCAGAACATCCAAACATGAACAAATAGACATGGGAGTAAGGAAAGTGCCACCTCCTCTCCCACAGACCTGGGAGAGAGGGCTACGAACCTCATTATCGAGATTGGTACAGACAGTACAAGGTGGATATCATGAGTACAAATATATGTATAAGTGATTACAAAAATATAAAAAAGATACAAAGCTAATGGTAATGATATTAGATAACTGCCCTATGATTATGAGAACATAGTAGGTATGTAGGTTGATTAGTACAAGATAGCATAAAATCTCTTTCACAACCCAAAACCTCCCATCAAAACTACAATACTTACATTTTTGTGAGGTGTGCATCTTAGCACGTCTGTATGTGTGTGTATATTTATATTTTATTTACATCTTATGCATCATTTTTGAATGTTTAATCATTATTATAAGCATTTATATAGTTGAATATGTATCTATTAATATTATATATACATATACATGTACATCAGTCAGGGCGGCAAGGAGAGTTGATCCTATTTCGCGGAATTCGGTGGTCGTGGGGGGTATCTCGGTCTCAATTAACAACGTAAAGTGAGAGATCCTTGTAACTATATATATATATATATATATATATATATATATGTTTTTTTTATATACGTTATAAGTCACGGGGTGTGTGTGTGTGTGTGAGGGGGGTGTCATCCTACTTCGCGGAATTCGGTGGTCACGGGGGATCTCGGTCCTAATTAACCGCAGAAAGTGAGGGATCCCTGTAATTCTCATCCATGAAATAGTTATTACATATTTTGCTGCTCAAATATCTGAAATTGTTGTTTTATTTCTCAGCATCAGGAGAATCATATTAAGCAAAACAAAAGCTATTCTGAAGTGAATTAACGATATTCTCACACAACAACATGCATATGAGATTTTTGAAAGGAACACATGGGTGCAAAAACAGTGAAAAGCATTAATCAGTAAGTTATGAGAACGTATTTGTATGAACCATGATTAGCTTTATGTCTATATGAACGGAACATGAAACAGGCAGTGGTGGCCTGGTGGGGCAGTGGTGGCCTGGTGGTAAAGGGCGCTGGATCGCTGATCCTACGGTTGGGGGTTCGAGTCCCACTCTCCACAAGGTTGTCACTGTCCCCCCAATGCAGCTAACTGGGTTATCAAAGACCGGCCCTGTCTCTCACTGTCTATGGTGAGAGGTTCATGTAAAAGAACCATTGCTGACTTTCGTGATGAGTAGCTGCATATCCGACAGTGTGTTTCTGCTCCTTGTTAAAGCTTTGTGTCAGGAAGGGCATCCGACGTAAAAACCTATTCCAAATCAAACATGTGAATCATCTGATTTGCTGTGGTGACCTCTTAAAAGGGGAAAAGCTGAAAGGAAAAGAAGGAGGGAACATGAAACATTCCAGACAGCCAAAAATAAGCAAAATATTACAGATGAAGAAGAGAAAGACATAAAAAAAAATCATATTTTAATACACTCATCAAAAACTCATCAAAGTTTATTTAAATGATTGAAAATATACTGGTATGTATAATGTTTAAAAATGTTTAATATATGCCATTTTAATAGATTTGGAATTGCAATTATTTGTTTGCTTTTTTGCATTTTCAATTAATTTGCTTTAATGCATTTACGACCATAAACATATGTATTTATGTGTCTTTCTTTCTTTCTTTCTTTCTTTCTTTCTTTCTTTCTTTCTGCCTTATATGTCTGAATCAGTCATCACACATAAATATCCCTTATTAGGGTCATGGGAAGGCTAGAGCCAATCCCAATAGACCCTGGGCAAAGGCAGGGTACACTCTGAACGAGCTGGTCATTGCAAGGAAAGATAATTGAGATTCCAGATCATTGCAGGGTCAACACACACACACACACACACACACACACACACACACACACACACACACACACACACACACACACATGTTCACACTTAAGGAAATAAAAAATATCCCATTAGCCTAATGTGAATGTCTTGGGATTGTTAGAGGAAACTGGAGTAGAGAAAACTCATGCCCAGGACTCAAACCCATTATCTTCTTGTTGTGATTTGAAAATCCTGAACATTATGCCATCCCTGCTTATTTGTTTATTTATTATATTGATTAGACAGAAGCTTAATTTTTTCAGCTCTTGTACACTTGCTTATCATTCTTATTTTTAAATAGTTAACATCTTTAGTATGTAGTATTTAGTATCTGTATTATATTTCTCATTTCTGTATCATCAAGTACAACGCCAATCAACTGTATTCTTATATTGGTTCTTAGGGTTGAGTTTTCCTTTAGTTACTTTTTACCTTTTATATTCACTATCCAATACCAATACCACTAATGTGTTAAATGGATGTTAACAGGATGTGCTGATTTAACCTTTGGCTGCATTGGTTCTGTGTCCTTGAACCAATTCATATGTGAAACAAAGCATGAAAAGGTTTCTTAAATTGGCTTGAAGTCTTTTTTGGAGCAAGTTTTTTATGATTCTGAAGGAACTAGTGGTCTGCGATGGTGTCTTTATCTCCAAAGATAGCCTCCATAAAAAGGCTTCTTTGGATTCTTGCATTTATAAAACAAAGGAATTAGTTAATGAACAGACACTTTAAAGCTAAACAAATGGATGGATAGATGGGTGGATGGATAAAAGATAGAAAGATAAAACTATTTTTCTAATAGAAGATAGAAGGTGGTAAGGTGTTGGATTACCGATCCCAAGGTTGGGGGTTCAAGCCTCACTGTCAAGGGCTGTGACTGCTGTTAGTGCAGCTAACTGAGTTATCAAAGGCCGACCATGTCTTTCACTCTCTGTGGTGAGAGGCATGTAAAAGAACCATTGCTGATTTTCATGAAGAGTATCTGCATAGCCATCTTTGTTTCTGGCCTGGCTATCCATGTAGCAGTCTTCCCTCGCCCAGAGTCAGCTGAGATGAGCACCAGCCTCCCCGTAAGCCTAATTAGGATTAAGTGGTTCAGAAAATGAATGAATGAAGGAATGAATGAATGAATGATAATAATGATATATGTGGCAAGGTGGCCTAGTGCTATAGATGCTGGATCACTGATCCTAAGGTTGGGGGTTCAAGCCCCACTCACCACGGGTTGTCACCCCCCCCCCCTTCCCCATGCAGCTAACTGGGTTATCAAATGCTGGCCTTGTTTCTCCCTGTCTATGGAGAGAGGTATGTAAAAGAACTACTGCTGACTTTTGTTAAGAGTAGCCAGCAAAGCCGTTAGCGTGTTTCCGCCCTGCAATCGCCTGGCAAGCTGTCCAGGGTGTACTCTGCCCTTGCCCGAAATCGGGTGGCATGGGCGCCAGCCTCCCCATGACCCTAATTAAGATTAAGTGGTTACAGAAAATGAACTCAACTGATGATATGTAGCATAATGGTGTAGTTGTTTGCATGTCCGCCTCATAACAAGCCTGTCCCGGACATTTTTGTGTAGAGATTGTATGTTCTTTCTGTGCCTGTGTGGGTTTCCACCAGGTATTTTGGTTTCCTTCCACAGTCCAAAGACCTGCACAATAGGCTAATTGTCCAAATTGCTCTAAGGTTTCTGTGAGTGTGCATGGTTTATTGTGTGTGTGTTGCTGTGCAATGGTCTGGTGAGCTGTTCTGGGTGTACCCCACTTTCATTCACTGTTAGCTAAGATATACTCCAGCATCGCCGTGACCCCAGTAGGATTAAACGTTTGGCAAATGGTGCAGTATGGTGGCTCAGTGATTAGCTAACAGTGAGAAAGGTCTGGGTTCTAACCTTGTGGCTGACCAGTTTGCATGTTCCCTCCATGCTTGTGTGAATTACCTCTGGGTCCTCTGGTTTTCTCTCACAATCCAAAGACATGCACACAAGATTGAATGGAAATTCTAATTTGCCCATAGGTGCGAATATAATTTGTGAATGGGTTTTGTGCTTGTGTTACAACAGTGATAGATTGTTGACCTGTTCAGGGTGTACCCTGCATCATGCTCAAGGTCTGCAGCGTTCCTTACGACAAAGGATATTGTATATGAATGCATAATAATAATAATAATAATAATAATAAAGAATTATAGCAAAAACATTATCCTTGGTTCTGTAGTATATTGGCTGCAATAATTCAGAGTACATTAGAATATAAAACTGAGTAGAAATTACTACAAGTGCTTA
This sequence comes from Plotosus lineatus, assembly GCA_024760905.1. NCBI lineage: Eukaryota > Metazoa > Chordata > Actinopteri > Siluriformes > Plotosidae > Plotosus > Plotosus lineatus. Next base: position 23,426,377 of record CM045739.1, read on the forward strand.
AGAAGGATAAGAAAAGAATGAGCTTTAATATCAGTATTAGTTTGATTGCTGATGAAAACCAGAAATGTTTTGTTTATATAGTAAATGTTTTTTGATTAACTGTGAAACTCTGCTACATGCGAAAGTATAGAGTTAAAAGAAATGTAAAACAAAGAATGTACATGATAAAGAATTCATAACCATATATTCTACACAGTAATTATTTAAAATATTAAAATTTTATTTATCAGTGTTAGAGGGTACACATTCAGCAAAATGAAAGCCGATTTTGACGTCACGGCTCATTCCCACAATGCATAGCAACACGCATGCGCACTATGCCTTTATTGCCCCGCCCCCTGTTCAATTTAGACAAGGCTCCCCTCAAAGATGGCGGGTGCCTCCGACCCTCTGGAAGATATGCTGTTCTCTGAGGTGGACGAAAAGGCAGTAAGCGACCTGGTGGGCTCGCTGGAGTCGCAGCTCGTCGGCCGGAACGGAAACAAAGCTGGTGGCGTTAAGCAACACATAGGAAAAGCGTTAGCTTCTCGGGCTAATACTACATCCGAGCAGCAGCAGCAGCAACAACAACATCATCATCATCACCAACAACAACAGAAAGCCGGGACGGAGCGAGGCTCAGATTCCTCTGAGATCACCCCAGCGAGCAGAGTGTCTTCTCCAGAGAGCTGTGTGAAGGCGAGTACAAGCGGTTCGCGTTCACACTCCTCCTCCTCCTCATCCCCGTCTCCATCCCCATCCTCCTCCTCACCATCATCTTCTTCGGCCAAGATTAGCGGCGTGTGCGCGCAGGATGGAGCAACTTCTCCCGCGGCTAGCATTAGCTTCGCCGGCCGCAGAGCATCAGCATCATCAGCAGCATCATCATCATCATCAGCAGCAGCAGCAACAGCAGCAGCCTCGAGCTCCGTGGATACGCCGCGGCATTACCCAATGCGGAAGAAACGCGGCGGCGCGCGGGGCAGCGCTGCGCTGCGGAGTGTGAACGGCGCTGCGAGCTCTTCCGTCAGCAGCAACTCGCCGTCCAGCGCCGGGGCCGCGGTTTCCATGGCGATAGCGCGCGCCAACTCTACCACGTACACCGTGTCCAGCGCGAGCGGGTCTGTCGTGCTGGATAAAGGGACACCCACGATCGCGCTGCAGCGACTCCCGAGTCACATCGTGGCCAGCATCGCTCAGGGCAGGAACGGCACGAGTGTGTCGGCGCTCATTCAGCAAGGGCGCGTGAACCACGGCAAGAACGCAAAGAGCGGGGAGGACAAGACCAAAACAGATGTGCAGCAGGTTCAGACGGGGATAGTGAACTCAGTCCCGAGTACTGTATGCATTGCAGTGACTCAGTCCCAAACTCAAGACCAACCTCATACCCAATCACAGACTCAGTCTGAATCCCAGCCTCACACTCAAAATCAGCCCTTGTCCCAATCTCAACCCCAATCCCAAACTCGGACCATATCCCAACCTCAATCCAAAACTCAACCCTCATCTCAATCTCAAACTCAACCCATCTCCAAACCACAATCTCAATCTCAACCCACACCCCAACCTCAAAGCAAATCTCAACCCACACCCCAACCTCAAAGCAAATCTCAACCCACACCCCAACCTCAAAGCAAATCTCAACCCACACCCCAACCTCAAAGCAAATCTCAACCCACACCCCAACCTCAAAGCAAATCTCAACCCACACCCCAACCTCAAAGCAAAACTCAACCCACACCCCAACCTCAAAGCAAAACTCAACCCACACCCCAACCTCAAAGCAAAACTCAACCCACATCCCAACCTCAAAGCAAAACTCAACCCACGCCCCAACCTCAATCCCAATCTCAACCCACATCACAACCTCAAACCAAAACTCAACCCACGTCCCAACCTCAATCCCAGGTCTTATCAAAAGCTCCATCCCAACCTCAAACTCAGCTCCAACCATCATCTCAGCCTCAGCAGCAGCAGCAACAGCAGCATCTATCTGCAGTTCAACCTCATAAACAATCACAACCTCAAACCCAAACACAGTCCCAAGCTCAAGCCCCAACTCAGCCACAAATCCAGCCTCAGCCTCGACCTGCAGCTCCAACACAGAGGATCACAGCTCCGCAGCTGATTGTCAGACCGCCACAACAGCAAGCGACGATCCAACTTCCGCCTGGTTTTACCATCCCGCCAGGTGAGAGAACTCGGTTTCAACTTGACTTTCTAGTCCCAGTGACATGCCTTTACAACACTGAGGCTCTGGTTTTGTGCGTGTGTGTGTGTGTGTGTGTGTGTGTGTGTGTGTGTGTGTGTGTGTGTGTGTGTGTGTGTGTTGGCCTAGCGATGGTCTCATGGGCTGTTCAGGGTGTACCCCACTTTCACCCAGAGTCAGCTGAGATAGATTCCAGCCTCTCTGCAATCTTAGTGGGTGGGATAAAGTAGTTTGGCAAATCAGTGCGAGTGAATATATTATTTCAGATTATTCTGTGTGTTTCTTTAATATGCTTTAATATGCATGGATTGGTTTGATTTCTAAAGGAGGGCATTAAAGAAACTCACAGTCACTTCTTTTGTTCTATTCTCTAATTTTGCAACTGACTATCTTCTTCTTTTCCTTTCGGCTTTTTCCATTTTTCACGGGTCACCACAGCGAATCATCTGATTCACACATTTGATTTCGCATAGGTTTTTACGTCGGATGCCCTTCCTGACACATCCCTTTTAGCCAGGGACAGAAACACGCTGACGGCTTTGCAGCTACTCTTTTTTTTACAAAGGTCAGCAATGGTTCTTTTACATGAACCTCTCACCATAGACAGTGAGAGACATGGCCGGCCTTTGATAATCCAGTTAGCTGCACTGGGGGGGACAGTTAGTGGAGCGTGGGACTTGAACCCCCAACCCTAGGATCAGCGATCCAGTGCCCTATACCTCAAGGCCACCATTGCTCCCAATTTTGCAGCTGACTATTAAAAACATTCATTTATTCATTGTTTCATTTATTTTGCTTGAACTGCTTAATCCTACTAGGATCACTGGGAGGATGGAACCTCTCTCTGCCAATTCACTCACACTCCCATCTTGGGCCAATTTGGAACAGCCAATCAGATAAATGTGCTTGTATTAGGATTGAAGGAGTAAACTGGAGTATACGGGAACCCTTACATGTACAGAGATATCATGCAAACGCCACACAGAAACGGCCCTGCTGACTCACCCGCATCAGACCCGACTCGCACATAAGCGATCTTATCTGAAAGGACAAACGAATGTTATTTCGAAGGGTATTGAATAAACTCAAAATGGAATTTGCATATTTTCAGAAATAGTCTGTTAAATTCTAGGTCAGTGGTCCAGTCTTCGTGGTGAAAAATTTAGCAAAATTCAAATGAATAGATATTATTACTTGATATTTGGAGATATTTGAATGTTATCAAAAAGAGACTGCATTTTGTGCATTATCGAGGATCGCTTACACGTTAATCAGCTTTTATCTTATTTTTTAATTTAGATTTTTTTTTTAGACTTTCTCCCTAATTTAGTCGTATCCACTTCCCACCCATCAGGTATTAACTTCCCTACCACACAACCACCTATACACGCCCCCTCCATGACATGCAACGTTAGCCATCCGCCTCTTTTCGAACTGCGGCTCATATTTTGGGCGGTCTAAGACACTCGAAGGGAAAGCGCTATCTGCCACTCATATGAATGAGCTCACAGACACCCATGATTGGCTGGCAATTGCTGTGAGTGGATGCCATCACTTCCTTCTGTGAGAGCTCGGCCAGTTAGCTCCCATGGACTCCCGACAATAGATGGCTGTGACATTAACCTTGATTCGATCTTGTGATCTCGAGGTTAATAGTCACGCGTGAGTCAGTTTTTAGGCTTGGACCCGAGACCCTCTTGCTGTGACACAGACATGCTAACTACAACTACGCCGCTCTGCCATCTCAGTATGAAAAAAGATTTTTAGTATAATTTATCCTAATAAAGTGTGTACACAGGAAAGAAAATTCATAACAGATGTATGGGAAGAAGTTTGAAAAACATTCGGAACTTCTGTGTTATATCAGTGTAATTAAGGCTTCAGAATGCAGATGTGTGAGTGTGTCGATGTTTTCCTACGGTATGATTGACGTTCCTGAAACAGCACTCATTGCTGGCGGAGTAAATCAGTAAACCAGCTGATTACGGATTTAACAGTCTGTTGTATTTGCACTGCAAATTGTTTTGTAATATGAGACGGTATGTGCTCGACTTCCACCACATCTATTAATCCCACATCAACATTCACACTCCAAGGCTGCATCCCAAACCACAATATATGTACTTAATGTTGTGCTAAATAATAATGACAGTAATGGCGTATTAACAGAATGCGGTTTGAGACATGATTCGGAGATTTACGCTTCTGAAGATGATTTACAAGGATCCCTCACTTTTGCGGTTAATTGGGACTGAGATCCCCACGCGACCATTGAAATCCGTGAAGTAGGCTCACCCCCAACCACTGACGTATACGTACATGTATCTGTGTATATAATATCAATAAATACATATTCAATGCTATAAATGCTTATAATAACAATTCTTCACTTCACTTATCCCTTAACATCCTGAGGATGTCGTTGGGGCGCGTTCATGGCGAGACTTGGGCTAATTTTGCCTGGCAGAGCCCATCCCTCTCCAGGTCATAGAAACAAGCTGACGGCTTTGCAGCCTACTCTTTACGAAAGTCAACACTGGTTCTTTTACATACCTCTCACCATAGACAGTGAGAGAGATGACCTGTCTTTTATAACCCAGTTAGCTGCACTGAGGGGACAGTGACAACCCTGTGGGGACTCGAACCCCCAACCTTAGGATCAGCTATCTAGCGCCCTAACCACTAGACCACCACCGCCATATAATAATAACAATTAAACATTAAAAAAATATCATAAGATGGAAATAAAACATAAATTCAGATGCTCCCCAACTTACCAACATTTGTTTTGCAAACATTCGGAGATATGAACAGGTCTGTCCGATGTCGAAAGTGAAAGTGAAATGAAATTGAAGAACAAGTAGTAATATAAATGGAATAAAATCTACAGAAAGATATATGATAAATATAAGTATGAAATATGATTAAACATTATCCTGAGGTACACTTAATACTAGGCTCCAGCAGAGGGGGGCGTGGCTGATATGTGCTTTACAGCAGAGGTCAGGGAAGAGAAGCAGAATGATCCTTTTCTGAACTTGTGCCAAAACTTTCAAAGAAGAAACAAATTGACTCCAGTATTATAATGAACTGGATAAAAATGAAACTCTCTGTAAATCTGATCAGATCTGCTGTGCTGTGCTTGAGAGGAACTAGGAGTTTAAACATGATATTGATAATGTACAGATGATTGAGGAGAGAGATAAAGAGTGAGTGTGTGTGTGAGAGAGAGAGAGAGAGATTGTATACAGAACAAATTCGTATAGGATACTTATGGTTTAAACATACGTTCCCCTCTAAAGAATGCCCTGTAACGACTTACAAACAAATTAATCTAGCCGTAACAGATGGTATTGCATGACACACGTACATACATATGCACGCGCACGCACGAACGATGCACCAGATGCAACAATGTATGGGTTGTTTTTTGTTTTGTTTGTTTAGGGTTTTTTTTTTTTTTTTTTTTTTTTTGCTTAATTGGCCTTGTTTTTGTGACATTTTCCATAACTGTTCCCCCTATTCTTTTTTTAATTTCCTTATTCATTAATTTAAAAAAAACTGCGATGCACTGAAGCAGCATTAATTGAAGCGTGAAGTAGCGAGGGATCCCTGTACTTCTGTTCCCTGTTATTAGTATAAGAACATAAATCACAGTGTGACTGCATGTCAGTGAATCTGCTACACTCCCTGATTAACAGGTGGAAGAAATCACTCCAGTGTGAATTATTCATGACTGTGTCAAAAAAAGTGCACATATCTCCAACTTCATCTTTTTTTTTCGGGGGGGGTCTAATTTAGTCATGGACAACTACTGCCTCCCCATTACATACTACCGACAACCAGGAAGGGGTGTAAGATAGAACGTGAAACATGATGCTGCAGCCTGTATCTTTATGAACTGCTGTGCGAACACATTCAGAGGGAAAGCGCTATCTGTCCCAGTGAAGAAAGCATGTGCCTTTCCCTCCCATGAGGGCTCAGCCAATTAGCTTCCGTGGACTGCCAGGGTTACGATCCTGAGTTCTCCAGGTTGATGCTTGTCCGTGCGCCACCCGCAAGCACCAACAACTCAGGAATGAAAGCCCACGCAATCTCTGATTAAAAAAAAAAAAAAAAATCGAAACTCATCCTATCTCGCGATTTAAAACAATTCTTTGCAGAATCTAGAATTTGATCCGGGTCATCTTCATACTTGAAAGGAGTCTTCCCTTGTCCAAAGCTCCGCCTCTGTCAGAAATTTCATGAGAAATCGTATGGGTTGCTACTGATTTTGCTCTGTGTCCGGTGGAACTATTGCTCGAGAAGTTTCTCCATTATGCGCGAATGTGCCTAATCTTGGCTGAAGATGATGATGGTAAGGAAGAGGACAGGGATGGAACTTTCAGCCTCATGTAGAACTAATTTCCGTTGTACCGGATTGCTTTTGTCTCCACACCTGACTGAATGGGTCACGCCTGGTCACATGACTCCATACTCGTTCCTGGTTATTTGGCATTTATGTGGAAATTGATATAAGATGCTAACTTGCCTCATAGCAGGAACGTTTTTGGTTCGAGTCCCAGACTCAGGGAGGGTGTTTCTGTTTGGCCTTTGCACATTCTCTTGTTGGTTACCTCCGGGATTGCTGGTTTCCTCAGACAGTTTAAAGACATGCACGTTTGGATAACGTGCTCTTCCAAATTGCAGATAGGTGTGAGAGTGAAGGGGTATATATATATATATATATATATATATATATATATATATAGGATTTTCTCAGTAGATCCTTCCGTAGGAGAGTGCTCAATACTTTTTGGTAGAGCAAATAAACAAAAATAAAAGGACAGGACAAAGACTTTCTATTGAAACTCCATTTATCACTACAGATCTGTAGTGATAAATGGAGTTTCAATAGAAAGTCTTTGTCCTGTCCTTTTATTTTTGTGTATATATATATATATATATATATATATATATATATATATATATATATATATATATATATATATATAAAATATAATAATAGTGTGTGTGTGTTGCAATTGAAGTGGCCTTGCAAGCTGTTCAGGATATACACTGCCTTTGTCAGGTGTGGACTGAGATAGGCTCTAGACTCCTCACGATCATTATACGTAATAGTAGTGAGTGATGAGCTAGTAGTGAGTGATGAGATATGATTCATGCTTTTATTTCTGGATGCCCTGACGAGATATCCAGGGTCTACCTTGAACTCGCCCAGAGACAGCTGTGACTCGAATTGGGGTGACTCATTTCAGAAAATGACTGGATGAATGAAACGGTCGTTGTGGATGTATAGAGGCTCTATACCCATAGCTGATGTTGTAATCAGACTCTTCTCATTTTATTTCCCCCTCTTGTTAACATGTGCCCAATGTATGCAGGATGATGTAGAAGGGTGATATCCCATTCTGTATAAAGTGTCAGAAACTTGGGTATATATTAACCCCCCCCCCCCCCCAGCGCAGGAAGACGCATCCTCCAGCAAAATTGCAAATACAGTATGTCTTTTCAATCATGTTTGGAGCAGTACTTAGTCAGGGTTAGATCCAGGAAATCTACTACACCAGATAAGGTTGGCCTTCTGACAAAAGACAATAAAAGTGAAAGGTCTGAGAAGTTTTTAATAAAACAACAAGTAACAAATGAGGTAAACTCACTGTGACAGTATCACAAATAATGAAATTAAAACAGAGTAAAACAAATAAGGAAAATCCAACAACTCTGATAAAAATAAGAGAAGACATTTAGGATAACAAAAATAACAATTAATTTTTAACCTTGTCTCATGGTATTTTTTTTACTAAATTTAATTGAGGAAAAAACAATAATGAGAGACAAAATTTAAAAATTAGTTAAAAATATATTTAAATTGAGGGAGTGAGTGAGTGATTGTTTAACGGCAGTATTGCAGCCATATATTTAAATTGAATGCTGAAACAAGAATGTCATTTGTATCACAAATGTTGTCAATGTTCAATAGAATAATAATTCCTGTGCCAATTTCAACCAAACAAAATTCAATTCTTAAATTGAATATTGAAATGAGAATGATGCTAATGTCAATGTCTATCACAAATTATGTCGATGTTTGTAGAGTAGCGTCTATTTGGACTGACTCCAACAGTTTTTTTTTTTTTTGTTTTTTTGTGTACTGTCCATTATGATGCCTGTTAAAGTGAAAAGAAGTTTTTGAAGTAATTTTAAGAAACGAATTAAAAAATTGGGCATAACTTACGCTGTCCCAGATACCCACCAGGTCTGGGGGCTATCGAGCCTTAAAATTCATCACGCTCTACCCACAGACAAAAGGACAACTGTCACAATTGTGCGATGTCTGACCCCATGCCCCCCTAAAATCTAAAACTTACCTTTTGGTTTGACTCACCTTTCCAAGAATCGATAAGTGCAGTAAAACATGTTAAATTCAGAACAGAATTGAGCTATCCATTTTAGTGAAAAGTAAAAGTACATTAATTATTAAACTTAATAGATATGATATATTCAATTAGCTTACAACATATCATCGGAAAAAATAATGCAGTTTCATTACAGTCTGAGACAACTCCTCCCGATATGATATCAGATGACAATGGCTGCTTAAAATTTAATTGAATTATTATCTATGACATTTAACACAAATTGCAAATAAATAATTACCTCCTATGGTACTGGTTCTGAAGTTGTTTGTTCCTTTCGTGACGGCATTGTCGCCGCCGTTTTCTTGACAAACAGTGTAGAACATCAAATTTTTCGAGCCGTCAAGTCGGAGCCACGTATATTTGGAAAGCCATTCATGTTGGAATTTTTTTAATTAATTTTACTTGTATCTTCCCTAATGTCATCATCCGATTCTGGTTAAGATTCTGGCGTCCTTCTTCCTGCAAAAAAATTTGTAAGTTTGGCTTGCGTCATCTTGCTGTAGTAAACAAAATGCCAACTCATTTATAACCGGAAGCGGAAACGATTTTTTACAATGAGTGTCATTGGATAATACAAAAACCACTGGCCAATCAGACGGGCACTTACAAACTCGGTTTAATTTTTTGATAAGGAAATACTAAAATTCACCTATCGATCTTTTGAAATGTTCGTTTCCATTTAGGATAATTTGTAATCGTTGACAACGCTAAAACTGTCTTTAAACTACAACACTTTTTTTTTTTTTAAAGAGAAGCTCATCATATAATTTGAGATGCGGCCAAAAGTCCTTGCAGTGAAAATGAGATGCGTCCGGGACGCATCCTAGATCTACTAGTAACCCTGCTTAGCTGGTTTGCACTGCTTGTTTTCAACCTTCCCAAATTTTCCCACACCACTCCACTGCTATGATCTGGCTTCCTGTAGCTGCTCACATTAGATTTAAAACACAAATGCTTGTCTACAAAGGCAAAAATGGACCTGCACGTTCCTACCTCAAAACACTTCACTGTATTCTCTCAGATCCTCTAGCACTTCTAGACTAGTCGATCCTTCTACCAAGGGAAAAATTAATCTAAATCCTTCCCTGTTCTGGCTGTAAGGTGCTGGAATGAACTTCCCCTGGACATCTGGACAGCTGAGTCCCTGGGTATCTTCAAACGATGACTTTTTCAGCAGTACTTAGATTAGCACCTTGCTTTACCACACACACGCACACAAAACACAAAACACCTACCCACTGAATGTGAATGACAGTATTACTTATCTGTGATTTTAAAGCACTTCTCTAAGTCGCTCTGGATCAGAGACTGCTAAATGCTGTAAATTTAAGTGAAGTATAGAATTCATATCTAGTGTTGAGTAAAATCAAATCTGGAGATTCTGGGGAGGATATGAATTTATTACTGCACCCTGCAGACCATAATGTGCAGCGGACCATAAGGTGCAACAGCCCATTTTTTAATATGCACAAGGCACACTGGCATTTTCGCATCAAGCGAAACAAAAGTCAGATAAGTCAAACTTGATTCAACTCATATCCTTATAACCAATTTACGTGTGTGTGTGTGTGTGTGTGTGTGTGTGTGTGTGTGTAATAGGTATGGTATTGGTGCGGACCGAGCTGGGCCAGTTGATGATGGTTCCACAGCAAGCACTGGCTCAAGCACAAGCCCAGAGTGCCCAGTCCCCCCGCCCGGCCGCCCCTACCACTACAGCCACCTTCAGAGTCACCACCCCACAGGTATACATACATACACATTATGCATATATACACACACTCAATATTTACTAGTATACCTAATAATCAGGTCACTTTTATAGGAACTTTTTATAGGACTATGGGCAGTGGGCAGATGCTTCGCATCTGCACGGGAAAATGAACGACCCCGCCCTCCATGAGTTTCCTGCTGCCTTGCAGGTCGGCCTTGGCTGGTCAAAGGCTATGGGAGTAAACCCAGATAGAAAATCCGGTAAGGAGGCCCGAAGGCAGTTGGCCGAGCTCTGCGGCGCCTCTGACACCTCCTGCAGCCGCTGGCTCGGCTGTACTGGCTTGCTTTTCCGCCGGACTCTGCCAGCAACGCCGAGAGGGATCCTGGCACTGGGCACTCCAGGATCTCCATATCACTTGCCCAGGCCTGCACCTGGAGAGGTCACTCCAGCTTCGCTGTCTCAGCGTAGACATCAACACGGGGAGCAGCAGACACCAGTGATAAGCCCAGGCTCGTTTGGTGTAGAGCCGGGCGCTAGGGGTTGCTCTCGACGGTGGGAGGAGTCCTCCGACTCCATTGGGAAGTTACCGCCCGCCTCAACCCGGGCAGCCCCCGGGCAATAAGGTACTACCCGCCACAACTTGCTTGCTTCATCGGGTGTGTGAAGCTTAGATCAAAATCGACAGGCTTGTTGTAAAATTGAGCACCAGGCAAACACAGAAAGAAAAAGACAAAGCAACCGCCAGCCCTGCGGCTGGCAACCTGGAACGTCAGAACGATGTGTCCCGGCCTCACTGACGACCTCCAGCAAGTCGACGACACAAGGAAAACCGCCATCATTAGCCGTGAGGTGGGCAAGCGAACATCGACATCGCCGCCCTACAGGAGACACGCCTTGCTTCAAGTGGCAGTCTCAAGGAGAAGGACTACACGTTCTTCTGGCAAGGTCTGGAGGCAGGACGAGCGGCGACTCTATGGGGTTGGTTTCGCAGTTCGCAACTCCCTGCTGTCGTCAATTGAACCTCCTTCTCAGGGAACCGGCGCATCCTCTCACTCCGACTCACCACCTCCTCGGGACCTACACACATTTTCTGCGCCACGCCCCAACACTCTGCTCCACAACTGAGGCAAAAGATGCATTCTACGAGGAGCTTGAGGCAAGGATCAGAGAGACACCAGTGAAGGAAAACCTGTTCCTGCTCGGAGACTTCAATGCCCGGGTGGGAGCAGACTGCACCGCCTGGCCACGCTGCATTGGACACTTTGGCATTGGCAAGCTCAACGAGAATGGACAACGGCTACTTGAGCTCTGCTCCTTCCATGACCTCGCCATTACCAACACCTTCTATGCCACCAAGCCCCACCACAGAGTTTCATGGAGACATCCCAGGTCGAGGCACTGGCACCAGCTGGACTTCGCCATCACCAGGAGACCCATGCTGAACCACGTGCTCTGCACACGTAGTTACCATAGTGCAGACTGCGACACTGACCATTCCCTGGTCGGAAGCATGGTGCGTCTACGACCCAAACAGATCCACCGCTCCAAACATAGGGGCCAGCCCCGCATCGACACTGCCAGAACTTCAAAGCCAGGCTGCGCAAATGCTTTGCTGAGGCCATCGACAACGCCTCTGGAAGACTGCCCCACAGACAACGCCACAGCACGCTGGGACTTCATCCGCGATGTCAGATACCAGTCAGCCTCAGACACCTTCGGGAAGAGAGTCAGGAAAAAGCGAGGACTGGTTGAGGCTGGGATTGAAGATATGGAGCCTGCCATAGCCGCCAAGGGTGCTGGCGCTCCTTGAGTACAAGAGGAAGCCATGCGAGAAATCACTGGCCACCTACAGAGAAGCCCGCAACAATGCCAAGAGGGTCGCCCGCAGGTGCGCCAACGACTACTGGCTGAAGCTTTGCAGCGATATTCAGACCTCTGCGGACTGTGGAAACACCCGTGCCATGTATGAGGGGATGAAAAAAGCTTTCGGACCAAGTGCCACCAAGATCGCACCCCTCAAATCCACCTCCGGCGACATCATCAAGGACCGTGGGGAGCAGATGGAGAGATGGGCCGAGCACTATTCAGCACTATACTCCAGAGAGAATGTTGTCACTGACACAGCCATGGAGAACACCATCCCACTGCCCACCATGGAAGAACTCGACTCGCCACCTACCATCGAAGAACTCAGCAAGGCCATTAACTCGCTGTCTAGCGGGAAAGCACCAGGCAGCGACGGAATCCCTCCAGAGGTGATGAAGGCTGCAAAAGAGAGCTCCCTCCTTGGGCATCTCCATGAGCTTTTGCTTCAGTGCTGGGAAGAAGGAACGATACCCCAAGACATGCGAGATGCGAAGATCATCACGCTCTACAAGAACAAGGGCGACCGCAGCGATTGCAACAACTATCGTGGGATCTCTCTCCTCAGCATTGTAGGGAAAGCCTTTGCAAGGGTAGTCCTCAACCGCCTGCAAGTACTTGCAGACCGTGTGGATCCCAGTCGCAGTGCGGGTTCCGGCAGCGATCAACCATTGACATGGTGCTCTCCCTTCGGCAGCTGCAGGAAAAGTGCCGTGAGCAGCGACGCCCTTTGTTCCTCGCCTTCATCGATCTGACCAAGGCATTCGCCTTGGTCAGTCGGTCTGGCCTCTTCACCCTCCTCCATAAGATTGGATGTCCCACCAAGCTCCTGAAGATAGTCGAGTCATTCCACGACAACACGCCTGGCACAGTTCAGTATAACGGAACATCATCAGACCCCTTTCCAATCAAGAGCGGCGTGAAACAAGGGTGTGTCCTGGCCCCGACACTTTTGGCATATTTTCTCTTTGCTCCTGCGCTACGCATTCAGAGAGTCCGAAGATGGCATCTTCCCTCCACACACGGAGTGATGGGAACCTCTTTAATCTCGCCCGCCTCAGGGCAAAGACCAAGGTGCGCAAGGTCCTCATCCGGGATATGCTCTTTGCTGACGACGCTGCCCTCACTGCTCACTCTGAAGCCGCCCTTCAGCGACTCATCAATCACTTCAGCGGAGGCATGCACAGAGTTTGGACTCACTATCAGCCTCAAGAAAACCAACATCATGGGTCAGGATGTCAGCACAACTCCCACAATCAACATCGGTGATTACACTCCTGGAAGTGGTGGACAAGTTCACCTACCTTGGCTCCACCATCTCCAGTAACCTATCCCTGGATGCTGAGCTAAACGTAAGGATAGGCAAAGCAGCAACATCCATGGCCCGCCTAGCCGGCGTGTGTGAACAACCCCAGGCTGACCCTAAACACTAAGATGAAGGTGTACCAAGCATGCGTGTTGAGCACGCTTCTATACGGCAGTGAGGCCTGGACCCTATACATGCACCAGAGCGAAGACTAAACGCCTTTCACCTGCAACCTCAGGACGACTCTCGGCATTACCTGGCAGGATCGTGTCTCCAACTCGCTGCGTCTTGGCCCAGGCAGGCATGTCAAGCATGTTCGCCATCCTCTCCCAGAAAGCGCCTGCTGGCTCGGTTTTACATATGCAGGATGGATGAATTTCGCATTCCAAAGGACATCCTCTATGGCGAGCTCGCCTCAGGAACACGACCAACAGGACGACCCGCCCTGCGCTACAAGGATGTCTGCAAGAGGGACCTGAAGTCATGCAGCATCAACCCAGTAGATCTCGAGGCAGCGAGCTCCGACCGCTCTAGCTGGCGTGGAAAGGTAAAATCCGATTGTGCAGCAGGCCGAGAAGAGAGAGATCCAGCATGAGGAGAAGAAGAACCGCAAACAGCAGAGAATTCTGTCTGCCACAGCCTGCCCCACGATCCCTACTGCAGAATACACTTGCAGCAAGTGTGGTAGGAGCTGCATCTCCCGCATTGGCTTATTCAGCCACAGCCGGCGCTGCAGCCTCTCAGCTAATTGATAGACCTGCCTAGGTGCAGACTCCATTGTCTCTTGAGACAGACGGATGCCAAGTTAAGTTTATAGGACTGACAGACCCAGAGGTCACACCTCCTTTACTGTGTAGTCAATTATAAAAGCAACACCTCCTTCTCTAGGACTGATCAACACACAGGCCGTGCCTCCTTCACTGTAAATGACAGATATAGAGACCATGCCTCCTTCTTTAGAACTTAGAAACACAGAGGCCACACCTCCTTCACTGTGCCTGACAGACACGGAGGCCACGCCTCCTTCACTGTGCCTGACAGACACGGAGGCCACGCCTCCTTCACTGTGCCTGACAGACACGGAGGCCACGCCTCCTTCACTGTGCCTGACAGACACGGAGGCCACGCCTCCTTCACTGTGCCTGACAGACAAGGAGGCCATGCCTCCTTTAATGTGCCTGACAGACACGGAGGCCATGCCTCCTTTAATGTGCCTGACAGACACGGAGGCCATGCCTCCTTTAATGTGCCTGACAGACACGGAGGCCACGCCTCCTTCACTGTGCCTGACAGACACGGAGGCCATGCCTCCTTTAATGTGCCTGACAGACACGGAGGCCACGCCTCCTTTAATGTGCCTGACAGACACGGAGGCCATGCCTCCTTTAATGTGCCTGACAGACACGGAGGCCACGCCTCCTTCACTGTGCCTGACAGACACGGAGGCCATGCCTCCTTTAATGTGCCTGACAGACACGGAGGCCACGCCTCCTTCACTGTGCCTGACAGGGATGGAATTTTTGCTCAGTCGTTTTAATTGTTTGTTTGTTTTTAATTCTGATTGAGATGTGTTACATCTTGATTGATCTGTCAGATTATTAACATTTTATATAAATGTAACCGCTCTGTCTTTAATTTTTTAGTTTAGTGTATTTAGTTCAGAGCTCCAAACCCATTTTTCAACTCGCTGTAATCGCTGTCCCTGTCCTTTCTCTCCCTGTCTCTGGTTTTAATGAGGTGATTAATATTTCATAGAAGTTTTGCTTATCACCTTCTACCTGCTAGAATATAATTAATCACAGTATTAATGCTTACACTCACTAAATGTAGTTCCTATTCATCTTGTATGATTAATGGTGAACGTCCTCTCACCTGGAGGAAGAATAGAAAAAAACTTGTGGCCTGATCTTATTCAAATACACAGCGAAAGCACTTTACCTACATCAGTGACTAATAATAAAAGTGTATCCAACAGGATGCATGTTTCATGACTCACTGATTTCACTCCTATTCTAATCCTGATGTCTTTAATATTCCTAATAGAAGAAACAGCAGTACACTAAATATGATTATTATGAAACAAACACTTGTGTGAGAAACATCCTTATTTTAAAGAACCTGCTTTTCGGAATGTCTCCAGATATTTCTCTGTGCAGATATATTCTTTTGCCACCAGAGGGCAGCATGACACACTCATTTTTATTGAACAGCATTCCAGTTTATCATTGCAGACAGTTATGGAAGCTAAAGCCTATCTGAGCCGACAATAGGTGAAGGCGGGTACACCTTAAATGGGTCGTCAGACCATTGTGTGATCTCTCTCTCTCTCTCTCTCTCTCACACACACACACACACCTAAAGGTAATTTGGATCAGCCAGTTAGTTTACTGTGCATGTATTTGGACCATGGGAAGCTTGAGTACCTTAAGAAAACCCCCACATAAGCCCAGCGAGAACATGGAAACTCCACACGGAAACACAATTGGGACTCAAACCCAGGACGTTTAAATTGTGAGAGAGGCATTCCAACCACTACTACACCACCCTGCAGCCCCCACCATAAGAGTAATACTGTATTATTTCATGTAATTTTATTAGAGAAAATTGATTGTGTAATAAAGGTTGTTTTTAGTTTTAGAAGTTCTTATCCAGTGTAACATAATAGCACTAACTCTGCTTTACTTTAGTGACCTAAAACTGTTTTCTGATGGCATTGCTTTGAATACAACCTCACATTAAAGCATATTTAATAAAAATAGTGATGTTCTGAATCAGTTTTCATTATATTATGTAAAATTAGATTTTATTAGTACTTTAAAATAAGCGCAGTGGTTGATGATAGGAACTGATTATAATGCCATTTCTATTATATAATAAAATAAGACAATACTTTATACCTGGTATATGAGACGCCACAAGCAAAGCTTGATTTAATTTTAAATTATTTTTCCCGGAGCTGGAAACTTGTCCTGACTCTCCTGCGTCTTTCTGAATGTGTTAAATCATTCATCATCCAGCTGCCTCATTGTTTTAAAAAAGCCAACAGCTCCTTCAGTCCTGACTGAGAGATGTGGTGTGATGTGTGTGTGTGTGTGTGTGTGTGTGTGTGTGTGTGTGTGTGTGTGTGTGTCTGTTTGTGTTCAATTGCCCAAAGCTCTTTCTTGTCTGTAGATTCCTCAGGATGTGCTGTATGTATACACATACATTACAGGGATCCCTCGCTACTTCGTGCTTCAATTAATACGGCTTCAGTGCATCGCAATTAAAATAAATAAATAAATATCAATCGAATTAAAAATAAGGAAATTAAGGAAGAATAGGTGGAAAAGTTAAGGAAAATGTCACAAAAACAAGGTCAATAATGCAAAAAAAAAAATCCTAAAACAACCCAAAACCTCCCATCAAAACTGGATACATTATTGCATGTGTGGCTCCGTGCAGTCACGCCCCCCTCTGTTGGAGCCTAGTATTAAGTGTACCATAGGATGATGTTTAATCGTATTTCATACATATATTTATGATCTATCTTTCTGTAGATTTTATTCCATTTCTATTTCTACTTGTTCTTCAATTTCATTTCACTTTCGACCTTGGACATGTTGGTATTCGGATGTTTGCAAAACGAATGTTGGTGAGTTAGAGAGCGTCTGTATATAATATCAATCAATACATATCCAATGCTTATAATAACAATTAAACATTGAAAAAATAATATAAGATGTAAATAAAATATAAATACAGATGCGTGGGGGTCTTGGTCCTAATTATCGCGCAAAGTGAGGGATGCTTTTATATATATATATATATATATATATATATATATATATATATATATATATATATATATATATAAAATGTGTGTGTGTATATTACAGCGGTACCTCACCGTATGAAACTAATCCTTTCCAGTTAAAAAAGTGGTTTGGTTTTGTAACCTGGATTTTTCGTAAGTTGAGCCGCATTTTACATGTAAAAGGCCTGATTCGTTCCAAGGTCCCCAATACTACCCTCTAAACCCTTTAAGAATTATGAAAGTATACATTTTAAGGCCTCCTTCTGCTTCAATATCGTAACAGTGGTAGAGGGGTTTGGCCATATTCTTTTGTGATATCACTCTACCGCATGCCGCGAGCCCGCTTCTTTTCACTCGCACCGGGAATCACACGTGCGTGTGTGTGCGCGCGTGCGCATGTTGACCATGTCTTCTTAGCAGAGTTATAATCTTACAAATTAGTCTTACCTGAGACAAAAATAAAGTTGCAATTAGCACGCTCGAAAAACTCACGAAACAACAGTAACTCTGTCCTTTTACACGAAAAGAATCATGGGTATTATGGAGAGGCAGCTCCATAATAGCCAAAGGGAGGGAGCTGCATCATCCCTCCTAGCCAATTGGAGGCGAATGGGGCGGTATGTTGGGAGATAGCCAATGGGAGGCGAGTGGGGCGGGATGTTCGGAAATAGCCAATTGGAGAGCAACTCACACATTGTACCAGTGTGTACCACTGTACCAGTAAAACTCTTTTATTGTTTTGTTATTATTCATGTTTTCCACCTTGATGGTAATAAGCACATAGTTTCACGCCGCTGGTAACATTATAATAAGCGGCCCACCCACTCCAATTTTTAAGCGCCCTGGGCGCTTATTGCGTTGAATGCGGTATACAATGTGTGTGTGTGTGTGTGTGTGTGTGTGTGTGTGTGTGTGTGTGTTGTATAGTATGTATGTATAAAGTGTGTGTTACTCTATCATAATCCTCTCTGATTACACATAAAAAAAGAAATAACTCCGCATACAGGGTGACATTGTACCATTAAAAACTTATATATGATTTCATAAAAGTAATGGGTTATACTATTCATTCCTTCATTTATTTATTAATTTCCTGAACCAATTAATCATAATTAGGGTTGCAGAGAGGCATGTTCCCATCTTGGGGCGAGGGCAGAGTACACCATGAACAACTCTCCAGGGCTGATGTGTGTCAGATTTATTCTGTGTCGAAATGCCTAGTTTTAATTAATTCAGAACTTTAATAGCTTATATTTGAATTAGTTTAATATCTGTGTACTGTTATTATTGCCAGTAACATTGTATTCTTGCAAGAGTGAAACAGTCTTTTCAGACTGCAGAGTCAACTTCAAAAGAGAAAAACAATTGCTAATTAAGAAATATGCATTTTTATGGATAACAGGAGAGTTTGGCAACCTTGCCTTTCATTTTAGGCAGTTTTAGATGCATATGGAGTTAAAAAAATTTTCCAACTATTTATCAAATAAAAAAATATTTCTATGCACGGTGATGTAGTGGTTAGCACGTCCGAGTCAAAGCAAGACGGTCCTGGGTTTAAGCTCTATACACAGTGAGGACATTTCTGTGTTTGCACTTCCACCAGGCTTGTGTTCGTTTCATCCAGGTATTCCAGTCTCCTGCTATAGTCGACAGACATGTCAATTTGGCTAATTTGGGGGTTCAGAATTGCCCCTGTGTGTGTGTGTGTGTGTGTGTGTTTACCCTGCGGTAGTCTACTGAGCTGTTCAAAAAGTACCTTGCCTTTGCTCATAGTTGGCTGGGATGGGCTCCAATGGCCCTAATGAAGTATGAAGATTAAATTACTTTTTTTTCAGTGTTTTCTGCTTAAAGGCAGTTTTTAACTGTTGGAACTAATTCATGATTAATCTTCATATTTTTATCTTTTTTTTTTAATCCTTTGTTTTTTTTTTTTCTTTTCTTTCTGGTGTGCTTGTTCTTCTTCCTGTCTTCCACCTCTCCTGGCTGCAGTCTCCCGTGTCAGTCCAGCCCTCTCGGGCCACTTCTGCTGTCCCAAATAAAGTGGTTCACTCCCAGACCCCGAGTCCTGCTCCTCAGACCTGCACTACTTCTACTACGTCTACTACCACTACCACTACTGCGACTTCTGCTACCACTACTGCTCCTTCTACTACTACTACTGCTACTACTACTACTGCTGCTAGTCCTGTCCTGACTGTGAGCACTTCCTCCCTGTTCTTTTTCTCTCTAATTCTCCAAGTTCCTCTAGTGTTTATTCTCTGTTTATGTTTGTTCTCAAGGGTCTTTGAGATTTCCCTTATAATTTAATTCTAAACTTTGAAAAGTCATGTGACCAGTAGACCAGTAATTTGCCATGTTAGCTAGAAATTCCCATTCTTGTAGCCCCCTCTCTATAACTGTGTATACACGCTCCGGGGACATGTGACGTGACAGTGGATGTGCCTCTCGTCTGCAGTGTGTGGCCTTGCTAGAGGCATAGTGTGTCAGTTTATGTCAGTCTCTTGTTTATCTCTCGGTCTGTTTCCTCTGTCTTGTTCTTCTCTAGAGAGCGCCTTTGGCAGTGACAACACCCCAGCAGCACCCTGCAGCTTTGGCCCCACAGGGGCCCACTCTGGCTCCACCCACAGCAGCTGGCCCTGCCCCTGGAGCAACCGTCATCTCCCAGGTTCAAGTCTTGGTGTTGTTTTCGAACTTCCTTATTCTCACTTCTCTCTTTCTGTCTCCCTCTACCTCCTGCTCTCTCTTTTTTTGAGTTATAGCTTTTTTGCACATAAGCCTTGAGATGTGAACACACACACACACACACACACACACACACACACACACACACACACAAAGTTTTCAGAAGGCACATAAACACATGGGTTAATACAGCGTGGAACTGTCTTAAGGACTTACCTTATATTTTTTGGACCATAAGGCGCACCGAAAAGCCTTTAATCTTCAAAAAAAAAATTGACGGTGCACCTTATGTGTGGATGAAGCCGTGAGACTCCATCTCACTGATAGTGTTAAAACCCAAGTGAAACAAGCTAATTCCGAGCTTACCATCATTCGGGGTGGATTAACCAAAGAACTCTAACTGCTTGATATTGGTGTCAACAGGTCGTAAGTTAGAGGGATCTGGGTTTTATGTCCAAATACCTACTGCTATCTTAGTCAGATGACTTGTGGAGTAATATGTGAGTGGTTTTTCCACCTAATCTCAGTCTCGACTGACCATCTGTCCTGTTACAAGGATGCTTCTGTATCTGAGAACGCTCAGCTGGCTTAACGAGAGTCTCATGTTTATCACTGGGATAAAGCATTGCTACAGGTGTCCTTCTGAGACCTGGGATTAACCTTCTTGAATTTACAGTTACACTGATACAGCTCCTTAAGAGTAATGATCTCCGTTCTGTAATAAACACAATACTCACGCTGCGAATGGGGTGCCGCCATATTTGTTACTGTATATGCACCATCACTTTAAGTGGGCTGTGAGAAGTTTAGGTCACAACGCGAAAGACTTCTAATCGCAGTCTCTGTTGATCTGCGACTCCATGCTCGCGAGGGAATAGAGAGATTTCCTTTCGGCTTTTCCCCTTTTTTCAGGGGTCGCCACAGCGAATGATTCGCACGTTTGATTTGGCATAGGTTTTTATGTTGGATATCTTTCCTGACACAACCCTTTTAGCAAGGGACAGAAACACGCTGACGGCTTTGCAGCCTACTCGTTACGAAAGTCAGCAATGGTTCTTTTACATGCTTCTCACCATAGACAGTGAGAGACATGGCCAGCCTTTGAAAACCCAGTTAGCTGCACTGGGGGGGCAGTGACAACCCTGTGGAGAGTGGGACTCGAACCCCCAACCTTAGGATGAGCGATCCAGCACCCTATACCACTAGACCACCACTGCCCCATGCGAGGGAATAATAGATAATAAAATATTATAATAATGATTAAAAATAATAGAGGGATCCGGGCTTTATGTCCAACTCGTGCAACTGTTAAACTCTGACACTGACGATGAAGAATTTGATGGATTTTGGAGGAGGAATGAACTGAAAATGTGAATTTATTGTTTTATATTGTTATAACTGAACAATGTTTTGAGTTATTGTGAATGAGTTGAATCAAGTTTGACTTACCTGACTTCTGTTTCGCTTAATGTGCCTTATAATCCGGTGTGCCTTAAGACCCAGAAAATAAGGTATATACTAGTCACTCTAGCATGCATGCAGCAGGGAATTGACATGACTTTTTGCACAGCACACACACACACACAGACACACAGAAATATACATAGTGTCATCCCACTTTTTTCTCTTCTTTAGGAAATGCAAGAGAACGTGAAAAAGTGTAAAAACTTCCTGGCGACATTGATTAAACTCGCATCCCATAATTCCCCATTACCAGAGACGTCACGGAATGTCAAAGCACTGGTTCAGGACCTTCTGGTGAGTCCAAACAAATCACTGACCTCAACTGAGTTAATGATGTAATCTCAGTTCCTTCAATTAAGACGATCTCCAAAGCGTATTCAGCACTAATGCCAACTTTGTAACCATGACAACATCTGAAAACTGGTTCTAGGTTATAGGTAGGTCAACCCTGTAATGTTCCATGCATTGCACAGTGTACATTACAGTACTTTCAGGTGTCAAGTACAAATCCTTCGTATTTATTATAATTTTACCCCTGTGGAGGCTCCGCCTCAAAAGTACAATATCCTCCCCACGGATCCATTTGAGATCGAAAAAATCCTCAGCTGTTCCAGTGTAATCCCCTTATGTACAAATAATAATGGTCACCATGATGGTAGTGGGTCAAGAACAGTCGCACGTGAAAAGTACTGTATCTCAACATCATCTTCAGCCCAAGATCACTAGCTTTGAATCTGTACGTCAAACCGCTTTTACTCATATTTATGGTTAGTGCCTGGGGTTTCCGGTTAAATCTGCCACAGAATCCTTTCGTTCTTCTGCGGAAGTTCCATGAGGGGACCACAGCACACCTGGTGAAATTCTGCGGGTCCTCTAGAAATCTCATCTGAATTCTGGCAGAGCATTAGGAATTTTCCCGCTCCGCTCTGCGGAGAATATACTGTATATTTGCTAACTGTACATGTTTTTTTTCAGAACTATAAGTAATAAATAGGAATAAATATGAAAATTATTTAATATTATATGTAAATGTGTATAATGTAATATACAGTGTCTGATCAGCACATTTCAGAACAACGATGTTATAAAGTAAATTTTCCATCGGTAACACAATTTGATGGGGGGGGGCAGCGTAGCAAGCCTTATATGTAGGCAGGTTTTAGCATGACAAAAATTAATGTGTCAGGTTAACAAAGCTGCAGTAAAATAAAAAGTGATATCGACACTGTTACTGTGTTCTCTTGCTGAATCTCAGGACGCCAAAATCGAACCAGAAGAATTCACCAGCCGGTTGCAGACAGAACTAAAGTCATCACCACAGCCTTACCTGGTGCCTTTTCTCAAGGTAACACACACAATCGCTCTCTCTCTCTCTCTCTCTCTCTCTCTCTCTCTCACACACACACACACACACACACACACACACAGTCCTGTATGGCTGTGCTGACAGCTCTTTCCCTCCAGTGGCTCCAGCCAATAGCCTGCAGGCGTGTCGTGTTTAGCCAGTCATGACGTGTGTCACATGCTTCCACCGACACTGATGATGTGTGCTGTCACGCCATGTTAGTGTGTTTAACTCCTAAAGCAGACACACACATCATAACTCGCACAAATATACAGTAGATGTGTGTATGAAAAGTACATGAGGACATTATAATATATTGGTCCTTCTCAAAAAAATTAGCATATTGTTATAAAGTTCATTATTTTCTGTAATGTACTGATAAAAATTAAACTTTCATATATTTTAGATTCATTGCACACCAACTGAAATATTTCAGGTCTTTTATTGTTTTAATACTGATGATTTTGGCATACAGCTCATGAAAACCCAAAATTCCTATCTCAAAAAATTAGCATATCATGAAAAGCTACTCTAAACGAGCTATTAACCTAATCATCTGAATCAACCAATTAACTCTAAACACCTGCAAAAGATTCCTGAGGCTTTTAAAAACTCCCAGCCTGGTTCATTACTCAAAACCGCAATCATGGGTAAGACTGCCGACCTGACTGCTGTCCAGAAGGCCATCATTGACACCCTCAAGCAAGAGGGTAAGACACAGAAAGAAATCTCTGAGCGAATAGGCTGTTCCCAGAGTGCTGTATCAAGGCACCTCAGTGGGACGTCTGTGGGAAGGGAAAAGTGTGGCAGAAAACACTGCACAACCAGAAGAGGTGACCGGACCCTGAGGAAGATTGTGGAGAAGGGCCGATTCCAGACCTTGGGGGACCTGTAGAAGCAGTGGACTGGTCTACAGGTGCCGCATTCCCCAGGTCAAGCAACTTTTGAACCAGAAACAGCGGCAGAAGTGCCTGACCTGGGCTACAGAGAAGCAGCACTGGACTGTTGCTCAGTGGTCCAAAGTACTTTTTTCGGATGAAAGCAAATTTTGCATGTCATTCGGAAATCAAGGTACCAGAGTCTGGAGGAAGACTGGGGAGAAGGAAATGCCAAAATGCCTGAAGTCCAGTGTCAAGCACCCACAGTCAGTGATGGTCTGGGGTGCCATGTCAGCTGCTGGTGTTGGTCCACTGTGTTTTATCAAGGGCAGGGTCAATGCAGCTCGCTATCAGGAGATTTTGGAGCACTTCATGCTTCCATCTGCTGAAAAGCTTTATGGAGATGAAGATTTTCATTTTTCAGCACGACCTGGCACCTGCTCACAGTGCCAAAACCACTGGGAAATGGTTTACTGACCATCGTATTACTGTGCTCAATTGGCCTGCCAACTCTCTTGGCCTGATCTTTTGAGATAGGGATTTTTGGGTTTTCTTTACTTTTTTGCCAAAATGATCAATATTAAAACAATAAAAGGCTTGAACTACTTCAGTTGTGTGTAATGAATCTAAAATATATGAAAGTCTAATGTTTATCAGTACATTACAGAAAATAATGAACTTTATCACAATATGCTAATTTTTTTAGAAGGACCAGTACAGTATACCATACAAATACAAGCAAACTGTAGTGTTGATAATGTTTATATCTCAGATATGAATGAACAGAGATGAATCCACATATTGGATTTTACGCCGGATACATTACCTGACCACACCCTCCTGATTTACCCAGGTTCGGGAGCACCACTAACAGCACACTGGTTTGGGTGTTCATTTATTGAATGTATTTAATCTAATAATACCTTCCCTTCCTTAATGCACGTTCACTCAATTTTAATTCTAGGTTTAATTTGATTACATTATGTATATGCAGTAGGGTCTCCCGAGTGGTGCTTTAAAAAGGTGCAAGTTCGAATCTGGTATAATGCCACAGCCATCCGTGACACGAGTCCTTGGGAGCTGATTGGCTGAGCTGTCATGGGAAGGAGCAACGGCATGTGCTCGCTTCAATGTCACTCACAGCGACTGCCAGCCAGTCATGGTTGTCTGTGAGCTCATTTGTACGAGGGGGCAGATAGCACGCCGAGTGTGTTAGACCGCACCCAAAATATGCATGCGCCGCAGTTTGTAAAGAGGGTGGCTTGCATTGCCGATCACAAACATGTGCATGCTTTCGCCCCTACCTGGTCGATGGTGCTCATGTGATAGGGAAGTCAATACCTGATGGGTGGGGATTGCATGCGGAATTGTACTAAATTAGGGAGAAAATGGGGAAAAATCAAATGTAAATAAATAAATATACAGTATATCAATCTTTGTGTGTGTATGTGTGTGTGTGTGTGTGTGTGTGTGTGTGTGCGTGTGCATGCATGTGTGCATAGAAAAGCCTGCCCGCATTGCGTTTGTCCCTGTTGAACAGTCAGCAGTCGCTTGTACAACCCCCGCAAGCGAAGACCACCATGTCTCCAACGGGAGCTGTCACCACCATGGGCAACACTCCTCGACAACCTAACAGCACCATCACATCCCCACAAGTATGGAACCCCCCTCTCTCTCTCTCCCCCTCCTCATCTCTCTCTCTCTCTCTCTCTCTCTCTCTCTCTCTCTCTCACTCACTCTCTCACTCAGACAATCAGAGCAAAGCTGGGGCAGAAATAATTTTTGCTCAATTTGAAATTGTAGACAGTAGAAAAAAACAAGAACTCCTGGGGAACGCAAATCTCTGTCAGGCCCAGGAATCCCTCATATCAACCAAAACGTAAAAACAACTCAAGGTTAAAGAATCTGTTGACCAATTCCTGGATCTTAAATTTGATCCCATTCATCTTTACAATCTTACATGGATTTTAATACATTTTGCTGGCGGCATAGCAATGGGTAAGCAATACTCTGTATCTTTTTATGTAATCTCACTAAAATATTTACGAAAAATCAATAAACAAACCAAAGGTCAAACAACTTCGTTTGTGGAGATGATAAAACTGTATGGTGTATTTTTCTGACTAATTTATTTTATATCTAATTGCTGATTTTCTGTTAATGTCACATGCTCTGATTTTTTTTAAAAGACTTACTATAAACTGTAGTTTGGCTCCAGCTCACTTTCTAGCTTATATATTTCCTAATTTTTGTCTGAATATAAGGCATGTGACTTGAATGCCAGTCTCTCCCTCTCCCCCCCCCCTCCCTCCCTTCCTCTCTCCCCTCTCTCCCCTCTCTTTCCTACCTCACCGCCATGATGCGGTGAGCCCACGGCACCTGGGCCGTCTCGGAGGCCCTGAGCTGGGTGTGGGATGGAGCCGAAGGCATAGTGATATTGCGGCAGGAAAACAAGGCAGTGAAATATGCAGCATGAGAAAACAGGGAAGGATAGATGAGGGCCCAGGGGGACATGCCCGGGGCCCAATGGAGGGGACGACCTGCTTATTAATGCAGTCTCTCTCCCTCTGTTTATCTGTTGTCCCACCTTTTCTTCCTCCTGGTTATTTGTTACTCATATCTGCACTGTTTCATGCTTTTATGTACTGTATAGGTCTGCATCTCACACACACACACACACACACACACACACACACAAACACACACCCACACACACGTATACAGTACTGTGGAAAAGTTTAAGATCCTATTTTTTAGTATAAACGTTGCTATAGATTTTCTTTTTTTATAATTTGTATGTTAGTTTGTTACAAAAACACCTTGGCTTTCCAACCCTTACTTTTCTAACACAATGAAATGTTACATAAAAATAATGTTAGTACAGTATGTCAATAATGAACGCAGCATATTACGTATAAGAAATGAGTTTTCAGACAGAAATATAATGACGTTGTGATTTACATTCAAATAAAGAATCAAATGCAACAGTCAACATTTCCAGGAGAACCATAGCTGGTTCTGTCAGAGACCCAGTAGATACTCTACTTGTAAAACTGCACAAACTGGACCTGATGCTTTTCTATTTTTAAATAAATACTCGTCACACCTAATATTGAATTAGATTCATTTATTATGGTTTACTGTGATTTAAATGTTGTTTGTTGTAGTCTTTAAATTAATGTCACTATTTATATGGATAAGGTCTTTTAGTTCTCCACCATTCCTTTGCATGTGCCTCAAAATTTTGAGTCAGTGGTGGTCTAGTGGATAGGGCGAAGGATCGCTGATCCGAAGGTTGGGGGTTCGAGTCCCCACAGGGTTGTCACTTCCCCCCCCCCAGTGCAGCTAACTGGGTTATCAAAGGTGGGCCATGTCTCTCACTGTCTATGGTGTGAGGCATGTAAAAGAACCATTATTGACTTTCGTAAAGAGTAGGCTGCAAAGCCGTTGGCATGTTTCACGACCTGGAGAGGGATGAGCTTCGCCAGGCCAAATCAGCCCAAGTCTCACCATGAAGGCGCCCCAACGACATCCCCAGATGTTAAGGGATAAGTGAAGGGGAATAAGATAAACATTTTGCACAGCACAATATATAATTTATAACCATTCATACTCACGCTCATACCTAGTGCATATTTTTGGACTGTGGGAGAAAACCGGAATACCCAGAGGAACCCCTACAAGCACAGGGAGAACATGCAAACTCCACACAGAAACGCCCGAGCTGGGAATCGAACCCAGGACCTTCTTGCTGTGAACCAGATATGCTAACCACTATTCCACCATGCCACACACATACATATGTCATCATTTTATAGGTGCATCATCTTCTAGGCACTTACTATACAATGAGTAAATATTATTCATATTCTGTCTGTCTGTCACTTTGTAGAATATTAAGAGGACAGGGACGATAGGAGGGCAGGTCCGGATGCCTGTGGTCATCACTCAGACGGTTCGTTCAGCGGGTAAGAGCTCATCTTCTAGGCTTGTACTGTATTTTACAGTTTCATACATTAAAGTCAGTCTTCTGCAAACACAACAACTCAGCATCAATCATAATCACATCACATGCTTTGCATTAAAAACACCAGTATAGGCAGATGTGAACTGTGTGTGTGTGTCTGTGTGTGTGCGCGTGTGTGTGTGTGAGAGAGAGAGAGAGAGAGAGGTAAAAAAGAAATTATAAAGCAAACAAAGAAAGAATAAAATAAACCCCCAGGAAACCATACAAGAAATTGTCAGCGTTCTCATTTACTTGTATTTGTAAAAAGTGCAATGGTGCCAAGATTCAGAGTCATGTGATGCAAGTTTAATGTTTATTGTCACAAACTGCTTAGTCCCACTATTATGGTCGCGGAGAGGCTGGAGCCCTTCTCCACCAACAATGGGTGAAGACGGATTAAACCCTGAACAGCTTTCCTGACCATTGTAGGGTAACACACGAACATCTAGAGGCAATTTGGAATAGCCAATTAGCCTAATGTGCATGTCTTCAGACTGTGGTAAGAAACACTGAGGAAAACACACTCAAGTGCAGGAAGAACATGCAAACTCCACTCTGTTATGGGTATGTAAATAAATGTGTAAATGTAAATATAAATGTGACTGGATAAACGTATATAATATATTCAGTTAATGTGCTGTAAATAGTGATACATGGTATTACTCAGCTGTTTTTGGCGTAGTCTACCAGCATGTTAGAGAAACTTCGAGATGGATCAGTTGTGCATGCGCCCTGGTGACGGGTCAGGTGATTTAGAATATTCCAGAATGGAACTTTCCCGAACTTTAGGGAATCTATATTAAGGACCTGTTGCCGACTGGCTCGCGGCGGATCATCTAGGGAGAATCATCCAAGGCGGAACATGGAACGTGCTTCTCCCAAGTTTCGTTGTTCAAGACTTCATCACCCAAGTCCATCATCCACGTTCATCCACAGCCAAGGCGAGGATTTTCATCATTTGTTTCTTTTGATATGCGGGATTCCAAGCCTTTTACCGCAGGCGCGCGCCGCCTCTAAATTTACCAAGCTGCAGCTGCTTGGTGACTGTCTTTGTTTTGGGACCCTTGTTCAATTTGTATTTTGTTTAGCTTTCAGCTTTATTTTGCCTTACTTTGTTGATATTATTAAATTGTGTATAGTTTGTTGTGGTTTGTTGTGCTTTGCTGGTTTCACGGAGCAATTTCCATCTTTTAAATTCCATCCGTAACAACTCAAACACCCTTTCCAAGCTCAGGATGCGAACCCAGGTCTTTCTTGCTATGAGGTGGCTAACCACAACGCCACTGTGCATATATATATATATATATATTATGATATAGAAATTATTCCGTCCGCCCATCTGTTTGTTTAAGCTTGTAATTTTAAGTATAACTCATTCTAAACCGCGGGATAGATTTTAGTGAAATTTTGCATGCTTCTAGTGTACAACTTGAAGATGTGCATGAGATCAACCAATCCAGACTCAATGTTTTGAAGGGAAGGTAACTTAATACTTATGCATGTTGCAGCTGGGGAGTATTCTGTAGTGGGTCTGCTTACAGTTCTAATTTATATCAGTATCCATGTCAGTATTATTGTTGAGTTAAAAACAAGTCAATTTTTCTACATCAGGAGTGTTACATCTTATCCACAAAGGGACAGTGTGGTGCATGATTTTATAGCTGACTGTTATATATAGTTATTTAAAGTTGGAATGAAAAGCTGCAACTGCACCAGCCTTTTACAGATAAGACTGAACACCCCTGTTGTACTCAGTTTGAAAAAAAAAAACCCCTGATGTATCATTTAAAGGAGATCTGCACTGTAGACAAATCCAGGAATTGATGAAGTGTAGAGACAGTTAGGTTAGAGACAGGCTGACAGAGAGAGCTGTAGGTCCTGCTGTGGTGATGCAGATGTATTGGGACACGTCCCAATAATCCCTTTTCTCCTTTTCCTCAGGTGCTGTAGGGAAGAGTCTGGTGGTGCAGGCAGGGAAAAGCCCCTCAGCAGTCACCGTGCAGCTCTCAGGGGCGCAAAAGAACAAAGTGAATGATCCCGGGGGAGGCTCCTTCAGGTACCTACAGCAACTACCAAGGAACACACACATACACACACATATATGTATGTATGTACAGTATATACATATGTGTGTGTGTGTGTGTTTTATCCACGAGAAAGCATGTGTGAGAGATGTAGTAAGTAAACAATAACACGCTGACCTATTTAGGATGAATCCGGAGCCAATACCAGAAATACTGGTTGGTTTCTGAGCTTCTGTGTGCTGCTAAATGGCACAATAGAGGTGGAATGAGAAGAAGGTGGCATGTCACATATCAATGTTAGGTGACTTTGACCCGGACCTTGAGCATTCAAAAGAAAATGCTTGTCCGGGGCTTATTTCCGACACACATAGCCTGACATACACCAAACATGAATTACTTATAATTCTTGAAAAGGTGGATGATAGTGTACCAACATTAGGTTGCAATGATCTTGATCTTTGACCCCACTTTAAAGAAAAAGATTGCATGACCATATTTCTTATATATTTAGCCTCACGTATACCAATCTTGGTTTACTTCCACAGCTTGGGAAGGTTGAAGTATAGTGTATTCACATTGGGTCGCTGTGATCTTGACCTTGATCTTTGACCCCACTTAAAAAAAAAACAAACAAACCTTGTCTGAGCCATATTTCCATGCTTACCCTCACGTATACCAAACCTGGCATACTTTTACATTTTGGGAGACAGAAGGATAGTGTATCAACGTTAGTTTTCTGTTATTGTAACCTTGACCCTTGGCCCTCATTAAAAAAAAATAGAGCTTGTATTTATCACACGCAGCATACTTATAGGGAAGAGGGATTGTCACATATTAGCATTACGTCACTATGACCTTGACCTTTGACTCCACATAAAAGAACGGGCTTGTCTGAGCCATATTTTATATATGGGTGACCTTACAGATACAACATTAGGTATGACCAGATCACGCGCTTCAAGGTCAAAGCTTACAATCAATTATAAAATTACCTTTGAGTGGAAAGATATAGTCCAACAAGGGTTAACTTAATCATTCGCCTTTACCCACCATATTGACTTTTAACAAATTACCAGATCGATAGACAGATTGTCTCGTTCATACAGTGTCTGAAATTCCGAGTTATATTTTAAATGTCTGTGTAGTTCAGTCAGAGTGAAGCCCCCGGTGGTGGCTACCATCACAATGATATCTATTATTGCATTGAATCAGAACTTGCAATGTATAGTATATGAAGATATTGAGTCCAGTGATGCTCAACTGTGATACCGTATACAGGTTTGATAAAGTAATACTCAATTCAAAACACAAGGAGGCAGCATTGGGCTTGAGTGCAGCAGCTCGCTGTCGGCGACTTTCTTGAGGAAAAATCCAACCTTGTGAGCTTGTTGGTCTTCTGATGTTTTTCTTTCCTGACAGGCTCCTCATTCCCTAGTCTGTCCTCTTTAACATCTCCGTCTCTCTTTCTCTGTCTTTCTCGTTCTTCTCTCTCTCATCCTCTTTCTCGTCTCATCCTTCTTTTTTAGAACACACACTGAATAAAGAACTGGACGTACAAGTCGATACCCCTGGAGTCCGGTAGCTTTTGTTGCTGTTTTTCCAGAGACAGCTCAATGTAAATTGAAGTTGGGTGTCTTATTTACTTACCTTCTGGTTCCTTTCTTTTCTCCCGGAGTTGCACGGAGCCTAAATCAGCCTGAGCTGATGACACACTGCTGCCTCCCAGAGAAAGGAAGTGTGTGTGACAGGTGTACTGTGTGTGTGATAAGTAACTGTGTATTATAGTGTGTATAGGTTGCATGGAGGTCTGGTGCAGTGAGGGTGAATATACAGCGCATCAAGTTCAAACCAAGTCCTACTGCTTTGCTTTCTTGATGTTTGGACGTGCCTGGATGTAAGTTACACTTCGCTGTGGACAAAAAAAAAAAAAGAACCATGTGTACTGTATATTACCTGTGAATTCCAGTTCAATTCCCAGAACAACAAACCACAAAAATATTTAAATGAGAATTTCACTCTAAGATGAAGGCTTGGAAACAGCGGCGACTAGAGCTTCGCCATATTTTAAGACTTGACTCTCCATTCACCCGGTATTCGTAAGTCAGTGAAATACTACTTGACGATTTGTTGATGATTCGCCAGTGACTTTTTGTTGATATTCTAGTAAGTTAGTCATGAACAGTTGACATACGATTGGCGAATCCCTGTGAACAATTATTTCTTTCCTTCATTTATTTTTCTGAAAGGTTTAATGCTAATTAGGGTCACAGGGAGGCTGGCGCCCTTCTCGGCCAACTCTGGGCAAGTATGGGGTACATATACCCTGGATAGCTTGCCAGAGTACCCAGAAGAAACCCACGCAAGCAGGGGGGAGAACATGAAAACTCTGCACAGAAACACCCGAGCTGGGAATCGAACCCAGGACATTCTTGCCGTCAGGTGGACGTACTTTATGCCCAACATCATTTCATTTTGACAAATGTGGCAACTGTGGTGACAGTAGCAATTGCTCTCTGAATGTTCGCCAAACCCTCGTGGAGTCACGCTCCTATAGTGGTCACATGACCACAGACATCTGCCAACACCACACAGAGTTCTGGAACTATTTGCCAAGTATTCTGCACGTATTCTTCAACAAGTCACCACATTCCTGAAGGAGGCACGTGCGGAATATTTTACCACAATAAAGGATGTTTGCAGACAGCTCAAGTATAGAAGAGCGATTCTTAGAGCATCTGTCAATCGATGGTGTCTTCAAACCCTGATTGGTTATCATATGAATTGTGTTGTGTTAAAGTTCAGCCCAGTTGAACTCCATACCTGCCCACTTTGAGAATATTAAATCTCCTGTCACTCATGTTGCTGCTGTTGACTTGGTTGCTTGTCACTCATTGCTTCCTGCCCGGAAGCCTCTTTAGGATGGTGGGGTTGCATCAGTAGTTCATACAGTATAAGCCATCATTCCCTTTCTTTTTTCGCCAAATCCCAAAAAAAGCAGCATGAAGTTTTGAAAAAACCTTACAATTTCATTCTTACATAGGATTTTTGCACTGGAGACTCCTTCCAAAACGTACCAGTTACGTAGTTGGGTGGGACAGTAGCGTAGCGGTTAGCATGTCTACCTCATCGCAAGAAGATCCTGAGTTCAGGTTATGGACTCAGGTGTTTCTATGTGGAATTTGCATGTTCTAACCATGCCTGCGTAGGATTCCTTCAGGTGTGCTGGTTTCCTCCTACACGCCAAAGACTTTAGGATATTTGGCTGTTTCATATAACCCCAGTTGTGAGTGTGAATCATTTGTGTTTTATGTGTTGCCCTGTGATGGACTGACGAGCCATTTAGTAGGGGTGGGTATTGCCTAGATTGGGTATTGTGATATACTGATTTTATTTGCTGAAGGCCTTGGAGACATCCACACTGCCCAATCACGGCATGACTTTTATAAGACCGGGCTCTCCACACACTGAATGACTGTAGATAAGATGAAGAAAACATGATTGTGTCAGGATTACATGTCGGGACCTCTGCGGTCACCATTTTTTTTCTTCAATGAAAGCATTACTTCCAGTTTAATTAGCAGGGATAGCTGAAGTGTTTTTTTTTTTTTTTTTTTTTTTTTTTTTGCTGTTCTGAAGGTTCAAATGCATGTCAAAAAAACAATTTTGCTTCAGAGTATCGCAATACGTATTGTTTACATGTTAGAACTGGTTTAAACCGATAAACCGGCTTTATTGCGTTGCTCGACCGTTTAGTGTGTATTTGCTTTCGTCCAGTGTCGGTTGAGATAGGCACCAGCCTCCTTGGAACCCTAACAGTGGGATTAAGAGGTTTGGCAAGTGAGTGAGTGAGTTATGTAGTGAAAACTCAAGCAAGACTTCATACCTGAGTGAATATAGTTTTTTTTTTTTTCCAGTGGCTCTCACGACCATCCTCACGTCCGTACGCCCATCTGTGGATGTACCACCATAATGCTTGATGCCGTAAGAGCTGAAAAATATTGTTTGTAAATTGAAAACTGCTCCACATATGAAATCTTTTGCTCCATAACTATAGTGTCCTGTCACGGTCCCTAATCCATTATTTCTTCCCATATCACTCAAGTGGAGAAAAAAAAAAAAGTTTCTTACCAGAAGGTTTTAGAGATCCATGCACCAAGTTTCCACCAAATTTTTTAGCACAGCCCCATTTTGTCCATACTTTTAGTAATATCCAATTTCTGCAAATCAGGTATTGCTTCCCAATCACATGAGAACCACTGACCAAGAAGTGTGAAAGCATGCACATGACCCCTTTGTGACGCTAGTCTCTTTTTGTATTTCGGTGCCATGTGTACCCAACACACTCGGAGTGAAAGTGTTATCTGCCCCGT
Organism: Plotosus lineatus; assembly: GCA_024760905.1. Taxonomy (NCBI): domain Eukaryota; kingdom Metazoa; phylum Chordata; class Actinopteri; order Siluriformes; family Plotosidae; genus Plotosus; species Plotosus lineatus. The sequence continues at coordinate 23,460,429 of CM045739.1, forward strand.
TGTATGAATGAGCTCACACATGCCCATGATTGGCTAGCAATCGCTGTGAGTGACCAGGAGGTGAATATATGCCGTCTCTCCTTCCTTTGAGAGTTCGGCCAATAGGTCACATGGACTCCCGGCCACGGACGGCTGTGACATTCACCCAGATTCGAACTTGCGATCTCTGGGTTAAGAAAGATATGTATTCTGTTTACTCAAATTATTCATTCATTTTATAAGCCCATTATTCCTAATGAGGCTCACAGAGAGGCTGACTCCCATCTCAGCTGACTCTGGGCGAAGGCGGGGTACACCTCAGACAGCTCACCAGACCTTCGCAGAGACAACACACATACAACCATACACACTCACTCTCACACTCACACCTAGGGGTGGTTTGGAAGTAGCAATCAGCTTACTGTGCATGGTTGGGTAGAAACCGGCATACCATGATGAAACATATGCAAGCATGGGGAGAAAATGCGAACTGCACACAGAAACAAACCCCAAGCCCGAGAATCAAACCCGGGTGGGACCTCTTTGCTGTGAGGCGGACATGCTGACCAATGTGCCACTGTACTGCCTACTCAAGTTATCTTTTTTTATTAAAGAAATGTTATGAATAAAGAAAAATATGGGAAATTAAAATGGGACAGAGACTTTTTCACAGCCCTGTATCTCTGCAAAAGTAGCTTGTTAACCCCGCTGGCAGTTGACCGCTTGATAAACTGACCAGATGTGTGACTGTACCATTGTCATACTGATGCTCCCAGCTGCAGTGATTGGAGCAGATAGAGGAGGAAACATGAAAATGCAACCATGGTGCTATGAGGCGACGTAAACATTCTTAAAACAAACAATAACAATGGAGAATCTTTTTCTGTGTGCACATTGATGACAGTAAAATTGGCAGCAGATTTAGGTTTGGGTCCAGATTAAATTGTATTTGGACTGGAGTCCACCTACTGAGTACTGCTGGCATCGAGTATATTTGGCAAAAAAAAAGGAGTTTCCCCAAAGCTTCTACTGATTGCTTAAACGTGTAGCGTCTCTAGGCCAACACACACACACACACACACACACACACACAGACAGACACACAGAAAGAGATACCTGGGGCAAGTTGGAACTGTCAATTAGCTTAATATGCATGTCTTTGGACTGTTGGAGGAAACTGGAGTAGGAAACCTACTTAGCATGGGGAGAACATGCAAACTCCAGACAGAGCCTGGGACTTGAACCCAGGACCTTCTTGCTGGGAGGCAGACATGCTACATCACCATGCTCCCCACAGTAATACATTTTGAAAGGAAAAGAAACACCAACTCAAAAACCTTACAGATAGTGTGTTCTGCTTCGAGGTAGAACCAAATGTTCAATACTGCACAATAATTCCGAGTCGGAACACCCTGAATAGCTCATCAGGCAATTACAGGGCAACGCCCATACAATCTTTCACACTCACTCTCACACGTAAGGATGATTTGAAGCAGCTAATTAGAACACTGTAACTGGAGTACACAGAGGTAACCCCACACAAGCATGACAAGCACATGCAAACTCCCCACATAAAAGCCCTGAGCTTCGGAATCGAACGCAGGACCTTCTTGCCCTCAGGTGGCTGTGCTAACCACTGTACCACCATACTATCGCCAAACTATTATTTTTTTCCTTTTGCACAAAATTAAACGCGACAGAGAAATTTATTTATTTTCTGAACCGTTTAATCCTGATTGGCGTCGCAGAAAGGCTGGCACCCATCTCAGCCAACTCTGGGTGAGGGCAGAGTGCACCCTGGACAGCTTGCAGAAACACGCTGATGGCTGTACATCTACTCTTGACGAAAATTAGCAGTGGTTCTTTTACATGAACCCCCCACTGAAAACACTGAGCGACATGGCCGGCCTTTGATAACCCAGTTAGGTGCACTGGGGGGGACAGCAGTGACAACCTGCTAATAGTGGGGCTTGAACTCATAACCTTAGGATCGGTAATCCAGCACCCGACCACCAGGCCACCACTGCCACTCCAGAAAATTTGTTTGCATGTAAATCAAGAAACCATGAAAGGCATTTAAAAAGTTAACTTTT
>CM045739.1:23467500-23675000 GCA_024760905.1 Plotosus lineatus
GCGCCCTCCGGGTCGGGAATGCGGTCCTGCCCCAAGTGGAGGAGTTTAAGTATCTTGGGGTCTTGTTCACGAGTGAGGGAAGGATGGAGCGAGATGTCGACAGACAGATCTCTGCAGCCTCTGCTTTTAAGCGGTGCCTGTACCGGTCCGTCATGGTGAAGGAGTTGGGCTGCAAGGCGAAGCTCTCAATTTACCAGTTGATCTACGTTGCAACCCTTACCTATGGTCACGAGCTTTGGGTAGTGACCGAAAGAACAAGATTTCGGATACAAGTGGCTGAAATGAGCTTCCTTCGACGGGTGGCGGGGTTCTCCCTGAGAAATAAGGTGAGAAGCTCTACCATCCGTAGAGAGCTTGGAGTAGATCCGCTGTTCCTCCGCATTGAGAGGGGCCAGTTGAGGTTGCTCGGCATCTGGTCAGAATGCCTCCAGGACGCCTCCCTGGTGTGGTGTTTCGGGCATGTCCAACCAGGAAGAGACCCCGGGGTTGACCTAAAACACGCTGGAGGGACTATGTTTCTTGGCTTGTCTGGGACCGCCTCGGTGTCCCCCTGGGAGAGTTGGAGGAAGTGGCTGGGGAGAGGGATGTCTGAACCTCTTTGCTTAGGTTGCTGCCCCCGTGACCTGACCCTGGACTTAGCAGAAGATGATGATGATGATGATGATGATAACAAACATAATTTCACATGTTTGTTATTTTTACACTCACAAACACAAGAGGGCACTGTAGGCTTGGGTACCAGTACTTGCTCATCCTGTATCACTGAAGAAATGGCCCCAAAAAGAAAATCCTATTCTGCGGATTATAAGCAGCAAGTAGTGAAATATGCAGCAGAAAATGGTAATCAAGCAGCATAAAGAAACATTGGAGAAACTTGTGAGGGACTGGAGAAAAGCGGAGATTACTATTCCTGCAATGAAGAAAACAATAAAAAGCTAATCGCGGGCTAAAAGCCAGATGGCCACAGCTAGAGGAACGAGTTCGCACATGGGTGCTTGAGCAATGTGCCTCAGGGAGAGGCTTGTCAACAGTGCAGTTGCGTCTCCATGTCCAAATAGTTGTCAAGGAGAGGAATAGAAATGACTCTGCGTGAGGACGTTCTTGGTGTTACCATTTCATGCAATGCAACCGCTTCTCTATCAGAGCGAGGACCACGTCACAAAAACTGCCAGCAGATTTCCAAGCCAAGGTGGACAGTTTCCATGAGATTGCGACTTATAGTCCAGTGCGACTTATTTGTTTTTTCTACTTTATTATTCATTTTTTTGGCCAATGCGACTTGTACTCCAGAGTGACATATAGTCTGGAAAATAAAGGCATTTTTTTGCAAGTGCATCAAATGTTTATTTTTGTTATATCTTCATAGAAATGATACAGTTTTAGTTCGCATGCATTAATGTGTAAACATCCTTTCATTTGGACTTGAAATCGATGTTATTTTCTGAGCTGCTTTTGTGGTAAAGTAATCAGTGCTTTCTGACCAATCAGAATCCAGAACTCAACATATCTATGTTGCAAATAACGAAGAGTTTTCAGTTGAGATGGATAACCATAATTTCCATAATTGTGTAAAAGGGATTTTGGGGTTTGTGTATGTAGGTTGTTTGTACATGATGTTACTTGAGGTTTTTGGGGCTTGTGTGTGTGTGTGTGTGTGTGTGTAGGGGGATGTTGACCAGGCCACCAAGTGCATCATCATGGCCGTGTGTTTGTATCCACCCCGAAGCGTGCTGTAGCTACAGGCACTGATTGTTGAACCAATAAATCTTTAGCAGCCGCACTAATTAAGCTGTCAGGGCTGCACGTAGCGCCAACCTTTTGTTCCCAGTGGCGTTTTTTTTTTTTTTTTTTTTCATTGGCTACAGCAGTCCGGAACCTTTTATGACCTGCTAATGCTATGTTGTCCTCTGTCCTGATTCAGAGTTTATACCCAGACGAGTTTCTCCATCTATAGTCTAGGTTTTTGTCCGTGAACTTAGTTGAGATGTACCGTGTGCACGAGGAACTTTGAAATCCCTTTTTTTTTTTTGAAATCATGTTAGTTTGGCCACATCTAATCATATTTCCGTAGCAACCATACAAAAACAGCACTACTTGAGAAGCACCAGATACACATTCTTTATTTATGTATTTAATTTTCCGTACTTGTATTTCCTTACCACAGGAAGTGAAATAATTGCAGTGCAAGAGCCCGCGATAGAGGAGTTTCCTCACTTCTCTTCCTCTGTGTGATGGACTGCTGGTCCAGGTTTTAATTACGTATTGGTTTATGTAGGGTTTTGCATATACCACCAGCGAGTGACTCACTCACATGCTTTTTATGGATAGAAAAATAATCAATTCCTAATGTATTATGATTTAATCTTGAACAATATGTTTCCACAACACTTCATTATTAAGTCTTATTTATGAACTACTTTTAACTGACAAATGAATAAATAAATAAATAAACATAGTATTTACTTTTTCTGTACTTTGTATCACCACAAGCTGTCAATTTCCTTTGGAGTATTGATTATAGTATTGCAAGAGTGGAAGTAGATTAAAACTACTATATGCTTCTAGTCAAGTATTTTTAAATTAAACTAAGAAAAAACCCACAGTTTTCTCTTTCAGGGTGGCATACGCTCATTTCCCTGTCAATCACAACGATGCCAGCTAATCATGGGCATCTGTTAGCTGATTTGTACGACGGTGAGGATAGCGCTTTCCCTTCAAGTGTGTCAGACCGCCCCCGAATCCGCATGCGCAGCAGTTCAAAAAGAGGTGGGTGGCTAGCATTGCATGCCACGGAGGGGGCGTGTGTATGCGTTTGCCTCTCCCTGGTTGGTGGTGGTCATGTGATAGGGTAGGTAATACTGGGGTGAGGACTGGATATGACTAAATTAGGGAGAAAATGGGGAAAAATCTAAAAATAAATAAATAAAGCCAAAGTGACAAATATGAGCATAACCCGCTCATTTATAGTCTGACAGCAGACAATGAAGACGTCCTTAAATTCAAAAATTTTGGTATTAGATGGGACACTTATTTTTTCCCAGCAGTGTTCAGAAACTCTAATAAAACCCATTAAAGATGCTCCATGTGGTCTGAAAGTTATGACTGGCGGTGTACATTTATATCAAATAAGCGACAGAAGGTAAAAATCCTGTTGCTTTTATATTTGAAGAAAACAACAAGAAGACAATAACATCTTTTCACCATAAACTGTAATGTTTTACATTTGTTTTTTTCTTACATATTTACCTGCATAAATGTTGTTGTCACGATTATTCCACTTTATATTTATTGCTCTATCTGAGCTTCATGTATCTGCTATGAAATTTAAATAGCATTTGAACACACAGTTCTTCATAAAAGCCATAATTTAAATGCTCTAACTTAGTGTGTGTTTGTTTGCTTTTTCATTTTGGATGAAATATTGTCCTTTATAACTCAGGAAATAATCGTAATGTAGGCTGTAGAAATATAAATTAGAGATCCATGAAAATGTATAAAAAATTCGTATTAACAAAATCGTAGAATGGAATCCTGGTGCAGACAGTAGTGTCATCATTTCACAGTACTGTGTGTGTGTGTGTGTGTGTGTGTGTGTGTGTGTGTTAATATGAATAAGGATAAATGTAATTAATTACTATTGTCATCATGTAACCCTTAATCCAAATCATATCAAATTAAAATTCCCTCAGTCAGGGGGTCCGGAGTCCATAGATACAAAAACTTATTTTCCTTTCGGCTGTTCCCTTTCAGGGGTCGCCACAGCGACTCATCTGCCTCCATCATCATGGAAGTCATATTAATGATTCGCATGTTTGATCTGGTATAAGTTTTTATGTCGGTTGCCCTTCCTGACACAACCCTTAACAAGGGGCAGAAACACACTGACGGCTTTGCAGCCACTCTTTACGAAAGTCAGCAATGGTTCTTTTACACGAAGCTCTCATCATCGACAGTGAGAGACATGGCCTGCCTTTGATAACCCAGTTAGGTGCACTGGGGGGGTGGGGGTGGGGGGGCAGTGACAACCTTGTGGAAAGTGGGACTTGAACCGCCAACCCTAGGATCAGCGATCAAGCGCTTTTTACCACCAGGCCGCCACTGCCCTATAGATACAAAAACTGTAACCTATTATTATCTTCAGCTGCTCTTGCACCCCGTCAGCTCTGGGTTTTCAGGTGGTACTTTAACTCTGTGGAGGATCTCGATCTTGTAGAGGAGCTCTAATCGTGTGTGTCAGCCTCCCACTGCAGTGTCAGCACTCATACGCACTCTGAAGAACTGAATAGAGGAGAAGCATTACTGTGTGACTTCGTAATGGGGCAAGCAAAGCTCAGGCCACTCTGTTCAGAACCAGCAGTTGGTAATCAAAGTGGAGGGTGGTGAACTTTGGCTTTTCCCGGGTCTCCTCATCCAGGATAATCAGAACATGGTTCCATGGATATGGAAAAGCAAAAGCACTGATTCCTTTCTAACAGTGTCTAAGGGTGTGTTCAAGTTGGAGAGACAGTGTCCAGATGCGTTCGGTTGAAGGAAGACGGTGTCCAGATGCGTTCGGTTGAAGGAAGACGGTGTCCAGATGCGTTCGGTTGAAGGAAGACGGTGTCCAGATGCGTTCATTGAAGACAGACGGTGTCCAGATGCGTTCGGTTGAAAACAGACGGTGTCCAGATGCGTTCGGTTGAAGACAGACGGTGTCCAGATGCGTTCGGGTTGAAGACAGACGGTGTCCAGATGCGTTCGGGTTGAAGACAGACGGTGTCCAGATGCGTTCGGGTTGAAGACAGACGGTGTCCAGATGCGTTCGGGTTGAAGACAGACGGTGTCCAGATACGTTCGGGTTGAAGACAGACGGTGTCCAGATGCTCGGGTTGAAGACAGACGGTGTCCAGATGCGTTCGGGTTGAAGACAGACGGTGTCCAGATGCGTTCGGGTTGAAGACAGACGGTGTCCAGATGCGTTCGGGTTGAAGACAGACGGTGTCCAGATGCGTTCGGGTTGAAGACAGACGGTGTCCAGATGCGTTCGGGTTGAAGACAGACGGTGTCCAGATGCGTTCGGGTTGAAGACAGACGGTGTCCAGATGCGTTCGGTTGAAGACAGACGGTGTCCAGATGCGTTCGGTTGAAGACAGACGGTGTCCAGATGCGTTCGGTTGAAGACAGACGGTGTCCAGATGCGTTCGGTTGAAGACAGACGGTGTCCAGATGCGTTCGGTTGAAGACAGACGGTGTCCAGATGCGTTCGGTTGAAGACAGACGGTGTCCAGATGCGTTCGGTTGAAGAGGACAAACAACATTGAAATGTGTTCAGTCGAAGAGGACATACAACATCCAGATGAGTTCAGTTGAAAAGACCAGATAGTGTTCAGATGGGTTCAATTAAAGAGAACAGACAATGCCCAGCTGTGTACAGTTGAAAGGAGCAGACGGTGTCTGTATGTGGTCAGTTGAAAAGAACAATGTCCAGATGCATTAACTTGACGACAACATGCAGATATGCTCAGTTGAACAAATTAGACAGTGTCCAAATGTGTTCATCTGAAGAGCACAGTCAGTTTCCAGATGTGTTCAGATTGAGACAGACAGTAGGCAGATGTGATCAGTTGAAGAGAATAGACTTTGCCCAGATGTGGCCAGTGGAATAAGATAGACAGTGTGCAGATGTGTTCAGTTGGATAGAACAGACGCTGTCCAGATGTTCAGTTGAAAAGGATGAACTGTATCCAGATGTGCTCAGGTGAGTGTGTCAATGTCCAGGTGTGTTCAGGTGACTGTGTTGATGAACAAGTACGTTAAGAACAGCTATAGTTTCCAGGTGTATGAGGTAAGAGTGACACTGTCCAGGTGTGTTCAGGTGAGAACGACCGTGTCCAGGTGTGCTCAAGTGAGATTACCAGTGTTCTGGTGTGCCTAGGTGAGGGTTAAGGTGAACAGGTGTGTTCCATTTCCAGTGACAGTCCAGTTGTATTCACGTGAGGGTGACCTATTATGGCCAAGTGTGTTTAGATGCTGTATTTTGTCTTCCAGGGATGATGATGACATTAACGACGTTGCGTCGATGGCTGGGGTAAACTTAAGCGAGGAGAGTGCTCGTATCTTAGCAACCAACTCGGAGCTGGTTGGAACGCAGATCCGCTCCTGTAAAGATGAGGCCTTCCTGCCCACGGGACTACTGCATCGGCGGATACTGGAGACGGGTAATGCGTGCATACACGTGCACACACACACACACACACAGAGAGAGACACACACACAGTAAAATAAAGCATTTTATTGCGTTACTCTAATTACTATACTTTCTGTACTATAAGGAACTTTCTGTCCACTTTTCCATGCAGCAGTGGGGTAAATAATTATAGGTATCATTTCTGTTTCAACTGTGGTGTATTTACTTGTTAGTTACAGGGATTAGCTCCATGTAGTATTTTTATTTCTCATCCAGTCCTTTTTTCTGTAACTATACACTGACTCTATATCCCTATTGTACTCCCATCATCCTTCACTCCAGTCCTTTTTACACACAAGCTTAGAGTCACTGTTGGGTAAGATGGGTCCTGAGGCAGCAGTCTGTTTGCATTTCAACGATGTTGGTTGTTAGTGTGCACCCTCAAGCACTAAGGGAAGGAAATGTGCAGTGTGTGTGTGTGTGTGTGTGTGTGTGTGTGTGTGTGTGAGTTTAAGGACACGGTGTCCCCTGCTGGTCTTGTGTCAGTGACTGGGCGAGTAAAGGTCTCAGGTGACAGTGGACGGAGGGCAGCCAGTGAGTCTGCCAGCTTCACTCAGATTCTTGGAATGTGTTCTGTTTTCTCTCTGCCTGCTCAGGACTTTCTTGTAAGCAGTTCTGGCACCTGTGCTGTGGCCACACCTGCTACACTGAGTCTAATAGGCAGGTAGGGTACATGTTAACATGTTAGTTACTGGGATGACAAGCACTTTGGGCCCTCCACCCTCACGGTCCTTCACAGACTTGGAAACCCCACCTACTTCACTGCTATTGACAAGCACTTAGGCCACATCTTCTATTTTGGGGAGTAATAGGCATGTAGGCCACACAGTCTTTATAGGCATGACAAGCACTTAGGCCACACCTCCATCACTCTGACCGGCCACACCTCTCCACTTGGATCAACAACACTTCGATCAAACATCCCTCATCGGGCTGACAGATACTTAGGCTGAACTTCCTTTCTGGGCTTGACTCTTTTGGGCCCAATAGGGTTACCCTTCCTTTTCTGGGAGTAATAGACATGTAGGCAACACCCCCTTTATTGAGATGACAAGTTCTTAGGTCACACCTTCCTCACTTTGACTGAGTGGCACTTAGATGACATCTACCACACTGTGACAAGTGTTTAGGCCACACCTCCCACTTGGACCAACAAGCACTTAGGCCACTCACCCCCCACTGTGCTGACAGACACTTATGTCATACCTTCCTTACTGGGACTGACAAATACGTAGGCCACACCTCCCCAACAAGCTCTCAGGTCACTCCTCCTACACTGGGATTGAGGGACACTTAGGCCACACCCACTACAGTGCAACTGAGCGGTATTTAGAACACACCTACCACACTGGTCCTGAGAGACAATTAGGCCACACCTCTATTCATGGGACTGCCAACCACCTAGGCCACACCTACCACACTATGTCTGAGGGGCATTTGACCACACTTCCCTCACTGAAACACATTTTAATACCAGTCCGTAAACATCAAATTTGTGCGGTATGATTTGAACAGTGACCGCTGTTTATCTTTAGGCTATGAGGGGTCAGCGTTGGTGTCCCTGCTGAGTGCCTGAACATGGCACACACTCTCAGTTGGAGCTGTCTGCGGTGCTGCCTCCAGTAACATAAGCACAGTGACGTGTCCTGCACATGACGGCTGAACCTCAAAACATACACAGTACACACTGTATATTCCATGCAGCAATTTCTATAACTTACAACCCAATGTGAAAAATATGAGATGAGCAGCAGAGACTTTCATTACATTTTAGTCAAATGAGATGAGTGAACATGTCTCGTGGGAGATCTCAGACATGATAACGTTGTCGATAATTTGATTAAAGTGCTGACCAGTTACTTGTATATAATGTTAACTGCAACACCATCATAATATTGTCATTTGGGATTGTTAGCTCGGTGGCATGGTGACATAGCAGTGAGCACGTCTGCCTCACGGCGAATAGGTACTGGGTTTGATTCCCAGCTTGGTTGTTTCTGTGTGGAGTTTCCATGCGCTCATCATGCTTCTGTAGGGTTCCTCTGGGTACTCCAGTTTCTTCGCAAAGTCCAAAAACATGTATAGAAGACTAATTGGCTGTTCCAAAGGAGTGAGTGTTTGCACTGCGATGGCCCGGCGAGCTGTCCAGGGTGGGCCCAGCCCTCTCCCGTAGTCGGCTGAGATGTGTGCCAGCCTCTCCGAGACCATAATTAGGATTAAATGGTTTAGAACATGAATGGTTGTTAGATGTTATGCAATATATAACATCATCATATACCTAGTCTCAGCGGTGCAACCTTAACCTCGCTCCCCCTCCGCAGCTCATGACAGGAAAGGCTTTTTCTTTTCTTTTTTGGAACAGCGGCTGCAGGAAATTCCAGCGTATGATTAACTTTTTACTGTTCCTTTTAAAAGCCTTTTACCTCGGTTTTGTATTTTTGCCACTCATTATCCCCTTGTGATCTTGAGTGTTTTCGAGCTGTTGAGGAAGGACGTATTGTTAGCTTGCAACGGCCGATTTAAATAATTGCTATGATTTACTTAAAAGAACAGAAGAAGGGATATTATGTTAATTTGGAAATGAAAGAAAAGACTTAACACGCACGTAGTAGCAGAAATTTTTAGTTGCTGTAGGTAAGCCCAATTAGTGCAGAATGTCACCACTAGTAACACACACGCAAACGCGCACACGCATGCAAACGCGCACACACACTCCAAGTAGAGAGCTTTTTAATTATAGCTTTCAGTTTTCTCTGTTTTTGAAGTTTTTGTCTTCATTCATTGTTTCTGGCCGTGCAACATTTCGCAAGACGTTTCACACTTGCAGTGGTTCATCTACAACACGTGAAATTTTTTACGAGAGGTTTCTGAAACAGATGCTTCAGCTGCAGAGTGTGTATATAAAAAAAAAGTCAACGAATGTAACATATGCCATTTGTTTGTGCTGATTCGTGCCAGTTTTAGTGAGATTCATTTTCTGTAACCACTTAATCCTAATTAGGGTCATGGGGAGGCTGGCACCCATCCCAGCCGACTCCAGGCGAGGGCAGAGTACACCCTGGACAGCTCGCCAGGCCATTGCAGGGTGGAAACACGCTGACAGATATGCAGCCTACTCTTGTCGAAAGTCAGCAATTGTTCTTTTACAGGCCTCACACCATAGACAGCGAGAGATATGGCCAGCCTTTTGATAACCCAGTTACCTGCACTGGGGGGGGTTAGAACAATGCTGAATTCTCAATTCTGATTGGTCAGAAGATGTTGATTAGTTTTCGCGTAAGCACAACTCTGAGAGTACTTACAGTTGTGTTTTAATTTACAGGATTTTATTAATGCACGTGTTGTAATATGCTATTGTTTCTGTATCTGGTGGAGACACAACATAAATAAGACGTTTGAACACAGTTAGCTGCGGATCCCAGTATAAGCCAAAGCCAGGTTCCACTGTGACTCCTGAGGCTTGATTACATTTCCTTGAGGTGAGGCTACTCCAGGGCTAAAGGTTTGGAGTATTTTACCCAACGACTCCCCAAGGGCCAGTTGAGACCAACTGGGGCTAAGGTGAAAGATGAAGTTTGGGCTATTTCAGTTGGTGAATTTTTTTTCTCAAGAATTCATTTATAACATTCATTCTAGACACTGAAAATAAACTGTTTTAGTCAGAATTATCTTTTGCTGCCATGTTAATGCAATAATGTAAGAAAAGCAAATAAACTACATATCACCTGCCTGTCACTTTGTTTTAGGTAGAACACAAGATTTTGATCATAGTTCTGTATTGCTTTAGTTAGCATAGATTAGCTTTCGTGTTATATGTGGACTCTCAATGTAAATGGTGTCATAAGTACTTGTTATTTTGGATTTTACTTAAACTACGTGGCGGCATGGTGGCGTAGTGGTTCTCACGTCTTCCTTACAGCAAAAGGATCCTGGGTTTGAGTCTCGTGCCTGGGAGTCTGCATGTCCTTCCCATAATTGAGTTTTTTTGTGTATTCTGTCTTCCTAACTCAGTACAAAGATATGCACCTTAGACTCAATGCCCCAAGAGTGAATGGTTGAGTGTGTTTTGACCCTGCGATGGTCAGGTAAGTCGTCGGCCGAGATACACTCCAGGATAGTAGAATCACACAGTTTGGCCAATCAATGAATGAACGAATTACAAATGTTGACAGACTAGACAAGCAACAGCTGAAAGTGAAGACCTTTAACAGGAGTATGAAGCATCACCGGACATAAAGTTAGAGCTAGTGTTGAACATGTACCTCATAAATATCTCAGAAGTACAGTCGGCAGATGTTAATGTCCATTCCTATGCCTTCTAGCTAAGAAGTTTGGGGTGACCGAGGTTGCTCTGGAGGCAGTAAACTTCATTGCGCATGCTACACAGACGCGGCTGAGGACGGTGCTGGAGAAAGTGTCCTTCATCGCCCAACACAGGATGGACTCCGGCAAGGTAGGTATGAGACTGAAGGAAAACGAGAGGAGGGAAGGACGTGTATCTTTACATGTACAGCATTTAGCAGACGGTCTTATTTAGAGTGACTTACAATTATAAGTTTTTTTTTTGTACAACTGAGCAATTAAGGGTTAAGGGCCTTGGTCCAGGGCCCAACACTGGTGATAGTGGGGATTGAACCGCTGACCTTCAGATCAGTAACCTATCGCCTTATCCACTAAGCCACCACTGCCCTAACACACACACACACACACATATATATATATGTATGTATATATGTGTGTGTGTGTGTGTGTATATATATATATATATATATATATGTATGTATATATGTGTGTGTGTGTGTGTGTGTGTGTGTGTGTGTGTGTATATATATATATATATATATATATATATATGTATGTATATATGTGTGTGTGTGTGTGTGTGTGTGTGTGTGTGTGTATATATACTAGTCCTTCTCAAAAAATTAGCATATTGTGATAAAGTTCATTATTTTCTGTAATGTACTGATAAAAATTAAACTTTCATACATTTTAGATTCATTGCACACCAACTGAAATATTTCAGGTGTTTTTATTGTTTTAATACTGATGATTTTGGCATACAGCTCATGAAAACCCAAAATTCCTATCTCAAAAAATTAGCATATCATGAAAAGGTAGTCTTAACCTAATCATCTGAATCAACCAATTAACTCTAAACACCTGCAAAAGATTCCTGAGGCTTTTAAAAACTCCCAGCCTGGTTCATTACTCAAAACCGCAATCATGGGTAAGACTGCCGACCTGACTGCTGTCCAGAAGGCCATCATTGACACCCTCAAGCAAGAGGGTAAGACACAGAAAGAAATCTCTGAGCGAATAGGTTGTTCCCAGAGTGCCGTATCAAGCCACCTCAGTGGGACGTCTGTGGGAAGGAAAAAGTGTGGTAGAAAACACTGCAGAACCAGAAGAGGTGACCGGATCCTGAGAAAGATTGTGAAGAAGGGCTGATTCCAGACCTTGCGGGACCTGTGGAAGCAGTGGACTGGGCTACAGGTGGCGCATTCCCTAGGTCAAGCCACTTTTGAACCAGAAACAGCGGCAGAAGCGCCTGACCTGGGCTACAGAGAAGCAGCACTGGACTGTTGCTCAGTGGTCCAAATCACTTTTTTCGAATGAAAGCAAATTTTGCATGTCATTCGGAAATCAAGGCGCCAGAGTCTGGAGGAAGACTGGGGACAAGGAAATGCCAAAATGCCTGAAGTCCAGTATCAAGTACCCACAGTCAGTGATGGACTGGGGTGCCATGTCAGCTGTTGGTGTTGGTCCACTGTGTTTTATCAAGGGCAGGGTCACTGAGAGAGACACCAGACCCAACACTGTGGATGAGCTTAAGGCCGCTATCGAAGCATCCTGGGCCTCCATAACACCTCAGCAGTGCCACAGGCTGATTGCCTCCACACCATGCCGCATTGAAGCAGTCATTTCTGCAAAAGGATTCCCGAACAAGTATTGAGTGCATAATTGAACATAATTATTTGCAGGTTGCCTTTTTTTGTATTAAAAACACTTTTTTTTTACTGGTCGGATGAAATATGCTAATTTTTTGAGATAGGAATTTTGGTTTTTCTTTACTTTTTTGCCAAAATTATCAATAGTAAAACAATAAACAGCTTAAACTACTTCAGTTGTGTGTAATGAATCTAAAATATATGAAAATCTAATGTTTATCAGTACATTACAGAAAATAATGAACTTTATCGCAATATGCTAATTTTTTGAGGACTAGTATATATGTATGTGTGTGTGTGTGTGTGTGTGTGTGTGTGTGTGTGCGCACACACACACACACACACACACATATATATATATATATATATATATATATATATATATATAATATAATATAATATTCAGACTTCGACATTTCTTTGATTTTAGGAAACCAATTGATCCTTTTCTGTGGTACTAACATGTCTGTTTAGTATAAATATTTGAACGGACACTGCTTTCCTCACAAGTGTCCAGGAGCTGTAGAGGTGCAGCAGGGCACCCAAGAGATTCTGGTTTCAAATGTTTAACCCCCCCCCCCCCCCCCCCCATTTGCAGTGATTTTTAAAAATCTTTAAATTCATTTGCTGGACAAAAGGTCTACAGGAGAGCTAGTGCAAGCTATTTGTGCGAGTGGTGGTTTATGAGCCTTTTTTGGGGGGGCAATTTTGTGATTATTAATGTCTGTCTTTGTGTGGTGACACAGAATTATCGTGTTTCGGATGCACAGACATGGGACAACCCTCCAAGCATAAGGGACTTCTGTCTAGAGGTCCACTCTAAATTCTCAGGCAGGCTAAAAGTCTTTCAGCAACTTTGTTGAAGGTTTTTAGCTCCTCAAAATGCTTCACGATGCTTCTGAAAGAAGGTGAACCTTCAACAGCTTGATGCGAGCATGAAGCCTTCCTCCAGTGTGTCCCTTTCCTCTGGAGTGGATTATGACAGAACTAGCGAAGTTTCATATTTGTAAACACGCGATCGGGTTTCAGTGTTGTGTCTTCGCCGACCTTCTTTCTTGGAAGCGTTATCATAAACATCTCAAAAGCCAGAAGAGCTTTCAGTAGCTTTAAAGGAGCAGCAAACACACATATGGTTCAGATTTGAGAACCTGCTGCTTTGGAACAATGTTTCTGGTAATCCTGTTTAAAAATGTTTTTTGTTTTGTTTTGTTTTTTGTCTTCGATGCTGTGTTTTCAACTTTGGCATAAATATGTCAGACGCACGTGAGCATTAGACCACTCGGTACCAGATGAGAATTAAAAATAAAGTTTTGCTCAGATGCTGTTACTGGCTCAGAGGGATGCGTATCAAACTTATCAAAAAGAGAGAGAGAGAGAGAGAGAGAGAGAGAGATAAACATTCATCCAAGAGCGAAGAGAAAGTCTCCTGCGCAGCTTCCTAGTGTAGCGTGTCTTCTCAGGATTATTTGTAGCCCCATGTACGTGCCAAACAATCCTCCCAACTGACGGAGAAGAAAGAAGCGAGACAGGAGGATTTGAAAGCCTTTTTTATTTATTAAGTTGTTTACTTGCGAGCAGGACTGCGGAGCGGATCGCCGCCTGTGACGTGCTCAGCACATCTACAGATCTTTTCTTCTGTGTTGTGGTTTGGAAATGAGGTGTGATAGAAGTGTGCGAGGCCTTGTGCTTGTGAAGCCACACAGTGACTTTAATAGAGAAGAAAAAAATAGATGGTACAAACCACTATGAGTCCTGAACCGAGCGCATCTTCTTGGCGTATCGCAAAAAATAGATAGGGAGAGAGAAAACTAATGGATCTTCAAGGTCTTCTGATATCCACCACACACACACACACACACACACACACACACACACACACACACGTACGTGTGTGCGCGCGCACCTGAGTGAGAAGCTGGAAACACTGAGGTAACGGGAGAACTAAGGATTGACGGTGCTTTTCTGAAATAAACACGTTTAATCACAGTGCTAACAGATTGTTTGCCCACAGAGTTTGTACCCATTCGGCATCTCTGACGTATCAATGGCACATCAGACGCGCGTTCTAAACAAAAGTCTAACAAGAATTCAATTTTTTTTTTTTTTTTTTATGAATCTAAACTTTTCCCTGTCTCAGTATACTTGTCTCTGTTTTCTGTCTCCAGGATGAGGAGTGGCATGAGCAGTCGTCAGACGTCCGCTCTCAACTCAAATTCTTCGAGCATTTAGAGCGGCTGGAGAAACAGAGGAAAGACGAGCAGGAGCGGGAGATCCTCCTCAAAGCAGCCAAAGTGAGTCAGATATGACCTACATGCTGTATGGTGGTAACTCCATTGCGGGGTCATTTACCTTCATTAATTGAGTAAGTGGGCAGTTCAAGAGGTTCGATGGTGTGAAGGTGGTCGAGCGCAAAATCATCGGGTTGCAAGACGAACATCATGCGTTATTTTTATGTGATTGGACTCGCCAAGCCAATTGAATACAGCTTTTGTAATAGTAACAACTATTATCTCTCCATAGATTAATTTATATATATATATATATATATATATAAATAAATAAAATAGGGATTCCTCACTTTCCACAGTTAATTGGGACCAAGATCCCCCCGCGACTACTGAATTCCGCACGGTAGGATCAACACCCCCGACTGACGTATACGTACATGTATATGTGTATTTCATATCGATAAATACATATTCACTGCTATGAATGCTTATAACAACAATTAAACATTTAAAAATAATGCAGAAGATGTAAATAAAATATCACCTTACAAAAATGTAAGTAGTTTTGATGGGAGGTTTTGGGTTGGTTTTGTTTTTTTTGCATAATTGGCCTTGTTTTTGCAGCATTTTCCTCAACTTTTCCCCCTATTTTTCCTTAATTTCCTTATTTTTTAATTCGATGAATACTTAAAAAAAAAAAAAAAAACCACGATGCAGTGAAGCCGCATGAATTGAAGCGTGAAGGAGTGAGGGATCTGTGTGTGTGTGTGTGTGTGTGTGTGTGTGTGTGTGTGTGTGTGTGTATATATATATATATATATATATATATATATATATATATATATATATATATATATATATATATATTATGATTGGAGCAGGCCACTTATTACGTCGAATATGGGGTGTGTGTGTGAGTGAGTGTGTGTGTGAGATGGAGGGAGGGAGGGAGCACTTTTTTAGATTAACTGTTTTAATTTGACACAAGCTTTCACAGTTTGTGTCTTCATCAGGTATAATGCTTGTTATTGACATTTAGGTTGAACGTGTTGGACTGAACTGGTCTCCAGTACTTTTTAATCACAGAAATAGTTGACGTCCGTCTCACAGGAAGAACATCCCAGGTTCGATTCCCAGCTCGGGGTGTTTCTGTGTGGAGTTCATATGTTCTCCTTGTGCTTGTGTGGGTTCCCTCAGGGTTATCCGATTTCCTCCCAATGTCCAAAAAATGTTCAATGTAGTTGGCTAATTGGTGGTTCCAAATCACATCTAGGTGTGAGTCTGAATTTGTTTGTTCGTGTGTGTGTGTGTGTGTGTGTGTGTGTGTGTATGTGTGCATGTGTGTTTGTGTTGGCCCTGCAATGGCCTACTGAGTCATCCAGGGTGTATCACAACTTCACCCAGAGTTGGATGGCAAGGGCACCAGCCTGCCCTTGACCCTAATTAGGATTAAGCGGCTTAGAGAATGAATGAATAAGGGTATGTGGGTTAAGTTTTACCTGCACACACTTTATTTGTGTCCTTGCTTTCTGCTGTCTCGTTCTCACTGCTCTCATTGCTCAGCTCAGTCTGACCTCTTAAACATGAACCAGCTAAAATAACCCGCTCCCTTCACCGTCCCTTTAAAATATGACTCAAGTCCGAGACAGTTCTCATAGCCTGGTAGCGACCAGAAGGTGAATTTCCTGATATATTTAAAACCAATTAGAGAATCTCTCTCTCTCTCTCTCTCTCTCTCTCTCTCTCTCTCTCTCTCTCTCTCTCTCTCTCCCTCTCCCTCTGTGTAAAGATGAGTAATGACAAAATTTGTGCCTCTGAGCACCTCAGGGCTGTTAAAAAAAGAAATCATAAACACGAGAGAGAGCGAAACGAGGGACCTTGATCAAGATCGAGTGCAATTAGTGGAATTTGCACAGTTCACCTTATTTTAAGTGAGATCAGACTTGTATTAATGTTCACCATGTGGAAGACTTAAAAATAATCCCACTGTTCAGGAAGCACAGTGTTAATGAAACCTACAACAGTCAAGTTGAAATAATTAACGCATTGTTATAAGGAACCTTGAAAAATTTCCGCTGAATCCTAATTCGGGGCTCCCAGAGTTGGCTGAAGGTGGAGTACACCCTGGACAGCTCGTCAGGCCATCATAGAGCCAACACTCACACCTCGAGGTGATTTTGAACAGCCAATGAGAATACTCCATGTTTTTTTTTTTTTTTTTTTTGGAAACTGGAGCACCCAGAGGAAATCCATGCAAACACATGGAGAACATGCAAACTTCACACAGAAACGCCCCGAGCTGGGAATCGAACCTGGAACCTTCTTGCAATGAGATAGACGTGCAATTTAAGTAAATTTATATTTGTGAGTTTTTTACACTTTTTAAATCTGGACAGTACGACTTAGCTGAGGTGATGTTCAGAGCGTTAAATGTTAACATTGTTCAGCATGACCCAAAGTCTACTGAACACTTTTGTGTAGAAGGTGAGGTGGGCGTCACAGAAGACTTCGTTCAAGTTAGCAACGTTCACCAAGCCCGAGCCGCATAATTGTTCCTGTATTTACTACATGGGCGCAGTGGTGGCCTGGTGGTCGGGTGCTGCATTACTGATCCCAAGGTCGACCCACTATCAACAGATTGCCTCTACTGTCTCCCACAGTGCAGCTAACTGGGTTATCAAAGGCCGGCCATGTCTCTCACTGTCTGTGCTGAGAGGTGTAAAAGAACCATTGATGACTTTTGTAAAGAGCAGCTGCGTAGTCGTCAGTGTGCTTCTGCTCTGTGATGTCCAGGGTGTACTTTGCTCTCACCCAGAGTTGGTTGAGATGGGCACCAGCCTCCCCGCCACCCTAATTACCATTAAGCAGGTCAGAAAATGAATGAATCAATAAATGAAAATTGGCTACACAAGAAACTGTGTCCAAAATTTTGAGTGATATATATATATATATATATATATATATATATATATATATATATATATATATATATATATATATATATGTGTATGTGTGTGTGTGTATTTTAAATCTACAGATTTATTAATATAGTTTTTTTGATTAAAATCAGTCATCCACTTGTGTAATTGTAATTTTGGGCATAATCAGAACAGGTTTGAGGGTGATGTTGGCAACGTCGTCACTAATGTGAACACACACACACACACACACACATGTACACACTGTCCTTGATACCTTGTCTGTGGCCCATTTCAGCTCTATTTTAGTGCGCACATCTACAGAGGAGTGAAAATCTACCACAGCTGTTAACCTTTCTCTCTCCATCTCTCTCTTCTCTCCCTCTATTGCTCTATATTCTCTCTCTCCCTCTCTCTCTCCCCCTCTCTCCCTCCATCTATTGCCATCTCTCTCCATCTCTCTCTCTCTCTCTCTCTCTCTCTCTCTCACCCCCATCCTCTCCCTCACTCTCTCTCCTCTCTCTCTCTCTTCTCTTTCCATTTCTCTCTCTCTCTCTCTCTCTCTCTCTCTCTCTCTCTCTCTCTCTCTCTCTCTCTCTCTCTCTCTCTCTCTTTCTCTTTCAGAGTCGCTCGAGGCAGGAGGACCCAGAGCAGGCTCGTTTGAAGCAGAAGGCAAAAGAGGTGAGAGCACTGCTGATCATTACCCCTGACATTTCAAGGCTTCGTCGGATTAATTTTTCATGCAGCGCTACATATGTAATGCCATTTAAAGTCTGACTTTGTAGAAAAAGTTGGAAGTATTATTTCCTCTGATTGATGTTCACGGATTGGTCTATTTCTGCCCCCTCCCCCGTCTCCTCGCTTTGCTGAGCTTATTAATTGCAGGATTTTTTTTTTTATTTTTTTATAAAGAGTTGAATCAGGTCGTTGTTTTGAAGGTGCAGTTTCGAGTTGTTTTTCCACTTATCAGGTTCACGATCCCATTTTCACCACAAAGACACTCTGGCATTTTTTTGACTGTCGATTATACCTGCACATCTGTTCACATGAGAAATGCTGACTTGCAGCTTTTCTGCTTTCATATGTTCCTGTCATTTAACACACACACACACACACACACACACACATATATATATAATATATATATATACTGCATGTATATATATGTGTATGTGTATATGTATATATATATATATATATATATATATATATATATATATATATATATATATATATATATATATATATACACTGTATATACGTATTGATGTTGTGCTGCTCCCAGCAGAACTGTTCATGTACAGTGTCTCAAGAAGCTGACTGAATTTCCACTTTCAGCACAAATTTCAACACACAATGGGATATCTGTGTCCTTATTTGTAATTTTTAAGATTGATTTTCGTTCCATGAGAAATTCTGTTGGTACACAGAGCACTTTCAGTGAGCACATAAAATTACTTTCTCAAGCAAGAATGAAATTTGAATTCATTTTTAAATGTTTTCATTTTTAAACTCATTATATAAAATCTTGCGTTTTTTTGACAGACATTTGAAGATTGTGACAGCCATCAGTTTGTTTTCTCTTTCAAACCTTTTGTTCCTGCAGTTTTTTTTAACTTCTGAGGGTGGGCGTCATAGAGGTGGTGATGAACCCCATATCAGCTCCATTTTCAGTGCCGTTAAGGCACAAAAATACAGCACCGAAGGTTTGTCATAGGGACAGAAGCATAACAGTGAGGTTTAGACATCGCTCTCCCCAGCCACTTCCTCCAGCTCTTCCGGGGGTATACTGAGACCTTCCTAGACCAGATGAGAGACAAAGTCCCTCCAGTGTGTTCTGGGTTGACCCCGAGTCCCTTCCCGGTTGGACATACCCCAAACACCGCACCATGGAGGTATTCAGGAGACATTCTAATCAGATGCCCTAGCCACTTCAACCGGCTCCTGTCAATGCAGAGGAGCAGTGGTTCTACTCTGAGCTCCTTCCAGGTGGTTAAACTTCTCACCGTAACAATCAACAATTACTGTACCATGAAATGTAATTCACCATTCTTGTATTAGAGGACAGCAACCTTCATCGTTCATTTTCTATAATCGCTTAATCCTAATTAGGGTCACGGTTAGGCTAGCGCCCATCTTAGCCAACTCCGGGCAAGGGCAGAGTACACCCTGGACAGCTCACCAGGCCATAGCAGGGCGGAAACACGCTGGCGGTTTTGCAGCCTTCACTTGTTGAAAGTCAGCAATGGTTCTTTTACATGAACCTCACATCATAGACAGTGAGAGACATGGTCGGCCTTTGATAAACCAGTTACCTGCACTGGGGGGGATAGTGACAACCTGTTGAGAGTTGGGATTGAACCCCCAACCGGTCAGTGATCCAGAACCTTTTACCACCAGGCCACCACTGTTCACAGTGCCCATTGGGGCAGCAACCTATTTGAAATAAACAGAGAGAGCATGAACTGCTGTCGAGCGTTGTCAGAAAAGGAAACGACAACAAATACCTAAATTAATCATGTTGACATGCAGATTTTATTTAATTCATGACTATTCGGCCTTTGGTAACCTAGAAGTTTTGTGATGTGGCCCCAGTGAAAATATGTTTGACAGCCCTGGTGTCGATGGTGTAGTGTGACTATATTATACACAATATAATGGGTCAGTGTTTTGTTTTCTAGTGTAGTCATCAATCACACACACAGTCACTCAACATAGATTGTATTTTTGTCTGGTTTCACTTCTGAGTCTGGTTCCTCTCAAGGTTTCTGCCTCATGCCCTTTGAGGGAGTTTTTTCTTGTGCCTGTCGCCATGGACTTGCTCATTTGGAACGAGTATGGTTTATATAGAATTGTTTAAATTCTTTCCCAAATTTGCTTGGCATGATTGGCTGGTGATCGCTGTGAGTGACAGGGAAGTGATCGTATGCTGTCCCTCCCTCTCATGAGAGCTCGGCCAATTAGCTCCCATGGACCCCGGCTAGGGACATCTGTGGCATTAACTCTGATTTGAAGTTGGATCAATCTCTGGGTTAATAGTCGCGCACCTTTTCAATACGCCATTCGAGAGTCCGATCTTTCATGTTTAAAGGGGACTCGGACACATGTCTAACTTGAAGATTAAGTTGAACTTATAATTATCTAATTAGAGTCCGGCGATTGACCTATTCAGAAGTTCCTGTCTATGTAAATGTAATGGCGATCATAATATCACTTTACTTTAGTACATTTTACATTAGCTCTCACCTGTGTAATAATATTAACAGTATATAGCTGAAGCAAATGGTGTGAATAACTTACTGGGACTGAGCATGCACTCGTGGACTATATACAGACAAACACACGATTTTCTACCAAACCAAAACCAGCGTGTTACAGTACCTTCCGTGTAGCTCACACAAAAGTTAATGGCTACAAAAGATCAGCAGTGTGATGTTTGTTGGAGTATATTATTGCTGTTTTTTTTGTTTTTGTTTTTTGTTGGTTTTTTTGGTAATGTTGAAACTATTTTTTTACCTTTAAAAAAAATTAGTTTGTTTTAATAATCTCCATAAGCCACACTTTTCAAAACAGAATTATCATCCATTCATCCATACTCTGAACTGCTTAATACTAGTTCAGGTCTTGGGGAGGCTGATGACCATTTCAGCTGACTCTGAGTGAGGGCCCAAAATGGAATTACTATTTTCTAAACACAAGGATGTTCACCTCTCTGCTTATTCTCTGCTTTTGAAATGACTGGTAGAGTGAACACACACACACACACACACACACACACACACACACACACACACTCACTCACTGACCTTTCCTCACTGGCACCAATTAAAGTCACGCAGATGATTTCCGATTTTGATTAGATGTATTAAGGAAGCATTTTTAACGAACTCGTCGATGCACAACGCTTCCTCTGATCTGAAAATGTTTTGAAAACATTTTGTGCATTTATCTGTCCACAGTCTATTAGGATCGAGTGAACACTCGTGAACTGCAGACCGACAGACACACAATTCGTGCAGAACGAAGTCGAAGTTGGTGTGTCACGGTACATTCCGTGTAGCTCACATGAAAGGGAATAACACTGAACTGAATTGAATTAAACTCAAAAATAAATCAGAACAAAAATAAATCAGAGAGAATGGTTTATGCTCATGAAGTTCACCTGAGAGTATCATGCTTAAAAATATGTTTTAAAAATAGTTTAGATTCGCTCTGTAATGGTCTGGCAGGCTGTCCAGGGTGTTCTCTGTCCTCTCCCAGAGTCAGCTGAGATGGGCGCCAGCCTCCCTGTGACCCTAATTAGAATTAGTTGGCTCAGATTCTTGATTTATTCATCCATTCCTTCATTCAGCCACTTAATCCTAATTGGGGTCTCCAGCTTCTAATTAGGTGACCCACGTCCAGGCAAGAGAAACAGAGGCTTCACTCTTGCAGGACACTCATTGTGCTCATAGGTGTTTTCTGAATCACACTTGGTCTGTACCTTCATGTAAGACCTGTTTGCCTTGGGGGACCCTAACAGGCTCATAATGCCCCCGTTAACATTGCTCCCAGGATTATTAGGACATGCAAACCCCTCCACCATAATAAGGTGACGATTGTGGTGTGTGGATGTGAGTACGAATGGGTGTGTGTGTGTGTGTGTGTGTGTGTGTGTGTGCGCGTGTGCGTGTCTTCACCCAGTGTCGGGTGAGACAGGCTACAGCCTTCCTGTGACCCTAATAGTAGGATTAAGCAGTTCAGCAAATGACTGCCCCCCCCCCCGATACTCATGTACAGGTTTCCTAGATTTATGTCGTTTCGAGTGAAGTCGTTCTCGATTATACTTTTAAAAGAATATATCGAAAAATATACAATAAAAGTGGACATTTAAACACTGTGTTAACCAAACCACCAAACGGTAAGCGAGCGTGTCTATGTTTACACGTCATAAATGTGTCGTTTAATTTATTACCACTGCGTGTGTATATGATGCATCTCATTGAATCTCACGTACTCTCACGTGATATACAAACAGATTTCAGCACTGGTGACCATATTATTATCCATATAAACACATGTTTTTGTTAACATCTTCAACTGTCAAAACAGTTTTGTAATGTGGAATTTTCTGAAAGCTGTTAAGCCGCCACCTGAGACCGGGAAAAAGCGACCTAGGTCGGAAGAAGAGAAGAGAAAGAATATGAAGCAGAAAAACGTGAAAGGCTTTACAAGCCCGCATGGGAGCATGGTCGGCCCTGGCATCGTTACGATGCGACCGCCCGATTCATGTTTTGTATGCAGTGTTCTGCTTTTTACAAGAGCCACCATGTGATCATGAAATTCGCGTTTGTAGATGGCAGTGGCAATTTCAAGTATGAAAGTGTTGTCGCACACGAGGGCAGTGAAAATCATCGTCGTGTTGTGGTTGCCGAGACTGCCCGTACAGCTGCTATCGGTACCAGCCCAGCCAAAAAAATGATTCAGATGTTAAGAAAGGTATCATTTGACAGGCTTATGATCATGCTTCGAACTTGTCATGGCAATGCGAAGCATGCACGGCCTGTCGCAGATTTTGTGTGGCAGTGTGCGTGAGATGAAATGAAAGGTCTAGACATGGGAAAATCTCTAGACATGACAAATCTGCCAAAGACTTTCTCACACTATAGTGCTGAATATTTTTGAATTATTCAATATTATGGTTCTTAGGATTATAATAGTATTTTATGGATACATGGATTTCACGTGATGTATGCATACTGAATTAGGTATGTGCTCACGCACACTGGGTGCAAAACTTTGTTGTTTAACAGTTTTACGCGGCTTACTAGCTTATCACGAGTTGTGTTTGATATAAAAATACGGCATCATGCCTTTATGTTGTCTTGTTGACTGCACAAATAGAAGCAAAAACAACCCCGGACTTTTCCTGTTCCAAGACAGTTCCAGCTCACAGAAAAAAATGGAAAGGTAAATGCCAATTCTTATCCAAAGAGAATTGTAAAATGTTTTAGGTCTAAATAAAAATGCTGGTTTTTAAATCCAGAATCTTACAGATTTTACTTGTATATACAGACGCTCCCCAACTTACGAACATCGGGAGATACGAACAGGGCTGTCTGAGGTCAAAAGTGAAATATAATTAAACATTATCCTGAGGTACATTTAATACTAGGCTCCAGTAGAGGGATGTGGCTTACACATTCTTTGCAGGGGAGGTCCCGGAAGAGAAGCAGAACGATTCATTTATGAACTCGTGCTAAAAGTTTCAAAGAAGAAACAAATTGACTCCAATATTATAATAACTGGATAAGAGTGAAACTATAAATCTGATCAGATCCGCTGTGCTGTGCTTGAGAGGAACCAGGAGTTTAAACACGGGACATAATGATATTGATAATGTACAGATGATTATGGAGAGAGAGAGAGAGAGAGAGATAGAGAGAGAGAAACTGTTTACACACTTTAAAGAACGCCCTGTTATGACTTACGAACAAATTCATCTTACAATTGGCGGTCCGGAACGTAACTCGCTCGTAAGGTGGGGAGCGTCTGTATTTCTTTTCATGTAAATTCCCCTTCCCCTCATACCATCATAGTGACATGGTACTGTCTTCCTTTCAGCTTTTTCCCTTTTACTCGGGGGTGGCCACAGCAAATCATCTGATTCGCATGTTTGATTTGGCAGAGGTTTTTACGTCGGATGCCCTTCCTGTCACAACCCTTTTTAGCAAGGGACAGAAACACGCTGACGACTTTGCAGCTACTCTTTACGAAAGTCAGCAATGGTTCTTTTACATGCCTCTCACCATAGACAGTGAGAGACATGGCCCGCCTTTGATAACCCGGTTAGCTGCACTGGGGGCATAGTGACATGGCACTGAATTATTATATCATATATTATACATCAACCATTAACTTTTAATGTTATAACTTTAAATATAACTTTTTTTTAAACAAAAAAAGAAAAAAAATGCACAAATTTCAGTTCCTTACATGTTTGTTATTTAAGAGACCTGTAATAAAATAATAAAAAAAAATTCTGCGCTGCTTTTACAGGAATTGAAAGAAAGCGCAAACAAGACATAAATCATGAAAATCAGCCCCCTGCTAAAAGACAGTTAGAAGTAGAGGATGGGATGTCTGGAATTCTACCTCCAACAGACAACATACAAGAAAACCCTGATGATCAACCAGTAACATATTGGTTAACGTACCGGTAAACAACAAGACCGGAAAAGTTTTTTTGCGTCCAGTCTGCACGCACACATTAGTTACGTAACTACTGTCAGACAACATTGAAATCCATCTGTAGAATTACATTGTTGTCTAGTCCGTTTCTAGTCCAATGTCATACCTGCCAACTAGTCCGGTTTTGCCGTAATGATTATGGTTTTCATTATCCCACTCCGGGTTACGGTTGTATTAATAAAAATGATGTTTTTTAACATAAAAAAAAATCAATGTAAAATTCAAAATAGTAACGAAAAAACACAAAACAAATTAATGAGATTGCCAAGAACAGTACTGTATCTAAATTTAGAAGAAAAGTGGCAGTGCATGCTACTAATGGAACTTCCTGTAGGTGTATTGCGCATGTGCGAGAGCTCATCCTTTGTTTTACATTGGAAATGCGAGTGAATTAGATGGGCCAGCTTTGTGTTGGTACGTTTTCTTAATGGGATCTGCCAGAGAAAATTAAAAAAAATCACAGAATGAAACCTAAATGAAAGTTACAGTCTTTTCGTGAAGAATACTCTAAAGCAGGGGTTCTTAACTTTGTTGGCGGTGCTGAACCCCACCAGTTTCATATGCTTATTCACCGAACCCTTCTTTATTGAAAAATAAAATATGATTTTTTTTTATCAAATTCAAGACATAGGTATATGTTTTTATTGGGGCCCCAAAATGAATTGTGCATTAACATCAGTGTGTTCAAAGAACAAAACCAATACAATGCATGAACTCCCCCATCACAACTACGTACTTTTTTTGTGCGGTGCGCATCTGAGTGCGTGCGCGCGTGCATCTGTATGTGTGTGTATTTGTTTTATTTAGATCTTATGCATTATTTTTCAATATTTAATTGTTATTATAAGCATTTATAGTATTGACTATGTATTTATTGATATTATATATACATATACATGTACGTATACATCAGTCAGCACAAGGTTGATCCTACTTTGCAAATCATGCAGATAGGACGCCGACTAATATCACTCTCCATTATATATGTGAATCCATGTTGTACATATTTGTCCGACCACTTTCTTTTTTTACTCAACATAGTATAGATTAAAACATTAAGAAAGAAATCACACGACGTACCATCACAACGGTCACAATTCGACTACTGAGCACACCAAATTTCCTGCAGCACAGATTGGCCAAGCAATGTAGCGTGATCACCTGCAGCCAGTGATGGCCAAGCGGGGCGTGTCGTCATGAATATGAGTCAGGTGTGTGTCTTGACCTCCGCCGAACCCCTGAGACTGACTCACCGAACCCCTTGGGTTCGATCGAATCCAGGTTAGGAACCACTGCTCTAAAGCATTTCCAGGAATTATTATACGTTCAAGAAAAGGTGAAAATTACGCTAACTGCACTCTATGCCGCCAAGATTGCATAATTATGCCCCCATAATTCTGAAAGGATATGGACCACAAAGTTTGCCCATGATCTTTTCCATCAGCATTTCTGCTTTGACAGTTTGAGGAAAATGGAAACATGATGGTTAAAGAAATGTGAGGTTCTTCGGCACATTCTAACTTGTGAAGCCCCCCTGAACCCCCCACCAGGACTTTGTCATAGACCTAGTGGGGTCTGTGGCCCGTGGACCCCGGCTAGCTACTAGGCTTTTCAGGTTTCAAAAGTTAGCAGGTATGCAATGTGAAGTACCTCAGTAAAGTAAATATCCTTTTTTTTAATTTATGCATTTTTACAGAAACATGAAATTGACAGGACTCCCCATTTAAATGCATGGCATCCTGTTGACTTAAGTTCTGGTGCTCAATTTTATTTGTTTTTATTTAACACTCATTTTCCAAGTTTTGCCAAGCCGAGGTATACCTCTATACTCATCCTATGTGCGCACGTACACACACACACACACACACACACACACACACACACACAATTGCAGCAAATATACTCATTCTGGTTTCAGTCTGAATTTTAAAAAGGTTTTGCTGAAATTGTGCTTTTATTTAATGTTCTTGACGCTTTCCCTCTCTGCGAGTGTAATGGTGCTCGTTTCTCGTTATGCTCGCTCTGGTTTTCATCACCTGATTGGCTGGAGGGGACAGAGCCGCTGTTTGTGTCGTGGCAGAGGCTGTTGTCGTGTGCTTTCGCACATCTGCCCAAATTTCCATCCAGATTAATGAGCACGTTGGTTGATTTAAAGGTACTGGGGAAGAGAAGGAGCGTGTCCAGAGAGATATGGAGCAGTAGCAGGAGTTTAACTCCTCAATGACAACGTAAATGACGTGAAGGCAGAACTAATGTCTGGAGACTTATTTACAAACTGCTAAAGCCGACAGACTGGATGACTAGATTTTAGAGTGATGATTTTTTTTCTTTTTTTTGTGACAGGCAATAAGGGCAGGGCTTCAGTTTGATTGGCACTTCCACAGTCCTAGAAGATGAGAAAGTCAGTTAATGTGAAGGAACTGTGTCGTAAAAATGAGGCAGGAAAGTTTAAGGTGAAAGTATTTGAGTGTACAGCACAAATAGAGAGAGAGAGAGTGTGTGTGTGTGTGTGTGTGTGTGTGTGTGTGTGTGTGTGTGTGTGTGTGTGTGTGTTTTGTGATGGACCTTGTGATATGAGGGCTAATCTCATATCCATTTGTCTCTTTCTGCCCTTCAACAACATTCGATTCTTCTTTCTATGTCTCCAAACCAATAACACACATGGTTTATACGCTATGGTGTGTGTGTGTGTGTGTGTGTGTGTGTGTGTGAGAGAGAGAGAGAGAAAGAGAGGGAGAGAGAGAAAGTGACAGAGAGACCCTTTCCTCTATCTATGGTTAGGCCCAACGGTCAGAGCGACTATTTTTAAAACGCCCACAGTGAAAATCAATGGCCGAAAACGAGGCTGTGTGTGTGTGTGTGTGTTTTCAGAAACAACGCCCCCCATCCTTATCATGACATTCTCTTATCAGAGAGAGAGAGAGAGGTGTAAGGGGTTGAGGGATGGCTGTAAGTGTCTGTAGGGTTGGTCAGTGGTGGGGTGAAGGGTGAGAGAGAAAGAACGAGTGACAGAGTAGAGAAAAAAGAGAGATGGCGAGTGAGGGATGGTCAGAACAAGAGGTACGGTATGCCCGGGCAGATATATCATCATGTCAGGATGTGCAGACTCTCTCAGGCCACAGATTCATCATGAGTGGCCCGGTCTGGAGGCTACGGGACAAGAGGGGAGGAGAGTCGCCTCTGTCCTGAACACCTGGGTCACATGCTGCCTTTTTAACCCAGCACACACACACACACACACACACACGCACCTACACACCCATACACACCTCCAGGTACAGAGCTGAGGCCAGAGTACTTGTACAGTATATTCAAAAATGGCACAATGCAGAGGAACTTTAGAGGAATGCCAACAAAGCCAGCAGACTCTCGCTCTCTCTCACTTTCTTTCTTGCTCTGTGTGTGTGTGTGTGTGTGTGTGTGTGTGTGTGTGTTTGAACGAATATCCTCAGTGTACATTACTGGGTTCTCTAATAGATTTTACCTCCAGGGTATCATCATGTCATTGTGAAACGGGAAGCAAGTGGGACGAGATCTAGGCCTCGGTTTGTACTAATGCATGTCCTGTTAGGGCGTTTCCACAGCTGGCCTTCTGTTGCTTTCTGATTGGACAGCATTTACAGTATTATAGAAACATAACTTAAAGTTGTGTCTGACATACCTCAGAAGTTTGGGAAGTTGGAGCTCGGATTTAAATCATATTCAAATTACTTATGTACAAGTATCAAACAGGAAAGAAATCCCAGTTCAGGGTGTGTTTTCTTGACGATATCCCAGTCGGGAGCTGGGAAATTACGAGTTACAACTTTGAGAGAAATGCATGAATAAGTTTGCTTTCCTAAAAACTACACCCCCCCCCTTTCCAAAAAAAAAAAAAATCCCTTTTAAACATATCCTATGAATGTTATTCAGTAAAGAATAAAACAATATATGGGACAACGCCGAAAGGAAATCTCTCTCTCTCTCAGGGTATTCTTATTCTCTTATCACTTATTTCCCAAAGCACTTAATCCTATTTGGATTGTGGAGAGGCTGGAGCCTATCTGGGCCAAGGCAGGTACACCCTGAACACCATAGCAAGACCAATCCACAGCCATTCACACACAAAATCTGGAACAGACAGATAGCCTAATGTGCATTTCTTTGGACTATGAGAGGAAACCCAAGTACACATAGAAAACCCATGCAAGCACGGGAAGAACATGCAAACGCCACACAGAGACACCCTCGCCGAGTCCAGCACTCGAACCCGGGACCTTCTTGCCCAAAGTGGATGTGCTAAGCACTACACCACCTTGTCGCTCTAATGCACAAGATATCGTACTTATCATCTAGAAAGATGTTCTCTTATTCCTGTGATCCTGTCATTTCCGTCCTTGACTTCTTGGGTTTATTTTTCACTTGAAGTAAAAAGAAAAAAAAAAAATTAGCTTGTTTAAACACAAATTTCACTCCATGACTAAGAAGAGTGTCGAAAAAGTGAAAAGTTTTATCTTTATGTGAAGTATCCATCATACAATTTCCAGTGAACAAGTGGTTACTATAGTAACACTAACATATAAGAACATTGCAGCCAGAATGACTGTCAGAGCTGCTGTTACAGAAGATCAATCAACTTCTTCTGGCCAATCAGTTTGGAGAATGCAGCATCGCTGTGGTATAAATTGTAATAAGACAGTACCGCTCAGTTTAGTGGATTCTTTGTGAGCTGAAACATGGATGTGGATGTTGTGTGATTAGATTTTGTTAGACCTCATAGGGATCTAAATCTAACTTAACATCACTGATGAGTTAACTGATATAACTGTCTCACTCTCTCTCTCCCTCTCTCTCACTCTCTCCCTCTCTCTCTCTCTCCCTCCCTCTCTCTCTCTCCCTCTCTCCCCTCAGGGCATCTCCATGTCCTTGTAGCGATGTTCCACTTTTTCGCTCTGAGTGCTTCCACAATCAAAGTGTCCATTGGGAATCTCTCAACTTTTTGTTAGAATAATTTTCCTTAAATATTTTTCTACCTCAGGCGATCTGAGTTTCTCTTCCTCCTTTTTTTTTTTTTTGTCTCGTTTGCTCGGCAGAATTGTATGAAATGTCTTGAACCACAATCCCTGCTTTTTTTTTTTTGTACAACCTGGTATACTTCCAATTAGATAATGATACGTTTACACACACACACACACACACGCACACACGTGCACAAACGTAGAGCTTGGATGGATCTGGAAACTAATCACAAATTGCCAGAAGATTTGGGAGAAATGCGAATTATCTCTCTACCTTCATGGTGATGATGCCAAGGATCTTTATAAGACTAATTCAAAATGTTTTAGCTCAAATGCAAAAGTTCTACCAGACATCTAACATTGACTTTCTGGCAGTGATCAGAAGTTGATCGAACAATCTTCTGAGCAAGCCCCATAAGCATGGAACATAATTTCAATGGTTGTCCTCTGTCCCGATACACTGTTGCTGGTTTGATGCTGATTGTCTATGATGGATAATTTGAGCAATAGTGAAACTGAAACCGAAAAATAGAGACTCATACACCACCATTCAGAATAATAAAAAACACACTCTAACTGCGGTAGGTAGACATACAAAACAACAGCAACACGGAACATGAACTCATTAAACGGATAATTAAGCTAACAAAACAGGTGCTACAAATGAATGCAGAAATCAGTGCATGAAAGGTGGCGAAACAAACCCACTTCTATTCCTTTGCTTTAGACCATCATCAGCTCTTAAAGAACCATGTTTCTTTTATAACACCAGCCCCGGTCCCCTATCAGTAGGAGCAGGAGTGCCGCCTTTAGGCAGTGAATACATTTTTATATTACAGTTTAGAACAGGGGCGGTCAACCAGTCCGAAACCAAGAGCCACTTTTTTACTGTGTTACCTCAAAGAGCCAGATCATATACACGGGCACATATGAACATCACCCATCACTTTCTCACGCAACCACACAAACACACCTCTGCTCAGCCAGATTTATTGTAAATTGACACACCAACATGATAGAATACCTCTTTGAAGGTCAGAGTGCAAATGTGATTCAATAGCTGTGTCAATGTCCAATATTCTGGGTTCAACAGTGTGGCGGTTCTTCCGATTGTCGTTTTCAGGAGACAAGATTTCAACAATGTCACTTAGGGATTTTATAACGAACGCTCCTTCATTGTATGGTGTTTTGGCCCGTGTAATGTTCCAAGCCTGATATGATGCAAGCGTTACGGTCTCTGAGTGCTTTGTAAATTTTTGGAAAAACTGTATCTGAATTCCTGCCTGACGTTTCAAAGTGAACAACTTGTTCTTGCGAAGTTCAGTCCGTTTTGGAAATCCCTGGTCGAAGATAGCATGCAGTGAGCTGTAGTGGCGCTGAAGATTTCAAGTTTTGAAATGTGCCAATGATGCCTGACATATATAGCAGAATGGCTTTCCATTACATTCAAGAACAACAACAAAAAACCCTCCCACTCTGTTAAAAATGTTCTTTGTTCATCTTCATATTTTCATTTTGTTGTGCATTTTTACCGCCATCTTAAGAGCAAATTTGACACACATTGTGTACTGAAATGAAGTGCATCAATTTGCCTGAAATAAAAAAGTATCCTTATTTAAACTAAACATTTTTTGACTAACAATTTGAACCTTTTTATACTGAAAAATAAAATTCAATAAAATCAATAAATAATAATAAATTCAAATTGATCAGCAATATTAACTCAGGAGCACAATATATAAAATACTTTAACCTACAAAACAAAAATGAATAAAACACTTTTGTATTATTATTATTATTATCATCATTACTGTATTGTCAAAATGATTAAGTCCAGATTAATGGCTATAATGAGCACGTTTCGCAGTGCACAGCTTTTCGAAGCCGGGTTTAAAGCACGACACTGAACTCTCAGCTCCTGCTTAATGCTGAACTGGGACCTGGACTTATTTTCTCAGCAGTGACGTCATCCAGCATGATGGAGACAGTGTCTGCTGCAGGTAGGATCAGTTCCTCTGCTCTGCTGTGGGGTTTTCTGCACTGAGCAGTTCAGTACTCCACCTTATCTGATGCTAACAGAGCTCGCTGGTTTACTGGAGTAGCATTCACAAAGCGGGATGGTTGTTGGCAATACTCAGCACGTTTTCGATGAAAAAACTCACTCGGCTCTTCACGTGATCGGGGTGTGATGGCTTTAAGTGACGCCTGAATTTATTTGGGTTCATGCTGTCCGCTGCCAATGTTTTCAGACACAGTAAAGTCTTTTCTCTTTTTCAGACACAGCGGTCTTTTCTCATTTCTCACCGCAGCACAGTGAAGCCGAGTGCTACATTCGCTTCATCATACCTCCTCAACTTAGCTTTCGGGAGACTTTCGTTTCTCTCACTGTCTCCGTCTCACTCCGCTTCTCTTTCCGACCCCCTGTTAAAAATTTCCATGGTGGGTTTATTAACTTCACTTCTTATTTTACCTCTGGGCACACTTTGACAATGAGGAAGCTACTGCCACCTGCTGTAGTGGATGTAGAATTACACTTTATTCTAATACGGCAAAAAAAGCAAGTTCCCTGGGGGTCACATGCACCCCCCTGGCATTGCACCCCCTCCCCCTCAGGAGGGTGCGGCCCACTATTTGAAAACCACTGAGTTAGTGTCATGTGTAATGTTTTTTTTCCTTTAAAACTCTCCCTTATTTAGTAATATCCAAATCCAACCTATCAAGAAGAGTTCCTAAATCACATAACAGCTACCACTCATGGAGGGCGAAGCCAAGCAACACATTTTTTGAAACTGCAGTATATGTATATTCAAGGGAAGGCATAACACACTCCAAGGACTATTCACTCTTTTGTATGCATGGGCTCAGACACCCATGAGTGAGTGACAGGTAGAAGAGTGTTGTTGTTGTCATCCACTCCCTTACTTGAGGGCTTGGGTTATTAGCTCTCATGGACTCCAGGCTGTGGATGACTGCATGCACCAAGAAAGGTTCAATCATCAGCGTAGTAGGATTAGCGATAACATTTAACGCTAAAATGTTCTTTACTCTTTGATGGGTCCTTGAGTGCGAAGGTAAAGACAGCTCAATTTATCGTCTGTGTTTTTACATGAAGAGACAATTACCTAAATTATTATTATTATTTTTTTGCTGAAGTATTCCTTGAATATAAATATAATATTGATTCCTGGCTTTTGTGAAGTGGTTTGCAGTTATCCTGGAGTCATGAACAAGAGAGAAAGAGAGAGAACAAAAAGAAAAAGAAATAACGATACTGAGACTAATAAAAAAAGTACCTTTGGAGTTCATGTGTGTTTTCAGATAATACAAAGCGCCGTAATGAAAGAGAACAACAAAAAAGAGAATTTTTGCCTGCAAGCAAGATGGCGAAGAATCTCTCCAGCATAAGGCCATACATGTGTGTGAGAGTATAAGTGTGTATCAGCCTAAAGGAACACTTTCTCTTTGTGTGAAGCAGTAGCAGCAGCACTCGTTGGGACATCAGCATCGGGAGGGGAGGTATGGGTTCGGGGGGGCACAGAGGGTCTTGCTCATGGCAGAGACAGAGGTGGCGAGGATACCAGAGAGGAAGATTTCAGTTAAACTCCGTAGGAAAGTCCAACACGTACAGCTAAACAACAATCGGCCTCCGTTCAGCCTTGACCTCATCCTCCTCCACCCAATCATGAGAGATCAAGAAAGAGAGAGCGAGAGAGACAGAGAGAGTGAGAAAATGCACAGCGAGAGAAAGGATGAAGGAAATGAGTGAGGCTTTTGTGAGGTGGCGCTGAGTGTGCCAGCTCTGCCCGCATGTTTCCATTAGATTGTCATGTCGGCTAATTAGAGAGCGGCAGTATGATTCACCTTGTTAATTAGAGGGACTTGCACATCATCGGCCTCGGGGTGCAGAGAAATAGAGGACGAGGGAATGATAGAGAGAGAGAGAGAGAGAGAGAGAGGCCTCTCTCACTTGCCTCCAGTCTCTCCCTTTCTCAGAAGATTCTCCTCTCATCTACCTTTCCCTTCTCGCTTCTGATTTGAAAATGAATAAATCATCGCTGACGTTTTCTCGCAAGTTTCGACTCTTGCGTTTCATTTTTTCTGCAGATGTAAATGAGGCCTGATCAATAGCAGGTGGGGTTCACGTATAAAGGACAGAAAGAACGAGGGAAATAGGGAAAGGAACTGCTGAACAATGGAACAAAAGCAAAAGGATGGAAATTTTCTCCTTAGATAAGCAATTTTTTTAACGATCGCCTTCCCCCCCCCACTTCAATATGCTTATGAGATCTTGAAGAGTGTAACCTTTCCCTCCTCTTGGGGCAACACTGGAGTGAGGTCTTTACTACTGTTTCGCTAATCGTTTCGATAATTCACAAACACGATGGTGTAGAATTCCCTTTGTTGTTGTTGTTGTTGTTGTTAGTCAACCTTAATATTGTGTAAACAATGTTGATATGGTAAAGTGGTTAGCATGTTCACCTTACAGCAAGAAGTACTGGACTCGGGGGTTTCTGTGTGGGGTTTGCATGTTCTCCCCGTACTCTGGTTTCCTCCCACAGTTCCTATATCATCACATCACCCCCTTCATCCTACAAGAAGTTCACTGGCTCCTGGTCCAGCGAAGAATTGTATTCAAGCTCTTTCTTTACACCTTCAAGGCCCTACACAATGTCCTATATCTGTACGACCTCCTTTACATCGCCACTTCGGTTTGCTCCATCAGATCCTCCTCATCCATCCACCTCACCATGACCGGCCCACTGTCTAAATGAGCACCATTGGGAAGCAGAGATTACAGCCACTGTGGTCCCCGGCTTTGGAATGCTCTGCCATCAGACATCTGAAATACTGACTGTCTTCTTACGTTTATGGATTGTTTAGAATGTTTGGTGTCCTTGCATGTCCAGAAAGGCATTTATAAATAAAATGTAATAATATTGTCATTCTTGCATTCTTTAAGCCACTTAATCCTAATTAAGGCCACAAGGGGCTGGTGCCCATCTCAGCCACCTCTGGGAAAGGGCAAGGCAAACCCTGTACAGCTCGTGAGACAATCGCAGGGCCGACACTCACACAGCCATTCATACTCACACTCAAACCTAGGCGTTATTTGGAAAAGTCAACTAACCCACCGTGTATGTTTTTGGATTGTGGGATTAAACCGGAGTACCCGGAGGAAACCCACAGAAACATGGGGAGAACATGCAAACTCCACACAGAAACGCCCAGCTGGGAATCTAACCTAGGCCTCCCTGCATCGAGGCACATGGCTAACCACCACGTCACCATACCGCCACTATTATTAGTAGTATAATTACTATTGTTATTATTACAGTTCAATGAGGGAACCTGAACCTGGGGCCTTCTTGCTGTGAGGCTACTACGCCACCTTGCCCACGATTGGAATTCAAAACACCTAAACTTAAAACATATGGATATAGCCTACAAACATGCTACATAACGCATTATAGTATACACATTTAACAGTCAGCTATTTCTGTGTGGGACTTGCATGTTCTCCTTGTGCTTGCGTTTCCTTTGGGACTTTGGCTTCCCTTTTAGGCGAATTAGGAAAGGTAAAGTCCGCTGGGCTTTTTACACCTGAGCCATAGTGGCTCATCGGACGGGTGCTTATCCCCGGTTTCCATAGCATGAAGTGACTAGGAGTTCAACTCCTCCTGAATGGGAAGCTAGTCCATCGCAGGTTACCTTCCCAGTATATTTAATGGTACCCATTTATACTGCTGGGTGAATAGAGGCACATTTGTGATTAAGACCTTGCCCAGGGGTCTTAGCACAGTGGGAGTCTAACTGGGATTTGAGCACACAACATACCTACTATGAATGCAGCACCATAACCACTACACCACCGGCCCCAGGCGGATTGGCTGTTCCAAATATCCCCTGAGATGGGTACTAGCCCCGAACCTTGTTGGTGTTGGAACCTTGTCTACTGTTGCAAGTAAAGCGGGGCGATGGCATAAGGTTAAGGCAATGGGTTACTGATCTATAGGTCAGTGGTACACTCTCTGCACTTTTGTGTCCTTGAGCAACGCCCTTAACCTTCAATCGCTCATTTGGATATACAGTAAATGATCATTTTAAGTCGCTCTTAATAAGATCTGACAAATGTTATCTTAAAATAGCACAAAAAGATGGAGAAAATGGAAATAATTACATCCAAGATATACATTTCATATTAAACCCCCTTTTTAAATTTCATCTCTTTGTAATTTTATGGTAAGGTATTCTGACCATCAACAGTAAACATCTCCATTTTGAGATCTTTAAACAGCCAAGATGGCTGCCAACCGGCTTCAATATTGGAACAGTAATGTGCAATGTAAACCTTTTTCTTCTTCTTTTTTTTTTCATTAGTGATTAAAACAGGTGGACGGTGTGGCTACTCCTTGGTTGATGTAAATAGCTGCACCCACACCAGCACTTTTGCGGATAAGATCGGACATCCCTGTCCTACATTCAAGTCTTGTGGAGTAGCTGCACCACAAAAGAAGATTTAAAGATAACAATATGGTGACGCTTTCTGCAAGGAAATGGGTCAAAATAAATATATCAGTATGGTGGCTTCATTCCACTAATGTGGGTCAAATTCATACCCCAAGAGGTACACTGATATACTGACTACCCCTTTAATTTAATTCAAATATTCCCCTTTAATTTAACTCCTGAAATTCTTTCACACATTGTATTAATCTATAAATACTCGATTTATTGAGTTTGTGAATGTCAAACTCTTAGCAGATCTGGTCTTAATGTTTCATTTTCAGCAGGAAACACCTATTCGTCCCAACCATGTGCAGATATTAAACTTTTATACTGTAATAATTACCTCAATGATATAATGATTCAAAGACTACATTATATTTAAATTATTTCTCACTCAGGGTGACAGTTCATGTTTTTTTTAATGTAATGTTCCACTGAGCAGAATTCTGGGATCGCTTTCTATCAGAAGGACCTTCAGATTTGTCCGCAGTCAGACTTATGCTGCTGTCTGTACAAGGAGCACAAAAAAGTTACATCGGTAATAGTAGTCGTTGCCTGAATGCAGCGCATGAGTGCTGATGATTATTTGGAGTGTTATTAATCGTTAGCTGTATTGCACATAGTGCTTGTTGAATATGGTGATGTATTAAATAATTGATGATGTGCTCATGGGAGAATTAGGGTGATTATGTGCAATAACGTCAAGGTCACAGAATGGTCTTTTCCTATTAAGGTTCTGGTTCTTCTAATCATTCCACAGATTTTCAGCAGATTTCAAGTCTGGGCATTCGACTAGGCCACACAAGAAAATTTACCATTTTCTTTTACAATTACTGTGGGGTCAACTCCAGGTCATTGTCATGTTGGAAACTGAGCTTATTCCCACTGTAGCTTTCTCACATAGGGCAGCAGGTTTTCTTAAAGAATTTTGCAGGATTTTGCCCCATTCGTTTTTCTTGTAGCTTGACACATGCTCCCATCCCTGCTGCGGAGAAAGACCCCCATAACATGATGCTACCACCCCCATGCTTTACTGTAGGTATCATGTGCTTCAGAAGGTAAGCTGTATTGGCTTTTAGTCAGATATGCTGTTTGACATGTACAGCAAATAACTACAACTCGGTCTCGTTCAACCATTACACTTTTTACCTTTTGGCATTGGAATTATTAAGGTGCTTTTTGGAAAAGGTCGTGCAGCCCTCCCATACTTGCCATATTTGTGGTATTGTTGTCGCATGCACACATTAACCCTTCTTTGCAAAAAACTTGTACTACTTTAAAGTTGTCATAAGATTCTTAGTAACTTTTGTGACCGTGTCGTCCTCGCTCTTTCATCTGGTTTGAGAGGACAGTCTGATCTAGGATCGGTCCTAGTAATATCGATGCACGTCACTGACGGAGGTGGGGCTTCTATGCCTGTAATTGAAGGTGCGACTTCTGTGACTGAGAGTTAAAGAGGTATGGTCTCGCCGCTTGTCAGTTAAGGAGTTGTGGCTTCTAAGCCTTTAAGTGAAGGAGGTGTGGCCTCTATTTCTGTAAGTGAAGGAGGTGCAATCCCTGTGACTGTAAGTGAAGGAGGTGTGGCCTCTATGTCTGTAATTTATAAAATTCAGCTGGTGTAATATGAAACTCGTTGAGCTGAAGATTTCTGGTAATGATTACTTTTGCGTCATGCTGAATTAATCTAAGTGAACTTTAACTCAGGGATTCATAAAACCGAAGGATTTTGGTGTTGTGTGCAAAAATTGGGGCGCTTCTTATTTTAATTTTCTTATGAAAATTGATATTACAGAAAATTGTTGATGTCTAAGCAGCAGATCAGCACACACTCTCTGTCTGTTCCAGTAGAGCTGAACTGTTCTGCTCCAGCTCAGACATCTGTCTGTAAGCAGTAGAATGCTGCGGGGTTGCCTTAAGGAAGTGTGTGTGTGTGTGTGTGTGTGTGTGTGTGTGTGTGTGTGTGTGTGTGTGTGTGGTTGCTATGAGGTCTAGTTTGATATAGACAGGCAGGTCTGACCGTGGACGCTGACAGAGCTCAGTTATAGTGATTTTACATGACGTGATTCTGCCCCCCACACACACACACACACACACAAAGTAATGGGATGATCTTGCATCATGATGTAAGGAACATGGAATAGATGGAACTTGTGCATGTAAAACATTTTTGTTTATCTCTTTACTGTATGTATTAATTATGTAAGGCTTTACACTTCGTACACAGATACATGCGCTTTATTTATATAGTTTTGCACCTGCTGTTGTTCTGTGCTTCAATTACAAGACGGGAAAAACAATTTCAGCTGAATATCATCGTACAGATTTCTGTTTCTTCCTCATATCGCTCAACACACTATTACGTGAGGTGACAGGAGTGCAGAAATGTCAGCCCGGTCCCAACCTTTATAAATAATATTACATTAACAGCAGCACACTTGTGTTTCCAAAAGGGCATAGATTATTTATTTATTTTTATTTTTATTTTTACAAGGAGTGGAAAAACATTCTAAGGCGAAACATATTGACAATTCGGTGTAGGAATGAACCTGAAAGGTTGTAGAAGCTACAAGTATGGTTTATTGATAAAATTGAAAAAGCTGGAGTTGTAGTATTGGATATGTGTAACTGAGTTCGGACTGCAGAATTGATCCATGTCAGCAAAGTCTGATAATACATGGCAATGTCCCTCCCTGTGCACTTGTAACCCACCTTCAGCTGTTGTCGATGGTCCAACATAAAGATTTCCATGTCCAAAAAAAAAGCCCCATGTTCGCAGTCTGTCCTGAATACTATGTCGAAGTCCACAGCCC
Organism: Plotosus lineatus; assembly: GCA_024760905.1. NCBI lineage: Eukaryota > Metazoa > Chordata > Actinopteri > Siluriformes > Plotosidae > Plotosus > Plotosus lineatus. Next base: position 23,506,368 of record CM045739.1, read on the forward strand.
AAGTTCTGTTTTACACTCCTCCAAAACTCTAGGGCGCCAATTTAATAAAACCTGACATGTGAAAACCCGAGAACACCTTGCAGAACATCATTCCACATCAGGGCTGAAACATGCTCAAAGCAGCAGTCACACCGTCCTGGATAGTGCCAACAGGCGTCCAACGGAGGGCAAGATTTTCAATCCGTCCGTCAGCATTCACATGCATTTCTTGTCTGGTTCTCATTCAGTAAATATGTTTCTTGAAAGGGGAGGTCAATTCAATTTGGCATAAAGTTCTGTTTTTGGTTGAATGGATGTTGTGCGCTGGACTTGTGCTTTTGTCTGGAACTTGTACGTTCTTTGTCCTGTACGTCCAGTACAAGTTACTAACTGATATGCAGTTGGTTAACCAGATGTGTGACAGATATCAGAGTTCGGTGGGTGATTACTGAAAAGGGATGCATAGGAACTGATGATTCAGGGACTTACTACGTCCTCCGGGGGAATCATGAGAGCCTGGAACTCCAGCAGCTCTCTTTTTTAAATTTTTTTAAAAATTTTTATTTTTTTGTAAAGTTTCTATTCTTTAGACGTCTGTTTATGTAATCTGGCAAGGTGTGACTTTTCCCTGAGCAGACTAGTACATCTGAGGGGCATTTATTCAATTTGTGAAAGGCAATTTCCTGGAGCAAGTCCTGGGGAGGACCATGTTGGTGAATGCTCGATGGTTGAGATGATACCCATAGGGCCCAGCCAGGCTCATCCTAAAGGATCTTTGGGCATGGTGGCTCTGGGTTACTGATCTGAAGGTTGATGGTTCCACCATGGTGCAACTGATGGGCCCTTGAGCAAGGCCCTTAATCCTCAATTGGTCAGTTGGCTTACCACTGGCAGGAGAGGCAGAAGGGGCCAGTCAGGAGAGGGCCTTAGTGTTTGATTTCTAGCTGAAAAAAAATGCAAATTAGAATTGAGCTATGAGTTTAGATCCCAGAACCACCACGATAGCCTGGTTCAGTCTTTGATTAGGTGCTTGACTTTGAAAAAATTATGAAAACCAGCAGTGGGCCAGTAGTAAGGTGCTGGATTACCGATCCTAAGGTTGGGGGGGTTCACGACCCACTATCAGCAGATTGTCACAGCTTGCGCCCCCCCAGTGCAGCTAACTGGGTTATTAAAGGCCGGCCATGTCTCTCACTGTCTGTGGTGGGGGTATCATGTGAAAGAACCATTGCTGACTTTTGTCAATAGGAGCTGAATAGTCATCAGCGTGTTTCTGCCCTGTGATAGCCTAGAGAGCTGTCCAGGGTGTACTCTGCCCTTGCCGAGAGTTGGCTGAGATGGACAGGTATATATATATATACACACACACACACACACACACACACACACACACACCTAAACGTATTTTATTGCATGTACTCCACAGTGATTGGCTGGATTGCAGACCAATTAACATGTTTTTCTATTCATTCATCCATTTTCTGAACCGCTTAACCCTAATTAGGGTTGCAGGGAGGCCCCCGTCCATCTCAGCCAACTCTCGGCAAGGGCAGAGTACACCCTATATATATATATATATATATATATATATATATATATATATATATATATATATATATATATATATATATATACACATACACTGAAGGTGTCAACACACAATCCAGGTGAAGGTCAATACAATGATGGGAATCTGTTACTACAATGAAAGGAACATATGGTGCAATAAAAAAACGCTTGATTTTATTATGTCCACCATGTTTAGAGATCCGAGCGATAATTGTCTTGCTTTCTCAAAATAAAAAATGTTTCCTTTTTTGGATATTCAAGAACATGTGTATTTGAACGTTAAGCCCAATCTTTAAGCCCATGGTTTTTATGCCTTCCTGCCCATGTAATGGCACATGTCGTCGTCATGTCGGCGATTCGTCTCAGAGCGCACCCACTCCCTCGGCTGGCATCGCAGATGGCGCTATGAGGTCTACATTTATCAAAGCGGCATAAATCTGCAGCTCTGGCAGTCGCCCGGGGCATGGAGTCTGGTGCCAAATGCCAGGCAAGGCAGCGAGAGACGGAGCCGAGAGTTAGACATCGGAGACAGGCGCCAGCATCCTCTGGGGTCATCGCCAGGTCATCATTGCAATATAATGATAGTCTTAGATAGGAGTCGTCCAATGGACTGCCGAAAGGACAGGATAAACGTGCGAGATTTTATTAGAGTTTGTACGTGTGGGGGCGGAGTTTAAATTGAACACAGGACATCATGGGTTTTTTTTTTTAAACTTGTAGTTAACAAACAGTGGATTCTCTATGGATGGCACCACCTGAACTTGTTAATTATGGTCTGGTCATTACCGCAGATGCAACGAATGCTTGTCAACACTGCAGATCTCATGTACAGGTCTGTAATGGCGTTTTAGGTTTTGATGCTGGCAGGTTTGAATTTTTTTTTTTGCTCCCTTTCAGTGTGAAATGTGAAGTGGCAACCGCCTAAAGGCCATGCTGTACCACAGGCTCTCGCAGCACACAAGTACAAACCCTAAAGCGACTGATGAGGAACGCCATTTTGAGAGTGCAGCTCTCTCTCTTTTTTTCCTTCCCTCACACACATCTCCCGTATGCGCTTTAACGGACTAGAAGGCATGTTATTCCCACCGTATCTTTGTTGTGCAAGTTTTACTGTGCTAATATTTTTGTACTGGCTTAATTGCAATGGGCACTAATTGTGTTTAAGAGCCAGAAGTGAAGGATAATGAGAGATGATGTCATTCCTCTTTTTAAAAGAAAAAAAAAATCCCTCTTTTCCATCCCCCCTGGATTAATGTTTTTATTTAATATTACTCGCATCAAATTTTAATTTGATTCATGAACGAGTCGGGACGATTTCTTCAAGTTAAAAATAATGTAATTGGTGTAAGGATGTGATGCCGCACATGACAAGCTTCCTAGATTTTGCCTTGTATGTAAAAATCTGCTGAAATGTACAAAGAAAAAGGAATTTTGCGACGCTAATCAGCATAAACCAGTAAAAGCTTTGGAGGATTTAATATTTCTTTCTGCATCGTTTCTTAAATTAGGGTTTTAATACTACTTTATTTTTTCCCTGCGCAGCTTGAATTTTGCATTTTGTTTTCAATGCTTCTTGTCCTCCAAAAGCGACTTATTGTGCTGAAACTCTAGTATCTCTCCATTTTGTTTTTCTTTCCATCTCTCCCTGATGAAAGAACACATCAACTGTCCCCATTCGCTCCGGTAACATGCCCTCACTCTGCTGCACCAGCGGGCAAACAGCTTTCCACCCCCTCACTGTGCACACGCTGGGAGAGCTGTGTGTGTGTGTGTGTGTGTGTGTGTGTGTGTGTCTGAGAGAGAGAGAGAGAGAGAGAGAGCATATGTGTAAATCTGTGCATATGATTGGGTGTGTAACTGTCAGTGCAATTACGTGGGTGTGAGATGTAGACTGATTGTGTCGGTGTGTGTTTGTACGTATGTGTGTGCGAGTATGTGTTTGTGAGAAAGAGAGAGAAAGAGAGACCGTGGGCTTTTGCTTGTCCTCTGAAAGGCGAATCTGAGCGAGGCTGGATCTCGCCACCCTGCAGGCATCTGTGACATTACCTGGAGCTACTGCCTCTTTCACTTCAACTAGAGAGAAATCACATCACACTCACTCTCTCTCTTTCTCTCTCTCTCATACATACACACACACACACACACACACACACACACACACACACACACACACATGGATAGATGGATGATTAAATGAAAAATGTGCCAGCAAAGAGAGGGGTCCACAAAGTGAGTAAAACACAATTTGGCATGTTGAAAAAGGTGGGCTTATGAAAAAAAAACTAATAATAATCATAATAATTATAATAATAGTAGTAGTAATCATAATAATAATAATGGGCTTAAGGGATGAAGTAAAAAATACAAGGTTATCATAATGCAACAAGCAATAGCAATGGCATAAAAGGAAAATAATAACAATCTAACATAGAAATATTATGTTAAAACTATGTAAAATAAATGAGGTGAATAAAAGAATAAGATGAAAAAACTTTTAAAATAAAGTGGCAGTAAAAGTAAGGAAAGTAATAAAAGCTAGTTATACTCTAAAGTGAATAAATACTGTGTATGTTTATATATGGTTACATATAGAGATTTATGGATAGATGGAAAATGTTTGGCGAGGATAGATGAATGAGTGAGATGGAGAAGTGGAAGTAATATATAACAATGGGATGAGATTAGTTGAATAGATGCAATAATAAATGCTTTGTTGGTCTGATATACAGAGAAATTTGATGAATGGATGAAAGAATGAATATAAATAGTGCTTGGGTTGTTGAACTTTTTCATCGATGATTAAATAGATGGATAGATAGATGGATGAACGGAAGTCTGCATGCATAGATAAAGGCATAGTGGATAATGAAATGGGTAGAGGGAAAGATGGATGTAATGAAAGCAAGCATGGTTAGAGGGATGGGAGATACATGGGAGGATAAATGGTTATCGGTGTGTATGTGCCTGGATAAAACGTACAGATGGATAGATGAGACGAAGGTGCATAAAGAGATACGTGTATTAGTGCATAGACCAAACCTCCTGGATTAATGGACATGTGCATGCAAGAAGAAGTAATTGAATTTATGGATGAATGGAAGGCGGGACAGATAAAGGGTGCATGGATGGATGGATGAGGGATTTGAAAAGATAGACAGTTGAAGGGCTGGATGGACAGATGGGTTGATTGATGGGAAAGGATGATTAGATGGTTGAAGGGTTAGGTTGAAGGACAGATAGATGGTTGAAGGGATGGGTGAATAGATGGATAGAAGGTTGAAAGTATGGGTGGATGAATAGGTAGATAGGTGGAAGTATTGATAGATGGTTGAAGGGATAGGTGGGTGGATGGATAGATAGTTGAAAGAATGGGTTAGTGGATGGATGGAAGGTTGAAGGGATGGGTGGGTGGATGGATAGATGGTTGAAAGAATGTTAGAGTGGATGGATGGAAGGTTGAAGGGATGGGTGGGTGGATGGATAGATGGTTGAAAGAATGGGAGAGTGGATGGATGGAAGGTTGAAGGGATGGGTGGGTGTATGTATAGATGGTTGAAAGAATGGGAGAGTGGATGGATGGAAGGTTGAAGGGATGGGTGGGTGGATGGATAGATGGTTGAAAGAATGGGAGAGTGGATGGATGGAAGGTTTAAGTGATGGGTGAGTGGATGGATGGAAGGTTGAAGGGATGGGTGGTTGGATGGATGGAAGGTTGAAGTGATGGGTGAGTGGATGGATGGAAGGTTGAAGGGATGGGTGGGTGGATGGATAGATGGTTGAAAGAATGGGAGAGTGGATGGATGGAAGGTTGAAGTGATGGGTGAGTGGATGGATGGAAGGTTGAAGGGATGGGTGGGTGGATGGATAGATGGTTGAAAGAATGGGAGAGTGGATGGATGGAAGGTTGAAGAGATGGGTGCGTGGATGGATAGATGGTTGAAAGAATGGGAGAGTGGATGAATAGAAGGTTGAAGGGATGGGTGGGTGGATGGATAGATTGTTGAAGGGATGGGTGGTTGATGGAATTGCTCCATGGATGGATGGATGGATACATGGGTGAAGGAATGTAAAAAAGAGATAAGAAATACAATGGTGGATAAATGGTTAACCTGGGTTGGCAAACATGTGTAGGATGAAGAAAGAGGTAGATGCATAGATGAACAGATGGCTGGATGAAGGGATAGATTGATGAAGGTATGGAAGGATTAAGGATTGGATTCATTCATATTTTAGTTGGTCGAATGCGTTAAAATATCTCATTGTGCATAATTCTGTAGCTGTCAAACATGTCTCACACTGCTGCTGTCTGACCTCGGCTCTGTTCTGCTTTTCTTTTCCACGTTCTTGTTAATCCATAACGCTGGTATTCAACGTGAAAAAGACTCCAGTGACGTCCAGTTCACGTCCTTCATCACAATAATTTTATCTTTCTTTGTTCTGTATAGATGCAGCAGCAGGAATTGGCCCAGATGAGGCAAAGGGATGCGAACCTTACAGCTCTCGCCGCCATCGGACCGCGAAAAAAACGCAAAGTGGACTCGCCTGGAGTGATGCTGGGCGCCGAGGTTAGTGACAAAGCGAACCCATACACTCAGCAGTCTTTTTGGAGTTTTAGTCACTTGTTAGATTTTTGTTTAATTTAAGACTGGAATATTTGTGGAAGATCAGAGACGGGTGGAGATCAGAGGCTCACCGACACAAACAACTCCACACAGTAACCAAGAGCAACACGTCTACTCCTGACTCGCACACTATAACGGCTATTTTACACACAGTGTGTGTAGGAAATCCTGAAAGGTGTGTGTGTGTGTGTGTGTGTGTGTGTGTGTGTGTGTGTGTGTGTGTGTGTGTGTGTGTGTGTGTCCGCACTTTCTGTCTCCTCCAATATTAAGGAAATGTGACTTGTGACTTTTGAATGAGTGTCACATAAGGCTGAATTTACTCAGGGGCCCCCGTCATCTTACTCGGGGGCCCGCTGGATACAATGATTTTTACCTTGCCCACCCTTGCGCGCTCTCGCTCTCTCTCTCTCTCTCTCTCGCTCTCTCGCTCTCTCTCTCTCCCCCCCTCTTCCTCTGCTTTAATCCAAGCCGAAGGGTTTCTTCTTGCCCAGCCATGACCTGAAATTAGGATCGGTATAATAATGCTGATACAGGAGATCCGGTCGTTGTGTGTGTGTGTGTGTGTGTGTGTGTGTGTGTGTGTGTGCGCGCGCGTGTGTGAGAGAGAGAGAGAGCTGCTGATGAAAACTGCCCACTCTGTGTGTGTGTGTGTGTGTGTGTGTGTGTGTGCGCGCGCACTTGTGTGTGTTGCCTACGGGGCTGTAAGTGATAGCCTGAGTGTGTGTGTGTCTCCATCCGCAGTCATCTGAGAACAGGAACAAAGGGGCCTTACAGCACTGGATTAGGGGTAAGAGAGAGAGAGAGAGAGAGAGAGAGAGAGAGAGAGAGAGAGCTCTTAGTTGTAGTCAAAGTCAAGGTCCACATTACTTTTCTTGCACACACACAATCTCTCTCTCTCTCTCTCTCTCCCTCTCTCTCTCTCTCTCACACACACACACACACACACACACACACACACACAATCTCTTTCGTTTTCTTTCACTAACACACACACACAATCTCTCTTTCACACACACACACACACACACACACACACACAAAATCTCTCTCTCACACACACACACACACACACACAATCTCTCTCTCTCACACACAAACACATAATCTCTCTCTCTCTCTCTTTCTCTCTCTCTCTCACACACACACGCACACACACAATCTCTCTCTCTCTCTCTCTCACACACACACACACACATACACACACACAATCTCTCTTTTACACACACACACACACACACACAATCTCTCTTTCTCACACACACACACACATACACAATCTCTCGCTCTCTCTCTCTCTCTCACACACACACAGACACACACACACACACACACACACACACACAATCTCTTTCTGTTTTCTTTCACTAACACACACACACAATCTCTCTTTCACACACACACACAAACACATAATCTCTCTCTCTCTCTCTCTCTCTCTCTCTCTCTCTCTCTCTCTCTCTCTCTCTCTCACACACACGCACACACACAATCTCTCTCTCTCTCTCTCTCTCACACACACACATACACACACACACACACACACACAATCTCTCTTTCACACACACACACACACACACACACACACACACACAATCTCTCTTTCTCACACACACACACAAATACACAATCTCGCTCTCTCTCTCTCTTTCTCTCTCTCACACACACACATGCACACACACAATCTCTCTCTCTCTCTCTCTCTCTCTCTCACACACACACACAGACAGACACACACACACACACACACACACAATCTCTTTCGTTTTCTTTCACTAACACACACACAATCTCTCTTTCTCACACACACACAAACACACAATCTCTCGCTCTCTTTCTCTCTCTCTCTCTCACACACACACATGCACACACACACAATCTCTCTCTCTCTCTCTCTCTCTCACACACACACACACACACACACACACACACACACACACACAATCTCTCTCACTCACAAAAAGGACTGCTTACTTTTGCACAAGTGATGTGTTCTAAACATTACTCGAGCCCTGCACAATTCACTCAGCACATCAGTGGAAATGCACAATCCCACATCCAGCACATTTCCTCATTTCAAATCATAATTAAACTAAATTGTATTTGGGGTTTAAAGAAAGAAGAGGTGGAACTGCATCACTTCAGCATTTGGAACAAGACCGGTGAGTGAATGTATGACAAGTGTTTCTTGAGCTTTCAGGTCTTGCAATTATAGACAATGTTGTTAAGTTTCAGTGCCGGAGTGTTTCTGGGAATTTGGAATGCCAGTGTGTGAAATGGTTGCAAAGTGAAAATGAAGGTGTCGAAGGCATTTGGAACACAATCTACCAACGCAGAAGTGACGAAGTCACCACATGAACCACACAGTCTACCAATATGAAAGTGAAAATAAAGAGGGCATCTGAAGTGGTTAAACAAGTGAAGAGAGCAAGTGTACAGCAATTTTAGTGAGTGAAACACTCCCTCACATACTCATTCACTCTACCCAACAGATTAATCTTACTAGGGTTACAGAGAGACTTGTGGCCTGAATGAAGTGCTTTCCAGGCAACTGGAGCACAACCAGTTGGCACAGAATTAAAAAAAAATCTACAAAGAATGTAAATGAGTGGTTAAGCATTTAAAACACGACCTGAGAACTGAGACAGGATGTATAAGTGAAGCAGGACGAGGTGTTTGGAACACAACCAGTTGACAAATAAAAAAAGCAAGAGCAAATTTTTAAGATGTTTGGAATCCAAGCAGAGTCACATAGCAGACATTCGGAACACAACCGACTGAGGGAACACTTACAGTGTGCCAGTGAGACATTCGGAAATATTTGGAACCGATCCGGCTGACAAACGCATGAGAAGTCGTGTATGTCTAGGAGTGGTCCGAAACGATTTTCAGGAATTTGAGACACAGCCGACCAACACCAACATGGGAAAATATGACATGGTTAGGCATTTGAGACATAACCATCACACAAGGAAGTGTGTGTGTGTGTGTGTGTGTGTGTGTGTGTGTGTGTGTGTGTAGGACTTAGGTATATGTTTGCCTGTGCATTTGAAAAATATGAAAAACAACCGGTGGAAATAGAGGCGAGCCAGCAAGTGTTCAAATGTTTTGGCAGGCATTTGGAACATAGCCACAAGTGTCGAACGACAACGGTGTTGTGATTACAGATGTTTGGAGCACAACTGTCCAAAATTGTAAATGAGCAGTCAGGGAATAAAGATAACTTTTTTCTTTATTCGTTTTTTTTCCCAGGCTTAAAAATAATAAAAAGAGTGGTATGCAAAATGTGAGGGTAGATGAAGCTGGAAAGAAATGAAAGGAGAGAGAATGAGAGAGAGAGGGGGGGGCAAGGAAAACCAATGCCCTTTCCTGCAGCTAAATTAACAGGAATCATGTGGAAAACAATTTGAGCAGGGATGGAGGGAGGGAGCGAAGGAGGGAGCCATTAAAATGAGCCTGAGGCTATGGACAGCACCCAATACCACTAAAGCTTCTCTCGCCGTGGACGTGGAGGCAGCCTTCCAGGCAAAACGAGCTCTGTTCTATAGCTACAATTAAAATCAACCTGACTGCCAAAAAATAGAGAGAAAATAGAGAGAGAGGAAAAAACGGGGAGAGGGAGGGATGGAGGCAAAAACACGGAACATCAAAGACAGATTGAAATGTGTAGTCAGTAATAAGAGCGGTCCAGTCGCCCCGCGGTGCTCCACGCTCCCCTCCTTAATGAGAAATTTTGACCTCTGGTTTGTAAGTTAAACTTGGTAATCTTGGTTAATGAAGTAAATCAATCCCAACTCGGAGTGCGCACGTTTTTCTCGGCCGCTCCGTCTCTCCTCCTGCTCCCAAACTATCCCCTCCCACCATGGGCCAGAGTAAATGACCAAACTCAGTCAGAGAAACAGGAAGACCACGGGCTGTGGTGTGTGTGTGTGTGTGTGTGTGTGTGTGTCTGTGTCTGAGAGTGAGAGTGTGTGTGTGTGTGTGTGTGTGTGTGTGTGAGAGAGAGAGAGAGAGAGAGATGATACGAGATGGTGCATGCCATCATGTTTGAGGTTGTGTATATTGTTGAGATTGTCTGCGATGGTGATGGTGATGGTGACATGTCACAGTATCTTATTTTAAGCTCTCAGGAAGCTTTGGGAAATTCACTTTGATAATTAACTAAAATATTTTCATTCTAACTGACCTCTTCAGAAACATACTTGGATTTTTTTATATGACAAATCTGGGTTGCCAGTTTAACGTCACTTTTGTGCTCCTGAGGAGAGCAAAGCGATACGTTTACCACTGGTTTAGCTTCTGGAGCTGCTGGATAGACGTCAAATTGGATATTTCACAGTCTTTTTGGGCTCCACTCTGAATTTTCTGAGCCCTATAGATGGATGGCTTTACTGGGCTGTGAACTCCATCCATCCAGTGATTTAACCCATACCTGGGGTTTCGTTGTTGAGAGTCCAGGGCAGGGCGTGCCCACATATTGAAGGGCCTATAGGACTTATCTCTGGGCCCAAGCTCCTCTGAGATCCCCAACTGTTTAGCCTGAGGCCTCAAGATACCCAGTTAATATTTTGTGCCAGAAACATGCCCAGCAGAAGACTTGGCAATGAAGCGGCTATGTACTGTCAGGGGAGACTCATGCTCTCGGATAGGCACGACTCCATTTTTGCCTAGGAATGGATTTGGCTTGACAGCAACAGCAGCTGAAAAGGACAGGATGCAAGTAGTACGTAGTAAGTCTACTACTGCACTAGATGTACACACCATTCATTTTGGGGAACACACCAGACTTGCTCAGTAATAATAATAATAATAATAATAATAATAATAATAATGATAGTAATCTAATCGTCTGGCCGACAGTTGAACGACGGATTCAGGAGGATGAGGTTTTCATCCAGGCCACAGAGCTCTTGACCAGCTGTGTACTCTCTACGGGATCCTAGAGGGGGCATGGGACTTGGCCCAACCTATCCATATGTGCTTTGTGTACTTGGAGAAGGCTTTAAACCGTGTCCTTTGGGCTATCTTGTGGGATGTGCTCCGGGAATATGGTATACCGGCCCCGTTGCTATGGGTTGTTTGATCTTTGTAATGCTGGAGTCAGAGCATGAGTCGCATTGGTAACATATCAAATCCGTTCACAGTGGGGGTTGAACTCCGCCAGCGCTGTTCTTAGGATTGCATGGAGGCTGGAGCCTTTCTCCCCCAACACCAGCAAAAGGCATGATATACTTTGAATAGCCTGCCATCCCATCTCAGTGCCAACGCACAAAACCAGTCACACCAATCACACCTAGGGTCAATTCGGAACAGCCATTTCACCCAATGTGCATCTCTTTGAACTGTGGGAGGAAATCAGTATACTCGGAGGAAACACACACAAGCTCAGGCAGAACATCCAAACTCCGCACAGAAATGCACGAGCCCGGGACTTGTACCCAGGACCTTCTTGCTGCGAGGGGGGTGTGCTAATCACTACGCCACTGTTCTACCTGCAGAGCACTATAGTCGTGTGCCAACCAAAATGGCAGCCATGTTGCTGTGTTGATGCTGATTGGCTGTTAGGTATCATTGTCTTGCATGATGATGATAAGCAATTTAAAAAATGAACAGATTTATTATTGTTAACAAAAAAAAAGAGGCTCATAAAGCACCACTCACACAGAATCAGACTTGCAGGTAAATAAATGTTCTTGTAGCAACCACCAAAAATAGAAGCTTTACACAACATGAACTTGTTAAACAAATAGCAAACGAAGCTCAATTGCTGCTATGTATTAATAATACAGAGATCCCTGACTTTCCGCGGTTAATTGGGCCGAGATCCCCCCGCGACCACCGAATTCCGTGAAGTAGGCTCAACACCCCCCCCCCTTCCCCCCGCGACTGACGTATATGAAAATATAAATGTGTATATGATATCAATAAATACATATTCAATGCTATAACTGCTTGTAATAACAATTAAACATTCTAAATAATGCATAAGATGTAAATAAAATATAAATACACGCACACACATACAGAGGCACGCGCACACAGATGCGCATCTCACATAAAAATGTAAGTAGTTTATATTGGGGGGTTGGATTGTTTTTTAGTTTTTTTTTGTTTGGGTTTTTTTTTTTTTTTTTTGGTACTTGGCCTTGTTTTTGCAGCATTTTCCTGAACTTTCCCCCCTATTTTTCCTTAATTTACTTATGTTTTAATTCGATTAATATTAAAAAAACAAAAACCGCGATGCACTGAAGCCACATGAATTGAAGCGCGAAATAGCGAGGGATCCCTGCATATTAAAGTTTGTGTTTTACGCTGCCTTTGTTTCTCAAGCACCACTCCTGATTGCAGCAGTAGGTTCGAATCCCTCTACAGACTGCTGTAGTGACCACAGTGGCAAAGTAGCAGATCTGAAGGAAATGTGTAAGCTTCTGTTACTCTGTAGATGTTACTTTTGATCTACTGTGACCTGCACATTGTGTTTAACTACAGAATTATATTCAAATAATTATTTTACACTTTTACTGCAATGGTAAAGAACGGTGTCATATAAACAACACTTGAGCACAAATGTAATCCTCGTAGTTCATGGATAAGACCCCGACCCCTTTAAAAGAGGACACAAGATTCTCATGTACAGGTTCAAAGACAGAAACGAAGCATCAGGATACCATCTCTTCTTGCTTTTGTGGTCGGAATACACTACCAGGCTAAAATTTTTGGACACCCCTACATACCTGTCAACCCTAGGCCGTTGGCGATCTTACAAATGGCTACTTATGCCCTTACAAAATAGCAAATAATCTTACGCGTCTTATTATCGCGTGCAGTATGAAACAAAAATTTAACTCTATTTTTAATATAATATGAATTTATTGGTAATGTTGTAACATATAACCTGGTGTAATCAAATAAAAGAGTAATATCTTCAGCTGCATGATTAAGAAAATTTAACAGTGATCTTTATTATAACTATATGTAGCACTTTTGGCACTTTCAATCATTTCTTTTGATGGCTTCACTTCATGGCACTTGAGCTCGCAATTAAGTTTGACTTGAAGGTAATTTGTAAGTGTGTCCACTCCAAGAGATTTCCTGTACTCCGTGTTGATCTTTCGGACATGTGAAAATGCACGTTCACTGTCTGCATTGCTGTGTGGTAGACAAAGGAGACTTGAAAACAATACCTTCATCTGTGGGAACCTGATGTGTCCAAGAGGAGTGACTTGTTTCAAAATATTGGCCCAGTATTTGTCACAGTCCCCAGAGTCCATTTCTGTAGTCATGTCCATCACCAAGAACTGGTAATCATCCCATTCCTCTTTGAGTTGCTCTTCATCCACATACACTGAAAGAGACCTGTTCAGTGACACAACATGGGTATAGTCACACTGTTTTTGGGTTCCAGCACTACCAAGTCTTTCAAAATGCTGTCTTCAAAAGGAAATTTATCAATCATCTTTTTGACAACAGCTTCATAAAAGCCTCTAACAGCCTCGAAGAATTTTGTTGTTGTTGCAGGGGGAATGGTGTCATCTTCTCTCAAGGTCTTCCGGGCTGCCATTCTGGTAGATGGCGTCCGTGGGCATTAGTTTCCCTTTTCTTTTTAGCTGTTCCATCCATATTGTTATCACGTTTGTATCAACTGTATCCACTGCGAGTCACGAAAACTAACTGGGAATGATGGCGGAAGTGAAAGTGCGGTCACGTGGTCGGAAAGAGCAGACGATAGCAAACGATAAACGCAACGCGCGATTCTCGCGAGAAAACGGCTACAGACCAATTCGGCGTATCGTCTCTTTACCGAAACGGTGACACAAAAAACGGAGTTAAAAAAAAAGACGAAATGATCGAAAAACGTACAGATTTCGGACGTACGGCGTACACATTTAAAAATCAGTGCTCACTTGTACAAATTACGCCAAAACCGTACAACTTGACAGGTATGCCCCTATCCTTTACCTTTATCAAAATGTAAGCAGTTTAATTTCAACCAATTAACTGAAAAGGAAAGAAGGATGAATTAGAAGAAACCAACAAGGCAGTATGTTTCAAGTCATGGCACAGTCTCCAGACCTAAATCCCATCATGCTGGACTGGCATGAAGTGGACAGAAGGGTGAAGGGAAAATAATTTATTATTATTATTAATAATAATAATTATTATAATAATTATAATAACTGATCCTAAGATCAGGGATTCAAGCCCCACTGTCAACTGTTGTCACTGCTGTCCTCCCAGTGCAGCTAACTGGGTTATCAAAGGCCGGCCATGTCTCTCACTGTCTATGGTGAGAGGCTGTAAAAGAAACATTGCTGACTTTTGTCAAGAGGAGCTGCATAGCTGTCAGTGTTTTTCTGCCCTGTGATGGCCTGGTGAGCTGTCCAGCATGTACTCTGCCCTTGCCAAGAGTCGGCTGAGGTGGGCACCAGCCTCCCCGTGACCCTAATTAGGATTAAGCAGTTCAGAAAATGAATGAAATAAATACAGTAATAATAATAATAATAATAATAATAATAATAGTAATAATAATCCCTGCGATGGCCTGGCGAGCTGTCCAGGGTGTACCCTGACAGAATTGGCTTAGATGGGCGCTAGCCTTCCCACGACACTTATTATGATTAAGTGGCGTATAAAATGAATGAAATTAACAATTATTATCACTGCCCCCCCCCCCCCCCCCCCACACACACACACACACAGTGCAGCTAACTGGGTTATCAAAGGCTAGCCATGTCTCTCACTGTCTATGGTGTGAGGCTGTAAAAGAACCATTGCTGACTTTCAACAAGAGAAGCTGCATAGCTGTCAGCATGTTTCCGCCCTGCAATGGCCTGGCAAGCTGTCCAGGGTGTACTCTGCCCTTGCCTGGAGTCAGCTGGTATGGGTGCCAGCCTCCCTGCGACCCTTATTAGGGTTAAGCAATTACAAGAAATTAATGAATGAATGCATGTTAGCACGGTTGCCTCAAAGCAAGAAGGTCCTGGGTTCAATTCCCAGCTTGGGCGTTTCTGTGTGAAGTTTGCATGTTCTCCTCGTGCTTACATGAGTTTCCTCCGGGTACTTCGGTTTCCTCCCACAGTCAAAAAACATGCACAGTGTTGTTTTTTAATTGCCTGTTCCAAATCACCCCAAGGTGTGAATGTCAGTATAAATGGTTGTGTGAGTGTTTGCCCTGTGATGGCCTGGTGATCTGTCCAGGGTGTACCCCACCATCACCCAGAGTTGGCTGAGATGGGCACCAGCTTCCCCATAACTCTAATTAGGATTATGTGGTTCAGAAAATGAATGAATGAATAATAATAATAATAATAAAATGTAAGTCATGTGGTCATTTATATTTGAATGTATTTTAAAGTTTTCTTTCAATAAAACATTACTGAATACCTCTTGCAAAACATTTGACAGTCCGATTGCATGTTGTGTGTGAGTGTGTGTATTATGAGTTGTGTTTTTGAGCTGATTCAGTGACTCGGGGCGTTTTTGATGGTTAAAAAAAAAATAAAAGCTATGTGTCCTTGGTTTTGAGAGCTTAAGAAGGCGTTTGGGTCAATGTCACATTTTATTAGTGTTCTTACAGTTTAGGGTAAAACCTGACAGGAAACTCTATGGATTCACACACACACACACACACACACACACACACAAGTATTATTAATGCATAGATTAAAAGCATCAGCGTGGTGAAGAGTGAATTTCCTCAGAAATCACACATTTCTGCAGAGACTGGAGGGGAGAAGCTCGGTTCCGTTCCTCACACTGTTCTCTGTACCTTTATGAATTCTCAAAATGTATGAATTTCTCAAAAGCACTGCTGTGAAATTTCTCCCAAATATCCAATTATCCCAATGTGGATTGATGTCTTGAGACTTTGGGAGGAAACCAGAGTTCCTGAATGCAAACTCCGTAAAAGAAACGCCCCCGCCAGGCATGGGGCTTGAACCGAGGACCTTCGTGCTGTGAGGTGGAAATGTGAGCTACTGCATCACCATGCTGTACAGTTTCATCAAATTTTATAATTTAATTACAGCAGCACTTACAGCTGAATCTAGACAAAGGCAGGGGACATCCTGAACATTGCACCAATCTATCACACACACACACACACACACACACACAATCTCTCTTTCCGGGAGTACCGGGAGACACCCATGGAAGTACGGAGAGACCATGGAACTCCATACAGAAACACACTCGCCAAGCTCCGGGACCTTCTTGCTGTGAGTTGAATATGTTAATCACAATGCCACCGTGCCCCCTGCACGGGCCTCAATGCATCAATCCAAAGTGTCCTGAAAGATAAAATAACATGGATGTGTCCTCCACTCCTACTGCATAAGGAATTCTAATTCATAGATTTAACAGTCACTCATTTCTGTATGGAGTTCACAGGTTCTCCCCACGCTTGTGGGGGTTTCCTCCAGATACTCCGGGTTCAGTGCAAGGACCTGCACGTTCGACTCATTGACTTTTTCGAATTGCTCCCTAGTGTGTGTGTGTGTGTGTGTGTGTGTGTGTGTGTGTGTGTAAGTAAATGGTTGTGTGCGTGTTGCCTTACAATGATCTGGTGAGCTGTTCAGGGTATACTCTGCCTTCGCCCAGTGTCAGCTGAGATAGGCTCCAGTCTCCCCACGACCCCAATTAGATTAACCAGATCAGCAAATGAGTGAGTGATCAGTGAGTGATATTTGGAGCATTATACAGATACAGATAAACAGAGGCATTGCTTTACTCACCTTGCTTTCATATTTAAACTAACAAGGACAGAGCAGTCAGATGTGATTGAACAGGTTTATAGTGTGCATATTTTTTTTCTCTGTTTAATTATCACTTAAAATTAATTCTAGAAAATTAAGCTGAAATGTATGAAAGGGTCTCAGAAGAGTATCAGCATCTCTCAATCTCTCTCTCTCTCTCTCTCTCTCTCTCTCTCTCTCTGTGTCCTGAGGCAGTGGTGTGGAAGGTTCTGGAAGCCGGCACGTCACACGGGAAATGGGCTCTTAGTGTTTTTAGTTTCCCCCGTGCTCATGTAGAGCACTTGGCCTGCGGCTCGGCCCGAACAATAGCTCTGTGTGTGTGTGTGTGTGTGTGTGTGTGTGTGTGTGTGTGTGTGTGTGTGTGTGAGAGGCCTGGAGGGCGGCCATTTTCTGGAGGTGTATGTGTGTCTGTGTGTGTGTGTGTGTGTGTGTGTGTGTGTGTGTGTGTGTGTGCTGCTTTAATGAAGCCTAGCAGCACCGCCATTACACCAACAGCAGAACACACACCATTCTGTAATACACTCTGCTGGTGGATTGCTGCAGAAGAAAATTAAGCGTTTTCATTGTTTCATATAACATTTCCATGCGCGAGACTCTGATTTTTCGCTAAATATATGTACATAATCATGGATTTGTACTAGGCTAATATTTTAGCAGCGGAGTTTAGATTAGACGCCTCAAATATTAGCATATTTATGCAGAACCGCAGATTTTTTTTTTTTTTGGGTCTTATTACAGCCTGTGAAACTTTGCCCTGAAATAATGGTTAAATATACAGTTTTGACAACAAAGTCAAGCCCCAGGCACTTGGAAGATACCAATCTTAAAGAAATTAATTACCTCCCTTGTTAATCTTGATATAATTAAGTTTGTGAAGAAAGAAAGCCGCTGCAGATTTTCGTTTGTCGCAAAGTTGGTACTGCAGAGACGCTGCAGTAACCAGGGCCGGCTTTCTCGATCGCGCTGGCTTCAACCTACACATTCATTATGAAGAGAAAACTTGGAGGGGCTCAGAGTTGCTGCAGTACACAATACTTTTATACACATTGTCAATATTGTAATATTTTGAATGACAAATGTGCTGTAGACACTGTGCATGTTGCTTTGGTTCTCTGAACAGACAGGTGTCATGGTGATATTTTGAAAGATCCTTATCCCCTTGAACCTACCAGAAAGTGTCAGTGGGTCTGTACTAGATGTCGGATCATACAGGACCCAGTCGATGACTTGACCGTTTTTCTTTACATGAGCAAATAAGGCGTACACTACTGGTTTGAAACCACAATAGATAGAAAGCAGATATACATTAATTCATTCAGTTATCTTTAGTAACTGCTGAATCCTAGTTAGAACGTCCAGCTGAAATTAGTTCTATGTTTATATTTTGTGACAAACAACCATAGTCGCATTATAATCATAATATCTAGATTATATAAATGTAGGCACTGCCTAAAAGCAGAGGCACGACTGCCACAAGTGTGCCTCTGTCCATCCAGCAGTATGAATGTGTACCAGTGAAAAACATTGGGGCTCTGGAGTGGCGCATCGACAAGGTACTATTAACCCGGACATCACAAGTTAGAATCTGGTTTAAAGCACACAGCCGTCCATGGCCGGGAGTCCATGGGAGCTAATTGGCTGAGCTTTCACGGGAGAGCGGGATGGCATACGCTTGCTTCCCTGTCACTCACAGCAGTTGCGAGCCAATCATGGGTGTCTGTGAGCTCATTTGTACGAGGGAGCGGATAGCGCATTCCCTCTGAGTGTGTTAGACGACCGCAAAATACGCATGCACAGCAGTTTGAAAAGAGGCGGGCGGCTAGTATCGCATGTCACGGAGGGGGCGTGTATATGCTTTCGACCTTCCTTGGTCAGTAATGGTCATGTGATAGGGAAGGTAATACCTAATGGGTGGTAATTGGATGCAACTAAATTAGGAAGAAAATGGGAAAATAAAAAAAAAACTCAAAACACTGAGAAGGTAACCTGCGATGTGCTGGGTCCCATCCAGGAGGAGTTAAACTCCTAGTCGCTTCACAGTAAAGAATCCAGTCATAAGCTCCCGCCTGATTAGCCAGTAGGCTCAGGTGTGAAAAGCCCAACAAACTTGCCTACCTAAACGCAGAGCTGTCGATAGACGTCTGTATTGATAGATGTTTGATGTTGGTAGTATAAAAGTAACGTGGCTTCTTTAAGGGTTGAATGAATTTTAACCCAGGAGGAAATCAATCAATCAATCAATCAATCAATCAATCAATCAATCATTCTCCCTGCATTTTCCAACAACAGTCTAGCGAGGCAGGAAAGGTTAACATTGAGATTTCTTTTTACCTCGTTTCTCTAGCCCATTTCTTTCACTAGTATCACTTATTACTTTAGTCATTCGTTTAACGAGTTCATATTCCGTACTGCTGTTTAACAAACAAAAAACCTAAATGTATAAAATGAAGGAATTTGGTGAGTGAGTAATAGCTGCAGTATTCAGTACGCATAAGAGTGTTTTTTTTTTTTTTTCCTTACGATCTTAGTATGTGCAATGCATAAATAAGTCAAACTTAAGATGTGACAGTGATTTAAATTTTACCAGTAATATTTCTATTAGTTCTTGGGCAGAAGATATGAGTGTCAATGCAGGTGAAAATGGCTTTATTCAAATAGCTTGAACTATAAACCAGACAATGATTTGTGAAAATACAGGCAGTGGTCAGGCGATGAGCAGAGCACATGAAGTGGACACGACAAACAGCAAAATCAGGATCAGAAAAACTGATGGACAATATCAATATAATAGCTTGGTATTGGTCCAGATCCTAAAACTTTACAATGAGAACAGACAGAACAGATTGGTGAGAATTTCTTTGCGGTTTGCCAGAATGCAACTATCATAACTATGCATCTTTCATTATAGGTACAGTACCGAATAATTCACAGTGCCGAGTCAAATATCTTTGTTTAATTGGGAGGCCATGCTGTTTTGTTCTGGAGCTGATAGGCACATAGGCCACGCCTCTGTTACACCCTTAAGTTATTTTACTCGTTATGTTACTGTCTGTACGCTCCTCTGCAGCTCTGCTCTGGCGTTGTGGTTGTTTAGATGCAGCGTTGAAATCTGCTCAGTATAACTTGACTTGAAATTGAATATGACTTCATGTCTGTTATAATTTCAGCTCAGGATTCACTTTCCACAGTTACAACATGCAGCCTCGTGTTCCTTCCATCTCACTGGTGTAATTCTGTGTGATGGGTTCGAGCAGCTCTGTATCGTGACATTACTGCAGCGCTGTTGGATTTCGTGTTACTATTTATTAAAGTTTGCCTCTTTTTTTGGGTTTTATTATTTTTCGTCGGCTGCGTTCTGCTGCCGGAAAAGGTTGATGCCTGGGGGCAAATCCAAGTGAAAATGCTGCAAATGATATTTCATTAGGAGCTGGCAGAACAGAGGGGAAATTGGAGACATTGAAATGTATAGGGTAGGCAAAATAAAAATGGCGACAGAACTGCCAACATAAACAGTACTGATCTGCTTTGCAATGCACTGATTTGATTTTTTTCCCTTGACACATGAAAAATGAGGCTCAAGTCGAGGGAAATTCAGTGCCTGGAGTGCAATTTAGATCTTCTTTCCAGAACACTGGGAGAAGGGAAACTGAATAACGTGTATGTTATAACCTATAGGTATGAATGTAAACTAAGGCATGTATAGATTTTTCACAGCTAATGACATTCCATTTTAAAATACTGCAATGAAGCTAAAACAACAGAAAAAAAATGAGGATTGATGGTTTGTTTAAATCAAGGAAAAAATTTAAATGTATTTAAGGTTTTTTCTTGCTTGTTTCTAAAGCTCATAAGCTGTTGTATATTGTCAGTCGTGTATTGTAATGAAAACATCATGTGTCGCATTTCTTCCTTTTCTTATTCTTTTCACATTTCATATGACCAGCCAATAAATTTATTAATATAATATTAGAATATTATAACAACGTCGGTGTGATATTTTATGATTAAAAAACATTATTCTGAGTGGATTAGGCTTTAATAGTTTAATAGTTTGTCAGAGCCACTTTGAGCCTGCAAGATCATCATCACACTTTTGAATGGAAATTAAAGCATTAAAATCTTGTTTAGTTTGTTTTTCTTAGGTGATTGAATAGTATGCACTAAAATCTTGACAGAATATTTTTATATCCAAAATAAATGAACAAGATGAACAGATGCCATTGGCTACATATTGCTTAGATCACTTGACTTGCCTCTGTCATAGTTAAAATATGTAAATATAAAATATAAAATCTTGCTTTAGTTTGCATTTCTTTGTTTCCATGTAGCATATACAGTACATACACTCTTACATAGAGTGTGTTACTGCCAGTACGGAGTTCTGTACCTGCTCAAGCGCTTGGAACTCACCCACATTCATCATGATTTAAAATAAATATAAATAAATAATATTTTTGTTTTAGTGTTTTTTTCGCCTTTATTCCCATGCAGTATAAATACAGTAATGTACCTTAGTCTCAGTGGATACTAGGAACTGAAAAATAAATACTGTTCAGTGATATCCACCACTCATTCACTGCATAATTGTTAAATAAGTTCTGCCGCTGTTTAAAAAAAACAACAAGAAGGCTCAGATAGCTCAATAGTTCCGAGATGTCCAGCACAGTCCCCCCGGGCGTCTTAATAACAGGTAGGAATACGGTAACATAAACACTTGTGGAGTTCGTCTTTAGATGTGAATATGTTTTTGAATTATAGCATTATAAAGAAAAAATATAAGAGTCATAAGCAAATAAAGGAATCTGGATGTTCAGATATTATACATGGGAAAATATTTCAATTTCCCACGAGGAAGTTTCTGTTTAAATCATTTTGAAACAGTTGCTGAATAATTATGATTGGCTGCTGTGCACTGCTGTGAAAGTCCATGTTCTCACAATTATAATTTTTTTTAAACATGAATTTCAGTTTCATTAAAGTGTGCAGTGCAGCCTGAAACATTCCCAGTCCCGAGAATGACTTTAATCTTTAAGCCTCTCCGTGTTTTTTTCCACTTGAGAAGAGGACGATTATGAGGAAGGACACCTGTTTGCAGATGTTCTGGCTTCAGGTGGAGTCTAATCGAGTTTCTGTTTAAGGCACAGCGAGGTGCCTTTTTTTTAAACCCCTGAGAGTAAACGGAAATATAATCACTTCCTGGTAATATAATTGAAACATGCTGAAATGACTGTGCAAGAAGAGTTTTGGAAGTAAACAATTAAGCTGTAATAATGTGTCTACATGCAGTTTAAACTCAAAGTCTGAGTCCATGACCAGAAACGAATGTATTTTATTGATGATCAAAAAGTGATGAAAATCTATCGACCGAGTGGATGTTTTTTATAGTTTATATTTACATATTTGAACCATGAATTTAAATATGTAAATATAGGTTCAGGCGGGTGAGGTGAGTGTAGTGCTAAGCTAAGTAGCTCACGGTGTCTGTTTAGCCTATACATAGAGTTACATACAATACATAAACATGAGTAAAATATGCTCTATAGACATGTTCCAGTATATGCTACACAGAAACACTATTAAAAATCTGATTTTACCCCTCCTGGGTTTATAATGCAAAAGTATATAGTTATCTTACTAATCATTTTAATCCCTGGTGAGAACTCTTGAAACCATTGAAGTTTCTTCATCAAACTTGGCGGTTAAATTTACTAGTCAATGTAGTTGTGCTATTTTGATATTTTGGAATTTCCACCATTAATATTTTCTTCATGTTTCCATGGAGATCAAGTTAACATGTAAGAATATCATGATGATTTGGGGGCAGCTGTAGCCTAATGGTTAGAAAAGTGGAATTGGGACTGAAAGGTCGTTGGTTCGATACCCGAACCAGCAAGATAAATGTGTGGTTGTGGAGGAGTGAGCAGCACCCTCCCTTCCTCCACATAAATGGCTGAAGTGCCCTTGAGCAGGGCACCTAACCCCCAACTGCTCTCCGGGTGCCTCCAATGTGTGCGGCAGCCCACTGCTCCGAGTGTATGTGTGCTCACCCTGAATGGGTTAAATTCTGAGGAAATAATTTCCCTTATGAATACAGCATATCAAAATCAAAAAATCAAATATGTGCATTTCCAGGCAAAAACTGAGTATCATGTATTGATCAGATTTGACAGTTATTTTAGTGAGGTTGTAGTTAGTTTTGCTTTTCAATATTTTCAAATTTTATATTTCCACAGCACCCAATTTTAAAATGTAAAAATATGCGTAGCAACTTCTTTATTACACGCCCCCAACGTATAAAGGGTGGTATAGTATCAGTATCTGTATCCGTCTGTCCTTCTGCTCATCTATCTGTCGGTTCATCCGCCCATGCATCCGTCCATTCGTCTGTACTCGTTCAGTTCCTTGACTCATAAACTGTTTGAAAATTTTCCATCAAAATTTCGAGTTACTTGTACTAGGCAGCGTTGTTGTGCCCATTAATCTTTTGGGATTTCTGCAATTTATTTACAGGTAGTGTCCGACTTATGACCTGCACGAATTTACGACCAGTCATTTCTAAAAAAATGAATAATAAATTAATAAATAGCTTATATACTTGTGTATTATGTATGTGAATATCATCAGTCTAGCCGAGCTAATTCTAACCTATTTGTGTGGAATAAAATGGGCCCATGTACATGTATTTGTGTGTGTGTGTGTGTGTGTGTGTGTGTGTGTGTGTGTGTGTGTGTGTGTGTGTGTGTACATATATACACACACACATTTATTTATTTATATATATATATATATATATATATATATATATATATATATATATATATATATCCTGTACTCTTCCTCTTTCTATCATCTGAGCTAAACAATGGCTCTGATGCTCTGGAGTCGACTCTGGATTCTTTGAACCATGAACTGATTCACGAGAAGTGACGTCCTTTTTAAAGTGACGCATTGAAAATACATGTACACTGCTCCTTCTTCTCCTCCGCCTTCGCCTCCTAAAATATATTAATGTCCAAAGAAGGGTAAAAAGATTGCAAACAAAATTTTGACACAAACTTGTAGAAAGGTTCCGTATACAGTACATACTAGTAATAATACATGTACAGACCCGACTTGCGTCCAAACCATCTTACAAGTTGTTGGTCAGAACCGAATGCGGTAGTAAGTCGGACACTACCTGTATTTATTATGTGGAGGCCATGGGTATCCGCTACCTCCTGATGATTCTTGTTATTATCTTGTTTATTCATTTATTTATTTGTTTTTCCAATGTGATAATGATTATACCACTTGCTCCGAATGATCATGTGAATCTGTCCATCATTTTTATTCAAGCATTAGCTCCTAAGTTTTTTAATCTAGACCTAAAAAGAGCAGACCAATCAGATCACATGTTTCCCATGTAGTATAGATTAATACATCTTATTTATGTGAGGTTAATACACTCCAACATCTCGTATTAATTAAATATCACCTTAGTTACCACTGCCTGTATGTATTTTTTGTTATTGTTTCAGGAGACGGCATAGTGGGGTAATGTTTTTCATGTCTGCCTCGTAGCAAGAAAGTCCTGGGTTCGATTTCCAGCTCAGGTGTTTCTGTGTGGAGTTTGCAGGTTCATTCCACGCTTGCTTGTGTTTCCTCTGGGTACACCGATTTCCTCTCACAGTCCATAAAATATGCACAGTCGGTTAATTGGCTATTCCAAATTGCCTGTAGGTGTGAGTGTGAGTATGACTTATCTTGTGAGGGTTGGCTCTGTGATGGCCTGCTGGTGAGCTGTCCAGGGTGTACCCCGCACTTGCATAGAGTCGGCTGAGATGGGCACCAGCCTGCCTGCGACCCTAATTAAGATTAAGGTATCAGAAACTGAATGAATGATGGATTCTCTCAAGAGATAGTCAGCACTCTAGTATTTCTAATACAGTGGGGCCTCAGTACTCGACCATAATCCATTCTAGACGGCTGGTCGAATTCCGATTTGTTCGGATTTCGAATCCGCTTTTCCCATTACAAATAATGTAAATGGTCTTAATCCGTTCCGTTGTCTTTTTAACAGAACTTAACGGGACCATAACTCATACCATAGGTCTGCAAATTGAGTGAAAAAATTATTGAATACAGTACACTATGTCATGGTCTGTGTTGTGAGAGACTGGATTTGGCGGCTCTCTCTCTCTCTCTCTCTCTCTCTCTCTCTCTCTCTCTCTCTCTCTCTCTGCGCATTGGAGAGAGGTGTGGCTGTCACACGCGGGTGGAGCGCTAAACACACACCTGAGTCCACTTAATCACGGGCTATAACACGGGCTTGCAGCGTTCCTCCCGGTGCTAGAAGATTGTCCCTCTTTCCCTTGATCTCTCTGGCTCTCAGCTCCGTGCTCCACCAGTTCCCGCTTTAGTTTGATTTCCGTGTTTCTCCGCATTTCTAACCGTGACTACGATGGCCCCGTGCTCTAGTGCCTTAATAAAGCGCATCTGTTTCCATGTCCACTCTGTGTCCTGCATTTTTGGGTCCGGCTGAATTTTCCTGGCGTCACAGAATCTTCTAGCCCTTCTATGACACCAGGAACATTCAGCCGGACCCAAAAATGCAGGACACAGAGTGGAGATGGAAACGGATGCGCTTTACTGTTTACAGGGAAGGCACTAGAGCACAGGGAAATCGTAGTCACGGTTAGCGATGCGAAGGTACACGAAAATCATTAAACTACAACGGGAACTGGTGGAGCACGGAGCTGAGAGCCAGAGAGATCACGAGGAAGAGGGACAATCTTCTAGCACTGAGAGGAGCGCTCTGCTCGTCTTTATAGCCCGTGATTAAGTGGAATCAGGTGTTTATGTTTAACGCTCCACCTGAGTGTGACAGCCACGCCCCTCTCCAACGCACAGAGAGAGAGAGAGAGAATCAAAACCAGAATCTTTCACAATTCTCTAAAGTAAGCTAAGCCTCACACAAACTGAGGGTGTTTCATGATCTGACCTGCAAACATACACACTCAGGAGAAGGATGAAGAGAGAGAAACAGCATATCATGTCAAATCTTAATGGACGTGAATAGTATTGTATTACTGTTTTGCCTCAAACTCTTTGCCTTTTATCTTCTCTCTCATTCATTCATTTGCATGATTGCTTTATACTAGTTTGGTTGTCAGGAGACTGGAGCCTATCTCAGCCGACACTGGGCAAAAGTGGGATACACCATGAACAGCAAGCTGGACTACTGCATAGCCAACACAGACAAACCCACGTACATTCACACCTAGGGCCAATTTGCAACAGCCCCTACAGCTTAATCTGTCTGTCTTTGTACTGCTGTAGGAAACTCACGCAGACATGATGAGAGCTTGCAAACTCCACACAGAAACATCCTGGCTGAGCCCAGAACTAGAACCCAGGGCCTTCTTGCCGTGAGGCAACAGTGCCACCCTTACCTGTTATCTTCTCATGATACAGGGGTCACCAACATGGTGCCCGCGGGCACCAGGTTGCCCACAAGGACAACATGAGTAGCCCGTGGGCTTGCTCA
The DNA here is from genome assembly GCA_024760905.1 of Plotosus lineatus. Classification (NCBI taxonomy): domain Eukaryota; kingdom Metazoa; phylum Chordata; class Actinopteri; order Siluriformes; family Plotosidae; genus Plotosus; species Plotosus lineatus. The sequence goes on from CM045739.1 coordinate 23,532,815, forward strand.
CTGCTATTTTTACAACAGGCCCATGGCTCCATAGCGCCACTCTCCATTGAATTGCATCTAAATTTTGTTTTTTTTTTGCTATTTTTTTTTAAAAAAACCACATCAATATCTTAACATAGATGAATATCATTTTTATTAATAATAACATATAATTAAAGGTAAATCGAGCTAATTTGTTATTTCAGAAGTGTTTATCGACCTGATAGCCCTTCGCATTATTGGTACCCAAGAAGTAGCTCTCGGTTTCAAAAAGGTTGGTGACCCCTGTCATGATAATACGAACAATTAAATTAATTTATGGAGCATTTGTATTTCCAGTAGGAAAACAAAACAAAACAAAAAAACCCCAGCTGCTTTTGGAAAACAATTCATGTGTAATATGAATAATATGAAACGGGGTTATTTTTACTCCGAGCAGCTCGACCGAATGAGGAACTGGTGATGATGATCTTCGGAAACTGTGGTGTAGTATTTCATGATTTTAATATTATATCATTATTAGCACCCCCCAAATACTGATTCTATGCACCATTAAATTCCAATGTGCTGAATGTAATGCAACGTAGTAAACAGAATACTCTTCAGTTTAAATGATTCGGACCAGAATCGTTAAATATTCTATCCACGGACAGCCATATTTTGAAGAAGTGATATGAATGAGATATCCCTTCAGTCTGTGCAGTGTTTCTGGTGGTACTCTGATTCCTGTAGTGGCGTGAAAGTCAGTGTGAAATAATTAGGTCATACTCTCAGTTTTTAAACAGGGCTTAAAGGGACACTTTGGACCACTTAAGTTCCTGATTATGAATGAACCCGGTGTCGGGAAGTAGATTTCTCATCTCCGCTCATGTCCATTCACTGTTTTTGTGTAACAGTAAGACGTGTAGTATACAGTCTTCTTTCTGATTGCTGTATATGTCCATAAATCTGTAATTCTTATCCATCTGCTTTCTGGATCCTGTACCTGGGACTTCATACAGTGGTACCTGATTGGTAATATGTCACGCAACTGTAATGTCAAGGTTTTACCTTGTGCTACGAGCTCAATAACTCACCACAAGAATGTGGAAATGTCACTTTTCTTTTCTGAGAAGTCTTATATTCTGCATATTTGAATTTGTTTTGGACGGAAACACTAGGAGAGACAGCGGGAGAGAGCACGTTCCAGAGCATCTTTATACCGAAGAAGATTTCTATCGTGCTTTTCCCCCCAAACTGTATCCGGAATATAGTTCCTGCTTTGTTGTAGTACAGATTTAAACAGATACCCCCCTCCTCTCATTTTTATTTATTTGTGTGTGGAAAAAGGCAGCAAGGCTAAAATTAGCCGAAGAGAAGGGCTGAGAGTGAATAAACAGACGGGCCCATTAGCATGGATGGGTTATTGGCTTATTCGCCTCTTCTGAGGGCTGCCCATTAAAAGTGGTAATGTTCGCCTGCAGCCATGCCTCCAGGATCCGAAGGAGACCGGGGGAAGCGTATTTCACATGCATCAGACACCCGAATTAAATAGACCAATGTTCCCTAAAAAGACTGAAGTACATCTCTTTCTGATGTGCGTCTCAGGCAAAAAATTCATTGATCTTGGAATGTCCCTTGGCAATTATAAAATATTAAACCAAGTCACACTTTTTGGCTCAGCTTAATTTCTCTTGCTCTCTCTAACACACACGCACACACCCAGACACACGCGCACACTGTTCATTTCTTTTTTTACTTACTTTTGATCAATTTCAAAAAAGTTTGGAAGACTTTTTAATGGTGAAAGTGTTATGCAGCGGGGTGATGTTTGTACTGCCTGATTCCTGCACACTTGTTATAATTAGATGTATAGAGGTCATCAATAAGACTTTGATTTGTGATCCAATTTTGAGAAAGTTGCCCCGTGATGGCCTGGCAAGCTGTTCAGGGTGTACACTGCCCTCGCACAGAGTCAAATGAAATGGTCGCCAGCCTGCTTACGACCCTAATTAGGATTAAGTGGCTCATAAAATGAAAGAATGAATTGTGAGAAAGTGTGTAATCATTTGCTAATATAAAGGTTTTGACACTGCCTAAAAGCCGAGCAAGGTGAAAGGTGAATGGGAAAACGTTTTGATGACCAATTGCCATATAACCAACACGTGGTAACCGCCTCCTCCACAAAGTTTTCAGAATCAGGATACTTTATTTGTTTCAGAGGAAATTGTGAGTTTTGATATTGACAGACACTGTAATGCTATTGTGATACGGTTCCTTTAATGGAAACCCATTATCACCACAGAGTAACGAGATGCCATTCCTCTGAATAGGTTTTCTTCCGTAAGGACGTTATACGCGATTGAAACGTCATGTGAATCCTCAATGTGATTGGGTTAAAAGCCTTTCTATTCAAATGAGTAATGCATTGCATTGCAGTAACACTTTATTTTGCCAGCTAAAAACCTCCTCAAAAGTGCCTGCTGCATATGGTACATAGAATTCTGTTTACACTGTTAGAAAAGTGTTTTTATTTTATTTCATAAAAAATGATTATTTTAGTTGCAAGCTTGAAACAAGTAACAGTTTTGAGAGGCTCATAGACTAAAAGTTACCATCACTCATTGCCATTATGATACTTATATACCGGCAAGTGAGATTTTTGTGTATTTTGGTTTTGATATACTGTACTGTATTAATCCTGCAAGGGAAATTTTCACTCTGCAGCTAAGTCAAGCAAAGTGAAAACACACACACACACACACACACACACACACACTCACACACGTAGACAGTAAGCACACACCCACACATACTCGGAGCAGTGGGCCACCACACATTGTGCACCTGGAGAGCAGTTGATGAATAGGTACCTTGCTCAAGTGCACTTCAGCCTTGAACGTAGAGGAAAGGAAGGTGCTGCTCACACCCCCACCACCACACATTTTTCCTGCAGGTTCAGGAATCAAACCTTCATTCGTTTTCTGAACCACTTAATCCTAATTAGGGTAGTGGGGAGTCTGGCACCCATCCCAGCTGACTCTGGCCTAGGGCAGAGTGCACCCTGAACAGCTTGCCAGGCCATCGCAGGGCATAAACACGCTGACAGCTATGCAGCCTACTTTTGTCAAAAGTCAGCAGTGGTTCTTTTACATGCCTCACACCATAAACAGTGAGAGACATGGCCGGCCTTTGATAACCCAGTTTGCGGCACTGGGGGGGGGGAATCAAACTTACAGTTCCCAAAGATGCCCCTCTAACCATTAGGCCACGGTGGCCCCCAAGTATCACTACAGGGTTCCCACATGTACGTGTACAGACGGATGGACGGACATGTAGACATACTGTTCGCTACATAAAAAAAATCAGATTGATAACATTGTACGTATCCTTATTAACTTAATGGAATACAAAAAAAAAACTTCCAACAAAAAATAACTTTGTTAACAATTTTTTAGTCTTTAAACAAAAAGATTTAAAGTGCATCAATTTAAAAGTAAACCTTATTTAAACGAAATATTTTTTGACCAACAATGTGAACCATTCGATACTGAAAAATAAAATTAAATAAAATCAACAAATAATAAATTCAAATTGATCAGCAATATTAACTCAGGAGCACAATATATAAAACACTTGAACCTACAAAACAAAAATGAATAAAACAATTTGTATTATTTTGATCATTATTTTTTTTTTGTCAAAATGATTAAGTCCAGATTAATGGCTACAATGAGCACATTTCTCAATGCATAGCTTTTCGAAGCCGGGTTTAAAGCACGATATTGAACTCTCAGCTCCTGCTCAATGCTGAACTGGGACCTGGACTTATTTTCTCAGCAATGATGTCATCCAGCATGACGGAGACCGTGTCTGCTGAAGGTAGGATCAGTTCCTCTGTTGTGGGGTTTTCTGCACTGAGCAGTTTGGTACTCCACCTTATCTGGTGCTAACAGAGCTCGCCGGTTTGCTGGAGTAACATTCACAAAACGGGATGGTTGTTGGCAATATCTGGTACGTTTTCGTTGAAAAAAAAATCACGCGGTTCATCACATGATCGGGGTGTGATGGCTTTAAGTGACGTCTGAATTTATTTGGGTTCCAATGTTTTCCACCACAGTAAACACAGCGGTCTTTGTCGTCTCTCACTGAAGCACAGTGAAGCCGAGTGGTACATCCACTTCATCATATCTCCTCGACTTAGCTTTTTGGAGACTTTCGTTTCCCCTCATTGTCTCCGCCTCTCTCCGCCTCTCTTACCGTCCCTGTTAAACAATTTCCATGGTGGGTTTATTAACTTCACTTCTTATTTTACCTCTGGGCACACTCTGACAGTGAGGAAGCCACTGCCACCTGCTGTAGTGGATGTACACTTACACTTTATTCTAATGCGGAAAAAAAAAGCATGTTCCCTGAGGTCACATGCCCCAGGAGGGTGCGCCCCACTATTTGAGAACCACTGCTCTAAAAGAAACCCTGTCATATCTGACTTCTCGTATTTAAACAGCTCAAAAATCTGGTTTATTTTTGTGCATCAGTTTTTTACACGTTGCATTATTCAGTTATATTTACTGTAGAACTATTAAAAAATTACTTCAGAAGCTAGACCGAATTTTATTAAATTATGTACACCCATACTGTAGCTACATGGTACTAATATTGTATAAGGGCCATTTTATACAACATTAAGAGTTTGTAGTAGACAATCTAAACCAGAGAATCGTACACCTGCGCCTCTGATCCACTCTTTCTACTGACAGGTATAGAAGAAGCTCATTGACAAACTCTACAGAGTAACAGATGCGCTACACTCAGTAATTGTACATCTACAACTTTCAAACATGCACTGCATACAAATAAGTAAAGCTATGAGTTAGTTGGACCGTACTACTGGAAACTTGATGATATAAATATCTTTAAGGGTGTGGTCACGCTAGAGGTGCGGTAAAAAAGTGACTGATGTGAAAGCCAATTCGCCGCTGTCAGTTTTCATTCTCAAAATGTTCCAAAATTCGGTGCGTGGCATCACATTTTGGTCACCTGACTCATGACCTCAGCGCAACAAAATTCAAAAGTGATATTTCCAGTAATGTTGCAAAACGAGGTTCTGACGCGGAGTAGTTGCAAATTCTTAACAGTCCACACATTTCATGCATGAAAAGATCGACAAGTTGTCCTTTTGCTCACAATTTATTTATTTTTCATTTGCCAGAAAACCGACAAGTTGGAGATTTCCATAGGGTAAATTTGAGACTTGTACATATCTGCCATATTTCGAGTATTTTGCCTTAAACTAATAATGGCTGGAAAAATGCTCTGAGAACACAAAGCAAACAAATCTAATTGATTATTTTTTCTCCAATAACCAATTACTCACAACTCAGTTGCAAATCAGTCACAAATTGCCACATGATCTTATAGATGCCCTTCTTAAATATAGATATTTAAGTTGCAACATACTCATTTGATTGTGGTTACAAGACACCTTGGCACAAATTTCAAAATTCACAATAAATAAATAAATAAATAAATTTCTGTTAGTCGCTTTTCCGTCGTACCGCGAGTGTGATCAGCCCCGTCGTGACAGGGGACTGAGTCTATGCCATCAGCCAGTTAACTCTTGTGGCGCAGATAGCTGTGTCATAAACCCGGGCTCAAAAATCATGAGCTCTTGGGTGATAGCGTTGACACAACACTAGTCAGGGGCCCTTGATTATGACCAAGTTTGACAGATTAAAGTAAAAACCGGTGGCTCTGTCTTACTCTTCGGTTCATTTATTTATATTTCTGTTATGGTTTCGTTTTGCTTTTTTCCTCTAGATTAAAACTTGATAAAAATGAACTATGGAAATGATACGCTATGACCTTTGCAGTCGGCAAGTCTCATACCAATTTAGATAATGCTTGTCCCTGCTATCATCAATATACAGTAGGCCCCAGTTATTCGCGGGGGTTCGGTTCTGGCCCCTCCCACGAATCAAGATAATCAGCGAGTTCTGTACCAGGAAGTAAAACCCTATGTATCATATTATATGCGCTAAAATAGGCTTCTCTACATTCTATGGACAGTCTTACTCATTAATACAGTATTACTGTAGTAAAATGTAGTAATTAAGTAAAAACTGTTACATTTTGTACTGTGATTATTTATTGATAAAATTACACACACACACACACACACACACACACACATATATATATACATACATACATACAGTCGGCCCCCTACTTATGAAGACCTCTGGGTACGAAATCCCTGGGTTACGAAGATCATTTTCCTAAGTTTCCATCCCCGGGATACGAAAACATCCCCCTCATATGAAAAGAAATTCAAAATTTAAACGTGCCAATCAAAATTTCACACGACATGCGAGTTGCTCTCTTATTGGTTGTCTCTCAACATCCCGCCCCGCTGGCCTCACAAATAGAGACAGAAGGAAGCTTAACTCTCTAGATTTTAGTTTAGTTTTTTAAATTGTTTAATTCAGTAACTTTTTAATAAATGTGGGCGCATTTGAGCTCATCTGGAATTCCGATCCCTCAAGGAATCAAGTTAAAGTTGAGTTTGTCAAGCAGAGAATGCGCTTTGAATTCCATGTCTTGTGGGCGTGGCTGCAGCAAGAGAGATAGAGAGAGAGAGAGAGATTGTGTGTCTGTCTGTGTGTGTGTGTGTGTGTGTGTGTGTGTGTGTTAATAAAAAATGTTTAATAATGGTTTAATTAATAAATATGTTAATAAAATGGTTTATTATGTTAATAAAATGTTTAAATGGTTTAATAAATAATTTTCTTTTACTTTTAACACATATTTCATACAAAATTGGTGTACTGTTATCATTTTTAAAGGGTTTATGGGGTTTATCCAGTCCAAAGATGAGCCTTGGAAAGAATTAGGTGTTTAACATGTAAAATGCGACCCTACTGACGAACTCCCCGCGTTATGGAAAAGGCTCTGGAATGGATTAATTTCGTAGGCAGGGGGCCGAGTGTATATATAGTATATACATATACTATATATATATATATATATATATATATATATATATATATAATCAATAAATATCACAGTCCAAAATGAAAGTTATTACTTAATCATTACTACACTATATATAATATATAAAGAACATAAAAGTGTGACGTAATGAGGTTTCAGCCGGACCCAGAATGCCGGAGGCAGTGTGAGATGGCACAGAGTGGATTTATTATTCAAAGGGGAAGCACTTAAACAGAGCACACACACTTTAAATACTGTACTGTTGACGAAGAAAAACACAAACAACAATAAACACTGGAACCAGGAGCCAGAGAGAACACAGGGAAGCAGGCATGTGATGTGAAATAATCCTCTGGCGCAGAGGTGAGCATGCGGTTTGTGTTTATAGGGAGTAGATGAGAGGAGTGAATTCAGGTGTGAACTGCATTCAGCCCGAGCAGCTCAGCCACGCTTCTCAGCCGGACCGGTGGGGGGGTAGAGTTAAGAGAACACAGCCGCCAAAATCAAAGTCCCCCAAAAACACAGACCACAACAAAAGAACATGAAGTATAGTAAATTGGATGAACAATACCAAAGGATAAACATACTACAGCACAGTACATAAAATGTCACACACAAACATTGTAAACATTACAACTGTACTGGAATAATAATTGAAAAAGACTTTAATACTACAGTGCTTTACAACAGTTCAGATTATTATTCCTCTTTAGGCACTTCAAAAGAAACTTCTGTTTCTTTAGGAGAAATGCTTATTTCTTCAGAAGAGACATCCAATGTCATTACTTTTTTGACCCTTGGCCAGAGAAGACGCACGGCGTTTGAGTGGCATCTAACAATGAGTGGCAATTAAAACACTAAAAAATGCAGATTGACAACTTGTGCGCGAATGAGAAAAAAGGGGCGTATACATCATCTTAACCAATCAGCAGGAGAGAACAGCCACTGGCTGAATTTGAATCACGTGACAGTTACTCGGCAATCTGTGAATATGCGGGGGCGCAAGTGCAAAACTGCGAATAGTCAACGGCCTACTGTACCAACTTTAAAAATATCTTTGGGGGAAAAAGTGTGTGTACATCTCATTATTTCCATTATACAAGGGTGAATAGAAGCTGATCTGACAGCTGGTGATGGCCCGGCACGGTTCTGCATCACTTTACATATTTATTTCCTCTTTATTTTGTACCTCTGCTCGCGATCCAACACTGTGTGATGTGGTAACTTAGTGCTGATCACATCCCTCCCTCCTCTATCCCCTCTGTGCCTTTTGAGACTTACCAGGCCTCTGTAGCTAATTGACCAAATAATTAAATTTAACTCTGATCTCAATAAATATATACAGCCAGCTGTTTGACAAGCTACACAGTTCATTAGAGCATGTGCTGTGTTTGTCATTTGGCTAATTAAGATTTAGAATCGATCTACAGCTGCCCAGTGAAGTGGCTCGCAAGCCGTGCACAAGGGACTCTCATCTCTTTGTGCAAGAAACTAAAACATCCATTTCCTTAAGCTTCTGCGCCAGCTTACTGCTTGCTGCGGGATTCATCGCACAAGCCTAATTAGAGAGGCTTCTTAAGTCTCACATCAGGAATTAAGATGATTTGGGGGTCAGAAAGTAGCAATATAACAATGTGAATGAGAGAAATAGACAGATTTTTTTAAAGTATGAAATTAAATTGAAGTTTCCATCACCTCTTGCCTATAAAATAAAAAATATTTTAATAAATGAAAAGTAACAAGTTAGTAACATTACTCAACTTATAGTTTCCCTAATGCAGGGGTGTCAAACTAATTTTTACTGAGAACCACATCACTAATTTAGAGAATACCAATAATCTAGTGAAAAAGAGTATCTGGCTTCCGAGTGGTACATTGATGGCATGACTATTAACCTGGCGATCACAAGTTTGAATCTGGGTTAATGCCACAGTCATCTCTGGCCGGGAGTCCATCGGAACTTATTGGATGAGCTATCACGAGACGGAGAGAGGGATGGCATACACTCACTTCCCTGTCACTCTCAGCGATCAGCAGTCAATCATGGGAATCTGTAAGCTTATTCACATGAGGGGAGGATAGTACTTTTCCTCCAAGTGTGTGAGACCACCCTTAAAATATGCATGGCGCAGCAGTTTGAAAAGAGGTGGGTGGAGAGAAATGCATGTCATGGAGGGGTCATGTGCATGCTTTCGCCCCTCCCTGATCAGCGGTGGTGGCATGATAGGGAAGCAGGGAAGGTAATACCTGATGGGTGGGAATTGCATACAACTAAAATTAGGGGCAAATGGGGGTAGGGGAGGGGGGGGATCATGAAACATTCATGAAAGAATGATTAGTCCTCTTTAACTTTATTTTTTTAATTTTTTTTTACTAACAGTGCTTGACAGCACCATGTAAGTGATTTTTCTTGAGTCAGGAATGACACTTGTAATAATATTGCCACCACCTAGTGGATGGATGATGAATTATGTTTCACGGTAATGGATGATGTAAATAATGTAGGATAATCATATACATTGAAAGTACATGTACTTGTGGGCCCCATTTAAATGAGATAGTTGATGAGATATGGCCAATGGATATTGTATGTCACCTGTACCGTAATGAATGTACATTATTCTTGGTTGGCAAGTCGACTGTCCTGTACTCAAACAGTGTCCTTGTATACAGCTCTTGGAAATATATACATACAGTACTCTTAATATCTATTTTTTATGCCTATGATCACCCTACACTCATCTATGTGTTTCAATCCCATTGACATCAATTAATTAATTACTTATTTTCTAACTATGAGTGACTGTGGAGCAACCACTATTGTATTCTGGCAGAAATGCATCTCTAGATTTTGTCAAACTGCACCGTCTGCTGTGTTATTGCTGATACAATGCACTTAAACCAACGCTTACTATAAACTATCGTAGTTCTTTGTTTTTCTGGACACACAAAACATGGAACTGGGCAGCTTTCGGTCGGTAGAGAATCATTCATCACTGGTCCACCCTTCAGCTGTGGTTTGTGTCTAAATATCAGTGTTACCGGTTTACTTATTTTATTACTTCCAGCTTTTTACATCCAAGTGGGTGTAAAATATGTAGCCACATTGAGAACAGCATAGAGAACAGGTGGTACTGAGTCCAAAGCATTTAAACTAAGCAAGTCTGACCGCCAGATTTGTGCGCTTCGTCCAGCCCGGAGCCCCACCATTACAAAGCCTTGTAATGCATTACTGCGACTGACACTAATTACAAGCCCTGCTTTTCTACACATCCAAATCCGGCTGTGTTACAAATGATGGCGGCGCTAACAGAAGCCCTAAGTTTCCCTGTCTGTCACGTCTTTGTGTGATGGAGCAGGGCATGTATTTTTTAAGGCTGTATGAATTATGTATCTGGGCAGGCTGTAATGAAGCGGGTTGACTGATGATGCCGCTGGAACGGGAATCTGCGCTCTTCCTTATCAGTCGTGCGACTTGTCAAACACCACAACTGTTTATTGTCCGACTCTTCTGTACAGCCCGCATGTGTGGGTGTGTGTTTATACTCCACATGCTCACACACACATACTTGGACCATGTGGGATGAAATAAACAGATGTCAGTTGTCTCACACTCGTAGTCACAGACACGCACACATGCATACTCACATGCGTCTTAGAAGTCCAAGTGTCAACAGTTTGCCTCGGATTTTCACTGAGCTGCCTGAAATGTAAACGCCTTATTCATAGCTACTTGCAATTATCAACTTTATACTACTGATCACTTAAGGGCCTTGCTCAAGGGCCCAACAGTGGTCACTTGATGGTGATGGGGATTAAACCCTCACCTTCAAATCAGTCAACTGGAGCCTGAACCACTACGACACTTGTTTGGTTATCATTGTTAAAAAAACAAAGTCTGTGAGTAGAACAAATTGCAACAAACCTGAGATTCTTACCTCCGCAAAGCCAGTTCTGTTTTCACTGTGTAAGTCTGATTGTTTGTTTGTTTACTTGTTTTTCTGACTGTTAGAAACTTTTTGTCCACAGTTTTTAGCAGATAAGTCTGAAATATTTATGTTGAGTAGATGCTCACCCAAATTATTGCCATTAAATTTTGGTAAGAATCCACCTAGCAAATCATGGGTGTCTGTGAGCTCATACATATAACAGGGTTCCCAATGAGGTTTAGAAAATGTACAGGAAACGGGTTTAGAAATAGAGGAAATTAAATATTTCAGCTGGGGGTCAAGGGGGCTGCAGGGCCCCTTGCTGGGTACAGGGGCAAAGCATGTCATGTAAAAAATCATGCAAACAAGTTAATCATTGTTTTGTAACCGAGGACCGGGGATTTAGCTCAGTTGGTAGAATGTCCACTTTATCCTCTGGAAGGTCAGAGTTCAAATCCGGCCGCGTCATACAATAAGACGTTAAAATTTGGTAGTAGTTGCTTCCTGCTTGGCGCTCAGCATCAAGGGATAGAACAACGCAATAACTGGCGCTGCACAGTGGCGACAGGTGCTCAGAGCACAAAAAAGACCAGATTTCATGTATGTCATGTACTTTGACAATAAAGAGTAATTATCAATAAATAACTGAACACTCCCCAGAGTGCCATAATAATATTACAATATAATATTCCAGTCTGGATAAAGCGCTATATAAAATCTACTACATGACATGCATAAACACTCAACAAAACAGCTTAAATAATGTAAAAAATACTGAAAGGTTATTTCAGTGGAGATAAACATACATAATTCAAGTCGCATAGCCCCATGGCTCGTCATTCATGTGTAACATAATTATCAAATAATTATGAACTAATTTGTAGAATTATCACATGATATATTATCACAACAAACATTTATGTTCAACAAGTGAGCATACCTGCTACAAGTTAGTATGTTGATAGTATAACATTATCATTCAAAATGTCACAACATTTACTCTGCACAGTCTTACACTGTACTTATTGCATAAATTTATAAAAATGACTCACCAGGCAGTTTTTAGTTTTGTTTTCTCAATTTTTTATTTTCAGCACGTTTACTTCCCTCACAATGCTGTTTCAATCTCAACCAACCTTTACCTCCATAATTGATCACTTTCCCGTCGCACAGACCGCAAAGTGCTTTCCCTGTATCTTTATGCTTGTAAATGAATTCCGATAGCGGGCATCAGTCTACAATTCTTTCCAGCCACGACCAGTTCCATGAATGTTTGATCCCAGCATCTAACCCAGATAACTATTACGCTATCTCTCTTATGGAGAATGTCTCTATTCCACGACATGAAGCCGCCATATATGTTTTCTCATTATTTTGTGTACATTCTCGCGGTACTTTACTTTCGAGTGTTATCGAATGTCAACGGGAACACCCGACATCGACAAAAACATATCTAAACCAAGCCAACTCGATTGGCACACATTCCGCCTATCTATTAACCATCCACACAATTTTTTAGCGAATTTATACAAGAATAAAAATAATTATCATTTTGGCAAGTAAAAATAGTGGAATTCTGCTAAATAGCAGACGTCTGGGATTCCAGATATAAAGGGGCAGATAGCGCTTTCCCTCCGAGTGTGTCAAACCGTCCACCAAATACGCATGCGCAGCAGTTTGAAAAGACGCGGGTGGATAGCATTGCATGTGTGCATGCTTTCGCCCCTCTCTGATTGGTGTTGATTGTACGACAGAGAAGGTAATACGGGTAAATATATTAGGAAGAAACAAATAAATTAGGAAGAAAAAAGAATACACACTCAGTGATGGTGTATAAAAATACTGTTTTAATCAAATTTTTAAAAATTCCCATTGCTAACGAGAATGTTCCGCCGAAACATCTAATATGGTCCAAATTGTGCAAAGACAGCAATTTTGATTTATACTTGGGACAAATGTTATAATACAGCATGCCCAAAAGAGGGTGCTGTGTACATAAAATTTATATCTTGGTGGTGGTTTGCACTCCATGTTTTTTTTTTAATTGAATTTGATTTATTAATTAATTGTACCTGTTTCCGGACTGGAATCAATCTATTCCAGTTGGTTTCTACTTCAATATTCTTTGCAGTTTTTTGCACTGCTGGTCTCTTTGCAGTCCGTGCTGTGTGGGTAACTGTTCCTGCTGTAGCCTCAGATTACTGTTTGACAGAAGTGGAACCTGATGGGTGTTTTTTAATTCTGAGGAAGATCTGCCTCTGGGTTTGACCTGTTGTGTATTCTGAAATTCTTTCCTGTTCACCCCCGTTGTAAAAGCTGGGTTTTTTTTGTTGCCATAACCGCAATGTTGGCTCAGTGGTAGGGTGTGGATTACTAATCCCAAGGTTGGGGGTTCAGGCTCCACTGTGAACAGTTGTCACTGTCCCCCCAGTACAGATAACTGGGTTATCAAAGGCCAACCAGGTCTGTCATTGTCTGTGGTGAGATGTTCATGTAAAAGAACCATTGCTAACTTTTGACAAGAGGAGCTGCATTGCCGTCAGCGTGTTTCTGCCCCCCGATGGCCTGGCGAGCTGTCCAGGGTGTACTCTGCTCTCACCCAGAGTCTGCTGAGATTTATTAGGCGGTTCATAAAATGAATGAATAACCACGCTGCCATTTCAACCCAGCTTGGTTATTCACCACTGATTCATCACAAAAACAAGACAGAACTACCGCCCCCATACTTCCTTGGAGGTGTATTTCAATTCTTTTTATCAACTAAAATGATCCATTTCAAGCAAGCCCAAAAATTCATTTCATGCAAAATTTAATTATTTGATGGGTGGTGCAGCGGCTCAGCGGGTAGCGACGCTTCCTCACTGCTCCAGGGTTTCCATCTTAAGCTTGGATTACTGTCTTTGTGCAATTTTTCTTGTTCTCCTCATGTTTGTGGAGGCTTCATTTGGGTTCTTGGGTTTCTTCCAACATCCTAAAACAATGCCATAGGTAGACTGGTAAAATTTCCCGTCTAACATTTAATCTTGCCCGATGTCTAATGTAAAGGTGTCTTTGGTAAAGGCTTCGGCTCTGCTGAGAACCTTCCCAGAATAATTTATTTTTATTAATTATTCTTTTTTTGTTAGCATGATGCATATTTGGGGAAATTAATCACAAAATGAGTTTGCGTTTAATGCATCCTGTGTGGGTGGGTGTTTTTTTTCCCAGAGGCCTTGGTGTGTAAAGTGTTGCTGTAGGTGTGCTTGCGCTGTGCCGCCTCCAGCTTTGCACCTGAGGTGTAGAAACACTCTCTCACTCCGTTATCTAAACTCGGGTTTATCTACAGCATCATCTGTTGTGATAATTAAACTAAATAAATATGTAGATAAGGTTTGCGTGCAGTGCACGCACACACACACACACACACACACACACACACACACACACACACACACACACACACACATACTGCCAGCTGCTTTTAGCCTGAAAGCCATGCAGGTATACATGGAAGCGATGCCTGTGGGTTCTTTACGGAAGCAACTGCAAGGTTTATTTTATTGAAATTACCCTGAACAATCCTAACATGAGTTTTTATGCTTCAGTGATACCCCACAGCACGTTCTGATACGTATCTGACTTGTTCTCAGTCTGAAGTGGACTCTTTACGCACTGGATCTGTGTACTCCCTCATCTCCAACTTGGCATCAGAATGTAGATGGAAAAAGTGAACTGTTTTTGCGGAATGGAGGAGCTCGTGCTCGCCAAAACCAGCAGAACCACTTATTCACACAGCATTCTTGTGTGTTCGCTGCTGTTTTCTGGGATATTAAATAAAAGTGCATCCATTCTCATAAGACATCGAGACTTGAGAGATGTGCGAATGTCCCACAAAAAGCATGAAGAGCTCACAAAGACGGTTGCGACGGAACATAAACGAGCGCCTGGCAGAGATCAGTATAGTCTGTGTATACTTTATTCATTGACAGTGAGAGTTTTACTTCCTGCTAAAACGTTTTCAGGGCAGATTTGACAGCTCTGGGTTCGAGACTTGTTACAGTCAAATGGGAATTCATTCTTTATCCTTCAGAAAGACCCTATTACTTGTTCAAAGCTCAGAGTGAATGAGGTCTAATCCCTAATTCAGTTGAATTTCATACTTTTCATCTCGTTTTCTCTCTCCTGGCTTCTTTTTTTATGATGATCTGAATATAAAAGGACATTATCATGAACGTTTTGAGAATTTTAGGTTAAAATATTTTGCTGTAACTTTACAAAGATATTGGAAGAAGTCCTAGTCGGTCAGTTTGAGCCTCGAGATTCTGCCAGTGGATCCCCAGTTATTTGTCTCGACTCCACCTTGGCATTCAGGAAGGATTAAAATTTAACACAGTGCTCCGACTCAGCGAACGGCTTAAAATCAACAAGCCCTCATTAGCAGAGTCTTCGGAGGATCTGCTTTTCTACTTTTGAGCCTTGACGTTTACTTCATAATTGGAGTCGCTTTACATATGAAACCCACTGAAATTTTAATACCCACCAAAAAGAAAAGTTCCTCCGACACTGTCTTTAGTGCGTAGCCTGCGATATCTGGAACGATATTCAGCCCAGGTCACACATGCTGAGCTTCAGTGTCAGGGAGCAGAAACTTTGAATCTCAGAAAGATATTTTTCAATAATAAGCAAAATAAATGAGATTTTAAATTTTTATTTTTGTATTTTTAATTGATTTGAGCAGCTCCACGAATTTCCAGGTGGATAATGTATGCAGCTACTGCTGTAGAACGGAGTCGTACATAAGCTGATAACCGATGAGAGGCGTACTTATTTAATTTTATTCAGTTTAGGACTTTTTCAATTATACAAGATCATGTCCACTTTGCATGCTTCACAGTTCATCAACTAAATGAACCCAAACAATGGGCAACCATTTCAGTTTTAAAATCTGTAATAATAATGGCTTCTGTCCATCAAACTCATTTTATTGTCACTGTCAGCATTTCCAATGCCTTTTCATATTTTTAATAGATTTTCAGTGTCGCCTCACTCAGTGCTGATAGATCTCAGAACTCATCAAACAGTTGTGTCTGCGTCGAGGGGAGACATCAGACTTTGAAAAGTAGCATGTAACGTGAAAATAAACTCGGTGAAAAGCCCTTTTAAAGTATTATGTCAAATGAAAATGAACTCCGTGAAAAACATGCTTGTTCACATGGGTTCAATGCCCCAAACCTGGGGAGGGTCACAATCAGTAACCTCGCAACCTCGCAGTTTTACAGGTTTGTTCGAAAACTATTTCTCTAAGTCCCACCTCTTGGTTAAATTGGAAATTATGGTGTGCACGTGTTGCTTTTAGCGTTGAGTTGACAGAAAAAAGGGCAGCTGGTGGCCCGGTGGTAAGGTGCTGGATTACCGATCCCAAAGTTGGGGGTTCAAGCCCCACTGTGAACGGTTTTCACTGCTGTCCCCCCACTGCAGCTGACTGTGCTATCAAAGGCCGGCCATGTCTCTCACGTCATGAGTCAGCATGTTTCTGCCCTGTGATGGCCTGGCAAGCTGTCCAGGGTGTACTCTGCCCTCACCCACAGCTGGCTAAGATGGGTGCCACCCTCCCAGTGACCCTAATTCGGATTAAATGGTTCAGAAAATGTCTAAATGCATATTAAGTGATTATTCGGCCCTTGATCACCTTTAAATTTGGTGACGTGGCCCACAGTGAAAAATGGGATTACAGTACTGACTTAAAGTTTTAAAAAAAAGGAAAATTCACACAAAAATGACAATAAAATTAATGAAGCAGTTGTGATACTTAGTAAAATCTAAACCGAAATAAAATTACAATGCAAACAAAAGATCGTGAAAGTTTGTGAACTGTACGAACCTCGATCCGGTTTTCTATGATGGCCGCTGTATATTCTGCATATTTGCGGTAGAGATGAATGAGTGGATCAGTCAGTGTGTGGATGGACATGGGACGGGACAGCATGACTCTGGGCATGTGTACTCTGGGCACTCTGCAGTCCTGATTCTTGTATGTTTTGGATCAGATTTTCCTGTTTATTCTCGCTGCAGCTGTCCGCAGTGTTTCATCACAGAGTTTTTAAGCCACAACGGGCTGTTCTGGTTCGGTGTCAGAGACAGCATCAAAAAATGTGTCTTTTACTCCATGTGTTATATTTTATTGACATTAATTTCCTGTGAATTATAAGACATGTTTCCTAAACCTTTGAAAAAAAATCTTTGATACAGTTTTATTAATATACATGTTTCAAAACTTGACCTAATGTTTATTCTGTGAATAAAACAGACACGGAACCGATGCAGCTACGGGAGTATCAGTATAATTAGTGCCTGTAACTACCATAAATGCTGGAATAGCACGCCTACCGTAAGAACCCTAATAAATGTTACAGTCAAGCTAATGGAGAAATGATAACATCCTCTGTTTTGCATTATAAGTTGCAACAACTGCTAAAGGGCATAAAAACATGTTTAATGTCCGGAAAATACAGCATGTGCATCTGAAGATGCACAATTAACTATAATTACGCCTCAGCGGCTTTTGTTTCTTTGTCTTCCAGCTGAAACCTTTTGGAAGGAAACAAAGAGAGAGAAACAGTGAGAGGGAGAGAGAGAGAGAGGGAGAGAGAGAGAGAGAGAGAGAGAGTTGAAGCTTTTACTTGCACTTATAAAGGTTTTGAAGCAGGTTTTGTACAGGAGGGAGCTTCCAGATGTCACCTCGTGACCTTGTCACATGTTTCTTTTGTAGTGTGCATGTTTTATACTGTATTGTGGGTGGACTACATTTACACAATGGTAGCCCTTGATTGGATGTTTTGCAGAATCCCAGAAGTTTTTATTAAGCTTTATAGGGTTTTGTTTAAATATATATAGTCTTTGATAAGCATGTAAGTGGAAGGTGTTTACAAGATGAGTAAAGGTGTGTGTGTGTGTGTGTGTGTGTGTGTGTGTGTGTGTGTGTGTGTGTGTGCATGCATGCATGTGTGTATGGGGAGGGAATTGGTGTTTGTGTGAACTTCCCCTAAAAGACAGCTTCAGGCGGTGCTTTCATCTCAGCAGTAACCTGTGGACTGTGTGACTCAAGGCGATGCAATTGCAGCTTTGTCAGTACACTACTAATTAGAAAATTCCTGACCTCGAGCGAGATGTTTAATTATGTGTTGTGTCAACGAGTTTGCCGAGTTAATCCAGCCTGGAAACACACTCCTGTGCACGAGAAACAAAAATCCCACTAACCTTGTGTTCAAGTAGCCGGTCGAGACGGAGATGGAGACCGAGACGACTGATGTTAAAACCCTCCGGGGATCAGAAAGAGAACGGCGGTAAAAATGGTGTTTGTGTGAGGCTAAACAATGTGACAGAGTGAGGTGAAGAAAGGGGTGTGTGTGTGTGTGTGTGTGTGTGTGTGTGTGTGTGTGTGTGTGCGTGCAGGTGTGTATGAAGTCAGTGGCAGTGATTCTCAGGCGCTAAAGGAAGGAAAGGGTTAAAGAGAAATTGAGCGGGGCTGCTGGGGGGCAGTGGCGCTGCAGAACATGGCAGTGTTCGTGCGAAGGCAAGTCATTTCCCGAAACACTGCAGACACAGCGCCCGAGGCACTGCGAAACCTTTGGAGACCAAAATGGCTTGCAGGAGTTAGAAGTAATAAGGTGTTTTTTTTTTTTTTTTTTTGCCCCCCTCCTCGCTTTCTTTCTCCTTGACTGAGATTGTGCGCCGTTGCTATGCATCGCCATGGAGTTAGCTCACTCGCTCGCACTGTTTTCTGGTTTATGTGCGGGTATGAAGGCGTACAGCGAGAGGCCGTTTGTGAGATTTGTTGCTCTTTAGCCACGGACTGAATTGAGGTTGTTTGTTTTGAATGTAATTCCTCCATCTGTCACGGCACTCAGAATAAGTGCGACTTACTCCATCCTCACTTCTTTCCCTGTTCACTCCCCCCCTCCCAGTCGTTTAGAGAGAAACCGGGGCTCGGTAAATGAAACCAGTCCGTCATACCCACCATTCTTGCAGCTCGGCTCCACCCTCACGTGTAATGTAATGTGTAGTGAGCTTAAATGACTCTCTGATTTACATTCATGAAGTGCTCACTTTTCTCCCCTGCACGCACTTTATAAAATTCCCCTGACAGCCTGTAAAATAAGATATTAACACACGCGTCCAGGTTACTCGGCCCACCGTGGCCTCCTCGCTGACCCGCAGCTCAGCACACAAAGCTTCGTCTTTTTTGTTCTCTGCTCCTGTGTTTGTACTTGTTGGCTTCAAAGAGAGTTCTGGCCTGTAATCCTCCCCGCGTACATCTGCAAATTATTATTCTAATTCTTTATACGTTTATTGGAACCGAATAAACTCCACATCAAATACATCACTCGGGCGATGTCTCGAAACGCCCCCGGGCCAAATCAGCCGACATCTGTTAACTCTTTCCAAAATGTCCTCATCGGCCTTTTCTCCAGGCAGAAAGAAGTGGTGGGGGGGGGGGGACGCAGGCCTCTGGTCTTAATTAATGGCAGCAGTTAGTATGGAGGTGGATTTTGGAGCGAGGGGGTCCAATCCCATGATGCCGTCAGGGTTTGGAGGCGGGTGAAGCAGCATAGAGGTGACCGTGTGCTTCAGCTTCACATCCTCCCACCGCCTCAGGCTGACAGACTCAAGTCTCTTCATCTCAAAAACAGATTCTTACTTAGCCTGAGTTGGAGGTAGCAGGATCAGCACCGTTGCACCCGCTCTCATTTTATTTTATTTATTTATTTATTTTTTTACTGCTATAATGCGATAGTTAATACCTGATTTATGTAGCTGATTACCTTTTTTATCCGTTCCTGGCTTCTACTCACTTCTAAGAGTTCAATTTGAAATTCAAGTGTCACACTGAGACCCCTCAATGCGTACAACGAGAAAAAAATTCCCCACAGTGCATTGAGGGTGGTGTCCCGCATCATCCATTTTCGCTTCACTACATTTTGAAACAATAACAGTTTTTAAAGGCGTCAAATACGTACAGAATTGACCCGAAATCCCAACGGAAGTAAACACTGTAAACACTCACTACTAGTGTCTCAGCCAATAGAAAACATGCTGACTCCACACAAATACACCCTCGCCGAGCCCGGGACCCGAACCCAAGACCTTCTTGCTGTGATGAGGACTCAGCTGTGCACTCTACTGTAAATACTATGCATGTAAAAGTCTTTCATCATTGCAGAAGATAATATATCTTGTTTGTTACTCTCGCCCCCGCTCAGCCCTCAAACAATTATTTCTTCCCCCACTCTGCCCTCCTCGTGATCCGTCTTTCTTTTCTTCCTGCCTCCATTCATTCCTGCTCTGTTCACAGTGTCCCTGAGAAACATTTATTTACTGCTGTTATTCTGTAACCATGTTGTGATGGAATGGGAAGAAAACAGTAAAATTGACACGTGACTCTATCCCAGGTGACGTGGCGACATTAGCGCTAAACGCGGATCTTTTATCAGATTAACGTGTTGTGAACAGGCGCGATGTTGCTGGGTAAATGACTATGCAGGGATATTGGAAATAATGAGTTGCATTTAAAAAAAAAATTTCATTTCATTCATTTATTTTCTAACAAACGTAGGGGGCAGTGGTGGTCTAGTGGTATAGGGCGCTGGATCGCTGATCCAAAGGTTGGGGGTTCGAGTCCCACTCTCCACAGGGTTGTCACTGTCCCCCCAGTGCTGCTAACTGGGTTATCAAAGGCGGGCCATGTCTCTCACTGTCTATGGTGAGAGGCATGTAAAAGAACCATTGCTGACTTTCGTAAAGAGTAGCTGCAAAGTCGTCAGCGTGTTTCTGTCCCTTGCTAAAAGGGTTGTGACAGGAAGGGCAGCCGACGTAAAAACCTCTGCCAAAATCAAATGTGCGAATCAGATGATTCGCTGTGGCGACTCCCGAGTAAAAGGGAAAAAGCCGAAAGGAAGACAGACATTTTCTAACAAACGTAATCCTAATGACGGTAGCAGGGGAGGCTGGTGTCTATCTCCGCGACTCTGGGTGAGGGCGGGGTACACCCTTAACAGCTCACTATAGCTTTGCAGGGACAACATACACACTCACAACTAAGGGAAATTTGAAACAGAAAGTTAGCCTCATCTATTCGCGCTTTTAGACATTTATTTATTTGTTTGTTTATTTATTTATTAATTAACTAAAACCCCTTAAGCAGCTTGTTAAAAACCTGATTAGTGAAATTACTGATATAGTTATATGACTTTTCAACATTTTATCCCATCAGCAGTAAAACGTTCAAGGCTTTTGAGATCTATTATCTTCCATTCATGCTAATCTGTACTGAGCTCACTACGGGGTGGTCTCACCAAGATGGCTGCCGATTTCAATACGACAGCGTAGAAACACAAATTTATTCAATGGATCCTCTGCCGAACCGCTTTATCCTGTTAGGGTCTTGGGGAAGCACTTAGCCTAATGTGCTTAGCTTTGGATTGTGGGAGGAAACAGGATTACCCAGATGAAACCTGTACAAGCAGGGGAACAAAATTTTCAGACACACCCTCATGAGCCTGAAGCTTGGATCCAGGATCTTCGTTCTGTACGGCGAATGTGCTATGATCTCAACCACCGTACCACCCCGAGCCAAATTTATATGCTGTGAGTTTGGCGACGAAGCACGTGTGGATGTAATGGTCAGGTTGGCACATACTTCAAGCCATGCATGATGCGTGTATCTGTGCTTCTACTGTGCCCGAGCATGCATCTGTCTCCATGTCGTGTATGATTCCTTATGATGGACAGGAGACACAGTACCATGATAGCCAGTGACAGTCTGCACACTGTAACCATAACAACGCTTTTATTAAATCTCGGCTTGTATCAGCTAACGATGCGTCGTAACCGATCTCGCTGTGTAGGTTAGATTGATTATTATCAGTAAAGCAGATGAAATGAAGCGCAGCGTAACACAATCTAGAGATTAACAGCGGCGTATGCGACTTGAAATGACATCAGATATAAAACAGGTTATTATTTATAATCACAACGTTACATTCTGCAGTACTGCAGATGAAATATTTCTTGGAACTGGAATAATAACTCAGCATGTCTGTAAACTTCCTCCTGATCGATTTTGAAATTTGAGCTGATTGGACAGAAGGTTTGAAACTGTCCATCATTTATTTCCTAAGCCGCTCAACTTTAATTAGGATAGCGGGGAGGCTGGTGCTCATCTCAGCCGAGTCTGGGTGTGGGAAGAGTACTGTTTGTTTGCTTTGTAATTTTATTTCAGTTTAGATTTTAGTATCATAAGTGCTTTATTAATTTTATTATTATTTTTGTGTTGAAAGATTTTTTTCTATTTTATAAACATTTTGTGTAAATTTTACTTTTTTTCAATTTACGTCAGGACTGTCATCTCATTTTCAGTGAGGGCCACATCACCACATTTGAAAGGCGATCAAGGGCCGAATAATCATTGAACATTCATTCAGTCATTTTCTGAACCGATTAATGCTAATTTGGGTCACGGCGGAGGGTGACGCCCATCTCAGCCGACTGTGGGTGAGGGCAGAGTACATCCTGGACAGCTTGCCAGTTCATTGCAGGGCAGAAACATGCTGACGGCAACCCGTTCTTTTTGTACATCAACAGTGGTTCTTTTACAGCCTCTCACCACAGACAGTGAAAGACGTGGCCGGTGTTTGATAACCCAGTTGGCTGCTCTGGAGGGACAGCAGTGACAATCCTGCTGGATTACTGTCCCCTTACCACTAGGCCACCACTGGCCCAATTTGAAACTTTCTTTCTTTCATTCATTCATTCATTCATTCATTTTCTGAACCACTTAATCCTAATTGGGGTTGCGGGGGAGGCTGGCGCCCATCTCAGCCGACTTTGGGCAAGGGAAGAGTACAGGGCAGAACCACTCTGACGGCTGTGCAGCTATTCTTGACGAAAGTCAGCAATGGTTCTTTTACATGAACCCCTCACCATAGACAGTGAGAGACATGGCCGGCCTTTGATAACCCAGTTAGCTGCACTGGGGCCGGTTTGAAACTTCTTGATGTCAATTCATACTCATCTGAAATATTAACAGAAATCCAGATAGACAGACAGACAGACAGATGGATAGACAGACAGACAGACAGACAGACAGACAGAGAGAGAGAGAGAGAGAACAAAGGCAGAGAGAGAGTGTGTAAGAAAGAAAGATAAAGGAGAATACTAGAGAAAGAGAGAGAGAAAACTAGAGTGAGCAGGAGAGAGCCACTGAGAAGGATCATTTTTACTAAAGTGGAATCAAATCTACACACGACTGCATATTCACAAGTTGCATAGTGCATTCTGGGAACTTTGCATTCCATAGACATCTTTTTGTCCTAATGCAGTGCATTGTGGGATGTCAGGGGTGCACCACATACTGTATTCTATAAGATGTTTTATAAAGACATGGTCATGACTTTGGATCGGTAGCTTTATGTCTCTGACCTCTTTGCGGTGTGTTACTTTCCTGTAATCTGACCAATCCGTGCACTGCTTCTGCTTCGAGAGTTGGTTATAAATTCTCTCTCTCTCTCTCGCTCTCTCTCTTTCTTTCTCTCTCTGTCTCTCTCTCTCTTTCTGGCCATGCCCAAAACACTGCATATTTGTGTGGTTATTCCCGATAGGGGGTCCCCCTCCACTCCACCCCCGACCATCACTTCGGCCATTATTTACCCATAATGCTCAGTACTGGGGCTTTTCCCCCAGTGAGAGCTAAATACCCACACAGGTCTGCGAGCGATGCACTGCACTAATGTGTTGTTAGCCTGCGTGTGTGAACACATTATGACCAGATTAGACTTCATCCACACTCACACACCCTGCACACATCACCTCTCACCATGATCCTGATGGCTCGGCGTGTGTGTGTGTGTGTGTGTGTGTGTGTGTGTGTGTGTGTGTGTGTGTGTGTGTGTGTGTCGGGGGTGATGGGGTTGCCGCCAGCAGGTTGTCAGTTGCGGGTGTGTTGGTGAGAATGCAAATAACACAAAGCTTACAATATCGTGGCCTTTATGCAGCCGTTGTATCTTCTCTCTCTTCTCCATCACTACTATACTTTTATTTTTAATTTTTCTTTTCTTTCTGGCTCCTCCCTCCATCAGTTCTGAGCTCCACAGCAATCAGCAACGTTTCTACTCTTTACACAGGCTAGTGAGTGTGTGTGTGTGTGTGTGAGTGTGTGTGTGAGTGTGTGTGTGTGTGTGTGTGTGTGTGTGTGTGTGTGTGAAAGAGTGATGTAGGATGGATATGTCATGTGACATTGTGCCTACAAGCTGCCATCACAGATAAATTTTTCTCTTTTCTTCTTTCTCTCTTCCTGTTGTCCTCCTTCCTTTCCTTCCTCTCTTTTTCTTCCTTCCCCCTTTCTTTCTTTTCTTTTGTCTTTTTCTTTCTTTATATCCTCCTTTTCTTTCTTTCCCTCGTTCTTTCTTTTTCTTCCTTTTTCTTATCCTTTTTTCTTCCTTCCTTATTTCTTGCCTTCTCTTGCTTATGTGCGTTTCTGTCCGTTTGGACCTTACAGAGTCTCGTTGTTTTGCATCAAGCTGCAGTTTAAACCTGGAATTAGTGGCATTAGCGAGCAGCCGTGCATAACGCCTCACGCTTTGTTTCAAAGCACAGTGATGGTCCTTTTTTCCTCTCTCAACATGAGCTTGCAAGATGTGGGAGACTATGAACACATTCGTGTGTGTGTGTGTGTGTGTGTGTGTGTGTGTGTGTGTGTGTGTGTGTTCACAGGTGGATTGTGTGTCAAGGCTGAATGATTGTGAGTGATGTGTCTGACCTTTCAGCCCATATTTTGATCGCCTAACCATGCATAACATCACACACACACACACACACACACACACACACACACAGAGTTCTCTTCAGGTGGATGGATGAGTTTGATTGGCTGAGCTGATGATCGGCAGTAATTGCCATGGCAGCAGGCAGACCGGCCTTTCACATGAGGTCATTTCTGATTGGCCTGATGAGGCAGCTGCAGGTGTCCTGCTTCCCCCTGAGGGCGTCCTGAGCTCTGCCAATCACACCCGCACTCAGCCTTGACACACGCTCCACCTGTGTAGCCAAGAACATGAACACACACACACACACACACACACACACACACACACACACACACACACACACACACACACACACACTTACTTGCTGCTTTATGAGAACATAAAGGTGGTTGTTATTAGGTCAGTATAAAAGGCCTCGTATGCATTTCAGACCAAAGCCACGGTATGAACTCTGACCAGAGCCAGATGTTTGCAATCACAGCCCTCGCTGCCTCCATGATCCATGTTTATGGAGCGTAATCCCTCTAATTGTGAGCGAATGGATGGAGGTGGATCAGACATGGCTGCTTCATTCATGCCAAACATTGAGGGTTGTGTTCTTGGTCTCTTTGTGTTTCTAGTGTCTTTCATCTAAGGAAATCTGTTGAAGTCGGATTTTAAACGATTCACGTCTGAAAAAAAGAAATGTTTGAGGTTTTGTTTTTGTAATTGTTGACTTCTGTGACTTTTTTTCTCACTGAAACTGAACAGCAATGAAACTTAAAAGTCTTGATTGAAGTCAGTTTTTTATTAAACAGAAAAGTGTATTGAACATTCCTCCCTTAAAACTTTCACTGGCTTCCAGTTGTGTCTCATCTTCCATCGAACGCTGAGATTTAATTCTTCACCCCTGAACCGACTCCCTCTTGTCCACTGTTCCTTTCTCACTGTCCATCACTGGGGAGGAGTGAACGGTCGGTGTGAATTTCTCTCCTCCTCCTTTAAAGCCAATCACCTCTATATTCTTCCATCTATCCATTCACCTACCCGTCCATCAATCCATCCTTCCATCCATCCATTGATCCATCCATCCAGCTCCCAGTTCATCCATGCATCCATCTATCCATTCATCAATCGATCCATCCACCTACTCTCCCATCCATATTCGTCCATCCATCCATCGACCAACACATCCATCCATTCATCAAATGATCCAGCCACTTACCCTTCCATTTATTCATCCATTCATCTATCCATCGATTTACCCATCCAGCCATTAATCACATGATCCATCCACCTACTCTTCCATCTATTTATCCATCCATCGATTTACCCATCCATTCATTCATCAAACAATCCATCCACATACCCTTCCATCTATCCATCATTTCATCCATCCATCCATTGACCAACCCAGCCAGCCATTCATCAAACGATCCATCCACATACCCTTCCATCTATTTATCTATCCATGCACCTACTTGCCCATCCATTCATCGATCCATCCATCCACTTACTCTTCTATACATTCATCAAATGATCCACTTACCCTCACATCGATTCATCTGTTCATCCATCCACCTACTTGTCCATCCATCCATTTATCAAATGATCCATCCACCTCCCATTCCATCCATTCATCTGTCTCTCCATTAATTGATCAATCCAGCCACTTACTCTTCCATCCATTTTCATCCATCCATCCAACTACCCATCCATCCATTCATCAAATGATTCATCCACATATTTTCATCCATATATCCACCTACCCTTCTATCTGTCCATCCATACATCAATTCATCCATCCACCCACCCACCCATACATCCATCCATTCACCCTTACACTGGACTTCATCCACCCTTCTGCCTATCCATCCATTCATCCACCCATCCATTCCAGTTACCCTTTAGAGTCATAAGGGAAACTGTAGCCAGTACAACAGTTTTTGTTGCTGTGTGAATGAATGATTGTTAAGCTATTATTGTTGTTGTTTATTTGTTTGTTTTTGCAGTTTCCCTGTTAAAGTATGAACATGTTAAAGCTACTCATGTTCCTGATCTGTAACATTTAGTTCTCTTTCTGGATCTCGGTTCTCTTTGCAGGTGTCGGGCAGCTCCGTGGGTTCTCCAGCCTCATCGCTGTCATCGCCTCGCCAATTCCATCGCCAGCGAATCACACGCGTGAACCTCAGGGACTTCATATTCTACCTGGAGCAGGAGCGAGAGACAAGTCGATCACTCCTGCTCTACCGTGCTCTGCTGAAGTAGCTAACATCCACCGTGCTAACACTAACCGAACACGAACTCAACTCGAGCAACATGGAATCGGTAGCCAACACGCAGCGACCTCCAGCTTCCTCCTGCAACGTGCCTTCAGTCAGGTTTCAGCTCTCCTGCTCTCCGTGTCTGTCATCACATCGGCATTCGTTTATTTATTTATTTCAGATATGAATTGCTGAAAATGTTTCCATGGTCTCTGTTCGGCTTTTCTACTTCGTTATAAAGAAATAAGTCAGATCTCAAACTAAAAGGGTCGATCAGGGATGAGTTTCAGTAAAAAAAAACAAAAAACAAAACATATATATATATATATATATATATATATATATATATATATATATATATATATATATAAATCTGAGCCTGATCTCATTGACGTGTTTAGAAACAGCGGTGTGTTGGCAGGGTAGCGTTCATACTAAACGATCTTCAGGACTAATCTCCTTGAAGTGATGCACAACACAAACGTTTTTTTGTACAAATTCTACGCAGTGTTATTTATCCACACTAAATTCATTACATTCAGTCACTTCAGAATAACAAAAAGCCCACCTATGTGTTTATTTATTAACCGCTTCAGACCCAGAATGATTTCAAACACAAAAGTGACATCAGTATACCACAAGTATTGTTTCAGTGTCATTGTGTAAAGTTTACAGTATTGACAAGCTCTATATATATATATATATATATATATATATATATATATATATATATATATATACACACACACACACACACACACACACACACACACACACGCACACACGTACACGCAGTATATACATCCATCCATACATCATACACATCCATACATATATATATATATATATATATATATATATATATATATGAATATATATATATGTGTGTGTGTGTATGTGTTATATAATTTTTTTCCAGATTATGTAATATTTCTAAAATGGTTCTACATTAACATGTTGGTGTTCACCATGTCACATGTGGCATAGTGGTTAGCATGTCCTGCTCTCAGACTCGTTTCTGTGTGAAGTTTGCATTTTTTTGTTGATGCTTGCACACAGGTTTCCTCCACGTACTCTGGTTTTCTCCCACAGCCCCAAAACATGCACATCAGGAAAATTGGCTGTTCCAAACCAGCCCCTAGTTATGAGTGTGATTGTGAATGGTTGTATGTGTTTTGGCTCTGCAATAGCCTGGTGAGCTGTTCAGAGTGTAACCCCGCCCGCCTTCGCCCACTGTCGGCTGTCAGTCTCCCCATGACCCTAATAGGATTATGCAGTCTGGCAAATGGTTGAGTGTGTGAGAGTGTTCACCATGTCACATCCCTATGTACATGACTACAGGATTTTCAAGCTGTGTACATGTTGCCATGGTAATAGTTTTGTTGCAGTGCTTTTCTAGAAAATTGATGACTAAGCTATGACCAAGCAAAACTATAGATCATGACCATGAGTTATTATACATCATGTTTGTTTTTTATTCTTGGTTATTATTTGTGAAGTATTCACTAGTGGTGAATACTCACAGGAAAACACACAAGTTAATTCAAAAGAGCTGAACGGAAATTAATTTCTATACACTATACTTTAATGTTTTATGTTTTCTCTCAGTTGACTGAAATCCATAGTGTTAATAGCTCTGACAAATATATGAACTTTCAGTATTGGAAAATGCATAGCGATATAGTAGGGTATGACTGATCAAATAACATCACACATCTATGATCGGGCCCAGCTCAGACATTGGTCCAGTATTCAGTATTATGTCACAATGACACTAGCATTTTTTTTAGATAAAGCTAAATTTCAGGTAGCACTCAGATGAATAATATATCAATAATTATTAATTGGTGGAAAATAAGATGTAAAATCTAAATAAATATAATGTTGGACACATGACATTTACAGAAAATACTTTTAAAGTCCAGCCACTTTATCTAGCTCGGTGGTCACCAGCCCTGATCCTGGAGATCGACCTCCCTTCTTTGCCTCTAAGACTTATCCTGTTCCTCGAGCCATATTTTTGCAGACTGAAGAAATTCTCGATCAACTAAAATATTTGTGCTGATTAAGGATGAAACCTGCAGTAAGGTGCATCTACATCTACATTTTATAATGTCGGAAAAATCTCAACAACATAACACCAACCAGTACAAGAACACAATACATCCCATAACCTCATATAATATCCAAATACAGTGGTACCTCACCATACGAAAGTCTCACCAAACAAAAAAAATTTAGGTTACGAAAAGCATTTTCCTAAAATTTTTGTCTCAGGATACGAAACAATTTCACGTTACGAAATCGCCACCTTAAAAACTCAAACGCGCCATTCAAACATTCAAACAATACACGAGCTGCTCTCCCATCAAGAACGTTCAAACAACCCACCCCGCTGGCCTCCCATTGGTTAACAACTGAGCTGTCGTTCATGTCGCCTTCACTCGAGCGCCATCTTGGACAAGTCCACCTGACACCATCTTGGACAGGGATCCCATTGGCTAGGAGGGATGACGCAGCTACCTCCAATTGCCTATTATAGAGCTAAATCTACCATGATGCTTTTCGTGTAAAGGACAGAGTTACTGTTGTTTTATGCTTTATTTCTTGACTCAGGCTTTTAACCTTCCATAAACATTTGTAAGATTATAACTCTGCTAAGAAGACATAGTCAAAACAAACGCACACACACACACACACACACACACACACGTGCGCGTGTGATTTCTGGTGGGAATGAGGAGAAGAAACGGGCTCGAGTGATATCACAAAGGAATATGGCCAAACCCGTCTACCATCGGTACGATATTGAAGCAGAAGGAGGTATTAAAAGGTATGCTTTTATCATTTTTAAAGGGTTTAGGGGGTAGTATTGGGGGCCTTGGAATGAATCACGCGTTTTACATGTAAAATGCGGTTCAACTCACGAAAAATGCAGGTTGCGAAAAAGGCTTTGGAACGCATTAATTTCGTAAAGTGAGGTACCACTGTATATAAATAATTCATTCATACAAAAAAAAGAAAATTAAAATATATATACATATATATAAAATAGACCAACTGGGCAGTGGTGGCTCAGTGGTAAGGTGCTGGATTACTAATCCCAAGGATGGAGGTTCCAGGGCCACTATCAACAAACAGGTTGCCACTACTGTCTACCCCCCCCCCCGGTGTAACTAACTGGGTTATCAAAAGCCGCCATGTCTCTCACTGTCTTTCTGAGAAGTTCATTTCAAAGAATTTCTGCTGACTTTCATCAAGAGGAGCTGCATGGAAGTCAGTTTCTGCCCTGCAATGGCCTAGTGAGCTGTCCAGGGTGTACTGTCTTCACCCAAAGTTGACTGAGATGGGCGTCAGCTTCCCCGCGACCCTAATTAGGATTAAATGGTTCAGTAAATGAATGAATGAATTCGAAAGGCGATCGAATTACTATCACTGCAAAAAAAAAAAAAAAAAAAAAAAAAAATATATATATATATATATATATCTGTTACTCAGATTTAAAATGGAAAATTTTTGTGCAGAGCCTATTCCGCTGTTTTATAGACTAGACTGGGGGAGGGGTTTGAGAGGATTAAAATAAGTGTTCTTGATGACTTTATTTTCCATGAATCTACAATTATGGCTTCCTCGATTTCTCAGTCCAGTCTGAAAACAGAAATAAATATCAGTGTGACGATCGATCTGCTCTCGACCCATATTATATGAAAGGATAAGTTGGGTCATTGTTAACTGTATAGTGTGCGCTCACTTGATACCGGTCCTGGTACCGATGTTCCTCGATTATATTCTCATTATGTCGGAGTACACTGTAGTATTTTTGAAAAAACTTTGGGGAAGAGTGAACTATTTTTAAAAAATGTAAATATTGAGACAGTGGTGGCCCGGTGGTAAGGTGCTGCATTACTGAACCTAAGGTTTGAGGTTCAAGTCCCACTGTCAATAGTTCTCACTGCTGCCCCCCCAGTGGAGCTAACTGGGTTATCAAAGGCCGGCAATGTAAAAGAACCATTGCTGACTTTCGTCAAGAGTAGCTGCATAGCCGTCAGCATGTTTCTGCCTTATGATGGCCTGGCGAGCTGTCCAGGGTGTACTCTGCCTTCATCCAGGTTGGCTGAGATGGGTGCCAGCCTCCCCATGATCCTAATCAGGATTAAGTGGTTCAAAAAATGAATGAATGAAATTTAAATATTGTTAAAAATGTCAAAGTGAATTTTTTTTTGTGGGTGTGTTTTCGGACTACACTGGGGAAACAGGAAAGAGTAACATCAGTGTGCATTGGTACACATCGGTAGTTAGAGTTTATACACTAGTATACATTTTTTGAAAAAGTTGCAACAGCATCAGGACAACATCGGTGTATATAGAATTTACATCAAGATAGATTAATAATAAAGACTAATAACTGATAATAAAAGACTGGAAAGATCTGAATAACACATCGGCATAAATCAGAGATCATCGGTACACCAGAACAAAATCGGCTGAAACATTGGGTCGAACTTCGGGAATATGATTGGGGCAAATCGGGATCGTTTGAGAGCATCTTAAGGTGACCCATCTGACCTCCCTGGAGACATGGACTTTAGGATCATTTTTGGTTCAAAATATTCTCTTTTCTCTGTATTCTCTCAATGGAAGCAACGTCTTCAGATCTCCAGGAACAGGGTTGGTGAACACGGACCTTAAATGAACTTTGACCTCTGAATTTCTGAACCTCAGAATTGTGAACCAACAGAAAACATTAACATGGGTTAAAGTATTAGGTCAATTAAATAAATACTTTTGCTTGGTGTGCCTCTGAAAAATTAAAAAGCCCCGCCTTACCCGGGGCCTACACACAGGTTTTTATTAGCGGTGTTAATTTCCATCAGTGTCCTGATTTATTCAACCCTTCGCCACTCTTAACAACATATGAAGTCCCAAGATACCATGTAACCATGGTTACCCCAAACCCCAGCTCTAATTCTTGTGTGAGTAGTGCACAACTAACATGTTTTTAACTACCAATTCGTAAACTCTTGCCCAAATCATTCATTTATTTATTTATTTATGTGAGAAAAGAACTGTGACAGTCGTTGCATTGCACGCAGGTTCTGAAGGAGTTTTTTTTTTTTTTTTTAAACAGCCTAAAGAGAGATAATTGAAAGAATTTTTATTGACACTGATGTAAATATTTTCTCTCGTAAGACTTTTAATCAGCACGTGTAAAGTTTTCCATTTCACAAGTTTTATAAACAGAATAATGAGAATTCTGTAAAGATAATTAAATACAGTGCTGCAGTTCTTGTCCAAACACCGCACACTCGACATGTCGCTCAGTTAGAAGCCAGCAACGGTCAAGAATTCAGCAATACGCCACCGGCGAAGCCTTTGGGCTGATATTTCCATTTGTTTGCCGTTTGTGATGTTTCGAATGTCTTTAACTTACAAATACCAGTTCATTTTCTATATGAGTTTATGAAAATAATCCAGAAGTATTTACATTTACAACATTACACCACTTTGAATGATGAACACTGAACAAGGCAGCTTTAAAAACAAACTCATAAAAGTGAGAGAACCGAAGCCAGCAGCAGCAAACTGATTTCAGAACGTTGGACGGAAGCCTTGAAGAAAGAACAGATTCAAAAAAATAAACACGAAAGTGCAGAACGTTTTGGCGAGACTTCACAACGCATATCCAAGATACGATAAGCACGAGTGCATGAAGTCTCTCAAAAGATTCGGAGGTTTAAAAGATCTGATCTGTTGTTACAAACTCAACTCCACAATTATTGCCCCTCCCCCCTCTGAATTTCAGCAAACATGAGCTGGACGTGATGTATTGGCCTTGGAAGTGACGCGATATAAGTAAGAAACAAAACACACAACAGGTAATATAATGTCATAGGAAAATGAGTGCACTCAGAGAGTGCAAACCTGCCTCAAGCTCAGAAATCCGCCATATGTACCAAAATGTTAAAGAATCGTCTAAAAAATTCCTGGATTCAGAATTTGATCGAATCATCTACCACATCTAATAGTGCCTTCCTTGTGCAAAAGTCTTTCTGTTAAATTCCATTAAAATGTGTACTAGTTGTTGTGTAATCCTCAACCAAACCTGCTTACAAATCTTGGTGGAGATAATAATCGGTGATGTAAACCAAAATTACGGTTTCCTCCCGGAATGTTGATTCTTTTTCTAGAAATTCTGAAGTCGTAATTCCTCTCAGAATGATCTAGACCTTTGCTTTTTCTTGATATATGCATTTATTGATAAATTTGATTAATTGTCAGAAGAAAAATGTAACTTTAGAAAAAATATTACAATTTTATTATTTAAGAGACTTTCAGTTTTGCACATAATCAATGATTAAAATATGCAGATTTATTATCAGCCAATAAAACAAAGAAATAGATTTTACGGCTTTAAATATGTCCTCTTATACTGCAGCGGTTTGCAAACCACAAGTTTGTGAGTTTTGTGACTAAATGAAGCTGCAGACAAGAGAACGGAATGTAACGTACTCAGACGGCCTTACGTTCCACTGTCCAGCTGTAAACGATTGCGGGATCATGTGCAGTATGTGGAAGAAGGCGGATAGTGCATTCCTCTGAGTGTTTGTGTTGTACTAATCCTGGTTGGTCGCTGTTGGGAAGATTAAATTAGAGTGGAAGTGAAGAGTGACATAGAACGTGGTTTAAAGTTCGAGTTGCGTTATAAGTGACATTCTTGATAAAATTAAAGTTTTGGTTTAAGAACTAGAAGTATATTAATGTAAAGGTCTCAGGAATCTACAAATGAAGTTTTTATTGTAAAAATCTAAAATAAAACATGACCGGTTGAACTGTTCCATGCAGACCTACCGACAATTTTTGACAATTATGTTGTAAAACAAAACTTTTTTTCTGAGAACCGCTAATGCTTGACAAACATACTGGCTGCAACGTTTATAAACAGTGACATCCAGGTTATATTTTTGGCTCTATAACTTCAAAATTGACAGAATGTATGTTTCTTTTTGTTTTTGTTTTTGAAACAACATTGAATATTTTTTTTTTTACAAATTTTAAAATTAAGAGTTAGTTTTTAGAGTATATATGGAGCCGGTGGCGTAGTGGTTAGGGTGCTGCGCTCATGATCGGGAGGTTGTGTGTTCAAATCCCAGTTAGACCCCCATTGTGCTAAGACCCCTGGGCGAGGTCTCAACCACAAGTGTGCCTCTGTTCACCCAGCAGTGTAAATGGGAACCAATAAAATATACTGGGAAGGTAACCTGAAATCGACTAGCGTCCCATCCAGGAGGAGTTGAACTCCTGGTTGCGTCACGCTACGGATAAGCACCAGTCCGATGAGCCAGTAGAATCGGGTGTAAAACGCCCAAACAGACTGCCTTTTATTAGAGTATATTATTCATCTATATAAGGAAATATTTTTAATTTAATTTCAGTACGTTCCTCACAAATTTCTGAGAAGAATGATGTATGACACTTGGATATATCTGCTATAGGATGAGTTCAAAATGAAATGCTTACCTAATACATGCAAAAGTAAATCAAATATCTTAAACTGGTAATTTTTTATATAACACAATGTATGCTATTAGATTAAAAATAAAATTGAACATTTTGTTTAAAAACATTTTAGAAACAGTTCAACAGTGCAGATATTTTCTCTGGGGAATTTTTTTGCCAATTTTTGTCTGTAAACACACCCAAGATCAACTTTTATAATTATTTTTTGGTGATTTCCTGAAAATATTAACATTTTGCTTTAAAAAAAATTAACAACAGACACTATAGATGCAGCATATATTTATTTCGGAGTAATTTTTTTTCACACAAATGTCACAAAAATATAACTCGGACCTTAAACAATGCCATAATAAAAGTTGTATGAATCCGCCCCATAAAGAGGCTTAAAAACACTTTATTTTCTTCATAAATTGCAGCAGAAATGTAAATTATTGAGTGTTGTTCAGATATTAGATTTTTTTTTTTTTTGCTTCTAGTGGAAGATGCCGGGTAGTAATTATGGAGTTGATGGTACATATATCAGAACATTCAACATACACAGTGTTGATATTATTCCAGGACACATCCGTCATTCAGAAGGAAGAATAGGCTTACAGCGCAGGGTTATTACCTGTAATTTGGTTGTAAAGAAGCTTCGAGAATAACGTTCTTGAAAATCTGAGTTCGAAACAAGCTGGCGAGAAGACCACATGCCTTGTTGCTGAAGAACGTGCTGACGGTTTGACTGTGGTTTTATTTGGTATTGCGATGTGTTCAGTTCCTTGGTGTAATTTCACTGTCAGTGTGTTTAGAAATGTGCAGCTGTATTATTCTCCAACTTTTGATGCTCAGAAGGATCGGAGGTGTGATTGCGCACTACTGCAACACTAACATCGAGCCCAGTGAATGTACACATTGCACGTTCCGTCACCCCTCACCACGCGTTCACGTGTCCGTCATCCCTCAGCACATCACCTTCGTCTGTGTTTCTCTGTTAAAAGGGTGAAGTTGCATCGGGATTGATTTTATTTCTTTTTGAATTCACACAATCAGTGATGCAGCTACTTTATTCTTAAGAAATACATACCGGGATAATTATACTGGACAGTGTGACGTATGATTTAGACCGAAGACTGGTAGCCTTTTCGCGCACTTCAACCCAAAGGTAGAGTCCATCAGCATGGAACGCCACAATAAACTACTGTACACAGGTAAAGAAATTCAAACTACTTTGAAATTATTACCTTGTCAAACTCAATTGTACTTATTATATGAAATTATTATGGTATTTGATTTTAAAGGCGGAGTCATCGATTCTGGAGTAAGATACTTAATATTTGAGCTCAACAACCAAACAGCTGCACATCTCTCTCTTTGATGCTCCCCCAGAGCCCTAAAAATTCATAAACTAGCATTAGCAAGCAATGACGCAAACATCGACCCTTCCCCCGTCTTCCCTCCTGCCAATCAGGAACAGGGTGCATTTGTATCGCGTGTGTATGAACTCAAATGCCCCTGTTGTTGATTGGCTGAAATCGTGTTGTGCGGCTCGTATCGAGCCACTTTCTTCATTTTTTATCCTCAGAACCGGCGTGTGCTGGATTAAGAGCGATAACGACATCTGTTACTCGATAACCACATTCTTGCTGAAAGTGATTCGTCTCAAACTTTTTAAACACGTCGAACTAATATACTACGTACATTTATATAAAAGGGAAAAGGGTGTATTTTTTATTTAATTTTAGCTGAATGATTATTACACTAACAGTTCTGATTATAATTAATGAGATGAGATGAGATGAGATGGGACCCACACACACACACACACACACACACACACACACATCCCAAACAAATGAAGCTTTTATTGAAAAGAATAAAACTGTCCAATTTACATTGTATATAAAATATCAAATTAGATGTTTAGCTTCTCTATCAAAATTGCTTTGAGATCAGATATCGATACGAATTTATTTTTTTTTAGCCATCCGTAATGATACATGTGTTTTACCACGACTCCACATTTCATACTGAAAAAAAAAAAAATCATAATCACACCCATTTCCTCTTTTGTCCTTTCTTTGTTTTGAAATCAGGACAGCAGCTCTTTTGTTTTTTTTTCTTCAGTCTAACACATAGTTCAGACTGGATGATGTCACAGGAGGTCCTTCTGTCCTCAGTTCCCATGTATCATATTTGTGTGTATTGGTCCTTGAATGGTATTGTTCAGTTGAATTGGCAGGCTTGAGTTCAGTCACTACAGACACACACACACACACACACACACACACATATATATATACATACATACATATATATTATATATATACACACACACACACACACTTTGCTGGGTGTCTCATGCTCCATTGTATTCAGTCTGGTCTAAAGAAGAGCGCTTTATTTCTATGCACATGCTATTTTGTTGTTGCTTTATAATATTTCTTATTCGGGCAGTGTCCGCAACTGTCACTTTTTTATTTTTAATTACACATTACTTTCTAAACAGTACTGTTCTTTTATTGTTATATAAAGTATGGGGGCAAAGAATAGTGTGATTGATTTTATATATATATATATATATATATATATATATATATATATATATATATATATATACACATACACACACACACACACACACATACACTACTTACTAATGTATAACAGGGATCAGCTGTCAGCTGTGTCTGGTTCTGCACCTTTGCCAGTATTGTCACTAGCATTTAAAGGGAAAGTTTTATTACTATTTATATTTTGCCTGTATTATTATTATTATTATTATTATTTTCTCATCATGATTCATGTCTGCCACATTTCAGACAACGCAATTAAATTATGAACAATCATATGAACAAACATCGTACTTTAATGAAAGCACAAACAAACTTATGTGTCCGGTTAAGATAATTTTAATAATTATTTTTATTTTTTCAAATATCAAGCAGGACATTTCTACTCCAGCCTTTTAGCCAAAATATTCTGATTATAATTAGGAAAGTATTACTGATGTACGCAGTTGGGAAATCAATGTTTTAATGGATGAATACTTTGTTAATTTGTAAATATTGTTTACAAAACCATGTGTTTATTAGAACTACATTATTTTTGGTAAAAAAAAAAAAAAAAAAAAGCAAAAAAAAAAAAAAAAAAAGCAAAAAAACAAACAAACAAAAATGCTGTACATATCCTGAAATATTTCTTGTTTGTGTGAAAACAAAACAAAAAACTTCTGTATTTGTACTTATTTTGTAAAGAAATAAATGATCTGTTTACTAAATCTAGCGCCTGCTCTGAATGTGCCGCTGGTTGCTTTACGGGTTATGTAAGATTTAGTTGTTGGCAGGATGGAAACATTCTTATGAATATTACAGGAGTGCTGGGCTTGTCTATAGAAATGTTTCCAGCAATACATAACGACCAGTGTTTCGTCTGTAGGTAATTCAGCGCCGAGTTGATGCTTTACGCTGATGTTTGAGCCACCATAGGCTGGAGCCCTTGTGAGTATCGACTGTTTATTTCAGGGAGTTTCAAAATCAAACTATAAAACAAGTGTGATGCTCTTCAAGAGCGGGACGAAGACAACAAAATTTACACACACACACACACACACACACACGCATAATTTACAAGTATATACAGGGATCCCTCACTTTCTGTGGTTAACTGGGACCGAGATCCCCTCCTGACCGTCAAATTCCACGAAGTAAGATCAACCCTACCTGACTAACGTATACATACATGTATTAGTCCTCAAAAAATTATCATATTGTGATAAAGTTCATTATTTTCTGTAATTTACTGATAAAAATTAAACTTTCAAATATTTTAGATTCATTGCACACCAACTGAAATATTTCAGGTCTTTTATTGTTTTAATACTGATGATTTTGGGCATACAGCTCATGAAAACCCAAAATTTCTATCTCAAAAAATTAGCATATCATGAAAAGTTACTCTAAACGAGCTATTAACCTAATCATCTGAATCAACCAATTAACTCTAAACACCTGCAAAAGATTCCTGAGGCTTTTAAAAACTCCCAGCCTGGTTCATTACTCAAAACCGCAATCATGCGTAAGACTGCCGACCTGACTGCTGTCCAGAAGGCCATCATTGACACCCTCAAGCAAGAGGGTAAGACACAGAACGAAATCTCTGAGCAAATAGGCTGTTCCCAGAGTGCTGTATCAAGGCACCTCAGTGGGACGTCTGTGGGTAGGAAAAAGTGAAAGAAGGCCTGATTCCAGACCTTGGGGGACGTGTGGAAGCAGTGGACTGAGTCTGGAGTAGAAACATCCAGAGCCACCGTGCACAGGCGTGTGCAGGAAATGGGCTACAGGCGCCGCATTTCCCAGGTCAAGCCACTTTTGAACCAGAACCAGCGACAGAAGTGCCTGACCTGGGCTACAGAGAAGCAGCACTGGACTGCTGCTCAGTGGTCCAAAGTACTTTTTTCGGATGAAAGCAAATTTTGCATGTCATTCGGAAATCAAGGTCTGGAGGAAGACTGGGGAGAAGGAAATGCCAAAATGCCTGAAGTCCAGTGTCAAGTACCCACAGTCAGTGATGGTCTGGGGTGCCATGTCAGCTGCTGGTGTTGGTCCACTGTTTTATCAAGGGCAGGGTCAATGCAGCTAGCTATCAGGAGATTTTGGAGCACTTCATGCTTCCATCTGCTGAAAAGCTTTATGGAGATGAAGATTTTCATTTTTCAGCACGACCTGGCACCTGCTCACAGTGCCAAAACCACTGCTAAATGGTTACCGACCATGGTATTACTGTGCTCAATTGGCCTGCCAACTCTCCTGACCTGAACCCCATAGAGAATCTGTGGGATATTGTGAAGAGAAAGTTGAGAGACATCAGCCCCAACACTGTGGATGAGCTTAAGGCCGCTATCAAAGCATCCTGGATTTTTGGTTTTTCTTTACTTTTTTGACAAAATAATTAATATTAAAACAATAAAAGGTTTGAACTACTTCAGTTATGTGTAATGAATCTAAAATATACGAAAGTCTAATGTTTATCAGTACATTACAGAAAATAATGAACTTTATCACAACATGCTAATTTTTTGAGAAGGACTAGTATATGTGTATATAATATCAATAAATACATATTCAACACTATAAATTCTTATAAAAACAAACATTCAAAAATAATGCATAAGCTGTAAATAAAATATAAATACATACACACATACATTTTTATGTGAGGTGCACATCTGAGTGTGCACACGCATCGCTTCACGCTATGGAAACCGGGGATTAGCACTGGTCCGATGAGCCACTATGGCTTGGGTGTAAAAAGCCCAACAGACTTTTAGAAGTTTTGATGGGGTAAATTGGACTACTGTTGGTCGAAGACATCGAAGAAGGAGAGGCGGGAGGCGTGTCCGTAGGCAGAGAGAGAAGAGGAAAGGCTTAAGTCTAGTACTGAGAGTAGGGACTTTGAATGTTGGAACTATGGCAGGAAAAGGTAGAGAGCTGGCTGACATGATGCAGAGGAGGAAGGTGGACATACTGTGTGTTCAGGAGACCAGGTGGAAAGGTAGCAAGGCTAGAAGCTTAGGAGCAGGGTTAAGCTGTTTTTTCATGGTATGGATGGGAAGAGAAATGGAGTAGGAGTCATCTTGAAAGAGGAGTTTGTCAGGAATGTTCTAGAAGTGAAAAGAGTGTCAGACAGAGTGATGAGTCTCAAGTTAGAAATTCAAGGCGTGATGTTCAATGTTGTTAGTGCTTATGCCCCACAGGCAGGATGTGAGCTAGAAGAGAAGGAGAGATTCTGGAGTGAGTTAGATGAAGTGATGCAGAGTACCCCCAGAGGTGAAAGAGTGGTCATTGGGGCAGACTTCAATGGACATGGTGCAGGAAAGAGGGGATGAGGAAGTGATGGGCAGGTTTGTTATCCAGGACAGGAACGCAGAAGGACAGATGTTGATAGATTTTGCAAAAAGGATGGACATGGCTGTGGTGAATACTTCCAGAAGAGACAGGAGCATTGGGTAAAAATAATAAAAGCGGAGATAGGAGGACACAAGTAGACTACATCTTGTGCAAGCGATGTAATTTGAAGGAAGTCAGTGACTGCAAAGTAATAGTGGGCGAGAGTGTTGCCAAACAGCATAGGATGGTGGTGTGCAGGATGATGCTGATGGTGAGGAAGGTGAAGAAGGCAAAGGCAGAGCAGAAGACAAAGTGGTGGAAGCTGAAAAAAAGAAGAGTGTCGGGTTGTCTTCAAGGAGGAGTTGAAACAGGCTTTGGGTGGTCAGGAAGTGCTTCCAGATGACTGGACAATTACAGCTAATATGATCAGGGAGACAGGTAGGAGAATACTTGGTGTGTCATCTGGAAGCACTACTGTGGAACTACTACTGTGGGCTAAGGAGACTTGGTGGTGGAATGAGGAAGTGCAGGAGTGTGTACAAAGGAAGAGGTTAGCTAAGAAGAAGTGGGACATTGAGAGGACCGAAGAGAGTAAACAGGAGTTCAGGGAGACACAGACGTATGATGACTGCTATGCTTGGTTGGAAAGTAAAGAGGAAGAAAATGATTTATACAGGTTGGCACAGCAGAGAAATAGAGATGGGAAGGACATGCAGCAAGTTAGAGTGATTAAGGACAGAGAGGGAAATGTATTGACTGATGACAGAAGTGTGCTGGGAAGATGCAAAGAGTACTTTGAAGAGCTGATGAATGTGGAAAATGAAAGAGAAAAAAAGAGTACAAGAGATGACCGTTGAGGACCAGGAAGTAGCAAAGATTAGTAAGGGTTAAGTGAGGAGGGCATTGAAGAGCATGAAGAATGGAAAGGCAGTTGGTCCTGATGACATACTGGTGGAGGTATGGAAGTGTCTAGGAGAGGTAGCAATAGATTTCCTGACAAGAACATTCAACAAGGTCTTAGAGAGTGAGGATGCCGGAGGAATGGAGGAGAAGTGTGATGGTGCCCATTTTTAAGAACAAGGGAGAAGTGCAGAGTTCTGGCAACTACAAAGGGATAAAGTTGATGAGCCATATGATGAAGTTATAGGAAAGAATAGTGGAAGCTAGACTAAGGGCAGAGGTCAGCATTTGTGAACAACAGTTTGGTTTCATGCCAAGAAAGAGCACCACAGATGCAGTGTTTGCCTTGAGGATGTTAATGGAGAAGTACAGAGAAGGTCAGACGGAGCTGCATTGTGCCTCTGTGGATCTGAAGAAAGCATATGACAGGGTGCCGAGAGAGGAACTGTGGTATTGCATGAGGAAGTCTGGAGTGGCAGAGAAGTATGTTAGAGTGGTGCAGGACATGTATAAGTGATGTAAGACAGTGGTGAGGTGTGCTGTCGGAGTGACAGAAGAGTTGAAGGTGGAGGTAGGACTGCATCAAGGGTCAGCCCTGAGCCCCTTCTTGTTTGCTATGGTGATGGACAGGCTGACAGATGAGGTTAGACAAGATTCCCCATGGACTATGATGTTTGCAGATGACATTGTGATCTGCAATGAGAGAAGATAACAAGTACAGGAAAATCTAGAGAGGTGGAGGTATACCCTGGAAAGGAGGGGAATGAAGATTAGCCTCAGTAAGACAGAATACATGTGTATGAATGACAAGGACCCAAGAGGAACGGTGAGGTTACAGGGAGCAGAGATAAGGAAGGTGGAGGATTTTAAATACTTAGGCTCAACAATCCAGAGCAGTGGAGAGTGTGGAAAAGAGGTGAAGAAGTGTGTGCAGGCAGGTTGGAATGATTGGAGAAAAGTGTCCGGTATGATGTGTGATAGGAGGGTATAGGCAAGAATGAAAGGAAAAGTGTACAAGACGGTGATGAGGCCAGCAATGTTGTATGGTTTAGAAACAGTGGCCCTGCGGAAAAGACAGGAGGCAGAGCTGGAGGTAGCAGAGATGAAAATGTTGAGGTTCTCTTTGGGAGTAACGAGGATAGATAGGATCAAGAATGAGCACATCAGAGAGATGTAAGAGGTTTTGGAGACAAAGTCAGAGAAGCTAGATTGAGATGGTTTGGACATGTACAGAGGAGGGATAGTGAATATATTAGTAGTAGGATGCTGAGGTTTGAACTACCAGGCAGAAGGCCTCGAAGAAGACCAAAGAGACGATTCATGGATGTGGTGAAGGAGGACATGAAGGTAGTTGGTGTAAGAGAAGATGCAAAGGATAGGGTGAGATGGAGGCAGATTATTCGCTGTGGTGTCCACTGAAGGGAAAAGCCGAAAGGAGAAGAAGAAGATCAAATTAAAAAAATAAGGAAATTAAGGAAGAATAGGTGGAAAAGTTAAGGAAATAACACAAAAACAAGGCCAATTATGCAAAACAAACAAAACCAAAAACAAACCCTAAACCAACACAAAACAAAAAACAACCCAAAACCCCTCATCAAAACTGGATATATTGTTGCATCTGTGTGTGTGCTTCGCAGTCACGCCCACCTCTGCCAGAGCCTAGTATTAAGTGTACCTCAGGATAATGTTGAATCATATTTCATACATATATTTATGATCCATCTTTCTGTAGATTTTATTTCATTTCTATTTCTACTTGTTCTTCAATTTCATTTCACTTTCACGTTCGATCTTGGACATGTTGGTATGGCTGGATGTTTGCAAAACAACTGTTGGTAAGTTGGAGAGTGGGAGGGGGGGGGGAGTGGAGTGATCCTACTTCGCGGATTTCGATGGTCGTGTGAGGATCTCGATCCCAATTAACCGCGGAAAGTGAGGGATCCCTATATTATATTTCCACACACAGTGGTACCTCACCTTACAAACGACCCAAAACGAAAAATCCGGGTTATAAAACGTATTTACCTAAAATTTCCATCTGTGGACACAAAACAAATTCACGTTACGAAATCGCCATCTCAAAAATTCAGACAATGCGCGAGTTGCTCTTACATTGGCTCTCTCCCAACATCCCACCCCGCTGGCCTCCCTTTGGCTATCTAACAAAATCCTGCCCTGCTAGCCTCCCATTGGCTAGGAGGGAGTTGTATCTCCATAATACCGATAACGCAGCTCCCTCCCATCGGCTATTAAGGAGCTGTATCTCCATAATACCCATGATGCTTTTCAACCCAGTGTTCTTTCACAGAGTTCTAACACGCGTAAAGGACAGAGTTACTGTTGTTTCGTGAGTTTTTTGAGTGTGCTCATTGCATCTTTATCTCAGGCTTTCAACCTTGCATAAACATTCACAAGATTATAACTCTGCTAAGAAGACATGGTCAACACACATGCGCGCACACACACACACACACACACACACGCGTGTGTGATTCCCGGTGAACGTGATTTCTGGTGCAAGTGAAAAGAAGAAGCGGGCTCGTGGCATGCAGTTAGTTCACTGATATTGCAAAGGAATATGGCCAAACCCATCTACCATCGGTACGATATTGAAGCAGAAGGAGGCCTTAAAAGGTATACTTTTATCATTTTTAAAGGGTTTAGGGGGTAGTATTGGGGGCCTTGGAACGAATCAGGCCTTTTACATGTAAAATGCGGCTCAACTTACGAAAAAATCAGGTTACAAAACCACTTCTGGAACGGATTAATTTTCTAAGGTGAGATACCACTGTATGTATGTGTGCATATATATATATATATATATATATATATATATATATATATATATATATATATATATATATATGTAACCAATTTCACACATCTAGTAAACAGCACACTTATATTTTATTATAGTAAAAAGACAAGTAAATTAAAATTAATGTAAAAACAACATCATTATGATAATAAACACATTCGTTATCAGTGGCACAGTTTGAATGATAAAAACATAAACAGCATGTTCACCTTCAGCATGGAGGTGTATGTGCATATCCACCTCCAAAGCGAGAAGATCCTGGGTTCGATTCTAAAGTTCCTCACCAGGTTATTGCAGGGAAACCATTCACACTCAAGACTCACACAATGGAAGGATTTTTGGAAGATCAGCCTACTGTGCATGTGGGTGGAAAGCGGAGTCCCCGGAGGAAACCCACACAAGCACAGGCAGAATATTGCAGAGTACACACAGAAACGCCCTCATCGAGTCTGGGACTCCAAGTCAGGACCTTCTTCCTGTGAGGTGGATGTGCTAAAGGTTTAATCTTTTTTTTTTTTTTTTTTTTAAGAGTGTAATATTTCCAATTCTTTGACATAATTAAGAAAAGTGCTTCACTAGTCAATTCTTTGTAAATGGTTAAAATATAACTTCCAGCATTGAGTAGTTCAAAGTGTTCGGTGGTTCACCAGTAAT
The DNA here is from genome assembly GCA_024760905.1 of Plotosus lineatus. Lineage (NCBI taxonomy): Eukaryota > Metazoa > Chordata > Actinopteri > Siluriformes > Plotosidae > Plotosus > Plotosus lineatus. The sequence continues at coordinate 23,577,494 of CM045739.1, forward strand.
TACAAAAAAAAAGAAAAGAAAATGGTCTGTTTTTTACCTGTTGAATGAGGGAGCCGTCGGCGGATCTGCCTTCCATTCCTTACTATTACTACTACACACCTTCCCTGGTACGTTCACTGTAGTCCCTCAATAATTTATTCTCATTACTGATTAATATTCTTTAAGGTCGACGACCGAGTCATAAACCAACTCTACAGGGCTACACGTGTTTCACAGAACACACGCCATCCGTTTGTTTAATTTATTTATTTATTTTATCCAGGTGTCAGAATAACATGATGTTAATGAGGGTTAATGAAAATTATTTTAACGTTCCTTACAATTGTTAATCTGCTATAAGTAATAAATCACCACCTCGGTGTAGGTCGGAAGTTTAAATGTTCTGGTGAACAGGAGCAGGAAATTACACCCATGTTTGTTACATTCATCATTCATTTTCTGAACCGCTTAATCCTAATTAAGGTCGCCGGGATAGCTGGTGCCCATCTGAGCCTTTATCTGGGCAAGGGCAGGGTACACCTTGCCACCTTGGGACGATTTAGAACAACCAATTAGCCTACTCTGCATGTTTTGGACTGTGGAAAGAAACCGGAATACCTGGAGGAAACCCATGCAAGCATGAGGAGAACAGGCAAACTCCATACAGAGATGCCCAAGCCTGGGACTCAAACCCAGGACCTTCTTGCTTTGAGGCAGATGTGCTAACCCCTGCGCCACTGTGCCGTGATGTTTGGTACAGTTTCTGAAAATCTATTCTGCTGAACTTTACAAGTCCTGTACGTGGCTCATTATGTTGTGTCACAGTGGGAGGCATAACATCTCCACTGGTACTGATGTGCTTCAAGCTTCTGACACACACACACACACACACACACACACACACACACACACATGAAAGGGGTGCTTGACCATTCTGTATGATGGATGGGATAAAAAGACTGAGTCAACGCTGGATCAGAGCAAAGCTTGGTTTGATTAGGCTTCCCTACGGGGGAGCGGCACTCTGCTCCAGGCTATCACATCCAACACACACACACTTTTCTATCAATGGACATTTAATCAGCAAATGCAGCACCGAGGCCAACAGATCTGAACTTAATTAAACTAATCAACCTTCTTAATGAGCATTTTTCAAATTTAAGTCTGAAACAAGAACACACACACATATACCCACCCATACACACACAGAGTCCAAAAACATTGGGCAGGAAGATCAAAGTTGGTATATATTTGATCAAAAGGTGTTTTGAGAGTGTGTGTGTATGTGTGTGTGTGTGAGTGAGAGAGAGAGAGAGAGAGAGCTCAGTATTTAAGGCTTTAGTTTAGTAATCTGAAGGTTGGAGGTTCAAGCCCCAGTAGAACCATGCTTAGCTCTTAACCCTCAATTGCTCAGTTCTGTGTGTGCATATACAGGGATCCCTCACTTTCTGTGGTTAATGGGGACCGAGACATCCCCAACCGCGACCGCCAAATTCCGGAAATGCTATAAATGCTTACAATAACAATTAAACATTCAAAAATAATGCATAAGATGTAAATAAAATATAAATACACACATACAGATGCGCACCTCACATAAAAATGTAAGTCGTTTTGTTGAAAGGTTTTGGGTTGTTTATTCGTTGGCTTTTTTTTTTTTTTTTTTTGCATAATTGGCCTTGTTTTGTGGCATTTTCCTTAATTTCCTTATCTTTTTATTTTTCAATTAATATTTTTGAAAAACCTGCGATGCACTGAGAGCGCATAAACTGAAGCACGAAGTAGCAAGGGATCACTGTATATAATATATATATATATATATATATATATATATATATACACACTGTATACACACACAGTGTGAGCCGAAATGAGTTTAGTGTGTGAGCCGAAATGTGATCTTTATATCGGAGTAAACGATGAACGTGTGTATAGCATGTTTACCATTCAGCGATGCGCTCCGCTTCCTTTTAATATTTTGTTTTAAAAACTTTTACATGCTTCATGACTCAAAGTTTAAAGGTTCTTAACCTGTCCACAGTGACTACCTAACTACTCTACAGTGCATTTACTTATATTAAAGCCAAAAGTATGTGGACACCCAACTCTCGGATATGTATTACTCTAGTTCTTTCCAGTTTAGTTCTTCACTTATAAAAGGGATGGTGGTAGGTGCTGGATCACTGATCGCAAGGTTGGGTTCAAGCCCCACTCTCAACGGTTCTCACTGCTGTTCCCCAAGTGCAGCTAACTGGATTATCAAAGGCCAACCATGCCTCTCACTTTCAAGTAAAAGAACCATTGAACCACTGACTTTTGTCAAGAGTAGCTGCTTAGCCGTCAGTGTGTTTCTGCCCTGTGATGGCCTAGTGAACTGTCCAGGGTGTACTCTGCCCTCACCCAGAATTGGCTGATATGGGCACCAGTCTGTTCACAGCTCTAATTAGGATTAAATGGTTCGGAAAATTAATGAATGAACAGTTCCCACCCATCAGGTATTACCTTCTCTATCACACAATCACCACCAACTGGGAGGAGGGGGGGAGCATGCGCACGCCCCTTCCATGAAATGCAATGTTACCCACCCCCTAGTTTCTGCCTCGAGTACAAATGAGCTCACAGACGCACCTGATTGGCTGGCAAATGCTGTGAGTTAGAAGGAAGTGAGCATATGCCATCCTTCCCTCCCGTGAGGGCTCTAGAGCAATGCTTGACAAATTTGGATTCAGAAACAATGAGCAAGGATCCTTCTTGGAAGTGCTGCACGCCAGCTTATAAATAGACCGCCCCTCACACGACACCAGTCGCTTTTACGCGGCAGGTCCAGCTGTGTCTCCATCATCAGAAGCAGACGTCGCACTGGGTAATGCCTCAGAGAAAACAATGTCTCAGTTCTCTCCATGGTCCTCACATCATCTCCTCACATCTCTCCATCTTTCCTCAGTGGGTGGGACAGACAAACTGGCAAGGATGAGACATAAGTGGGGAAACAAGGACTCAGTTCAAGGGATTTGGAATGCACCTGCGGTTTTCCCAATCATGGAGTGTAAGCCCTCAGGTGTCCCGCACAGAACCCGATCTCAACCTCACTCTAACTCTCTTCGAAAGCAGAACACTTTTTCTGAAGGGCCGAGGTTATTATAACTCCCATTCACTCGTTTGCTGAACCTCTTGATCCTATTAGATTCACAGGGAAGCCATAGCCTATCTCAGCCGACATTTGGTGAAGGTGCAGGACACACTGAACAGCTCACCAGAGCATCACAGGGACCACACAAACATGTACACTTACATCTTAGGTCAATTCCAAGGGGCCATTTAGCCTAATGTGGATGTCTTGGACTGTGGGAGGAAACCAGAGCTGCAGGAAGAAACCAACATAAGCACAGCGAGAACATGCAGACCCCAAACAGAAACATGCTCGCCAAGCCGGAAATCAAGGGCCAAGCAGGGCAGTGGTGGCTTCGTGGTTAAATCAATGGGATCTGAAAGTCAACGGTTCAATTTCCACTATCACCACTGTTGGGCCCTTGAGCAAGGCCCTTACCCCTCAAATGCTCAGTTGTATAAACATGCTAAATGTACGTTACTCTGACAAATGCTGTAACTGTAAATGTAATTTCAACCCATGACCTTCTTGCTATGAGGCAGACATGCTAACCACCGTGCTGACAATTATAACAGGAAGGATATTAGATGGGATGTTCACCCAACACATACAGGTGTGAGGTACTCAGCCCCCCCCCCCCCCCCCAAGTGTGAGGTAGCCAGGTCCCCCCCCCCCCCTTCCCCTGAATAATATACATCATTAAGACTGATTTATTGACACTTTAGCGGCCGTTCTGTCAGGACAGGCTTTATTTTCAGTTTAGAAACTCAAAAAAGTGCAAACACTGTACAACCCCAACACAGGCGCACACCCCTGAACACAGCACAGCTCCGGGGCAGACAGATTGAACACAAGTGCAAGAAAAATTCACTTTCTAATCTGGCAGGAAAAAATGATTGACAAAGTGAGCCGAGCCTCGTTCTGATGTTGCTGATTCCAATCACTTGTTTTGTTTTGGGGTTTTTTTGTGTGTTTTTATTTGGAGACCCTGAAGTCTATACAGCCCTCTCTTCCAAGCAGATATTTTATTCATTTTGCCAAACCCTATATTATTTATTATTCATTTTCTAAGCTGCTTAATCCTTATTAGGGTCGAGGGGAGGCTGGTGACCCTGGACAGCTCGCGAGGCCATTGCGAGGCCAACACACATACGGTCATTCACATTCAAACTCACACCTGGGGGAATTTGGAACAGTCAATCAGCCTGCTCTGCATGTTTTTTGTAGGAGGAACCCGGAGTGCCCAAAGGAAACCCATGCAGGCCCAGGGAGAACATGCAAACACCACACAGAAACTGGTGAGCCCAGGAATCGAACCTCGGACCTTCTTGCTGTGAGGCGAATGTGCTAACCACTGTATCACCATGTGATTATTCATTGATTCATTTTTTTGAGCCGCATAATCCTAATTAGGGTCACGGGGAGGCTGGCACCCATCTCAGCCGACTCTGGGCAAGGGCAGAGTACACCCTGGACAGCTCGCAGAAACATGCTGACAGCTATGCAGCTACTCTTTATGAAAGCCAGCAATGGTTCTTTTACATGAACCTCTCACCATAGACAGTTGGCCACACAGTCTGCATTTGATAACCCAGTTAGCTGCACTGGGGAGGAGGGACAGCCCCCCCATTGACAGTGGGACTTGGAACCCTCAATCTTAGGATCAGTAACCCAGCACCTTACCACCGGGCCACAATGGCCCCCATCCAATCACATAGCAGAATAAAAATATACATGTACTGATCCCAGTTTTAGGTGGTGCTCTGATGGGTGTATTGAAACGTGGTGGTAAGAAGTGTATGTACTGTACGTCTCCATGGTTGCATATAACAGTTGCAACACTCCCATGTGATACAGTAAAGAATTCAACTAGCACACACTACCTTAAAAGAAAGAAATTTAATTCAGCTTTATGATAACATAAAGCGTTCACAATTAATGAGCTCCTTGCGCTGGGGCTGCTTTAAATGATGAGCTACGCTGGCTCTGAAAGGCTTCTTGTTCTCGTGACCGCCAGCAGGCAGGAGCTCTGTGCTTAAAGTAGAGCCCCGTGTTTGTGCAAGTGCAGATGTATGAACTGTTTAACACAATCCTGACTGGTTTCTGATGGTTCTGATTTAAAAAAAAAGAAAGAAAGAAAGAGGTCAAGATGAAATGTACAATATGGGCTCTGGGATCTCCGTTGATTTCAGCATTGCTTTCTTTAACACGGACTGGCATGGAGTTTACACTGGATCTGAATGCTCAGCGATATGTCATGAGAATTGTATCACACACACACACACACACACACACACACACACACACACACACACACACACAAACACTGTTACCTGGGCCTGCTGCAGGAAGAGCTTTAGTAATACTTGTGTTTGCTCGGAGCTCTGTTTAAACAAAGCGGCCTTCTCTGGGCTCTGGATGCATTACAGTGCACGGTGTGTTAACTGCGCTGCCCCGAGCTATGAGCACGTTTCAGCGGAGCAGCGACTCACTCCTGCTCTCTGCGTAAGCACAACTCGCATTCATCCTTCATATAACAAAAGAAACAGCAAGGTAAACAAACAACAGGAAAACCATAGCATGAGGGACTGGATATACTGCATATTTTATATATATATATATATATATATATATATATATATATATATATATATATATATATATACATACACACACACACACACACACAGGGATCCCTCACTTTCCGTGGTTAATTGGGACCACGATCCCCCTGCGGCCACCGAATTCTGCGAAGTTGAATCACCCCCCCAATCCCCCGACTGACATATATGTCCATGTATATGTGTATATAATATCAATAAATACATATTCAATGCTATAAATGCTTACAATAACAATTAAACATTTAAAAATAATGCAAATGTTGTAAATAAAATATAAAAATGCACGTACAAACGTGTGCGCGTGCACACAGATGCACACCTCACAAAAATGTAACGAGTTTTGATGGGAGGTTTTGGGTTGTTTTTTGTTTTTTTGCATAATTGGCCTTGTTTTGAGGCATTTTTCTTAACATTATCCCTTAGTCTTCCTTAATTTCCTTATTTTTTAATTCGATGAATATTATATAAATTAAAAAAACAAAAAAAAAGGCGATGCACTGAAGCCACATGAATCGAAGCACGAAGTAGCGAGGGATCCCTGTGTGTGTGTGTGTGTGTGTGTGTGTGTGTGTGTGTGTGTGTGTGTATATATATATATATATATATACACACACACACACACACGCATACATCATGGGGGCAGACAAAGAATAAGTTTTTTTTTTTATATTTTATAAACAACAATAACATAAACAATAGTTCTAGCCAGTCACTCTGATCTCTCAGTCTGTTCAGTGTCCTTCTCATTCTCTGTGGTGTCATTATGGCACTTTGCCAGCATTTCGAGAGGCGGTGGAGGAAGCAGGCATCCAAGAATACCACCCGTTCTCATGCGTTGTAAAGACAGCCCCCGCTGCACTAACAGGAGGAGGAGCCTGTGTGAGAAATCATCATCTTATTGGCCGGACAGAGTGCCTTTTAATCATCACAAGAGTGAAAAACTGAGTAAAATGTGTTTCAAGTTCTTTGGGTTTTACTTGTGTGTTTTGTGTCTGTTCCATTCCAGATAACAGGCGTACACCCGTGAGACGTATCTGAGTATGTGTGTATGTGTGTACGTGTGTGTGTCGAGTATACAGTATGTGCGTCCGAGGCAGGTCAATCTGTATCAGTGTGACGTCAGTTTCTGTCTCTAGTCCAACGGCTCTTGTTTTATCCTGAGGGGCGTGTTCATGTTCTGGCTCCGTCTGTCCTCGCGACACAACACGTATTCGCTGAACTGGGAGGAGTCGACTCCGCCGCCGCATGACGCTGCCACGCTGAAGCCCTTCTGGAACAGACGCTCCAGCACCTGTAAAGAGAGACAAGTATTCATTTTTTTAAAAATTAAATTAAATAAATGATCAGACGTACAAATCATCACAGCCTCAAATCTCACACAGACTGGAGGTGCGTCTGGTATATTTCTATGTCCCTTGCACAATGTAAAGCAAAACAACATCATTTATTCATCTGCCAAAATGTTTCCTATTAAGGCTGTGGGGAGACTGGAGCCTATCGTAGCCAACTCGGCGCAAAGGTGGCATTCACCCCCTGAACAGTTCACTAGTTCATTACAGGGATAACTCTTTCTCTCTCTCTCTCTCTCTCTCACACACACACACACACACACACACACACACACACACACACGATCAATCCCACACACACCTATGGGCAATCTGAAAAAAACCCAGTTATTTTAAAGTGCACGTATTTGGGTTGTGGGAAGAAACCGAAGTACTTGGAAGAAACCCACATGCTAACATCACCCAGAAGCGTCTTCACCGGAGTCAGGGCCTTTTTGCTGTGAAGTGGTCGTGCAAATCAATATGCCATTGTCCCTCCACTCTCTCCGGCATAGTATGAAATCTTGTAATAATATAATCAAGCTACTGGAGGAAATACACAGGATACAATTTATTCATAGTTTGACTGACTCTTGTGACCCCCTTCTACTTTTTCTATAACTTTCTACAGGGACATTCTGGGCTTTTTTTAGCAGTTCATTTAAATTAAAACCATGCAATAAGACTTCAGGCCATGAGAGGGGGGAGGGGAGGGGGGGGCACTCTCTCTTTGGCCATTTATCATGATAGGTCCCTGGAGAGGGAAACATGACATCAGAAACCAGATCAGAAATGCAACCTAAATCCAGACATATGGAAATGTGTTCCCATCATGCTCTGCTATCTGTTTAAAACATTTGCTGAAGGTTTGAATATAAATACTCTCACAGAATGCACCGGCTCTAATCCGAGACATGTTTCAATGAGCATCCTGGTCTGTGAAATGTCCATTGGCTTCGTGTTTGGAATAAATTCCATCTCGCTTTAAATCCCTCTGTATAATAGCATCGCTAAATAAATACACGTTAATGTTTTCCAGTCTGCTTGTGAAAAGACTGTGTGGCCAAATCGGTTTTTATTTATTTATTTATTTATTTTTGCTAATTTGATTTAGAGTGCATGAGAAGAGCGTATTCAACACTGTACCACATGAGAATGTGAAGTTTATGAATGATGGACAGGGAAGGCGTAGGAGTAAATCCCACAGATGCCAGACAGCAGATACAGTTGTGTTCGGTCCAGCTGTGCATCTATACTGACCTGATGATTGATCTAATTATGACTATCCAGTCAACAATTCGATTTCATTCGTTATCACAATGTGTTTTATCCCCAAACTTCCAGAATACTGTGTGGGGCCGGTGGTGTAGTGGTTAGGGTGCTGTGCTCATGATCGGGAGGTTGTGAGTTCGAATCCCACTGAGGCCCTGGGCAAGGTCTCAACCACAACTGTGCCTCTGTTCACCCAGCAGTATAAATGGGTACCAGTAAAAATATACTGGGAAGATAACCTGTGATGGACTAGCATCCCATCCAGGGGGAGTTGAACTCCTAGTCACTTCGCTATGGAAACCGGGGATAAGCACTGGCCTGATGAGCCACGAGGCTCGGGTGTAAAAACCCAACCTACCTTCTAGAATACTGCACATGGCCACTTTTAATCAACAAATAAAAGTAGTTTATAAATAAACACTTCCCTTTTACTTTTTTTGATTCCTTCCGCATTTTCTCAATAAGTTTATTTGTATCCAACTCCCTCCCATCAAATATGACCTTCCCTATCACATGACAACCACCTGCACACGCCCCCTCCGTGGAATGCAATGCTAGTCACCCACCTCTCTTCAAACTGCGGTGCATGCATTTTTTGGGGATGGTCTAACACACTTAGAGGGAAAGCGCGATCCGCCCCTCATATGAATGAGATCACAGATGCATATCATCGATTGGTGTGAGTGACAGGGAAGTGAGTGTATGCCATCCTTCCATCCCATGAGAGCTTGGCCAATCAGTTCCATGAGTCAATGGACTCCCAGCCATGGACAGGTGTAGCATTAACCTGTATTTCAACTTGCGAGCTCCAGGTTAATAGTCACGCAACTTTTCAATATGCCACTCGGGAACCCAGCACTCCTTTTTCAGCTCCTGCCCCTTGGGAGTCATATGAATGGGTTGTATCTATCACACTTTAGTTTCTGGACATTTTGTTACCACTCACTGAAGCTGGGGCTTTCAAACATGGTCTGCTGGCTCAGTACAATGAGTGCTAGGATGGGTTTGTGTGTGAGTGACCTTGACCTACTTTTCAAGGTGACACAGCAGGACTGTATATTGTTTCCGGACATTTACTTGCCGTCTGTTGGAACTGGGATTTCAAACTTGCTGTGCTTGTACTGGCCTACTGAGAGATGAAACATTCCTGTTGTCGGGCTTCATCCCTCCCCGAACAGTGACAAGCCTCCACATCCCTATTTTTCTGAAGTATGCCTGTATTATAATGCAACTGTCACTGTGTGTTACTATGACAAAGACAGACAAGCTGATGAGCAATGCCTCATTTGTTTGGTCTGTCTGATCGTTAGCTGCTTTATATAAAATGTCAGGAATGGATTTTTGATAAATTTTTGTTTGTGGAGATGGACAGTCAAAGTAACACCCCATTCGATTTTGGAGATGACTTGGATTTCATTCTGGAACCTGAATGTTTTTAAAAGATTCTTTAACATTGTGAAACAGTACGATTTTTTTTGATGTGTAGTATTAAAGCAAGCTCAACAGGGATGCTGGGTACTTAAGCATTCATTCAATTTATGAACCGCTTTATTCTAATTAGGGTCATGGGAGGCTGGCACCCATTACAGCCAACTGAGTGAGGATAGTGTATGTATGTATGTATGTATGTATGTATATATATATATATATATATATATATATATATATATATATATATACACACACATACACACACACATACTCACAGACTTACGTTCATCCGTTTTATGGTTTTTTTGCTTTTACTTTTTAAAAAAAAAAAAAAAAAAAAAAAAAAGTCATATTTTGAGTTTAGACGTACCTACGTAGTACGCTGATGTAATGACGCTGCGTCCATTGTTTACAAACAAGCCTGAATATGCCCCTCCTTTCCAGTTCAGTTATATATACAGTGGGGCCAATAAGTACTGGGTAATGTAACAATGTGCAAGTTCACCCATTTATAAAGATAAGAGAGGTTTGTAATTTTCATCATAGGTACACATCAAGGTTGAGAGACAGAATGTAAAAAAAAATCCAGGAAATTACATTGTATGATTTTTAATTTATTTGTGAAAATGGGAGGCCAATAAGTATTGGGCAGCCAGCAAAAGTTACTTTTAATACTTTGCAATGTAGCCTTCATTGGCAATGACAGAGGTCAAACGGTTCCTGGAGTTCTTGACCAGGTCTACACACACTTTAGTTGGTATTTTGGCCCACTCCTCTGCACAGATCTTCTCTAGAGCGGTGATGTTTGAGGGCTGTTGCTTGGCAACTCGAAGTTTTAACTCCCTCCACAGGTTTTTGATTGGGTTGAGGTCTGGAGACTGGCTAGGCCACTCCAGAACCTTGATATGCTTTTTACGGAGCCACTCCTTGGTTTTCTTGGCTGTGTGCTTTGGATCGTTATCATGCTGGAAGAGCCAGCCATGTTTCATCTTTAATGCTCTGACCGAGGGAAGGAGGTTTTTACCCAAAATGTCACAATACATGGCCCCAATCATGTTGCCATTGATACGGCCTTTGAATTGCCTTTGAACTCCATGAGGTGAGATCTTGCATGGAGCGCCACTCCTAGGGAGGTTGTCAGCGATGTTAAACTTCCATTTTTTCATAATGTTTCCAACTGTTGATCTTTTCTCACAAAGTTGTTTACCAATTGCAGTTTGACTCATCCCAGGTTTGTGCAGTTGTACAATTTTATCTCTGGTGTCTTTGGGAAGCTCTCTGATCTTGGTCATGGTGAAGACTGCAGTCTGACAGTTTGAAGGCATGTACAGGTTTGAAGGCGTCTCTTATGCATCTAATCAGTTCAAACAGGTGTCATTCATACTGTTAACAAGTGGGGGCCGAAATAATGTTTGTTTTCTAGTACCCAATACTTATTGGCCTCCCATTTTCACAAATAAATTGTTTAAAAATCATACAGTGTGATTTCCTGGATTTTTCTTTTACATTCTGTCTCTCAAATTTGATGTGTACTTATGATGAAAATTACAAACCTCTCTTATCTTATTAAATGGGTGAACTTGCCCAATACTTATTGGCCCCACTGTATATCGTTTTATATATATATATATATATATATATATATATATATATATATATATATATATACATACACAGTATATATGAATATATACACACTAGAGATGAATTAACTATCTGCTCAGATCGGCACAATCTACCATGCATACTAAGTTAAGCAAAGAGAGTTGTAAAATGAATGATAACCCAAGAAAGACAACACTCTGCTCTGCTGATTCACATCAGTGAATTCACATCAGTGAAAGCTGAATACTAAACGAGTTCAACGGCGCCCTTGCGCACTTAAAAGACAGGAAGTCCATGTAACCCGCGCTTTGTTTCAAGCAAGTAAACTACTTTCAGCAAGTGCACTACTTTCGGTATTGAGCGCCTCACATATTGTAAGCGTTGATTGGCTGTTTTAAGCTTCATGTAAAGTGAATCAGCTCAGCTTCATGTCATGTGACCATCTGTTGACCATCGGAACCATTGACAAGCAGAAAAATCGCATCATAGAGAGTGTTAAAGGTTATATTTGACATTGTATTTGATATTTGATGAGTGAATTTGATTAAAATTTATCAGTTTGAAATTATTTTGCTTGAATTTAAATTTATTTGAAATTAATGTTGATATTATTTTACAATGTTATGTTTATAATAATTGATTTAGGGTTGTATTATGAGATACGGTAATGGTATTTATGGATGTATAGTACAGTATGAGCGTCATATGTCACACATCTAACGTCATACATCACTGTAACAACTTACGTTCACTTTCAACTTGCGTTCGGCCATCTGGAACCAATTAAAAACGTAAGTCGGGAGCATCTGTATATGAAAATGAAACACTTAAAATTTGGTCATCAGGAGATCGCAAGTTCGCATCCGGGTTAATGCCACAGCCATCCGTGTCTGGGAGTTGATGGGAGCTTAATCCAGTCTTGTCAAGCATTGCTCTCGAGCTGTCATGTGAGGGAAGGACGGCATATGCTCACTTTTCTGTCACTCACAGCGATCGTTGGCCAATTATAAACATAACATTGTAAAATACAGTGATACCTCTGCTCACGAACATAATTGGTTCCCAGAAAGTGTGTGTAAGGTGAAAAGTTCGTCTTCCGAACATTTATTTCCCATAAGAAACCATTAAAATGAGAATAATCCGTTCCCAGGTCCCCATAAAACATAATTTTCTACTAAATAAGCCTTAAAACTACACAAAAATATACCTTATTTTATGTATAATAAATGTGCTATTGTATTGTAATTAAAGAAATAAACTGTACTGTATAATAAAGTCGTTTTATTTACCTTTGTGATGGTAGTTGATGGCTTGATGGAATGGAGTGGGAGGAGGAGGGCGGGAGGGACTTACTGTTTGGAAGGAGTGTTTGGAAACGCCTACTGTTTGGAAACACCCTTAGCCACACGCACCCTTAATAGCTTCCTTGTTCTTAAGGATGGGAGCAATGGTAGACTTAGCGTACTGGTACTGGGACGCTGAGTCACACAAACACACACCTCGTTCGTGTTTTTCAATGATCTCCGCCTGTGGTGGGGTCTTTTTCGGTCCCATAACAGCAAAAGTACACTCAATATGGTCCAAAATGTCTATCAAACACAAACCACGTCCGCACTCAAAGAAAGGGGGTGACGAACTGTGACGCCATGAGCCTGCGTCAGCTTCTCGTGGCTGCCACCGTGGCGCTGTTCGACCTCGTGGTTTGATTCGTCCGCCGAAAACTAGTTCATCAGCAGAGACTATATGCTCGCAAATTTAATGTTCTTGAGGCGAAAAGTTCGTGAGCTTAAGCGTTCGTCAGCGGAGGTTTTACTGTAATATCAGCATTAATTTCAAATAAATTAAATTCAAGCAAAATAATTTCAAATTGATAAATTTTAATCAAATACAGTATCAAATATAACCTTTAACATTCTCTATGATGCGATCTTTCTGCTTGTAAATGGTTCCGATGGTCTACGGATGGTCACATGACATGAAGCTGAGCTAAATCACATTACATGAAGCTAATCCGACTCACTTTACATGAAGCTTAAAACAGCCAATCAACGCTTACAATATGTGAGGTGCTCAATACCAAAAGTAGTGCACTTGCTGAAAGTAGTTTATTTGCTTGAAACAAAGTGCGGGTTATGGGGACTTCCGGCTTTCAAGTGAGCAAGGGCTTCATTGAACTCGTTTAGTTCTCAGCCTGCACTGATGTCAATCACCAGCAGAGCAGAGAATTCTCTCTTTCCTGGATTCGGGTTTTCATATTACAACTCTTTGCTTAACTGAGTATGCATGGTAGATTGTGCTGATCCGAGCAGATAGTTCATTCATCTCTGTGTATGAGACTTGCACCCATGCTAGTAGGCTTATGCTTCTGACCAACCATATTTGCTTCAGGTTACAAAAGTCCACAAAACAGTGTAAACACAAAGATCGCAGAAACGACGTCTTAACACAAGGGTAACACGCTATATAACTGAGATATAAACTAATATATATATATATATATATATATATATATATATATATATATATATATATATATAAATAAAAAACTGAACTGGGAAGAAGGAGGGGCACGTTCAGTCTGTCGTTTGTAAACAATGGACGCAGCATCATTACGTCATTATGTCAGTACTCGTAGATACGTCTAAACTCAAAATTTGACTTAAAAAAAAAAAACGTAAAAGCGAAAAAAACGTAAAACGGATGAAAGTAAGTTGGGGAGCGTCTGTACTTATATCATTTTTAGTGATGTCACCAAAAAAGAGAATCCAATTTCCCCATTAATTAGTTAATTCATTTTCTAAGACACTTAATCCTAATTATGGTTGCAGGGAGGCTGACACCAATTTAAATAATCATTATATATAATAAATCATTTTTCTGACAGGATTAAAACAGTACTGTTTTTCAGTGTATATATATATATATATATATATATATATATATATATATATATATATATATATATATATATATATATATAAGTGTTAAAAAAAATGACAGATGTTACTATTATTGGTAAGAATTTGCAAGTGATGTAAGTACATTTCATTCACAGTGATACTTGTAGTGTACTCTCTCTCTCTCTCTCACACACACACACACACACACACACACACACACACACACTTACTTTATGAAGTGTGTGATGAAAGAAAATACAGATTGATTATGGAGAGCTGACTCATTCCTATTTGGATTAAGATGCAGTAAAGAATAGATGAGGAAAAAAATAGAGTAACTGAGGCAGAAATAGTCTGCACCTGATACTTTCCAGTGAGGCACATTAAGTCTTGAACACTTTCGCTCCACTTCCAAGCATGGAATCATTATTTACTACGATACCGACTGTGTGACAGATGGAGAATCTCACTCTGGAGATATGAACATCTCATTTAAAGTTCAGTTCAGCTTTCCTGCGTTGTTGTGAATATTTCTCTCTCACTCTCTCGCTCTCTGTCTCTCGGTCTTGCTGACAGAGACAGACTCTCTCTCCTCAGTGTGTGCACAGCAGCAGACGGTTTATGCTGCGTTTAAATACAGCACTAATGATCCAACCTGCCCAACATCCCAGTCTCACAAATCCACACATACAACACGAGGCGCAGTAACCATTTCCCCCAAAACCCCCCACCCCCCAAACACACAGTGTTGATTACTCCGCCGCACAAATCTGCCTAATTGTTTTTGGTGTGTCTGTGGTGCTGTGAACAATTGGAGCCAAGAAGTGAGAGAGTGAGAGAGGGAGAGAGGGAGATTCCTCCCAACCAATTACAGAACACACAATGCGTATCATATCCAAGTGAAAGCAGTGACAGTATGCAATATGTTTGTTTGTTCAAGTCTGGATGTAACTGTAGGCTCAGAACTCCAGGGACACTACAGGAGAGCCATTTCCCAAATGAATGACAGGTTGAAGCCAGGAAGGCTTCCAGAACTGGATACTGATGCTTGACTGAATGAGAGCAGATGAGAAGATTTCTCTCTTCACACCTTCTTTACACTTATTTGTACAATATAAACATACTAAGGCGCTGTCTATAAGTGGAGCTCCGGAAACATGCACACATCACTTATCCGGAATTGACAGACGCGTCTATCTAAAGGAGGAGAATAAGCTTCGAAGTGCAAGTGCAATGAGCGCAGACGGTGGCGGCACACACGTGGTATATTCAGCCGTTTGTGCGAGTACGTGAGCACGGATCTGAAACTACTGAGCTCATAGCTTTATAATATTTGCATAAGTATAGAGGGCTGGATCTGTGGTATCATGGCCTCCACCGTCCAGCATGTATCAGGATTTGAGTTGCAGTTGGAGTCACACTTTGCCTGTGACTCGAGTCTGATGACTCAGAGATGTTGTGTATTGGGAAAAAATGACACGGCTCTTCACTGACATCATTTGACTTGTGTGCAGTAGTTTGTGGTTGTTTTCCTTCACAGTCTGTGTACAGGTTCATTAATGCTACTGTTGTTAAAAACGGATACACACAGAGCTGACGATCCATCCTTTGTGTTCATTCGTTCATCTGTTTTTCTGCATATTTTCGAAAGGGGTTGCAGATTCGTACAGAACAGAACTGCCGGAAATTGTGGGGCTCCTGAAGCAAATACGTAATTCAAAAGAAATTTTAATATTAATCATATATATCTCTCTCTCGCTCATTTTTTTAGATTTCCCCCATTTTCTCCCTAATTTAGTCGTTTCCAATTCCCACCAATCAAGTGCAGCTTTCCCTATCACATGACTACCACCAATCAGGGAGGGGCTAAAGCATGCACATGCCCCCCCCCTCTGTGGCATTCAATGCTAGCCACCCGCCTCTTTTCAAATTGCTGCGCATGCTTAGATTGGTTGCAGTCGAACACACTCAGAGGAAAAGCTCTACCCACCTCCTTGTATGAATGAGCTCACAGACGCCCGTAAGTGGCTGGCGATCGCTGTGAGTGACAGGGAAGTGAGCGTATTGCCATTCCTCCCTCCCGTGAGAACTCAGCCAATCAGCTCCCATAGATTTCCTGTCACGGATGGCTGTGGCATTAACCTGGATTCGAACTTGCGATCCCCGGGTGAATATTTGTGCACCCTGTCGACGTGCACAGGCACAATGCCATAGTGCGTTCCAACTAAATGACTTATGGAGCGAACGCATGTGTTCACTGACCTTTAACATGTTTTGTGGACTCACATACACGCATGCTCTGTCTGACTTCAAGACAAAGTTGAACCTACAATGAGCTCATTAGATCCCAGTGTTCGACCTACTGGAAAGTTCCTCTCTATGTAAATGTAATTATTATTGTAATATTACTTTACTTTCATACAATTTCCTCAGTTCATGAAGGTCTAGTAATAATAATATGAACAATATATAGCTCACACAAAAGGTAATAACTTAGTAGGACCGATTGTGCACTCAGACTGAGGACAGACAAACACACACAGTTTCCTACTGCATGAACATCAGCGTGTCACTGGACCTCCCACACAGCTCAGACAAAAAGGAATCAGTGTTTACATATAAGGAAAAATTGAAAGACGTGCTCCAATGACCTTTTCGGGATGACCTGGGTGGATGAATGTTGTTATATGTGGCAGCATGCATGCGCACGGTGTGATTTCTATGGTACCTACGTTGAGTCTGTGAAGGTACTTCACTCCTGTGGACAACTATAGTGTGGTTGTATGTTCACCTCTCGTGCAACATTAAGATGAACAAATGCCCCCTGTCTCTCTCTCTCTCTCTCTCTCTCTCTCTTTACAGTCCCACCGCCACACCCCTCAGAGACGCCACCCTATTACTGTACAGTACAGAAGACGAAGAACAGAGAAAACCTGTTTTGAAATACACACGGCCAGAATGAAGATATCTTTCAAGTTACAGACACAGCTGAAAGCTACAGCTGATGCTTCTCATAAAGCTGTGTGTATGTTTGACACAACCCACAGAGTCGCTTTTCCTTCTCTCACACACACACACACACACACACACACACACACACACTCTCTTAGTTTCACTCAAGTGGTAATCATTCTCATGCACACACACTTTGTGAACAGTTGAGACCTATTATATATATTGTAACTGAAATAAAAAAAATAAACCATCCCTATCCATCACATGTCCCCTTCACACACTCCCCCTGGCTTCGCTTTGGATTTCGGGATTGAAACATGGCCATGGAGCCACTTTAATCAGCCATGCCACAGAAGCAATGTCTACAGAGGCCTGAGCTGAAGTACTAAGGAGCTCTATAAAGGTGTGTGTGTGTGTGTGTGTGTGTGTGTGTGTGTGAGAGCGAGAGAGACAGAGCTGTCAGGAGGGACATGCTCTCGCTCTCTCTAAGGTTGTGTTCCTGTCATGGTGATGGAGGAAAGATCACATCCTCACTGATCCCTGTGCTCAATCACAGTGATGTATGGATCCACCTGTACAGCTCCAGCTTTGGGACACTGTCTGTGTGTCTCAACATATGTTTGTCCGTACTAGCGCTTTCTTTTTTCCTTCATTTCTCACACTCCGTCTCTCTCGGCCTTTTATTTTTCTAAGCCTCTTTCTTCACAGTTCATTGTTCTTCCTGAAGACATTCTCACTTAAACTCAATATTATTTCTTCTCTCTCTCTCTCTCTCTCTCTCTCTCTCTCTCACTTTATCTCCATGTCTACATATCTCTATCTTGCTTACTCTTTCATCTTTATTTCTATTGCATGTCTCTCTCTCTCTGCTTCTCATAGTTATATGAACATTGGAGAGTTTCTATTTTCTGAAAATACAATAAACTTTCCAATTGTATTAAATATTAGTTTTGGCTTCTCAATCACACACACACACACACACACACACACACACACACACACACACACACACACACACACACTATGCTATACACATATACTGAAGGTAAAATGTCAAGACAGATATTTTTTGGTTACAGCATTATTATTATTATTATTATTATTATTATTATTATTATTATTATTATTATTATATTAGAAGGACTTACACATATATATGTATGTATGTCTATATGTATAATATATATCCAGTATATGGTTATGTGTGGGTGTGTGTCAGTGGCGGGCCGTGCATATTGGTACCTGGGCACTCAGTGGCACTTAAAGGATTTAATTCACCTCTTAATATCACCACTATCACATCGCAGTTATACAAACCATCAATAATATACAAAGACACGCTATAACGAGGTGTGACCTTACAGAGACAGAGGCATTTCACACATTTCTGCTAGGAACTCTGAGCATTACGTAACTTTCACTGGCAGTTACCGGTGGAAACTGCAGCTAAATTGGAGCTCAGCTAAAACTAAAAAAAGGGTAAACCTGACCTCCACACCCCCGACCACCCTTATGATGTCTACCTTTTCTGCAAAAGTCCGCTTTGAAAGTGTATTTTTAAGAATGTCCGACATCAAGTTAATTTCCCTTTCGTCAGCCATTGTGGATGTAAAAAATTCGAACTTAAATGTACTGTGTGCAAATCACTGGACTATTCAGCTTGTTTTGCTCGCCTTTAGCTTTGTGATTACATCCCACTATCGCCACGGCAACATTTATTTCCATAAAAACATGGGTTCAATTTTTTTACATCCCAGACACTGGCAGTAACTTTAAGGTCAGGACTCTGTGCTACAACTTGATGATCTCCGAACCACTCTTTCAATATCTGATCCCCAGATTTATATCCACACCTTCAGGAAAGAAGAAGAAGAAGAAGTCCATTGATGTGAGAATCTGCTCATTCAGTAAATTCAGGTTCATTTTATCGCTGTATGATGTTGCTGAGCCTCGACCCGGCCAGCTGAAGCAGCAATGCCATGGAGAATATATTTCACTATAATCAAGGCTAAAGGTGGACCTTCAAAATATTAGAGTTCATGACCTTTTTTTTTTTTTTTTGGGGGTGTGTGTGTGGGGGGGGGGGGGGCATTTCTGGTGATCAGGAAAACCTGCATTAATGAGAAGCCTGCACTCCACAAATATGAAGTGTTTCTGACCAGATAATCAGCCATACTGAGGGATATAGTCTCCTTCTATAGAATGTGAAGTGTATCAGAGGATTTCATAAACCAGTTAACAGATGACAAGGTAGACTGCAGTGATGACATCACGTTCTCATACAGACCATATTTATCTTATATGCTGATTGGCTGTTCAAAGTTGACCCTAGGTGTGTCTGAGTGTGAAAGTTTTGCTACACTGTGATGGTCTGCCGAGCTGTTCAGGGTGTCCTCCACCTTCACCCAGAATTGGCTGATATAGACTTCAGCCTTCATGCAATTCTAGTAGGATTATGCATGAGTAAATGAGAGTGAGTGAGTGGTTTGAAGACTCCTCTACAAGGAATGTGACAAATATATGATTTGTCCCGCCCCAAAAAGAAAAGTTTCTTTTACAGAAACACTTGCAATGAATAATATATACATAAAGATTTTAACATTATAAAACTTTTTATCACTGATTCAAAATGATCACTGTTTTGCAAATTAAAAGTGTGTAAGAAATTCCTCTCAGTGTGTGTGTGTGTGTGTGTGTGTGTTTCTACCATTAATGTGAAGAGTTTATAACCTCCTCCTCATCCAATTCAACAAACACGGAGACAAAGCAAGAAATGTTTGTTAGCTGATGCGGCCAATTAATTATATTGCACAGCCATTTAAAAACCTATAAAAAGGGCTGTGAAGTGGTTTAGGCTGTTTGAGAAATTGTAAGTATGGTATTAAAAAATGCAATACGTGTGTTTGAGTAGCTCCAGGCGGTCTGGTGCTGGAGACTTTCTGAAACCGAGAGGAGTGAGGCCTTTAAATGGAGGGGTGTGTAAATTATGCATACCGCTTTTTTCTAGGGTTGTGTTTTTTCTTTCGCCAGTTTTTAGACTCAGAGAAAAAAAACATGGAAAACAGTCATTTTGTACCCTGTGTTTTTCCCTAGCTGTGTGGGTGTGTTTTTTTTCGTGTTCATGTGCGCGCACGCGTGTGTATGTGTGTGTGTGTGTGTGTGTGTGCATGCGTGTTAATCTGATGACGTTCCCTTGAGGTGTCCATCTCTCACTCTAGCACTGAAAACAGTCAAGAGCTGATAGTGGCAAGGATGGATGGCTGAAGGGTGTGTGTGTGTGTGTGTGTGTGTGTGTGTGTGTGTGTGTGTGTGTGAGAGAGAGTGTATGTGTAAAGTCTCAAGTAAATGAACACTGAAGGAATACAATTCACCAAAACACCACGTCATTGCCTGCCTATGCACACACGCGCACAACCTGTTCCACCTACCAGTCCACCAAAAAACCCAGAACGTGATTTCGTAATGTTGCAGAATTTCCTCTGACCAGCTGTTTCCTATTCCACTGCATTACAGCTGCAGAAAAAACGAGTCCACATGACTGACAGCTGTCATTGATCCAGCCTGTGGCTAAAATCAGTACAATTTTGGAGCGTATCCATGACACCAGTTTAAACCAGGACTATATTTACACTGTAATATTCCGCTAAATAAAAGGTGAACTAATAGATGATGCAGATCTGTGGATTCATTCATTCATTAATTTTATGAACCGCTTAATCCTAATTAGTGGGGCCGGTGGCGTCGTGGTTAGGGTGCTGCGCTCATGATCGGGAGGTTGTGTGTTCAAATCCCAGTTAGACCCCCACTGTGCTAAGATCCCTGGGCAAGGTCTTAACCACAAGTGTGCCTCTGTTCCCCCAGCAGTATAAATGGTACCAGTAAAATATACTGGGAATGTAACCTGTAATGGACTGTGATGGACCTGTGATGGACCTGTGATGGACCTGTGATGGACCAGGAGTCGTTTCACGCTACAGAAACCGGGAATAAGCACCGACCTGATAAGCCACTAGGCTGGGGTGTAAACAAAAAAAAAAAAAAAAAAGGCAGCTCAACAGACATTAAATAAAAAATAAAAAAGTAATTAAACCTAATTAGGGTTGCAGGGAGGCTGGTGCTCATTTCAGTTGACTCTGGTCGATGCCAGAGTACACCCTGGACAACTTGCCAGGCCATCACAGGGCAGAAACATGCTGATGGCTCTGCAGCTACTCTTGGTGAAAGTCAGCAATGGTTCTTTTACAGTCTCTCACCATAGTGATGGCTGGCCTTTGTTAGCTACATTGGGGGACAGCATTGACAACCATTGACAGTGGGGCTTGAACCCCCAACCTTAGGATCAGTAATCCAGCACCTTACCTCCAGGCCACCACTGCCCAGATCCATGCAAGAAGGAATTATTTATGGGTACAGGTGCAAAAATGCTTTACTTCAAATGGACAAGAGCAGCGGCACAAGTACAACAGTACCATAACGGTAACCACAAGTACAACAGTACCATAACGGTCGTGTATACAGGTCAGTCAGGTGTGAGCCAGACGGAAAATCAAACGGGAGTATGTGTGGATTGAAGTGAGATAATGCACAGTACGTTCCGTTTCACATCATGATGCTCTTTACCGCTTCATCTCACACTCATTTATGGAGTCCAAGCTGCTGGTTGGTGTTATTATTGATCTGATCCTGATCATCATGACCATTGCGATTCAGAAGAGATATCATCCTTCCTCCAGAAATGATTAAGTGGCGAAAGTGTTTTTACTCCATGGATACATCACTGACGGGTATTAATGTACCTACCATGGGTTATCAACATTTTAACCACATATAATATTGCAAGCTTACTGTTCAGGAATTGACATGAGATTGACAACAGAAACACTCAGGTTACATTATTATAATCCAAAACTAGAATATGATGCAGTCAGAAACATCCGGAAGAAGAGGACAAAACAGTGGAAACAAAAACCAAGTGAACCCCGCAGAGTTACATTGAATACAAGGAGGGCGGCGGTGGCCTGGTGGTATAGGATGCTGAATCGCTGATCCTGAGGTTGGGGGTTCGAGTCCCACTCTCCACAAGGTTTTTACTGCTTCCCCCCAGTGCAGCTAACTGGATTATCAAAGGCGGGCCATGTCTCTCACTGACTATGCTGAGAGGTTCATGTAAAAGAACCATTGCTGACTTTCGTAAAGAGTAGCTGCAAAGCCATCATCGTGTTTCTGACACTTACTAAAGGGTTGTGTCAGGAAGGGCATCCGACGTGAAAAAAAACTATACCGAATCAAAATGTGCGAATCATTTGCTGTGGCGACCCCTGAAAAAGGGAAAAAGCCAAAAGGAAACCTCAGTTACACTGAATACGGGTTGAGTTATGGTGAATATGGGTCGAGTTACAGAACAAAATGCCAAAACACACCACAGGACAAATCAGATGTGTGAGACGAGGTGCAAATTCATAACCTTTGACTCATGGGCCAAACTGGCCCAGGTATGCACTACAGCGTTCCCTGGCCCCCAGCACCTCAATTTCTTACTCATTTTGCCAAACTGCTTATTCTGACTTGGGATGCGGGAAGGCTGTCATGCCGTCATGTTCTGTAATCTCCATCTTATACTTTGCCTCATTCATTAATTTCTTAATATCCCAAGTGAATGATGCTTGATGAATCCGGGTTAATGCCACAGCCGTCCGTGATCGGGAGTCCATGAGAGCTAATTGTCCGAGCTCTCACGGGAGGAAGGGACGGCATATGCTCGCTTCCCTGTCACTCACAGCGATCGACAGCCAATCACGGGCATCTGTGAGCTCATTCATATGAAGGTTCCATTAAAATATTCAAACAATGCACGAGCTGCTCTCCCATCAAAGACGTTTAAACATCCCGCCCCACTCGCCTCCCATTGGCTAACAACTGAACTGTCGTTCATGTCGTCTTCACTCGAGCGCCATCTTGGACAGGGATCCCATTGGCTAGGAGGAATCACGCATCTACCTCCCATTGCCTATTATAGAGCTGAATCCACCATGATGCTTTTCGTGTAAAGGACAGAGTTACGGTTGTTTTATGCTTTATTTCTTGACTCGGGCTTTTAACCTTCCATAAACATTTGTATGATTATAACTCTGCTAAGAAGACATGGCCAACACGCATGCACACACACACACACACACACACACACACACACACACACACACACACAAGCCCGCGCACACACCCACACACAGAGACACAAACAAACACACGCGCGTTTGATTTTTCGGTGCGAGTGAGGAGAAGAAACGTGCTCGAGTGATATCACAAAGGAATATGGCCAAACCCGTCTGTCATCGGTTTAAAAATCTGTACAATATACTTCAACTTTACATCTGAGCACTTACGTTGTTCTTCTGGAACTGCCTCAGTCATTGTTAAAAAAACGCCCAAAAAATAACAAAAATAAACTGTAAATCTTGTGCAGTTTCTTTTTTTATGTTCCTGCATGGTATATGCACTAAAATAAATATTTGTCTCAGGCTCAGTGAATATCACAGAATTGAACTGAATATTCAGCAACATCCACCTTGTCTTCTCTGTTTAATTGCCCATTATCATAAAAAAGTCCAAACACAATGAAAATAAAATATAAAAATCTTTAGATCACATCACCCAACCTAAGATTAACGACAAATAAACAGATTTATTACTTTTTTTTTCAATGCACTTATAGTTTCTGCTTGTATTTCATCAAAGTGCCATCAAAGTTGTGTCTATTATATTTTTGCAGCCGTCACACGACCTGAGTTACAGTAAACAATTAAGAAACTGCCTAAAAAAAAACAAAAAAACAAAAACGTAATAACGGAGCTGAAAAATCTGGTATCTGTTCTCCTTACCTAACAGACTTTATCCCAGGAGCACAAATGCTGCTCGGATATGCCACCTGCCTCACAAGTCTCCTTCCATATGGAATGAATGATACATCAGAGTCCATGACGACAATATCAGGCTGTTATTTGTTGTGTACCTCATCACAGTGGGGCGTATCTGGTTGTCTGTTTGCGTGAGCGCAGCTTTGATCATGTCGCTGCGTTACCTGTACAGAGTTGAGTCTGCAGTAGCCGTTGAGAGGGAAGCGGATGACGTGGGTGGGGTCCTGGTTCCAGCCGGCATTCACCGAGTTGCACATGACGTCTCCGGTCTCGGGGAAGATCTCCTCAATGAGGATCTTCTCTCCGCTGAGAGCGATTCTCTCTCCGAGGTCGGGGGTCACGCGCACTACCAGACACTCGCAAGGTTGAGCCGAGCGCCGCTGATCACGCTCCTGTTTCCAGCGCTCCAGCTCCTTTAGCATAGGGCTGAGTTGGTAATACCGTGCCTCCTCATACAGCAAGTTAAAGTCCTGCGGACACAGAGGGGAAAATACAGGAGCACATGGAAGAATGTAAAATGCAGATCTTTACCCAAAACATGCTTTCAAAAAACCAAAAAACAAAAAACAAACACCTTCATGTGTTCTTCATAAACACCAAAAATCAGTGTGAACTCAATCTAACACAACTCTGTGCATTCCCTCATCACAGATATCCGGCCCACTGCATGCAAGCCCCCCCTCGGCCTCCCCCTCCCTGTCCTTGTCCTTGTCCTCAAGGCATTTAGCCAGGGGTGATCCCCCCCCCGTCTTTAATTTCCCATGAGTCCAGATGGCAGCATTCCCATGCAGTGTCTGAGCGATGCTGCATTTGGAAGGAGAGATGAGTTCCAGTGAATGAGATAAAAAAAGATCGAGAAAAAAAAAAAATAGAAAAAGAAAATCTGTTTGAGTCGAAGCTCATATTTTATTTATTTGGGGTTTTTTGTTTATGGTTTATTTTTCTTTTCTACATTGGACTGCTTGGACTGGTTACATTTCTCTTTAAATCTATATTTGTTTATTTAATAATTTTCTAACCATATTTCATATTGCTCAGGCAATATAATTTAAAATATCTTGTGATTGTAACTTGTTTATCTGTCGTTTGTAACAGGTAAACAATAGTAACTGAGTTATTTATGTTCATCAGTATGCAGCTTATGTGCAGGGAATAAATATTTATATTAGATATTTTCAGGTCATGGCTTCCCCACAAGGAAAACTCCAGAATTTTAATGACCGTTTGAAACATAACACAATATATCCTTTATTAGAATCCTGAAGAGGATGGAGCCTATCTCGGCCAACCATCAATGAGGGCGGGGTACAACCTGAACAGCTCAACATTACATTGCATGTCCAATGCACAAAACCAACTACACTCACAATCCACCTAGTGGCCACTTAGACGAGCCAATCAGCTTAATGTGCATTTTGGACTATCGGAGGAAACTGAAGTACAGTACGTGGAGGAAACCCACACAAGCACAGGGACAACATACAATCTCCACAACAACCTTGTCGTCGCTGTAAGGAGGACGTGCTAACCACAATGCCGCCTTTCCTCCCTCACCTCGTTCAAGTTGCTAAAATTCGTCACCTTCTTAAAAGCGATTGTGGTTTCGACTCTGTCTGTCTCCTATCGTTCACTCACTCACTTCCTGAACTGCTTAATCCCAGCACTGCAGGGTCACAGGGCAGCTGCACTTATCTCAGCCAATGCTGGGTAAAGGCAGGGTACACCCTGAGCGATTCCCGAGACCTTTGCAGAGGCAACACACACAACCATTCACAGCCTCGGGAAACCGGAGTACCCAGAGAAAACCTCCACCAGCGGAACACGCAAACTCCACGCAGAAACCCCTCATACCAGGACTCGAAGCCAGGACGTTCCTTTAACTGCACGGCAGATGTTGCTAACAATTACACCACTGTACCACCCATTTTTATTTATGACTTCGCAAATTGTTGTGCTATAAAAGTAATTTTAAGTAGTAAATAGAGAGAGAGAGAGAGAGAGAGAGAGAGAGAGAGAGAGAGAGAGAGAAAGACAGAATTCAGATGATGTGCTGTTTTCGCTTTGCTTGAACAACGATGCAGAGTTTTTTTTTAAATGCCATTAAGGGCTTCTGGCCTTCTTAAGGGTTTCATTCATCAAAGTTCCCGAGTGTAAAAATGCTTTCCTTGTCCCCTCTTCCTCTTTCTGTTTTGCCTCAATCTCCATCGCCACCATTTTTAGTAAAAACTACATCAAAGCTGGATAAAATGCCCGAGTAAATCATCTCTTCAACACAAACCTCGTAACACATTTGAACTCTGCATTGTCAAGAGAGACATGAGGATGAATCACAAACAGAATTCCATTCTAGCAGATTTGTTTGAGCTCCAAAATAATGGTGCGGCATGCTCAAGAGAGAGAGAAAAAGAGAGAGAGAGAGAGAGAGAGAGAGAGAGAGAGAGAGGCAGCAGAAAACAAGACAGAGAACAAGAGGAAACCAAAGAGAGACTGAGAGCCGAGCTGTTTTTCCGAGAGATCTCCTGGCAGAATGACGACACTGCAGTAAACCCTCTGGCTAGAGGAGATTTCAAGAGCAAATCTGTCTTTTACTTTTGTAAATGAGGTAACACTACAGCAATAGTTCCTAAATAAATGATAACTGTTGCACTATCTATACACACAAGTTCTGCTTCAGCCTCCACAAAATATTCTTCACATTTTAGGAATAATTTGGGACTTTCCATTAACCACCACAAACCTCTGCGCATCACTCAGGCAGAAAGGCAAGGAAGGAGAAGAGAGGAGCAGAAGAGGGGGTGAAAGTGGGGCGAGAAATGGAGAACGATAAAAAGAAGCAAGGAGAAGCTGTTCTGCGGCTGAACTGCCGACACAGAGGATACAATCGGTACAAAATTTGTCCAGAAGTCAGGGTTGATGGTTAACAATGCTGCCCATGGTGCTTCTGGCTTTAGCTGTACGTTGATCAAACTGCATGGAGCTTTTCAGTACGTGCAACCAACCAGAGGTGCGACTTATACGCTGTTTCACTAAGCCAATCAGGTCCAGCTACTAATAACAGCCAGAGCAGGGCATTACAGGAGATTACAGTTGGTCCTCTACTTTAGAAAATTTCTGAATACGAAAAATCCAGGTTATGAAAAATTTTCACCCTCTGTATACGAAACAACCTCTTCTTACGAAAAGCGCCAAACACTCCATTCGAAAATTCAAACAATCCCCGAGTTGCTGTCTCATTGGCTGTTTCTCAACATCCCGCCCTGCTGGCCTCCCATTGGCCAGGAGGGAGCTGAACTGTACCCATACTTCCTGTTTGTCACACGCGTGAAGGAAAGTTGAATAGGACTGTTGGCTCGTGAGCTTTTTTGAGAGTGATTCTTGCAGGGTTATATTTCGTTATCCATCATGGGCCCCAAGGAAGTGATTCCCGGTGACACCGAAAAGAAGAAGTGGGCTCCGTTATCAATCGAAGTGAAGCAGGAGATAATAAAAAATATGAAAGTGGGATGCGGTTGAGCGAAATCGCAAAGGAGTATGGCTGAAAGCTCTCTACAATCAGGACGATATTGAAACAGAAGGAAACCTTAAAAGCGGAGATACGGTGACGGAGGTGATTATTTTGGAAAAAGCAACCGCATTTAAGGACCTCGTGAAGGGGGGTGGGGGTGAGGGTTCTTCAGACCAGCAACCCCTGGACTTTAAAGCGTCGCATGGGTGGTTTGAGAGATTTAAAAAAAGGTAAATAATTTTCATTTTACTTTTAACACATATTTCATACAAAATTGGTGTACTTTTATAATTTTTAAAGGGTTTATGGGGTAGTCTTGGGAGCCTTGGAACGAATCACGTGTTTTATATGTAAAATGCACCTGTACTTACGAAAACCTCAGGTTACGAAAAATGCGCTGGAACGGATTAATTTCGTAAGTATCGGGCCGACTGTACTCTTCTTACACACTCCTGATAATGATATAAAGGCATGGACTGAGGGGGAAGGTACCACACCTAGAATTCATTCATTCATTTGTCCAAACCCCTCCGAGTCTGGGTAAAGAGGGGCGACATCCTTAACAGTTCGAGAATCCATTGCAAGGTCAGCAACACACAATTAAATTTAGAACAGACAGTTAGCCTGATCTTTGGACTTTAGGAGGAAACCAGAGTACCCAGTGTAAGACCCATATAAGCACAGACAACTAGGGGCAATTTGGAACAGCCTGAATAGCATTACAATAATCTCTGGACAATGGGAGGAAGCGGTACTATAAAGAGGAAACCCACCAAGTACAGGAAGAATATGCAGACACCACACATAAATACTCTCGTGAAGCTGAGACTTGAGCCCAGAACCTTCTTGCTGTGAGGCAGGCATGCTCACCACCACACCACTGTGTCACCTGCAAGCAATTCACCATCACATCATAATTATTGTAACTCTATCTAATTATTTATTCATGGGGAGTAGTACCGTGGTGCAGTGGTTAGCTTATCTGCCTCACAACAAGAGGGTCCTGGGTTCGAGTCACAGCAACGTGTGCATGAGCCATGAATGTGGTGGAAAGGGAAGGTGAAGCTCAGTCACCCACCACCACACATTTTTCCTGCTGGCTTGGGAATCAAACCAGTGCCCTTTTTATCCCAAAGGCGTTTCTATAACCATTAGGCTGCCCTTACATTCTAAACTGGCCCTCGGTGAGCGTGTGAATGATTATGTGGTCTGGCAATGGTCTGATGAGCTATACATTGTGTACCCCACCACTGTCTAGTGTTGGCTGAGATGGGCACCCACCTCCCTTGAACTTTATTAGCATTAAGCTGTTCAGCAGATGACTGAGTGAATTGTTTATATATTAATTTATTCAAATAATACTTTAACACCTTTTTAACAAGGAGGATGATTTTCTTTTTCTTTTATCTCAGTCCGTCTTTCACCTGCGTTCCAAATTAAATGTACGACTGACATACCCCCGCGCGCGCGTGCGTGCGTGTGTGTGTGTGTGTGTGTGTCACTGTGGCTCTCACTGTCAACATGTACACACATTGTATACGGCAGCAATATCTTATAATATTGATGTTTACTGATGTATCCTAGCAGCACATAATCCTCTTAATCGCTGTCTCTCACTGTCTCTCTCGCTCTGCCTCTTTCCACAAAAACTATATTTCTCACTGCTGTACATTAAATCTGTTCCCTGAATTAAAGGAACACACTGGCTGCCTGTGCCGGGGTGTGGTACTAATCCCTGAGGCCAAGCAGAGCAGTGATGTCATGCTGATAAGGACATGCATTAATCCTACCAGTCACCATGTTTCCTCTTTTAGAGGTCACGCGAATCAAAAGGTACGAGGCATTGGTTTCAAACAACAATGTTCGGCTCTGCCCAGACAAAGACTACAATTACAATCCTGGATGACAGGTCTCGGGTTTAGATCAGGCAATGTGCAATTAATCTCCTTATTTCGGTGTAACATTTATTGATGGCGGGCTGGTAATACTGAATAAAAATAATTAAAGTGGAACTTGAACCAGAAAGTGAGAACGATACGGATGTTTTCTTTTATATAATAATAAAAAATTCAAAGATGATGATGGTTCATACGTAAGGCTTAAACCATAATGTTTACTTAGGATTGAAACGCCTGAAAGCTCTGCCTGTGTGTATTTCTCACCAAAGATCGCACCAAACACAAATAAACTTCGCCTTTCAGAAAAATACAATAATTTACTGAGGGAGAAAAAGCATTGAATGTGACAGACATGTGCACGCTTCTGGCAGCTCTTCATTCATTCATTCATTCATTCATTTATTTTCTGAACCACTTAATCCTAATTAGGATCACGGGGAAGCGGGCGCCCATCTCAGCCGACTCTGTGCGAGGGCAGGATACACCCCGGATAGCTCGCCAGGCTGCACTTCATATTGACAAAAATTAAAAAGGCAACATGTTAAAAACAGTATTTATTTATTTATTTGTTTATTTATTTATTTTATGTTAAGTTTCATCCCAGTGGAGCTTCTGAGCAGAGCCATGAAACAAAGCTTGGATGGTTGCCCTGTGTCTCCTGTCTGGTGTTCCAACACACCCAACACAGAAAATCCAATAAGGCTGCCATGTTGCTGAATCGATGCTGATTGGCTGTACATCACTTTACAGTTACAGCATGATGACGGGCAGCAAAAAGAACCCTAAAGCAGATTTATTATTAATAATAAAACAAGAACCCACAAGGAAAAAAAAAGCCTGTGGCCCATGCCATGCGACTCACACAGAACAAAACACACACTCTAACCCAGGAAGGCAGACAAACTTGCAGGTAATTAAATATTAATGGTGAAAATGCCAAAATCGGAGGCATGACAGAACATGAAAATGTTAAATGGATAACAAGGCCAGCAACACAAATAAAAGCTGAAAACAGAAGATCAAAAGCAAACCCAGACGCAGACACCTATTAAGAGAAATCTAACTGGGCCCTGCTGTTATGCCGTGCATAAATCTGTACAGTATACTACTTTTCCATCAAAGTTAACTGAGTCAAAAGAACAGGTGGCAGGTTCCCCTCACAGCAAGAAGGTCCCGGGCCCGATTCCCGGGCTTGAGGAGTTTCAGTGAGGAGTTTGCATGTTTCCTCCGGGTACTCCAGTTTCCATTCAAAGTTCAAAACCGTGCACAGTAGGCTAACTGGCTGTTCCAGGTCACCTCTAGGTGTGTGTAAGTGTGTCGGTTTGTATGTGTGTTGGCCCTGCGATGACCTAGTGAGCTATTCATTGGTTACCCCACCTTTGCCTAGAGTCAGCTGAAATGGGTGACGGCCTCCCCGTGACCAATATTAGGATTAAATAGATTAGAAAATGAACAAATGGATGATTGTTTTAAAGAAAATGTACAAAAAACCCATTCACAAGTCTTATTGTGTGTCACAATGCGATGGAACTCACAAGTCTACAGGGAGAGAGCAACTGGCGTGTTCCAAGCG
Organism: Plotosus lineatus; assembly: GCA_024760905.1. Taxonomy (NCBI): domain Eukaryota; kingdom Metazoa; phylum Chordata; class Actinopteri; order Siluriformes; family Plotosidae; genus Plotosus; species Plotosus lineatus. The sequence continues at coordinate 23,608,587 of CM045739.1, forward strand.
GGTCAATTTGCAAAATTGCTGCAACTGACAATGTTGACTTTACAGTAATAATCCACCTGCTAATAAAGTGTTTCCAACAATTATAGTTAATTAAAAGAATATGCACGTCGTACTTTCCGTAGGATCATCCTTGAACTCTACCCCCCCCGCCCAGAGTTGGCTGAGATGGACGGCAGGCTTCCCACGTGACCCGAATTAAGGTTAAGCGGTTCCAAAAATGATTGAATGAATTCAGTCTATGTGAAGAAATACACTTCACTACAGAAGGTAAACAAGTGCTGACACACAGGACCGGAAGTCGAACTTTCAACGCTGACCCCTCGGCTTATAATTAACAGTATCTGTAGTCTGCTCAACATTTAAAACTGAAGTGAGGATTATACGTTGTACACTCTGAAATTTATACCTGTACTGATTTCTGAGCAGACAACATCTAGCAACCCCAGCATTTAAAACCACAAACAGAAATAACCCGAGGTGAGGTGGTTCGACACTGGACCGCTTGTTTCCTGTACATTGTGAGAAACCCTGACTTTGATATCCGGTTCATAACATCTTTAGCCCTGTAGTCTGTAAGTTCTATTTTCTCTTCCAGACGATTTCTCGAATTGAAATCCACACTAAGCTGGTATTCTGACAGCGTGGTTGTAAGGGACCAGCCAGACACCGATTACTGTGCAGTGTGAAGGCAGCTGTGTGTGTGTGTGTGAGGCTTGGCCAGGTACAGCAGTCTGTTCATGTGGAGAACGATATATGAGCCAGGTGTGTGCAGCCTTCCTGAGTTAATCTGCATTAACATGGCTGTGTGTGTGTGTGTGTGTGTGTGTGTGTGTGTGTGTGTGTGCGTATAAGGCGAAGGTGGAACAAGGGGCAGAAGTGATCTACATAATTCATGCACCGAGTTGCATGATCTTATTGGTGTACATTTTTATGAATGGAGTGGATCTCTGCACTGTAGTAGAAGGGCTGGAAAAAAGTAGAAGGAAAAAAATTAAAACAAATGCATGAAACAAAACAAGATTAGAACGGAACAGAGCAGATAAAAAGACTAGACCAGACAAGGCCACGCCTCTTTCACATTCACACCTCTTGATTTTTTTTCAAACGACTGTATGCTAGCCCTGTGATGGCCTTCCTGAACTGTCCAGGGTATACCTCCGCCCTTGCTCACAGTCAGCCGAGATGGGCACCAGCCTCCCCGCGTCTCTAATTAGGATTAAGCGATTCAGAAAATGAATGAATGAACTGTACGCAAGTAATTAAAGGTAGTGCGTACAAAATCTCCCCCAGTACAGCTAATTGGGTTATCAAAGGCCGGCCATGTCTCTCACTGTCTATGGTGTGAGGTGTAAAAGAACCATTGCTGACTTTCGACAAGAGTAGCTGCAAAGTCGTCATCGTGTTTCTGCCCTGAGATCGCCTGGTGAGCTGTCCAGGGTGTAATCTGCCCTCGCCCGGAGTCGGCTGGGATGGGCGCCAGCCTCCCCGCGACCCTAATTAGGATTAAGTGGCTACAGAAAATGAACGATGAACGAGTGTACAAAATCTGATTTTATTGATGCCATGTTTCCAACCTGAACGTCCTAAACATCCACTATGTAGCATTAAACCAACGAAATGCCCCTCTCTTACCCCTCCCCTTTCCAACATGTATTAGAACAATATTCCGCTCTGCATGTAATTACTGTAGCATATACTACATGTCAACATAAACAAAAGAGAAATCACACTAATACATGATGTTTATGGTTTTTATCATTTATAAAATCCTGCTGAGGTAAACGCTGAGTAGCGAACAGCATCTGTTTATCCTACTCATTTATTTCAGAAATAATCGTATATCACATTCGGTACAGGTTTATGAACCTGAACAGAAACACAAGAATGGCTTCCGAGTGGCATATTGACAAAGTGTGCGACTATTAACCCAGAGATCGCAAACTCGAATCTGGGTCGATGGGGCACCAGTAGCTGGGAATCCGTGTAAGCTGATTGGCCAAGGTCTCATAGGCGGGTGGGATGCCATTTCCTCTCACTCACAGCGATTGTCAGCCAATCAGAGGCGTCTGTGAGCTCATTCTTACGAGGGGGCGATAGTGCTTACCTTCCGAGCGCCCCCAAATCCACATGCACCAAGAGTTCGAAAAAAGGCAAACATTGCATGTCACAGAGAGGGGCGTGTGCATGCTTTAGCCCCTCCCTGGGGTGATCGTGTAATAGGGAAGGCAAAACCTCATGGGTGGAATTTGATATGACCAAATGAGGGAGAAAAATTATGAAAAAGCCAGAAAAAAACACCAAAAATGAGAGCTTTATATTTTATATTCCAGTGGAAAAGCATAAAAATGATGCCGCCTGCTTCAAAGGATTATGACGAGCTGTGAGTGACCTTTTGATTTAACCCTAGAAGTGCCCAATGCTAAAGCTCAAAATGACGGTAAATAGAGTTAAGCATTTTCCACTCAGGATGTTTAGGCTCCTGACAGAAGACCAATCAGATCCCTGATGTTAGATACTAATAAAATATGATCCTCTATTTTTTTCAGTCCCCCAAGTTGGGGTCTCAAACTTGTTAGCCGGCGCCAGAAAACACAGATGTGTCCCCCTGTTTTTTTCTTTCATTCATGACGATTCATAATCACAAGTAATTTTATACTAACGAAAATACAGGTACAAGTCCAGTATGTCATTTGATCTAATACCCTCCTCAATCTTATATAGTGGACCTTTAACATTGGTGTATGCTGCTGTATCACTAAAAAAAATTACCCAAAATCAGGAGCTTTTCTTTTTTCTTTCAGTTAAATCTGCAAACAAACTGATGACCATGTGACTTTGGAACGGCCGATAGCTTGTGCAGGTGTCTTGAGGTGTCTCTGACATTTCCTGACACATAATGCACCTGATACTTCTGAACAATAACAAAGAGCACAGATTTATTTTTTTTTTTTGTTAGTGTGTGAGGAAAAGGGTAGGCGCCTTACCAAATAATAAATAATTTAAATGATTATAACGCAGAAGCAAATTCATGTGTTTCAGGTTTCCACATGAGACAAGCGATTTAAGACTCGATATAATTTTTTCAACCTTTTATGACTGTTTCTGTTCAGTAGATATTAAACAACCTTTACAAGGTACAAATTGTGATATAGAGGGATCCCTCACTTTCCGCAGTTAATTGGGACCGAGATCACCCCACGCGATCACTGAATTCCGCGAAACAGGATCAGCCCCCTGACTGACGTATATGTATGTGTATAAAATATTAATAAATAAATAATCAATGCTATAAATGCTTAAAATAACAATTAAACATTAAAAAATAATGAATAAGATGTAAATAAAATATAAATACCCACACATACAGACGCACGCGCGCGCACGCACATAGATGCGCACCTCACAACAATGTAACTAGTTTTGATGGGAGGTTTTGGGTTGTTTTTTGTTTTGTGTTTGTTTAGGTTTTTTTTTTGTTACATAATTGGCCTTGTTTTAGTGGCATTCTCCTTATTTTTTTTAATTCAATGAATATATATACAGTATATATTATTTTTAACTGCAATGCACTGAAGTCACATGAATTGAAGCACGAAGTAGCGAGGGATCGCTGTACTATTATTTCTGAAATAAATGAGTAGGATGAACAGATGCTATTAGCTACGCAAAATTCAGTTCAGCTTGAAGCGAAAGGTTCTGCTAACTTTCCACTGTCATGGTTAAAATATATGAAAATAAACTACTACAAAAAATAAATCTGGTTTTAATTTTCTTTTCTTTATGTTTCTGCATAGTATATACACAGACTCCGAAAGTGGGTTAAAGAGAGCTCAGTACACATCCCACAGATGCCTTTGCCTTGGCTTATGATTTACTACGTTTAGCCTATTCCTGGGTCTACCTGCTGTTCCTCGTCCTCATTAGCGGTTCTGCTTATGTTTTAGATCATTACTGTATATATATTGCCAATTCATTCCTCATTGATTTAAATGGCATCTGCGCAAGTTCTTCTTTTACCTTGAAGTCTTCGGGCAGCAGCAGCTTGCAGGTTCTGAGGAAGCTGAGGATGTAACGGAAAATCTCTCCATCCCTGTCGATGAAATAGTGCTGCTTCAGACTGTCCAGTACGATGGGCTCGGTACCATTAAAGAGACGACTGATCCTGAAAATGAAAACGTAGCCACACATGCACACGCACACACACACACACACACACACACACACACACACACGGTTAATATTGTAAGACTGGTCTCCTTCAAATGCATGAAACAATTACCATTTATTTTCCCATTTTATTAGCACCGAGCCAGAAGCGTATTAGCACTCCAGGTTGAAAGGAGAAGCTCAAGGCGCAAATCTGGAGTAGAGAGACGAGTTAAAAGTATCTCTGCTTTTTCTGTGATGGAGAGAATAAGGCAGTAGGTAGTGCTGCAATCTCTGGCAGAAATAAAAAGGGTCTGACAGGAGGGCAGGTTTACCGTTTCACAATGGAGATAACGATGAAGTGAGTCACGTGATATGATGCTAAACGCTACCATTCAGAGAGAAATGATACTGTTTCATAGATACATTCAATCCACATGCAACGCAGGCCGCATGACCCGGTGAACAACCCTGACTCACAATCAGACACTATATACAAATGTATGTCTGTCTGGCTTCCTTTTGGCTTTTTCCCTTTTACTCGGGAGTCGCCACAGCGAATCATCTGATTCGCACGTTTGATTTGGCATAGGTTTTTACGTCGGATGCCCTTCCTGTCACAACCCTTTTAGCAAGGGACAGAAACACGCTGACGACTTTGCAGCCTACTCTTTACGAAAGTCAGCAATGGTTCTTTTACATGCCTCTCACCATAGATAGTGAGAGACATGGCCCGCCTTTGATAACCCAGTTAGCTGCACTGGGGACAGTGACAAACGCGTGGGGACTCGAACCCCCAACCTCTGGATCAGCGATCCTACGCCCTATCCACTAGACCACCACTGCCCCACTATATACAAATGTATATGAATGTAAAATGTGCATTTCCCCTGAGGGAGGGCAAAGGCTTGTACACACTTCCTTTGAGTCATCAGTTGACCGCATGTTTTCAGGGGCAGCGTAACACGCTCAGAGGAGAGTGCTATCCACCCCGTAAACGCATGTGCTCACAGACACACATTGTTTGCATAAGTGGCAGGGAAGTGTACGGCTGATGAACGCTCATGGGCTAACACGCGAACTCCACACAGAAACGCCCGAGCTGGGAATCAAACCTCGGACCTTTTTGCTGTGAGGCAGATTTGCTAACCAATGCAGCCGTGAGGGGGTGGCACAAGCCAGTGTCTCTCCCTCACACCAGTCCCAAGCCCGGATAAATGCAGAGGCTTGCGTCAGGAAGGGCATCCAGCGTAAAACCAATGCCAAATAAAATATGCGAATCAAAACAAAGAATTTCATACCGGATCGGTTGAGGCCTGGGTTAACAACAATGCTGGTGCAGGAAACAGAAGGGACGAGGAAGTGATGGTCAGGTTTGGTATCCAGGACAGGAACGCAGAAGGACAGATGTTGATAGATTTTGCAAAAAGGATGGAAATGGGTGTGGTGAATAATTTCTTCCAGAAGAGACAGGAGCATAGAGTGACTTATAAAAGCAGAGGTAGGAGCACACAGGTAGACTACATCTTGTGTAGGCGATGTAATTTGAAGGAAGTCCGTGACTGCAAAGTAGTAGTAGGTGAGAGTGTTGCCAAACAGCATAGGATGGTGAGGAAGGTGAAGAAGGCAAAGGCAGAGCAGAAGACAAAGTGCTGGAAGATGAAAAAGGAAGAGTGTCTTGTTGTCTTCAAGGAGGAATTGAAACAAGCTTTGGGTGGTCAGGAAGTGCTTCCAGATGACTGGACAACTACAGCAAACGTGATCAGGGAGACAGGTAGGAGAATACTTGATGTGTCATCTGGAAGGAGAGGAGATAAGGAGACTTGGAGGTGGAATGAGGAAGTGCAGGAGTGCGTTCAAAGGAAGAGGTTAGCGAAGAAGAAATGGGACATGAAGAGGACCGAAGAGAGTAAACGGGAGTACAGGGAGACACACCGTAAGGCAAAGGTAGCGGTGTCAAAGGCCAAACAGAGGGCGTATGATGACTTGTATGCTCGGTTGGAAAGTAAGGATGGAGAAAATGATCTATACAGGTTGGCACAGCAGAGAAATAGAGATGGGAAGGACGTGCAACAAGTTAGAGTGATTAAGGACAGAGAGGGAAATATATTGACTGATGACAGAAGTGTGCTGGGAAGATGGAAAGCGTACTTTGAAGAGTTGATGAATGAGGAAAATGAGAGAGAAAAGAAGAGTAGAAGAAGTGACCGTTGAGGACCAGGAAGTAGCAAAGATTAGTAAGGGTGAAGTGAGGAGGGCACTGAAGAGGATGAAGAGTGGAAAGGCAGTTTGTCCTGATGACATATCGGTGGAGGTATGGAAGTGTCTAGGAGAGGTAGCAGTAGATTTCCTGACAAGAACATTCAACAAGGTCTTAGAGAATGAGAGTATGCCAGAGAAATGGAGGAGAAGTGTGATGGGGCCCATTTTTAAAAACAAGGGAGACGTGCAGAGTTGTGGCAACTACAGAGGGATAAAGTTGATGAGCCATACGATGAAGTTATGGGAAAGAATAGTGGAAGCTAGACTAAGGGCAGAGGTCAGCATTTGTGAACAACAGTTTGGTTTCATGCCAAGAAAGAGCACCACAGATGCAGTGTTTGCCTTGAGGATGTTAATAGAGAAGTACAGAGAAGGTCAGAAGGAGCTGCATGGTGCCTTTGTGGATTTGGAGAAAGTATATGACAAGGTGCCGAGAGAAGAACTGTGGTATTGCATGAGAAAGTCTGGAGTGGCAGAGAAGTATGTTAGAGTGGTGCAGGACATGTATGAGAGATGTAAGACAGTGGTGAGGTGTGCTGTCAGTGTGACAGAAGAGTTGAAGGTGGAAGTAGGACTGCATCGAGGGTCAGCTCTGAGCCTCTTCTTCTTTGCTATGGTGATGGACAGGCTGACAGATTAGACAAGAGTCCCCATGGACTATGATGTTTGCAGATGACATTGTGATCTGTAGTGAGAGCAGAGAACAAGTGCAGGAAATTCTGAAGAGGTGGAGGTATGCCCTGGAAAGGAGAGGAATGAAGGTTAGCCTCAGTAAGACAGAATACATGTGTATGAAGGACAAGGACCCAAGAGGAACGGTGAAGTTACAGGGAGCAGAGATAAGAAAGGTGGAGGATTTTAAGTACTTAGGCTCAACAATCCAGAGCAATGGAGAGTGTGGAAAAGAGGTGAAGAAGCGCGTGCATGCAGGTTGGAATGGTTGGAGAAAAGTGTCCGGTGTGATGTGTGATAGGAAGGTATCGGCAAGAATGAAAGGAAAAGTGTACAAGACGGTGATGAGGCCAGCGATGTTGTATGGTTTAGAAACAGTGGCCCTGGGGAAAAGACAGGAGGCAGAGCTGGAGGTAACAGAGATGAAAATGTTGAGGTTCTCTTTAGGAGTAACGAGGATGCATAGGATCAGGAATGAGTACATCAGAGGGACAGCACATGTAAGACGTTTTGGAGACAAAGTCAGAGAGGCTAGATTGAGATGGTTTGGACATGTCCAGAGGAGGGATAATTATTATATTGGTAGTAGGATCCTGAGGTTAGAACTACCAGGCAGAAGGCCTCGAGGAAGACCAAAGAGATGATTCATGGATATGGTGAAGGAGGACATGAAGGTAGTTGGTGTAAGAGAAGAAGATGCAGAGGATAGGGTGAGATGGAGGCAGATGATTCGCTGTGGCGACCCGTGAAGGGAACAGCCGAAAGGAAGAGAAGAAGAAGCAGCAGATGTGCTAACCACGAAGCAACTATACTGCCTAATAATGGATTATTGCATTTTTAAATACTGAAACTTCCTGTAGGGCAACCATGGTTTTAAAACTATTGGCACCCCACAATCAGAACTGTATGTAATTGGTGAACACATTCTTTCATTTTCTCTCTCTCACTCAACAAAGGTTCTCCATCTGTTTGTTCTGGGACGGTCCTGTTTTTGCCTACCTTCTGTTCAGTGGAGAACTTTTCTTGCAAGTCAATCAAGGGTTGATGGATCATGAGTTCATAAAGTTATCACTCTTATGATGTCAGGGTCCGTCAACCCCTGACTGCATTCAAAGAAACGTTCTCCAATGAACAAGAAGCAGGAGAAAACAGGACGGTCCCAGAAGTCATTCCTCACACCCTCATCACCCTCACGTGTGGGTCACAGATCACTGCATTCTTACCAGCTACACAAATTCATAATATTTTTTGGCTTTATCTAATAATAAGAAACAATTCTGGTTATAAATGAACACTTTCATTTCATGATGTCCTCTTTTAGAAACGGGTCGGCCACATAAAAACTAATCATCAATAATGAATCTGTGATCACCAGGACCCTTTATTGCCCTTCCCATCATCCTCCACGCATTAATTTTTTTTTTTTTTTTTTTTTTTTAAACATCCCTCATTGTATTTAATGGAATCTTAATTGGAGATGAAAGTCAGTTCCTGTCTGAATTCTGTCCTGTCGGTGAAGTCGTTGTTATTGCCGAGCTGCTGTAATCTCAGTCTGGTCAGCTGATTTCAAAGGGGATCACAGGAGAGTTAGAGCGCTTCCCGGGCGAGCGCTTGTCATAGCTCGTTATGAAGCTAAACAGAGAGCGAGAGAGAAAAAAGGGAACAAAGACATCAACGGAAGATTCAATGCACACAGGTGTGTTGGTGCTGAAGCCTAAAGCTCCGAGATGAATGGAATTGAATTTCTATTATAGTCTGTCTCTCGCTCTAACGCTCAGCGGGTGTGGGAAGAATCACACTACAAGGAGTATCTGTCCAATTCAGCAGCTTTAACAACACACGATGAGTTGTGACCTTATTTTAAAGGAACTTTCCTGCTTTCTCCCTCTCTCTGCCTCTCCGCAGCTGACAAAGCAAGATATTGAAGTCAATAAGAGATACAGCAAATTTATTGTACATCTCACACACACACACACACACACATACACACACACACACACACACACACACACACATACACACACACACACACACACACACACATACATACACACACACACACTTCGTCCAGCTGCCTGCCTGTTTATTTTTAATTAAGTTAAGTGTATTTATTAAGGATGAGCATCTCCAAGGTCCATCTCGATGCACTACCAAAGATACCTACAAAGCAACTTCCAGCATGATACGATCAACACCTCTCACGATGCGGTGGGATCTGACATGTTTGGTTCAACACACTTCCATTCAACGAGACATGATGAGAGGAAAAATAATACGATGGAGATCTTCTTTCTCCATGATAGTCTGGTACGCCCCCAGACACCCCTCCAACTCCTGCTTGGCTTGGCAAGCAGTGGAGATCAGGGTGTGTGCTTAAGATACAGTTTAAATAGGAGGAGGAATCAATCCGAATATAACAAACGTTCAAATATAACCGTCCACTTTAACAACAAAACCACAGGATATAATGCTGTAGCAATCAGTGCTGTACGGAGGTCAGCGTGTAAATCTCACCGCAAAACAGCCTGGGCTTGGAAAGGGTTTTTGTTTTTGTTTGTGTGTGTGTGTGTGTGTGTGTGTGTGTGTGTATTTTGCATGTTCTCTCCATGCTTGCATTGGTTTCCTCTGGGTACTCTGGTTTCCACTCGCAATCCAAAAACATGCACCTTAGTAGTGGTTAGCACGTCCGCCTCACAGCAAGAAGGCCTGGGTTCGATTCCTGGCCTGGATGTCTCTGTGTGGAGTTTGCATGTTCTCCCAGTGCTTGCGTGGGTTTCCTCCGGGTGCTCCGGTTTCCTCCCACAACCCAAAGACACGCACAGTAGGTTAATTGGCCGTTCTAAATTGCCCGTAGATTTGTATTAATTAACGACCTGGACAGGGATGAGCGCCGCCAGGCCAAATCAGCCCAAGTTTCGCCTTGTCACAGTCTTGTCCACAGTCTTGTGATGTTGACAATGTGATGTCCGTGCCTAAACCGGGTGGGGCCATGATGTCCGTAATTTCCACGATTCAAAAAAAGCCCGGACCTCCATGATTGAGAAGCAATCTCGGGGTATGAAAAGAAGGCAGGGCATGTTCAGGAGATGAAACGTAGGAATCCCCGACAATGGAGCGTTATTGTCTATTACGCTCTGTTCAGCGCTACCACGGGCAGCACGGTGGTGTAGTGGTTAACAAGAAGGTCCTGGGTTTGATTCCCAGTGTGTGGGGTTTGCATGTTCTCTCCGTGCTTGCACAGGTTTCCTCTGGGTACTCCGGTTTCCTCCCACAGTCCAAAAACATGCACAGTCGGTCAACTGGCTCTGTTTCAAATCACCGCTAGGTGTGTGCGAGTGTGAGTGAATGGCTTTGTGAGTGTCGGCCCTGTGATGGCCTGATGAGCTGTCCAGGGTGTACTCCCTGTCCAGAATTGGCTGAGATGTGCGCCAGCCTCCTTGCAATCTTAATTAGGATTAAGTGGTTTAGAAAATGAATGAATGGATGAGCTTTACTACAATTCCCACACTCTCATGATTGGCCACAAATTTTCCTGCATCATATTGATTGTCAAAAAATTTGACAGTCACGATCATCAGGATTTGATCGCACCACCCCATCATGATTCTCTCAAATTGAAGAGATGGTGGACACTGTGCCCCGCTGTAAACTCGGAGTTACTGCTTGAGTGAGGTTCATACTTAAATGTGGCACAATGATGTGGAACGACATGTTTATTTAGATCAGTGGTCCCCAAACTACGGCCCGCGGGCCGGATACGGCCCACCTCTACAATTGGCCTGGCCTCCTGAACAATACCAGAGACGCATTATGATTACTGTACTTATTTTAGTCTTCCCCCGAAACAAAGACTTGAGACTCTCCCCTGTCAAATAGAACGGAATAATGGTGGAAAAGTTATGGAAGAGAAAAATTGATTCAGAATGCAAGGTATTTAACCTGCAGTGGACAAACCGTTATTTTTTTTGTTCATGCAAAGAAAATGTTTGTATCATCTGTCAAGATGCAGTTGCGGTATTCAAAGAATGCAATCTGCGCCGACACTCTGAATCCCGTCACAAAGACGAGTATGATCGCTTGTAAGGCCAAATGTGAGTAGACAAACTCTCAAAGCTAAAAAGTGGACTGTTAGCTCAGGAGAATACATTTGTACGCCAGGCTCGGCTGAACCAGTCGTCTTTTCGGGCAGCTTTCGGGCTGCTCAACTGATAAGCAGAGTTTTTCTTCTTCTTTTTTTATGATAATATTTCCTGACTTTTTTCTGTGAAGGTCCCAGAAAGGGTTACAGTACTAATATTTGGTTAGAAGAAGAAGGTTATGCGTGGCTTACTGGAAAACAATACATGTTTACATTTAGGCAACTCTGTGATTGTCACACTTTTTCTGTTACAAACTGACCTCGGCCCCCCCATCAGAGAAGGGAAAAGTTATGTGGCCCTCGCAGGAAAATGTTTGGGGACCCCTGATTTAGATGATGCTTTCAGCAAGTACAGTACTTCACTTTCTTTTACTTTGACCTAAGTAACATGTAAACAAATATCGCAAAACATTATGGCTGAATACGTCTCTCTGAGCCTGGCAAGCCGTCCAGGGTGTACTCCACCTTTAACCAGAGTCGGCTAAGATGGGTATTAGCCTCCCCATGACCCTAATTAGAATGAAGTGTTTGAGAAAAATGAATGAATGAATACACCTTTGTGAGAATACCACATGGACTACATTTACTTTTTATTACAAGGACCAAATTAATGTTACTCACTGCATTGTTATTTATCACAGATTTATTGTATTGGTTGTTGCATTTCTCCTCATTGTATGTGAACAATTACATTTGATATACATTAATCCAAAATGCATCGCATTCTTAATCGCAAATGCATTCTTACTGCAACTCCGAAACTCTTCGGTTTCCTCCCACCTCTCAATAATACTCGTAGAATATGATGAATTTTCCGCTGGGTACAATTGTGTGTGTATGTGTGTGTGTGTGTGTGTGTGTGTGTGTGTGTGTGTGTGTGCGCGCAAGTTCATATCCATTAACTAGCATTGATGTAGGGCACATTTCTCTCTGACTCTTAGTGTTTGCTACACACCCTGACCCTAACCGGGATAAAACGCCCACTGAAGATCATAAATGAAGATCATAAAAAAACTTAAATGTGACACTGATGCCATCATTTTGAATGTAGTTAAGACTACCACACACCTCATTAATACCATCAATACACACACGCAGATGTGACATGCTACATGTGCTAACAGCGTTAGCGGTTAGTTTATAGGAAGATATGTTGGCGTGCTTTAAGCTTCGGGGATACAGAAACGAATGCCTCGCAATGGCGTATGAGTTTCCTCTTGATCTCTGCTTCTGACTAGAAAATCTCTCTGCAGGAGTCGGCCTTTGCTTGCTCCCTCTGTTTCTTTGTATGTATACACCTCGCCCTCTCGCTCCCTCTTTCCTTCCTTCATTGCCGCTGTCTCTCTCGCTCTCTCTCCCTGTCCCTTCTTTTTTGCCCTCTTCTGGAAATCGATGCAAAATGCTTTATAAAAAACCAATACTCATCTCCCTGTTTGTGCCTCAGGTCTTCCTTTCTCATATGCTCTTGCAATTCTTCCAGCTAGAATTTCACCATGCGCCTCCGGGCCAACTCTGTTTTTCATCTCCACTTTTTTTTTAAAAAGCAATTAAAATGCTGCCTGTTTTTCTTTCCTTTCCCTTCTCTCCCTCTCTCTCTCTCTCTCTCTTCTGTTTCCATATTTTGCCCCCCTCTCTCTCCTCTCACTTGTTTGTGGTCTGAATATGTCTATACATCTTACTTTCCATGTATCTCTCTCCTTCACTTCCTTTTACTAAATCAGTTCCCTCTACCCTAAGTATCAGAGAGCATAGGATTCTCTTTCAGCTTTTTTGTCATTACTGATAGACTAAGCTACCTCAGAGAGAGAGAGAGAGAGAGAGAGAGAGAGAGAGAGAGAGAGAGCTAGAGAGAGAGAGAGGCAGAGAGAGAGTGAGAGCTAGAGAGAGAGGCAGAGAGAGAGAGAAAGAGAGATAGAGACAGAGGGCAGAGAGAGAGCTAGAGAGAGAGAGGCAGAGAGAGAGAGATCTAGAAAGAGGGGGCAGAGAGAGAGAGAGAGAGAGAGAGAGAGAGTGAGAGCTAGAGAGAGCGAGGCAGAGAGAGAGAAAGAGAGATAGAGACAGAGAGGCAGAGAGAGAGCTAGAGAGAGAGAGGCAGAGAGAGAGAGGCAGAGAGAGAGACAGAGAGAGAGAGATCTAGAAAGAGGGGGCAGAGAGAGAGAGAGAGAGAGAGAGAGAGAGAGAGAGAGAAAGAGAAAGAGATCTAGAGAGAGGGAGAGAGAGAGAGAGAGAGAGAGAGAGACGCACAACTCTGTTGAGGGCAGTGATCTGGGATGAGAAAGGAAGCGATCTGGAAGAGATGAAGCGTCTGCATTCATGTGAGTGTGTGAGAGTCCACGATTGATTCTGTGGCTCTGTTTGGTAACGATGGCATTATGATCTGCTCCCCGAGTGAGCATGCGCGCGTGCGCACACACACACACACACACACACACACACACACACACACACACACACACACACACACTTTTTCTATAACCAGACTCCCAGAAGGTCTCTGTTACACTACATCAAAACTTGTGTCAGGAATTCTTTCAAACCGAAGATAACAGCAACATATCACCAAGGATACAAATTATACTTCACCAAAACGCACACACGCACACACACACACACACACGTTTTGTGTGCACCAGACCAGTAGACAGGTTATGTACAAGGGCCCATGTCGATCAAATGTTTTTGTACTGAGCCTGTCTATCATCTATTTGACGCCTATGACGTTCAGCATGAAACGGTGTCCGTGTATAGGTTTACCCACAGCTGATCTTTTGAGTGTCACCTTCCCTACCGACCAATCGAGTCGGACCAAAGGAGGAGGTGGGATTATAAGATCAAAGATCTCAAGAACAATTTCTGCACTTGTTGATATCCTCCGAACTGCTGCTGTTCTCATGCATCTGTAATTCCTTTTCGAAGGTCTATCGATTCCAATGTGACGAACCGCTGCCAAAACCAAGATCTTATTTCTTTTCATTGTTTAACTTAATAAAATAACTCATTTGCCAAACCACTTATGCTTAATAATGTCACGGGGAGGCTCGGGCCCATCTCTGATGAGTCCGTGTACACCCTGAACTGCTTATAAGTCCATCACAGGGCCACCACACTCACACACACACACACACTATGAAACAGCCAGTGAGCCTAATGTGCATGTCTTTGGACTGTGGGAGGAAACCAAAATACCCAGATGAATCCCATGGGGGAAGGGGGGCATGCAAATTACATCTAGAGATGCTCTCATGGAACTCGGGACCTTCTTGCAATGAGATAGACGTACTAACCACAGCAACACCTCAGTGTTTTAGTTCAACTTTATGAAATACTGTAAATTCTTACACTGAAGGAATCTGGAAAAGGCAAATGTGTGTTTGTTTGTATCCTAGCAACAACAAGCGCTTGAGAAAAGAGCCCTGGAAGCATTCTGAGAATGAGGTTGTGGGCAAGGCCAGGGCAATCCATGCATCAGAACAGAGGAACCTGAATATGTTAATTAAAAATGTGTTAAGATGACAGTTGAATGTTGAAATGTGTTTTTCCTCCTCTTCCTCCAAATACTGAATAGTAATTGAAAACGGGTTAAAAAAAAAAAAAGCCAGTCCTGTAGAATCACCACAACTGAGAAATAAATAGACACCACACACAATGCATGAGACTAAATTCTACTAAATGTGCTCGGTTTACATCCCAACTGGTATTTTATTTACCGATTGGAAAACATCACCATACCAGCCTTCACTTCTGGACTCATTACCTCCATTTAATTTATTAAATACCCAGATCTTCACCACATGATACCAGATTCACTGCATCATCCCGAGATTTCCACTGTGAGCATCATTTAGGCATGTGACACACGAGTTCTACAGTCAGCTATTGGTTAATTCACATTCAAAAGCCGTTTAATCCTACTTAGGGTTGCGGGAAGGCTGGCGCCCATCTCACCCAACTTTGAGTGAGGGCAGTGTTCACCCTGAGCACCTTGCCTGGCCATCACAGGGCTGGCTCACACACACACACACACACACACACACACACACACACACACACACACACACACACAGAGCCATTCACACTCCTACTCACACCTAGGGGTGATTTGGAACAGCCCAATTATCCCACTTTGCAAGTTTTGGAACTTGGAGAAAACCAGAGTACCTGGAAGAAACCCACACAAGCACGGGGAAAACATGCAAACTCCATTAATCTGGAATCTTGCTGTGAGGCGGATGTGCCGACGACTGTGCCGCCTGCAGTCAACCAGGGAATAACTATTCAGACTTCGTTATTCAAGCACACATGAGAGAAACCCTGTCGTCGTTTACCGGGAAGCGGTCGGAATTGCGCGGCCTGGTGATATCGGCCGTCAGAAGTGTGCTTCTGTTTATGAGTCCTCGTTTTTTAACTGCAATAAACTGGTCTTTTTAAAATGATCAAACACTTTATAAATTTGTTTCCTCCACAAACCTCTTCAGCGAACGAAGCCGATTCACTATTAACCTCAGATCTTTGATCAAACTTTTCTCCCCGGAGAGACTGATTGTCTGAATACCCACGTGGCTGTGCTGTGCTGCGCGCTGCCTCGTGTTCATTAGCTCTGATTCTCTTTAAGTTCCTGTCTGTTGTGTGTAACTGATGCATGTCAGAAGCGCTAGGCCCGACCCTTCCGGCACTCTCCATCAATGTTTCATGGCCTCTGTCTCTTCACGCGGCCTCCAGACAACAAGACGGATGACGCCCCATTACTTACTGCACTAACTTTCTCTTCCCTCACTGCATTATTAACAGATCAATCTATTAAAAGACATCATCAGCTTAAAAGTCCTTTAACCTTGTTCTTCGCCGTCGCCCGCCCTGGTGGCGTTTTCTTTAACCATTTGTGTGCCAGAATGAGGCTCCAGGAGCGGGTCAGTTTCGAGGTCGGGGCACGTGAAGGTGCAACTACATGGTAAACAAAAATAATTCCGAGCAATAGGGTCACTATGGCAAGAGACCAAAAATCAATATGTAAGCTTCCTGTGTACTGAAAATAATACAAGAATTATAAAAAAGGGAACAAAACAAAACTACTTAATTAATGTGAATGATTTATTAGAGTTTTTTTAGTTATAAATTCTACGGTTTTAGATACAGCAGTGCATATTTTAGTGTCTTATGTTTCAGGAATTGGATGCGGCACTTTCGGCTTGTCCACACCATGAAAATGTCACAATTAATATCATACAAATGCACATTAACACACTAACAGACTCAGATTCAATCAAAGTGTTTTCTTTTCTTTCTATTTTTTTTTTTTTAATAAAAACCGTTTTAGTCTATGTCTGCAAATACAAAAAATCTGACAAGGGAAAAGTAATTTAATGAATAAAAATGAAACTGGCTGAATAAAACAAGCCTTCAGCATTATTCCTCAGGAGTGTAAATGAAGCATCATTTGATTTCCTACAGCAGCCTGACGGTCCTGGTGGAAGCGAACACTGTTCCGGTGTTGATGTCTGACTTACAAACTTTATCTGAGTTTCTGGCTACAAAGTTTTCTTGCTGTTTTTTATTTATTTATTTATTTATTTTATTATTATTTTGACCCTGTAAATTTCAGCATCTGGATTTAATCTACTTGCTTACAGATGTGCAGAGCAGGTACCAGCTGTTATTTTAACTCTGTTTCATCCTACTGACATCCGACTTGTTACGATCATGGATGGCGGTTTATGTGTGTTGGACGTTATCGTTTGTGGTTGATTGGTCAATTTGTGTAAATTTAATCACCTCGTTGGTGTTTCACTGTTTTGCAACTTGATGTAAAAGAATTAATTTCTTAAATAAATATTGGAGCTTTTACAAACTTTCAAAAAAAAAAAAAAAATTTTTTTTTGCCTGCAGTAACATCATCCTAACTGTGACCTTAAACACTCCCACATATATTTATACAATGTGAATAGAATAGTAACGCAATTCAATCTTGGCACAAAAAAATTAAAAAATAATTGTAATGAATGATTTTAAAAAAGTCAGTAATCTTTTTTTAATATTTATTTTTATATAAATGTTAATTGATATGAACAACATTTTCCTCAGCCTTTCTGCTTGCACTGGCTGGCATATCACATCTGCTCCATGTAATGAAGTGGATACTTGTAATCAATGAAAGTCGAATGTACGGATGGTTCAAAATGTCTGTAATTCCCGAAAACAACAACAAAAAAAACAAACAAAACAAAGTTCTTTCCGGGTAAACAAGCCGTGCTGAGAGCAGACGCTTCATCTTAGATGAGAATGTGCATCTTACTTTAGTCAGATCATTTCAGGAGACCTGCATTTGTGAATCTGCTGTATCTTTGTATTCGAGTGTAACTGGCCTGGCATAATGAGGAGCACACTGGTCATGTGCCATGTGCATAATGAGGAGCACAGGAGAGAGCTGGAGCTGCACTCGGAGTGTTTGTAATTACAGAACACCACTTGGCATGCGTAATAAGGAGGATGGAAGAGGATTGAATCAAATCAATTTTTTTTTTTTTTTGTTCCGAGTGTATACGGAGGACTGAAATAACTCAAGGATCACGTCTGAGACAGAAAGGAGACTCTTGTGAGCCAGTGTGAAAACCCATGTAGCGTTCGACCTACATCAAGAACACGGAAACGCGGAATACTAAATGAAACATGGCTTCTTTTATTACACTGTTTATTCTGCAGTTATTGTATACATCACGAGACTGAAAGAGTGCATGAATCATTTATTTTTCTATCTAATACAGGACAGTATCTACACAGAGCAGCAGGACGATCTCGAACACACGGAATCATGCAAAGTTGAGTAGACTGACGGTCTTACCTGGAGTCAGGGTACTTGGTGAGCGTAGCCAAGCTGCTCGTGTACATGTGCCCTCCCACGTCGATGTGCACCGGAGCGTTGGATTTGGTGAGCTGAGCGGGCAGCGGGATGCCCTGTGCTGCCAGGGGAGAGACCGGCGAGCGGGTCAGAGACAAACGCGACATGCTTCTTCCTTCCTGAAAGCAGACAAACGGGAAAGCCATTGAGAACAATCTCAGTGTCGCGGCTGTGGCACGTTAGGATCTCGCAGCTTTTCCGTCTCCCTTTGCCCTTTATCAGCTCGCTTCCTCATCTGCCCTGCCGCATATTTAGCTTACAAATTATTGCCAAGGCTCTAATTAAGTGTGTTTGTGTCGTCTTTTCACTGGCGCAGCCCCAGGGCAGAATGGAAACATGTTTATTAGCGATGCAGAGACACGGACGCCAAGGTGTTTGCCTCTGGGGGAAAGAGACAGAGAGGCAAAGAGAAAAGCTTATGAGTTCCTAATTAAAGGTCGCATGCTTGGTGTTAGACGTGATGGGCTCAGACGCTCTGTGCAACCAATCTGAGAATTTTGAGAGGGAACGGGGGGAGGAGCTGCGTTACGCGTACAACCCCGTTCTCTCGCCCACCTTTTGAAATCTGTCAGATTGCTGCTAAATCAGTCAGTGGAATACGTCGAGGAGAAATGAAGTCTGTGGATCTGTGGCTCGTGGTGCATGTTGAGTCGTCTTGGCTTATTGATAACGTTAAGAATACCGAGAACGGCATAAAATATTCAGAGGAAAGTCATAATCAGACGCGTATTACTTGAATGGTGACTCTACATTTGCTCTGGTTCAGATCCAGCAAGTGTAAGTAAAGTCATGTGGTGGACTCATCAGTGTGCAGAATTTCATTCCATACAGACCGACTCTCTCTCTCTCTCTCTCTCTCTCTTTTTTTCTCAGTGAACACCTGGACAGCTGTTTTCTACCACATACAGTAATACTTCATGCTTTGACTAATCTGAATATCTCTGAAATTCAGTTGTCTTAAAATTTTAAAGGAAATTTATCATCGATTTTTTTTTTTTTGAGCCGAATCAAATGTCTGGTACACAAAATGGGATCATGAGATTTGTGTCTCATTGAACCCACAGGGCAGAGACATGGGACGTGACTGCTGTGATACCACTGAACTACGATGATGTGCTATGGTTGCTGGTGGTGTAAAGTTGTCCCATTTGATGCTGCACTCGGCCTCAGGGCCCTTCTGGATGAAGGTTATTTTAATCCAGAAAGCCCCGAGTCGTTGTTCTGTACGGTCGGAGTGCAGCAGTTCTTACAGTTTTGTTGCTTCAGAAATTAGCATCTGGACCAAGAGCTGGAACTGTGTGGTTTACATAATGGAAATTATTTTTGGTTAAAAACAGGTTGAACAGCACAAACTAAAAATAAAGTGGGTTGGATCCAATCCTAAAATCTCCAATAAAACACTGATCAGTGGAATTAGGATTAAAATGCCCTTTAGGGAGGTTATAGGCTCGTGTGTCTCTTATAGACTGCATACAGAAGTTCAGAAAAGGTCACGTCTTTTACACTGATGGAATTTCTGCAGTGAGGTAAAGAGCACCATTGTGGATTATAAGCAGAAAGTTCTTCCATGTGTTTTTGTTACAGAAATGCCAGGTTTCCAGGGTGTAGTCAGGGTGGGCACGCAGCCTTCGGCAATAAGGCTTACTTAATACACAGCCTGGATGAGACACTCAGATCTCTGTGATGGAAAAAAAAAATCTTTGGGACATTCTTGGCATATGCACCAAGTCTCCTTTCCTTATATAGCTATGGGTGGATTGTAACTAAATATCCTGATGTGAATGCTGCTGCGTGCTCTCTCGCTCTCTCTCTCTTCTACACAAATGGGAGGAGTGACACATGTGATGTACTATAAAAGTGTGATTACAGTAACAGAAAAATCAACAAAAACACTCGCCAACATGTCAAACATTCTTTTGTTGATCTGTTACAACATCTCTCACATGTGCCTGAATAAATTCAAAGAAATAAACCAAGCACCAGCAGATTGCAAATCCATGACCATGACTGTATGTTGGTGTTCTGCACCTGACGGGGCTCACAGAACAAACTATGGCTGGCGAGATATCTCTGAATGACTGCACTGTTTACATGGCTTCACCAACAGCTCTTATTCAATAGAAGCTTATAATAAGGGTTTATTCCCAAGTATCAAGAGTGTTTATTTAAACATTACAATCACTATTACTTCATTTTGTCACAAAACATATACCACACAAAGATACATTATAGTACTGTTATTCATTCATTCATTTTCTGAACCACTTAACCCTAAATAGGGTCACAGGAAGGCTGAAGCCCAGCTCAGCCAACACTGGGTGAATTCGAGGTGCACCCTGCATGGAGGCACCAGGCCATAGCAGAACCAAAACACATTACATTTCACCTATTTTTTATGAAATATGTTGTGATGTGAACAACATTACATGATCAGTTTCTAACAAAAAAAATGAAGCTGGCATTTATCTTGTTTTGCAGCAAGACCCCTAAGCGCACACACACACACACACACACACAACTATTCTCTCAGTTGCAGATTTTTATTTCATTGATATTTCATTGATATTTCGGCTCAAAAACTAATTTCTAAGCAGTTTTTCTCGCACTGAATGAAAGGTAAAGGAAAAATGTTTTGCATGTCAGTAAAGAAATCATCGTTTTACAAAGCTGCTGATTTTCTGTAATAAATAAATAAACAAATAAACAAAGCAAGTGCGGCAGTCAAAACCACCAGAGGATCATTGAGTGGTTCTGCAAGATCCTCAGCAAAACTTGGAGTTGATTTTTATAAAACTTCACATAATTATGTTGAAAAAATTTCCGACTGATCAAAGCAAGGTGTGATTTCAGTAAACACAGGCTCTGCTTTACTGCTTTGCCTGCTGTTTGGCTCGAAATGTTCCGATTTTATCATTTTTGGGGTCGTATTTGCATAAAGTGCAGAATAAAAAGTGTTGAATACATTTACACACCAAAGTGTTTATTTAATAAATGATTCATGGAAGCGCCAGATCAGGATTAAAAACTGGATAAAATAATTAAAAAAAAATATATCATATATATTATATTCATCAATTTAAGACTAGAAAGCCATTCTGGTGCGAATTATCACCATAAAGAGTGAGAGAGAGAGTGAGAGAGAGAGAGAGAGAGAGAGCGTGAGAGAGAGAGAGAGAAATAAAGCAGTATAAGATCACCAGGATGCGACTGAGTGGAATCCGTCGATGATTATCTATAGATATACAAATAAATAAATAAATAAATAAATAAATAAAGCTCATGGACGAATCAAAGCGAATTAAAGGGTAGAATGAATCCTACCGTCTCGAACATTGTAGTCCACAGAAAATCCTGCCGACTGCGTTTCCTGTCTCGGGAAGTTGAGTCTTTAAACGGATATCTATCACCTAGTGCGATGGGGTTTGGTTTAAGTGAGGTTTAATAAAGCAACCGTGATCAGATCAGCACCGAAACCCGCGTTAAAGCCGCTGGATCGGCG
Organism: Plotosus lineatus; assembly: GCA_024760905.1. Taxonomy (NCBI): domain Eukaryota; kingdom Metazoa; phylum Chordata; class Actinopteri; order Siluriformes; family Plotosidae; genus Plotosus; species Plotosus lineatus. The sequence goes on from CM045739.1 coordinate 23,630,196, forward strand.
CGCGGCGGATCGATCAGAGACGCGCAATGTACGGGGGCTTTAAAGCGCGAGAAGCCGGCGTTGCCTTGGTTACCGTCCAAACCCGCAGACTAGCGCACTGAACTGTATATCAATACGAGAAGATTCAACCGCGTCCCTATAGCACTGCATGGGAAGTCCAAAAAAAAAAAAAAAAAAAAAAAGGAAAGAACTCGTCCTACGCCATCCTATCTCCTCCACAGCAGCCTGCAGGACACGGGCTTGGATGGATGTCTCGACTCGGACTTTTATTCTCATCCAAAACTCAACTGTTCACCACTTTCCTACAAACAGGAAGCGTCTCTCTCTCTCTCTCTCTTACCTTGTAAAAGCTCTTTAAGGTCGGGCTTTTTAATTTTTTTTATTATTATTGTCTTCTTATGTCCTTGTAAATGTATCCCTCTGTCGTCCTGGATTTTCTGACACAGGAAAAAAATGTATCTTTACACATATAAATGAGTGTAAATGTCCAGCTCTCTGATATGGCGAGGAAGAAAGAAAAGCCAATAACCGGTGTGCGAGGATAAACAACAAATAACAGCAGAGCCGAGGACGAGGAGGAGAAGAAGAAGAAAAAGGAGGAGAAGGAGGAGAAGAGTCTCGCTCCAGGCTCTGCTCAGTCGCCTTCGGGGATGAGGATTATGGCTCCAATTATCTGAAGCCGAGCTGAAGAGGTGTTCTCTTTTCTTTCCTTTTTTTTTTTTTTTTTTTTTTTTTCTTTTCAAGGCGAACCCGGTGATGTTCTCCCTCTTCTGCCTGTTAGAACCATGAGCGTTTTGGGTTCATTTCCCCGTCCGAGTAGGAATTCTGCTGAAGTTCTGCTTGAGGATGGTGCTGACCGTGTGGCGGGTCGCGCTCAGGGACTTTGGGAGGTTCTGAGGGGAAAAACAACACATGTGTAATCACCGCCGTTTCATCTGATGGAAGATTCTCCCTCAGGCGGTGGAGTTGTTGCAGCGAAGCAAAGCCCAAAAAATCAGCAAAATCAGGACATTGCTCTCTCTCTCTCTCTCTCTCTCTCTCTCGCTCTCTCGCTCTCTCTAGCTAAAGTAGAACGAACTTGTTGATAAAGTGGTTACTGAGGAAAAGGATAAATTATTATTATTATTTTATGAATTTGAAGTCATACCCTGGAAGAGGGTTCATGCGGCGATTTCCGCTCTCTCTCTCTCTCTCTCTCTCTCTCTCTCACATGCCTGTAACGCCAAAAATGTTCCTGCAGGCCATTAAAACCAAATGACGTCTATCATGGAAAAGCGCCCTCGCGCGCAAGCGCCCTTAAAACGCGCCCGCAGCAGAACGCACTATTTCAATCAGCGCGCGCGCACGGCTGGATGGGAAAGAGACGTTCACCATTCCATTGGCCCCGCCCCCTTTATCTTTTTCCTCCTATTCGCTGTAAAAACAAATCACTCAACCAAGTAAACAAACACTGGTTAAAAAAAGAAAGTATTATTATTATTATTATTATTATTATCTATTAACTATTAATGAATACACGTTGCAATAATTAAACAGTGTATTATTTAGTAACTAATTATTGTATGTATTTACTTATTTATTGATTATTTATTTATCCTGCGTACATTTTGTTTGATTTCAGTTACCTCTTTAACAAAGCGAAATACATAAATAAATCCATGTTTTTCTATTTTAAACATTCATTTTAAAGACTTGATTCTGATTAATATTTGAGATTTCAAATGATGAATTCAATTTGTGCTGAAAATGTTTGAAAGAGCTATGAATTCACTTTTTCCTCTTAAACCCTCCAAGCTGTATATTTCTGAAATAAACAAATAATACACCAATTCAATTAAACTCCTGAAGTCCAGGAATGAAATCTTTATCACACTAATCAGTAATGTCACTGTATCTCCACAGTAGAAGTTATGTCTCTCCATACAATCCGGATTGACTACTACTTTAGCTGTTCTAGGTAGGTTAGCAGATTATTTATTCATTTAAATGTGTGTTTTATACCTCTATAAATAATTATAAATCGTACGTGTAACGTCGAAGCATGCAATTGTTGGTGTTTGGCGCCCACTAGTGTACATGATCATGGAAAACACCAAACTGAAAGTTTATTAAAATTATAATTTTTAAAATTCAAATTTGTTTAACAAATACCATCTCTTCGTTTACTCCAAGAAAACAGCCCTTTAATTTATTTTGAATTTATTATTAATCTGCTGGATTTAATATTTGTGTACTTAACTTTCTTTTTCAGAGAAGTGCATGTGAGTTCACAATAGCTCACCACATGCGGTATGGTTTGTGCTCGTCCAGTACATAAATTGTAGTAATTTGATGAATTCAAATAAACACAGACGACTGCTAGAACTTAATTAAAAGGCGAGACTCTTAAAAAATACGGATAAACTCTACCAGGTGCAAATAATCACCTTCTCTATTTAGCATCCACCTGTAATAAACTATATATTTTTTAATAATTCAGCATAAAACAGCCATTCCTATACCATTATAGTACATGGAAGTTAAACTAAAACTAAACATGCAACTATGGGTGTGACAGTACTGTCAAAGATACTTCATCTTTATCTTCATCATATTCCGCTTGTTCCAGAGTCAGTCACAGGGGTAGAAGCCTAAGCCTAAGTGGTGCGGTCCAGATGTCGCTCTCCCCAGTCACTTCCTCCAGCTCTTCTGGGGGACACCACTGAGTTCCCAAAGAATTTAAGAGACAGTCCCGCCAACGTGTTCTGGGTTGACCCTGGGGTCAGGAGGCATTCTAATAATGACCCCCTCCAGGATCTTGCAGAATGTGTAGAGCTGGTCAAGAGTACTGTGACCGGGATGAAAACCACATTGTTGCTCTTGAGTCTGAGGTTCAATCATTGGTCGGATCCTCCTCTCTAGTATTACTGAATAGACTTTCCCGGGTAGGTTGAGGAGTGTGACTGTAGCTTTGCCGGAAATGGGAGTTGAAGGACCTTTTGACAGGATACTCTGCCAAATATTCCCAGGAGACCCTGACTACATACATGGGTCTCCGAGGTTTGCCCCCACCATCGGAGCCAACTCACCACCAGGTAGTGATCAGTTGACAACTCAGTTTCTCTCTTCACCTGAGTGTCCAGAACACGTGGCCACAATTTTGATGACACAACTACAAGGTTGATCATCAGATTGTGGCCTCTGATGTCCTGGTTGCCAAGAGCACTTAGTGGGACACCCTTATTTTCACACATGTTTTTCATGATGGACAAGCCGTGATGAGTACAGAAGTCCAAAAACAAAACATTATTTGGGTTCAGACTGGAGAGGATGTACCAACCAATCAGATCATTTCAGGTCACACTGTCATTACCCACATGGCCATTGAGGTCTACCAGGACAATCAGAGATTTCCCAAGGGGAACGCCCTAAAACACACCCCGTAGGGACTCCAAAAAGGGTGGGTACTTTGAATTGTCACTTGGTGCGTCAGTACAAACAACAGAAGAGACCTGTCCCCCCACCTGGAGACGTAGGAAGACTATGCTTTTGTCAACCGAGGAGAACCCAGTATCTAGGCACTGAAGCAGGGGCTGCCCATACTGGCTCACCTCTTCTCCCCATGAGCAACTCCAGAATGAAACAATGTCTGGCCTCTCTTGAGATAGATGACTCCACAGCCTAAGGTGTTCCCAGAGCACTGTCAAAGGTCTCAGGGAAAAATGTATAGTCAGGCACAAGTCAGAAGATGGATACCAAATAAATAAATAAATTAAGAGCTTTCCCAGGTCTTAGCAGCACTGTGAAGTCCATGATCGAGAAGTGGAAAGGCTTTATTATTATTAAGATCTGTCTCAAATCGAACTGGGTGGCAGCTCAAGGAAGATATTGGACAAAGAGGCTCATGGCAACTTCGAAGCAGTAAAAAGAATTTTAAACAAAGAGTGGTCATTGTGTGCAATCAGCAGCAATATCACAAATGCTCCGCAATGATCTATTGCATTTTCAAAAATAGAATAAATAAAATAATGTATAATTAAGAAAAAATAATGAATAAATTAATAAATAAATCTTTTATAAAGGCTACATCAAGTCATTTTGAAGATTCTGAGGCCAAAAGAAAAAGCGAGTTATGGTCAGATGAGACACTTTACCTACAGTTAAACGTAGACATTGTGTTATAGGGATGTTTCTCTGCAGCAGGTACTGGGGCCAACAAATGGTTGAGGCTGGTTCTAAAATCATCTTAATAATTCATATTATTATTATTATATTTTACTAGAACATTCAACAAGGTCTTATAGCGTGAGAGGATGCCAGAGGAATGGAGGAGAAGTGTGCTAGTGCCCTTTTTTAAGAACAAGGGAGACGTGCCGAGTTGTGGCAACTACAGAGGGATAAAGTTGATGAGCCATACAATAAAGCTATGGGAAAGAATAGTGGAAGCTAGATGAAGGGGAGAGGTCAGCATCTGTGAACAATAGTTTGGTTTCATGCCTAGAAAGAGGCAGGACATGTATGAAAGATGTAAGACAGTGGTGAGGTGTGCTGTCGGTGTGACAGGAGAGTTCAAGGTGGAAGTGGGACTGCATCAGCAGCTCTGAGTCCCTGCTTGTTTCCTATGGTGATGGACAGGCTGACAGACAAGGTTAGACAAGAATCTCCATGGACTATGATGTTTGCAGATGACATTGTGATCTGAAGTGAAAGCCGAGAACAAGTGGAGGAAAATATAAAGAGGTGGAGGTATGCCTTGGAAAGGAGAGGAATGAAGGTTAGCCTCAGTAAGACAGAATACATGTGTGTGAACGAGAAGGACCCAAGAGGAACAGTGAGGTTAAAGGGAGCACAGATAAAGAAGGTGGAGGACTTTAAGTACTTAGGCTCAACAATCCAAAGCAATGGAGAGTGTGGAAAAGAGGTGAAGAAGCATGTACAGGCAGGTTGGAATGGTTGGAGAAAAGTGTCCAGTGTGATGTGTGATAGGAAGGTATCGGCAAAAATGAAAGGAAAAGTGTACAAGACGGTGTTGAGGACGATGTTGTATGGTTTAGAAACAGTAGCGCTGAAGAAAAGACAGGAGGAAGAGCTGGAGGTAGCAGAGATGAAAATGTTGAGGTTCTCTTTGGGAGTAACGAAAACGGATAGGATCAGGAATGAGTACATCAGAGGGACAGCACATGTAAGAGGTTTTGGAGACAAAGTCAGAGAGGCTAGATGGAGATGGTTTGGACATGTACAAAGGTGGGATAGTGAATATATTGGTAGTAGGATGCTGAGGTTGGAAATGACAGGCAGAAGGCCTAGAGGAAGACCAAAGAGAAAATTCATGGATGTGGTGAAGGAGGACATGAAGGTAGTTGGTGTAAGAGAAGAAGATGCAGAGGATAGGGTGAAATGGAGACAGATGATTTGCTATGGCAACAACTGAATGGAACAGCCGAAAGGAAAAGAAGAAGAAGAAGATTATTATATTTTTTACTAGTCTGTTATATTGAATAAATACAGCTGGAAAATCTCAGGCTGCATGGCAATGAAATGGAAATATTTTTAAGGGGTTGATTATTTTCTTTATCCACTGTACCCATTAGGCATGGTGGCCAATGGAACGGTCTCTGCAGGCAGAGTTATGAGCTGGTTGCTTCAAGTCAAAACATATTAAGTGTGAATAAAATGAAATTAGGTGATAACCTGTCACTGGACTTTGGAGCATTGGATTCATGAATTGCACTTTATTAACTAGCTAACTGATTCTGGGTTTGGTGGATGCCAGAAGAATGCAAATCTTTAACAGCTTGAGTACAGCGCCATCGTGAGACTGATGTATATCACTTTAGTTTGCTGAGAAGCATCAGACCAGGCTAATTCTTTTTTACTAAAAGAAGTCTATGAGGGCACAATTTAAAAAGGTCACTAGGACGACCACAGCAGTTTCGACACAATGAGAAAAAAAAAACATGATTTCCTCTTCTGAGCTTGAGAGCAATTAATTCAGTAATAGAAATGGATATTTAACTTTTACTTGCAATTTCAGCACTGGTAGAGCTCAGAACTCTTTCATATTTGTGGCTTGGTCAATGGTCACATTGGGGTTAGGGATGCGAATTGGGTATATTCCGAGGAGGACTTACTTGGAGATGTGTTGCCAGAAAGATCAATCCAGCTCAGTGAGAGTGAGTCATGTGTGTGTGTATGTCTGTATGTGCGTGTGTGTTGGCATTGCGATAGCAAGCTGTTCAGGGTGTACCCTGCCTTTGCCCATTGTTTTGTCAGTGGGCTGAGGTAAACTCTAGCCTCCTTGTGACTCTGTTAGTATTAGATGGTTCTGTGAATGAATGAATGAATGAATAAAAAGAAAATTAAAAAAGAATTACTCACCAATGCCATAGAAATTAAGCTGTGGGTGTTTTCTGTTCTCCATCTGCTTTGTCTTTTAGCTTTATGATTTGTCCATCATTTTTCACCAAGGCCAAGAGTCCCGATCATTTAGCTCGAATTTGACTGACTATTTCTGAAAATATGCAAATTCCAGCTCTAATTTATTCAGTTCTCTTCGAAATAACATTCGCTTGTACTTTGGGACAAGATCGCTTACCTGTGAATCGGGTCTTAATTAGCTGTGCAATAAGATTTTTATATTTAACTTTTCATATTTCTATCCCAACACACCCTCCCAGAATGTGGTCAAATCACCTTTAAAAATATGCACAGGCTCTCGAATATTACATCAACAAGATGCATGACTATTAACCTATAAATCGCAAGTTCAAATCCAGGTTAATGCCACAGCCATTTGTGAAGCGGGAGTCCATGGGAGCTGATTGATGGATGGCATATGCTCACTTCCCTGTCACTCACAGCGATCACCAGCCAATCATGGGCATCTATTAGCTCATTTGTGCGAGGGGGCTGATAGCGCTTTTTACTCCTAGTGTGTTAGACCGCAACCAAGTGTGCATGCACCGCAGTTCAAAAAGAGGTAGGTGGCTAGCATGTCACAAAGGGGGTGTATACATGCGCATGTTTTCACCCCTCCCTGGTTGGTGGCGGTATGTGATAAGGGAGGCAATACTTGATGGGTGAGAATTAGATATTAGGGAGAAAAATTGGGAGAGGGGTGTGCAAAAAAAAGTGCAGAACCAGAGGAACATTGCACATCTGGTCTTGTGTGGCTTTCCTTTATCATTAAATACTGAAGCTGACAAATTAATTTAAAAGCAAAATTATCCAAAAATCGATAAAGTACATATTTTTTCCAGCATTGTAGAATTTAAAGCTGAGATAGGGATTATCAAAGGCCACATAACCTAAAAGAAAATACATGAACATTTATTCTGAGACCTTGATCCAAATAAAAAAAAATTGCAACTTGAATGTATGTCGTTATGTTTCTCATTAAAAAAAGATTTTAATGATCCTATGGGTACAAAGCCTTTGATGGACTACTTACTGTATGTGTGTGTGTGTGTGTGTGTGTGTGTGTGTGTGTGTGTGTGTATATATATATATACACACACACACACACACACACACACACACACACACACGTATTCGACATGATAAGTGCCAAGTCCCAAGGGCGCTTAAAAAAATGAGGGGGGGGCTTATTAAAATGTTACCAGCGGAGTGGAAGGGTAAGTAGGGCAGTGGTGGTCTAGTGGATAGGGCGCAGGATCACTGATCCTAAGGTTGGGGGTTCGAGTCCCCACAGGGTTATCACTGCCCCTCCCAGTGCAGCTAACTGGGTTATCAAAGGCGGGCCATGTCTCTCGCTGTCTATGGTGAGAGGCATGCAAAAAAAACATTGCTGACTTTCGTAAAGAGTAGGCTGCAAAGCCGTCAGCGTGTTTCTGTCCCTTGTTAAAGGGTTGTGACAGGAAGGGCATCCGACGTAAAAAAAACTATGTCAAATCCAATGTGCGAATCAGATGATTCGCTGTGGCGACTCCCGAGTAAGGGAAAAAAGGCGAAAGGAAAGAAGGATGGAGTGGAAGGGTAAGTGCTTATTATCATCGAGGTGGAAAACATGAATAATAACAGAACAATAAAAGAGTTTTACTGGTATTGTGTTATTCATTTTGTGGTATCAACCAAATTACTTACGTGAAAGCTGAAAATAAACAGAAAAATAGCATAATTATTAATTAAAGACCCCTTACTTTTCCCTCCCAGTGCTGTTCCTTTAAACATTTTACTGAAAGTAAAATCAAGCCAATCAACACGAATGTCACCTTTAGCACATGGCACGTTAAACCAATGAACACGAATGAATGTCAACTTTAGCACATGGCACCCAAACAACACGAACATAAACAAAAGCACATGTCCAGGAATGCCTTTAAATTTATGAAGTTAGTGAGCAGGAGAATCGAATGAAAAATATTCGTCATCACTTTCTGATAGGTCCATTCTGGCTTATCGTTCCATTCATTTGGATTCTGCTGTAGCAGTTTCTAATGGTTCATCGGTTGTTGGACATTAACCAAAAGAAAACAGCAATATATTTTCCTGTTTTTTGAAGCTTGGTGGAACAATCAAATGTGTTGTTACTGATGAACATTATAGACATTCCCCAGTGGCAGGGGGTCTTGAAATACCATATAAACTCACTTTTACAGACAGTGAATGCCTCATTTTACTGTTACAGAGACTGATCGAAGCGCCCAGTACACATGGGTGGTTATTAGACATAAAACATTGGGGGGAGGGCGCAGGGCGCTTATTATGTCGAATAGGATATTTAATTTGACATGTTATTCATCCATAACTGATACAGAAAGTTCTGTCACATTTCCTAAACAACGATATCAGAAAACATGTACTGAGGTCATGGAAAAGATGTCACTGAAGGGTCAAATTATCAGCCTGCATTGAGGAAATAAATCAGGTAAGAAGATTTAAAAAATTAAAAACAACGGGTCAAGAACTGTCCAAAGTATTCTTGAAATCTGGAAGGATGGTGCTGAACCATAGTTGGGGGATGGGGGGTGGGGCGATGTGGTTGTAATTCATTGATCATATTCTGAAATCAAATGTTGTTAAAGTTAAAAACAAACAAATAAACCAACAAAAAAGTTTAATTGTGAAAGAAGGAGCATTTTCATATGCACTACACAACTTTAAGAACTAACAGGATTAGGACTGAACAGTTGTTCAGATACAAGAAAGCCACATGTTACTGGGAATAACCAGAATAAAGCCTTCAGTTTGCTAGGGTGCATAAAGATTGGGTTCTGAGTATGGGAGAAAGAGCATGTGGACTGATTAGTCTGGGTTAACCCTACTGTAGAGAGATGGTTGCATCAGGTGTACTGAGTTATAATAGTAATACAGGTAATAAGACTAATCGGCTGTAATACGACTAATTTGCATTACCTCATTTAATCCAAAAGTACCCCAGAGTGTCACATATTAGCTCAATCCGAACATAAAATGAATAAACAAATGGCAAGAAACTGCTACAAAGAGATCACCTGGGAAACAGAGATGCATATGGAAACGAGAATGCCCCTTAAAATGCTTGATCTTTTTAAACCATTCATTTCTGTATATATTATTATTTTTTAAACTTTATTTAAAAATAGATTTAGTATATTATTCATTTATAAATTATAAAAATTACATATTAAAGTATAAGTCGATTTTTTGTTGATGTTTTATGTATTTTTAAAAATAATTAATCATTGTATTGATTTTTTTCACATCATCTACATTAATTTTCTTGCTTATGATTTCTCGGTTTATTGAGCTATTCATTAATTCTTAATATATGTTGATGGTATGGTCATTACATATATGGGTGTCACAGAGCTTTGCAGCATAGAGGATGGCAGATGCACAAGGAGAATAAAAGAAGCTTTAATGAAGCTCACTGCAAGCAGTTCAAAAACACAATCCAAAATCATTGTTCAAAACAGGCACAGCTCAACAAATCAGGCACACAGAATATTCGAGGCAAAAATAGTAATCACAAACTAGAAGGGATGCAAGTGATAATATACTGAGAGCAAACACAATGAACAAAGGCTGATTTTCTGAAGGGTGTGTCAGTAGTCAGGGGACTGAGATTGGTGAAGTGTATGCTGGGAAGTGTAGTGTAAGTTCTGAGTGTGCTGTGATGAAGCTGTAGCACTGACACCTGTGGTCTATACGATAAACAGTCACATTCAATAGTTTACCAAGTTGGAATTTGGAATTGCTTTCTCATTTGAAAAAAAAAAAATTGAAATAAATTTTAAAGAGTTAGCACGTTTGCTTCACAGCTCGGGTGTTTCAGTGTGAAGTTTGCATGTTCTCCTCGTGCTTGCGTGACTTTCCTCCAGGTACTTCAATTTCCTCTCACAGTTCAAAAACATGCACAGTAGATTAATTGGATGGTCTAAATTGCCCCTAGGTGCGAGTGTGAATATCATTGGTTGTGTGAGTGTTTGCCCTGCGATGGCCTGGTGAGCTGCCCAGGGTATACCCTGCCCTCGCCGAGAATCAGCTGAGAGGGGCACCAGCCATACCTCGACCCTAATTCAGACTAAACGATTCAGAAAATGAATGAATGAGTGACTCAAAGAGGTTTACACGTGCAACCCCTTAAAAATATGTTTCTTCGTGGTAATTTTGCTGATATTCAATACAGCCATACATAAAGCCATTATACAAACACATAAAATATATAGACTTAAATACATTTATTTATTTGACCAACAATCCAATATTCAATCTACACTGTTATACTTTAAAGTAATATTTTTGGTAATGAGATGTGGTATCATTAATAGTTAGTCCTTCTGAGTTCCAGTCCCAGTTGGAATGTACTAACTGGTGCGAAGTCATATACATCTGCTGTTTCTTTCTTTTTCAGTGTATGGGGGTATATTGTTTAGTTGTGACCTGTTTTGGCAAAATGAGTCAAAAGCCACATTTTGTTGTTCCCAGCTATGGTTGAAAAAACTAATTGAAACAAAACGTAATGAGTGAAAAACCCATTTTTTTTCCGCAATTTTTTTTAGTTGTCATCAGTTTATGAAAATGTGATATCAATTCAGAAGAAAAAAATGTAGACCAAAATTCAAACGATAAATACCCATAAATAAGTCTGAAACACAACTACCATGCCTGATTGAGCTAAAACATAGGGCAAAAAAGTCCACATTGAACTGTGAAGTGTTGTTGTTATTGTGCAATCACATGCCTTATATGATATCACTTTTATAATCCCACTTATTGTACACCCCTCAAATCTCTTCCTGGTTCCAGATTGGAATCAAGCTCAACAGGGTCTTCTTTCATTGCTAATTTAGACAAGCCTGTTCCTTTAGCTGTGATTTCACTAGATTTACATTTACAGCATTTGGCAGATGCTCTTATCAAGACCGACTTACAATCATCTTTTACAACTGAGCAACTGAAGGTTAAGGGCCTTGCTCAAGGGCCCAACAGTGGTAACAGTAGGGATTGAACTGCTGACCTTCACATCAGTGACCCATAACATTAACCACTAAGCCACCACTGCCCATTGATAGTAAGTAGGGACAGTGGGAATCGCATTCCTCCATTCATGAACACCACTAATTAGATGATGATGCATTTGGCTACCTTACTCAATTAAAGGTCAAATTCCTGGTTTTCAGGTTCCAAAAATCTCTGAAAGTGCAGACTTTAAATTTTTGGTAATGTCAATTTAAAATTGAGGCACTGAGATCAAAAACCTCATAAATCAAAATTCATGAAATGAGACTTATGGGATTTTTAATCTCAGTACTGCAATTCATATTTATCAGCATGTGACTCATTCGGCTAAAATTGGTCACATTATGATGATTAATTACTGATGTGTAGCGTCCCTTTGTTTTCTGTGCAAAATCCCAATAAAAAAGTAAAAAAAAAAAAAAAAAAAAACCCAAAACCTGGTATTCTGAAGAAGCTTGAATAAACTACAACTATGTAAATGTTACACTGTAATATATAATATATGAGGCACGATTAAGAAGTTCTAGGACAGTTCCTGTAGCGAATGTTTGCATTGGTGCACAGTCATGTGTGTTCAAATGTCACCCAGACTCTCATCCAGCTCATTTCTTAATTGTTATCGACCTTTTAGAGGAGATAAAGTTACTGGTCTTTGCTTCAGTTCGCAAATGCTTGTGCATTGTACAAATAGTGTTGCATACGGGCCAGTATAAAAACAAACCACCATGTTAGAAACATTTGTGAGACTGAAAATGGGATGTTATGCAGTACATTTGGCACATGCCCGTATCCAGAGCAACCTACATATATCATTTTCGCACAATTGAGCAACTGAGTGTTATGGACTTTGCTCATGAACCCAACAGACAGATGATACTAGAGCTTGAACCCCAGATATTCAGGTCAGTAAGACAAAGCCTTAAGCGCTGAGCCACGACTGCCCGCATCATGAGAGGTACTGCTCCCTCCTGACCATGCTGCACTTCATTCATTCATTCGCTGCTGGAATAGTCCCTGAACATTTCGCATCTCATGGAAGTCATTGACAGCCTTTACAATACCAACGTCAATGTCAACAATGTCAAGTCAATACTTGACCAGTTTATTAGAAGACATCTTGAAAAGGTTTGGAATAATTGAACATTAGATAGTCCATATAGTAAAAGTCATAGACTCTCTGCCTCTCTGAGGCACTGAGCCGTGTGAAATAATGCTGGGTGATGTGTGTGGAAGTCCTTGCAGCCTTTGGGTTTCGGTCCTTGAATGTGGGGAACGTAAGGTTTTTCGGAGCACCAACCTTATGCAAGAGGAAGTTCGCTTCTTCCTCAATGGTCTCAAATTTGCCGATGAAATCATAATCAAGCAAACATGGACTGCAGAGCTGACTTACTGGCTCCCAGTGAATGTCCATGCCAATCGGACGGTGAACATCCAACAGGTAATGGATAAACTCGGGAAAAGTGACACCGCTTCCTGTCCTGAGTGCCGATTTTGATGCATTCACCCTGTACTTGGAAATGATGGGCTTGCCAAACACAGGGTGATAGTATGAGTTTGGGCTCTCAAATTTGTCTCTGAATGCTGAAACCAGACGCTCCATTGGCTCTCGAATGAACAGAACCTTGGTGTAAGAATGCAGGCGCTCAGAAACTGCCTGTGGGTCAAAGTTGTTCAGCCGCATCAAGTGATTACCATAATGGACAGTGTCATGGTTTATGGCATGTGTGGAAGATGCAATACCAGCAAGAACCATAAGCACTCGCTTCCAATTGGAGCAGCCAGCTTTGGGCACCTCACAATAAAGCAACTTGTGCTTGTCTTCTACATAAATACGAGACACATGGTGCGGTGTTATTGTTCGTGAGATGTTACTCCGGTATTTGGCACAGATTTCCTTGATCAGGCGATGACGAGTTTTCTGTATATGATAAAAGTGCTTCAAATTCTTCGATGTAGGCTCTTCTGAAGATGAGGTGTTGAATTGTGAATGGACTGCTACGTTAGTCTTGAGAAGTTTCCGCTGGCGTTTTGTAACACGATGAAAACCTTTATCTGCTTTGTGCCAAATGAAAGGTGGTGACTGCACCGGTGTGGTATGGTTATCAGCAGTTGGTTCATCAGGTCTGTGCTGTCTATCCAAATTAACTGCAGTGATGCTGCCTGTAATGTTTTGGTCCTCCTGGGCACACAACTCCTGCAAAGAAAAATAAATGAAATTAAAAAAAAATAATAATTATACTGTATATACTGTGTGTGTGTGTGTGTGTGTGTGTGTGTGTGTATATGTTTACATGTTTGATTAAAAGAAACTAATAAAAAATTATCCTTGGTTTGTGTGTGTGTGTGTGTGTGTGTGTGTGTGTGTGTGCGTTACAAAAATATTCTGTGTATTTACATGAAATTTCTACTGAGTTGGACCCTTGGACAAGAAAGACTGCATTAGATTTTGAAGCTGATGCTGATCAAATTCTGGATTCAGGAATTTTTAAAAGGATTTTTAAAAATTTTGCTACATCAGAAAATTTTTGAATGTTTTCCTTCATATGAGTGCTTGTTTGGCTTGGTGGAGGTTTGCAATCTCTGAGTGCTGTTGTTTTTATTGTACTACTTTATGATATCATTTTCCTAAGTTATATAACCTTGTACTGTATACCACCTTAACATACACTGCCCTCCCAAGCCAGACCGCAGTATCTGCAAAATCATGAAACTGAGAAAATTGAGCCCACTAGGTGGAGCTGATTGCACTTAGTCAGAAAAACATAAAAGGCCAATTTGGCTAAAATTGCAGATACTGCGGTCTGGCTTGGGAGGGCAGTACAGTCTGGTGGAGTAATGGACAACATATCCTGGGAAAATATCCTGGGATTGAGTCCAAGGACATGTCTGTGTAAAATTTGTTTGTTCTCCACCCCACATATTCTGGTTTCCTCCCACAGACCATACACTTGCATCTTAGGCTAATCAGCCATTTCAAATTGCTCCTAGGTGTGAATCTGAGTGTGAATGACTGCATGTTGGCCCTGCAGAGTTCTGAGCTGTTCAAGGTGTTCCCCGCCTCTACTCTGTCCTCTGAGATATGTTGCATCCTCACTACAACCTGAGTAGGATTAATCAGTTTTGCAAGTGAGTCACTGATAGTAAGAAAATTCTAATTTTCTAAGTTAAACTCTACAATATAGGTAAACAAATATTTAAAATAAAGTTATACTGAACGAACATGGGTCAAAACAATCTGCTGTTCTTTTATTAGCCACATGATGGTGGCCTTTCTCCATCAAACCTTGAAAATTCTGGGCCCAATTTAAACAATTTCTAAATATGCACCATAAAAACATTTAATGAGGTCCAAATACATACGTTTCATATTTTAACAACAGAAGAAATAGGTGCAGACCCAGGTTCATGGTTCAGGAGGGTTGTGCTTAATAAATCATGGGTGTGCTTTGGGGATAAGATGCAATAAACATTCACTTTATTGGTGGATCTACCAGATATTAGAAAACAATCCTCTTCGTAAAAAATGAATATGCTCACACACAGCGAAAGCACACAAGATTATTCATTCATTTTCTAATCTGTTTAATTTCTGACTTAATACCCTTAGGACCCATGGCACTGACTTGACATGTCATGAAAACCCTCGAGAGACTAATACTGGATCAACCCCAGCCCATGGTTAGACAACATATGGAACCCCCTTAAGTTTGCCTACCAGCCTTATCTTGGAGTCAAGAAAGCCATAATCTATCTGCTTACTCGTGTCTACACCCACCTGGACCAGCTAGCGAGCACTGTGAGGGTCATGTTTTTTTACTTTTCTAGTGCATTCAACATTAACAGGCAAACCCTCCTGGGTGAGAAGCTGAGAGTAATGCAGTTGAATGCGTCTCTTGTGTCCTGGATTGTGGACTACCTGATTGGGAGACCACAGGATGTGAGCCTGCAGCACTGCGTGTCAGAGACAGTGGTCAGAAACACCGGAGCACCACAAGGGACTGTCCTCTCCCCTTTTTGTCTTCATCGTCTACACAACTGACTTCAGCTACTGCACAGAGTCCTGAAATCTTCAAAGGTTTTCTGATGACTCTGCTGTAGTCAGATGTGTCAGTGGAGGTGATGAGACAGAGTATCGCTGCGGTGGATACCTTTATCACATGGTGTGAGCAGAATCATCTGCAGTTTAATGTGACAAAGACCAAGGAACTGATTGAGGATTTTGGGAGATTCAAAACACCAGCGACCCCTGTTTCTATTCAGGGCAACAATGTGCATATGGTGGCGGATTACGCAAATACCTTTGAATTCATATACAGGAACCAATAAACTGGACCAGGTTAAGAACAGTACTGCACTTTACAAGAAGAGTCAGAGCCATTTGTATTTTTTTGAAAAGGTTAACCCTAGCTGTTGTATTGTAGCTATTGTACTGTCCTCTTCAAAAACTTATTTATTTTTTTATGGGGAAAAAATGAGAACTTCTGGTCACATGACCAGAAATCCAAGATGGCCACCATGCTATGGATTGCTCAAACTTAGTTAACCAGGTGACTCTAGCAGTATTAATCATTTTTTGATAATGACTTTGTGATAGCAGGATTGTTGTTCAATGTAAGACAACCTGAAAAAGGAAAACAGAAATGAAATATCTCTATTTTTCACTTAATTTGGTCCAAATCAGTCGACATGTGTCGACCAATGAAAAAATTGAACTTCTGTCAAATTTAGAGTTTATACAGAATTGGGCAATAGTTCAAAAAATAAAGGTTTAAACAGTACATATCATATATTAGTTATAATGTGCAACATAATATTAGGTAAATACAATTCCAGGATTCCAAATAGTCTTCATTGTCGGTATCATCTGAAGACACTAAACACCGAGTGGCCGTCATTTTCCAGACAGTCTCGCGATATTTTAATGCCTATTTTTGTTCATTACTGTGACAGCTATTGGTTGAATTTTACTGTGAAAACAGCATTTTTATGTTATTATCCAATCACATCAAGCATACAAACTGTCTACTTGTATTTGTTTTTGTGTTAATGATAATGGCTAACGTTTCAAAATACAATACGTGCATGGGAAAGCCGATAAGATCGGCTTTGGCACTGGGAAATGTGATATAAAGCCGATTAGATCGGCTTTGGGCACTGCGAGGGTTAAGGTGGTTTAACATCTGTTGCACGCTACTCAGGATGTTTAATGAGTCTGTTGGGGCCAGCACTGTACTCTCAGTTGTTGCATGCTGGGGCAGCAGTCTAAGGGTTGCAGACGCTAACAGACTGAACAAACTGATCTGCAAGTCTAGTAATGTTGTAGGGATGAAGCTGGACTCTGACGGTAGTGTCAGAGAGACGAATGTTGTCCAAAATGAAGATAATATTGCATAATACCTCCCATTTGCTTCACAACCTGCTGATCAGTCACAGGTGCACACACAAACACACACACACACACACACACACACACACACACACACACACACACACACACACACACACACACACACACACTTGAGTAATTCACAAGCAGTATATAAAAGGTACAGATATGCACTTTTGTTAGCACTGCTCCAGTGAAAGCCATTATACTGATAGATGCTTAATAATGTACTTTAGAACAGGGGTGGTGAACACGTGGCTCTTGAGCCGCATGCGGCTCTTGATCACTAAGAATGTGGCTTTTTTAATTTTTTAATTTTTTTTTAATCTTAAAACACACTTAAATCCTTCAGAGGATATTAAAAACAAATAATAAATAATATTTTTAAATAATTTTGACAGGTTGGGTGTTTTTTATGCCGCGTCTGACACATAAGTGACCGCCAATCATCTGAGTAGACGTCTAATGCTGGGAAATTAAGTAAACATTTTCTTTGCATGCAGGCTTACCCTCTTTGTAAAAAGGGCAAAATGCAAAGCTAAACGAAAATATGAAGATGAACACAAGACATTTCTGGGAGAATGGGAAGATGCTTACTTTTTTATTGAACGGAATGGCAAATCGCTCTGTTTATCATGCAGTACCACAATATCACATTTCAAGGATTCAAATCTTCAGAGTCATTTTAGCAACTCCATAGTTCAACTAACTTTATTATTCCTTGACACGGAATTCCCCAAAGGTAAAAAACACCTGACTCAACATGTTTGTGTGTATGTTTCAATATTCATCGATTTATATTATACAGGCCACATCTATGTATCTGAAGTGTGTTCAGTAGCCGTGTGTGTCAGAGCAAGGGAGAAAGAGAGAGAGGTGTGTGTATGTGTGTGTGTCTGTCTTGGCAGGTCAGCACGTGGTGTGGCTCTTTAACTCTCACAGTTAAAAAGTTGACATCAGACTTCCAGAATGCACTTTCTTTTGAACCTCAAAAAGCTCAGTTCTAAACGTCCGCTCTCATACAGTAGCTGTAGTTGGGTCGAACGGTCATAAACGAGCATAGTGTAAAACATGAATAAACAAAACAACAAAAAAAACAAATTAAAACGAACAAAGAAACAATTTGATTCTGAGAACTCCGCGATGTCGCCCTCTACGCAGCGCCATCTTGGAGACGTCACGTTCAATGTAAAAGAACATGAAGCATAATAAAGTTTATCCTTTTGGTATCGTTTGTTAAACATGCTGCAGAACATAAAATCTCACACACAAACATTCTAAACATTAACTTAGGTACTGTACTGGAATAATAATTGAAAAAGACTTTAATACAATCGTTCAGATGATTATTCCTCTTCAGGCACTTCAGAGGAAACTGTCGTTTCTTTATGAGAAAGTCTTATTTCTTCAGAAGAGACATCCAACGTTTACTATCGCTTAGCTAGAGAAGACGCACAGCGTTTGAGTGGCATCATAGTTCTTAACTGGTAATTAAAACACACTAAAAAGAGGCTCATTAACAACTTGTGTGCAAATGAGGAAAAAGGAGCATTACATCATCTCAAGAAATCAGTAGGAAGGAGGACAGCCATTGGCTGAATTTTAATGACGTGACAGTTGCTCCGCAGTCCATGAATGATCAAACATCATCTCAAGCAATCACGAGGAAGGAGGACAGCCATTGGCTGAATTTGAATGACGTGACAGTTGCTCGGCAATCCACGAATATGCAAAGCGTGAGTGCAAAACCGTGAATAGTCAAGGGCCTACTATATATATATATATATATATATATAAAAGGACAGGACAAAGACTTTCTATTCAAACTCCATTTATCACTACAGATCTGTTTCGAGGGGTGGTGAAACCATCCTCTCTCTTCAGGTGATTATTCTCCTTTATTCTATAATCACCTGAAGAGAGAGGATGGTTTCACCACCCCTCGAAACAGATCTGTAGTGATAAATGGAGTTTCAATAGAAAGTCTTTGTCCTGTCCTTTTGTTATTTGCTCTACCAAAAAGTATTGAGCACTCTCCTACGGAAGGATCTACTCAGAAAATCCTCTCTCTCTCTCTCTCTCTATATATATATATATATATACAAGTCCTTCTAAAAAAATTAGCATATTGTGATAAAGTTAATTATTTTCTGTAATGTACTGATAAAAATTAAACTTTCATATATTTTAGATTCATTGCACACCAACTGAAATATTTCAGGTCTTTTATTGTTTTAATACTGATGATTTTGGCATACAGCTCATGAAAACACAAAATTCCTATCTCAAAAAATTAGCATATCATGAAAAGGTACTCTAAACGAGCAATTAACCTAATCATCTGAATCAACCAATTAACTCTAAACACCTGCAAAAGATTCCTGAGGCTTTTAAAAACTCCCAGCCTGGTTCATTACTCAAAACCGCAATCATGGGTAAGACTGCCGACCTGACTGCTGTCCAGAAGGCCATCATTGACACCCTCAAGCAAGAGGGTAAGACACAGAAAGAAATCTCTGAGCGAATAGGCTGTTCCCAGAGTGCTGTATCAAGCCACCTCAGTGGGACGTCTGTGGGAAGGAAAAAGTGTGGCAGAAAACACTGCACAACCAGAAGAGGTGACCGGACCCTGAGGAAGATTGTGGAGAAGGGCCGATTCCAGACCTTGGGGGACCTGTGGAAGCAGTGGACTGGGCTACAGGTGCCGCGTTCCCAAGGTCAAGCTCCTGAAACCAGAAACAGCGGCAGAAGCGCCTGACCTGGGCTACAGAGAAGCAGCACTGGACTGTTGCTCAGTGGTCCAAAGTGCTTTTTTCGGATGAAAGCAAATTTTGCATGTCATTCGGAAATCAAGGTGCCAGAGTCTGGAGGAAGACTGGGGAGAAGGAAACGTCAAAATGCCTGAAGTCCAGTGTCAAGTATCCACAGTCAGTGATGTTCTGGGGTGCCGTGTCAGCTGCTGGTGTTGGTCCACTGTGTTTTATCAAGGGCAGGGTCAATGCAGCTCGCTATCAGGAGATTTTGGAGCAATTCATGCTTCCATCTTCTGAAAAGCTTTATGGAGATGGAGATTTAATTTTTCAGCACGACCTGGCACCTGCTGACAGTGCCAAAACCACTGCTAAATGGTTTACTGACCATGGTATTACTGTGCTCAATTGGCCTGCCAACTCTCCTGACCTGAACCCCATAGAGAATCTGTGGGATATTGTGAAGAGAAAGTTGAGAGACACCAGACCCAACACTGTGGATGAGCTTAAGGCCGCTATCGAGGCATCCTGGGCCTCCATAACACCTCAGCAGTGCCACAGGCTGATTGCCTCCATGCCACGCCGCATTGAAGCAGTCATTTCTGCAAAAGGATTCCCGACCAAGTATTGAGTGCATAACTGAACATAATTATTTGAAGGTTGACTTTTTTTGTATTAAAAACACTTTTTTTATTGGTCGGATGAAATATGCTAATTTTTTGAGATAGGGATTTTTGGTTTTTCTTTACTTTTTTACCAAAATTATCAATATTAAAACAATAAACTTGAACTACTTCAGTTGTGTATAATGAATCTAAAATATATGATAGTTTAATGTTTATCAGTACATTACAGAAAATAATGAACTTTATCACAATATGCTAATTTTTTAGAAGGACTAGTATATATATATATATATATATATATATATATATAGAACAATCCCCCATCATGGTGGTGGTGGTGGCATGTTATTTTGTTAAGATTGAAACATGCACTCATGGGGGTGGGGGGTGGATAGAGATAGCGGGGGATTTTGGATAGCGGATGATCGAGATATACTGCATTAACTCCTTGTAACTTTACCCAGAAAGTTAAATCTTTGTCATAACTAAGTTTGTTTGTTGCACATTGTTCATTTCATACCACCACAGTATAAATAAAAAGGCTTAAAGATAATATAAATATTATGGAGTGGTTACTTCAATGACTGAACCTCAAATCCCATATCAAATTTGTTGGTAGAAAAAAAAAAATCCAATTTAGAAACTCACAAATGTGTCGGAGTTACACTCGGTAATAATTTACTGCTTAAAAAATATGAAAGGTTCTAACTCACACGATATAACTTCAAATAAATAATTGAAACCACCTTAATTATCAAGATAAAACTCTAGCTAGGGTAGATACTCTGGTTATGTTAACACAGGGAAGGCATACTAAATAGAATGTGTAAAATTTTGAGTGCAGCTGTATATAATTTCACCCCAATAATACAATGCATTATTTATTCTCTCACCTCTTTCATCTGCCATGTCAAGCCATTGAAATTGTCCCCTGGAAGACAGACAGACAAAGCAAGAAAATTAGAAATAAGTCTGCTACTCGTGCCATGAAATCAGATTTATTTCATGTAGAATTTGCAAAAAAATGACAAATAACCTTTCATCATTTTGATGTCTACAAAAAAAAAGCATCATTAACTTGTTTTTACCCCCCAAAGAGATGACACGGATCTGTGCCATATGCACCCTAATTAAAGTGGTACCTCTCCATAAAAAAGGTGTATCCTTTGTCTGTCATTCAACCAGTGCTATAAACGTTATAATGCAGGTGTTTCTGGGCTTAGGGATACAACCATTTTCCCCCTGGAATTCATTTTATTTTTGCAGAGGAACTTTATGCATACTACAGAGGTCTGATCAAACACTATCATTGTAAAGTACAGCTTTATCCAAATTAGAAAAGGGGAAAGTTACACCATGTCACAGCTTCTTGTCTCTATGAATATTATGTTCTGTTATGTGTGCTGTTCAATGCCCCCTTTGTGATTTGGGCTTAGCTACTTCAACTCTGTCCCCTTTATACAACCACTCCACCTTCTACATTGGGCTCCCTCATACAAAACACCCCATCACATTAGTGTCTATTCATTTACAGCTGGCTAAGTCCCTTTCGTTGTCCACATCCTCAACTGCTGCCACACCCTTCTCTTCCAGAATCCTTAATAATGATGTACGATTCATCAATAGTATCAGTTTGGTCAGTGTTATGTTTTTTTTTAATGTACTTGACATATTATTGAAACTTTTATTCATATTGACATTATTTCATTCAAACTCATTTTTATTTCCATGATCTCTGTTACTACCACTCTCTGAGAATCTGTTCAGCACTGATGCAAAAGGCAACTAATAACTGCTAAATAAATAGGAAAAAACTTATCTGATGTTAGTCAGAAGCTGCACCTGAATCATGAAAAAGCCATGACTGGATGAAAAATGTGCTGTGATTGGCTGAAATAACTACATCAATGTCAATTTATAGCGTAAACAGAAACTGGATGACTGACCTGCTTCACCACTGAATATACAGTATACAGTAAACATCGCAAAAGTCATAACTCGGATAATTGCGCAACGCTGAGGTGTCCCGATGTCCTCTTTTTTTCCAAGTATAATTCCATTAAAATACCTTTGCATAACTCAGATTTTCACCCAAATTTTGATGAAAATTTGAGTTCCTGTTTAATACATTTCCATTAAAATCTTGTTGCATAAGTCAAATTCCAGAGTTACTCATGCAGTCCCACACTTCCTCTCTCGAGACCCTGTCATATACTTTCTCCAGAGCCACAAAGGCACAATGCAACTCCTTCTGACCTTTTCTGCATTTCCCTATTAACATCCTCAAAGCAAACACTGTATCTGTGGTGGTCTTTCTTGGCATGAAACCAAACTGTTGTTGTAACTTCATCATATGGCTCATCAACTTTATCCCTCTGTAGTTGACAGAACTCTGCACATCTCCCTTGTTCTTAAAAATGGGCACCATCACACTTCTCCTCCATTCCTCTGGCATCCTCTCACTCTCTAAGACCTTGTTGAATGTTCTTGTCAGAAAATCTACTGCTACCTCTCCTAGACACTTCCATACCTCCACCGGTATGTCATCAGGACCAACTGCCTTTCCATTCTTCATCCTCTTCAATGCCCTTCTCACTTCACCCTTACTAATCTTTGCTACTTCCTGGTCCTCAACAGTCACCTCTTCTACTCTTTTCTCTCTCTCCTTTTCCTCATTCATCAGCTCTTCAAAGTACTCTTTCCATCTTCCCAGCACACTTCTGTCATCAGTCAACACATTTCCCACTCTGTCCTTAATCACTAACTTGCTGCACATCCTTCCCATCTCTATTTCTCTGCTGTGCCAACCTGTATAAATCATTTTCTCCCTCCTTACTGTCCAACCTAGCATACAAGTCATCATACTCCCTCTGTTTGGCCCTTGACACCGCTACCTTCGCCTTACGCTGTGTCTCTCTTTACTCCTGTTTACTTTCTTCGGTCCTCTTAATGTTCCACTTCTTCTTAGCTAACCTTTTCCTTTGAACACACTCCTGCACTTCCTCATTCCACCACCAAGTTTCCTTATCAGATGACACACCACGTACTCTCCTACCTGTCTCCCTGATCACATTGGCTGTGGTTGTCCAGTCCTCTGGAAGCACTTCCTGAACACCCAAAACATGTTTCAATGCCTCATTGAAGACAACATGACACTCTTCCTTTTTCAGCTTCCACCACTTTGTCTTCTGCTCTGCCTTTGCCTTCTTCACCATCAGCGTCATCCTACACACCACTATCCTGTGCTGTTTGGCAACACTCTCACTCGCTACTACTTTGCAGTCACTGACTTCCTTCAAATTACATCGCCTACACAAGATGTAGTCTACCTGTGGGCTCCTACCTCTGCTTTTATAAGTCACCCTATGCTCCTGTCTCTTCTGGAAGAAAGTATTTACCACGGCCATTTCCATCCTTTTTGCAAAATCTATCAACATCTGTCCTTCTGTGTTCCTGTCCTGGATACCAAACCTGCCAATCACTTCCTCGTCCCCTGTTTCCTGCACCAGCATGTCCATTGAAGTCTGCCCCAATGCCCACTCTTTCACCTCTGGGGGTACTCTGCATCACTTCATCTAACTCACTCCAGAATCTCTTCTTGTGTAATCTCACCCGTGTGTAATCACTGGCACCGTTTATTTGTGTTTCTCTTTGTCTTTACAGACATAGATAGGCTAGCAGCAGGAGATGGAGCTGTAAGAAGTCATATGGCTCTCTCTGTGTGTGTGTGTGTGTGTGTGTGTGTGTGTGTGTGTGTGTGTGTATGTGTGCGTGAGTGTGAGAGAGAGAGAGAGAGAGAGAGAGAAAGAGAGAGAGAGAGAGAGAGCGTCAGGAATAAAACACATCTTTAAAAGGTAATAAACAGAGTGAACATTCCACCTGTCTGTAAGATCCTCAGTATCATGAACGTGAGTTGTGTTGTACCTACATTTCATCTTAATATTAGAAACATATTATTATAATTATAGAAGTGATTCATCAGAATGAAAGACAAAAATCTGGGGCAAAAGAAAAGTTCATCAGAACACAGTGAAATTACCGTTAACCTCATTGTCATTATGCAATTCCTAAAAACCTCTCAGACTGCGTATATGAGTGTATAAAAGCATTGTGTACTGTGCACAGTTTGCACTGACTGACAGTGTCCATATATTCTCCAGTATGGCTAAATATACAAGGAAGCCTAGTGTTTTTGTCCTGTTTTACTGGTCTGAAAAACAGAATAATGTTTTGTGACATTATTCATTCATTCATTTTCTGAACCGCTTAATCCTAATTAGGGTCTCAGCCAACTCTTGGTGAAGGCAGGGTATACCCTGGACAGCTCGCCAGGCCATCACAGGGTGTTTTGCGACATTACATACTGTTAAACATTTCGACTGAATTCTCCAAGTGTGTGGGGGATGCCCTATGACCTCGCTCTAAAAATGACTGAATTCAGAATGCAGTGTTGCTCTTTGCTACATGCTAATGTATAACTACCTGGTACAACAACAACTATCTGAAACAAATAGGAGAAGTGTATAAGCTGAAATGTTATTGTTAAAAAAGTGATGACATGCCTTCTAATTTTCAACGCAAGCATGTATTTATCGTCATCCCTCTGAAGTTTGTGGTCATATAAAGCACTGCTAATCTGCAGCATTCAGCAGGTTCTGGGCAAGCAGAAAATGTTTCATATTCTGATAACGTACTTTGTCTTCTTTTTTAAACCCACTATCTGACATTTCATTATGATGGCAGCACACACAGTACAAAACAAATATGCAAAAATCGAGACTAATGCTACAACTGTTCAGCTGAACTATTCACAGCAGTGGTGGAGTCTGTGATTTTGAAAATGCTGTTTTGGCTCATCTCAATCGCCGGTTCTAGTGGCACACTGGGATCAGGGGTGGGATCATGGTGGGTTAGCATTCTTTGAGAAAGTATTTCTGAAATAGGAAATAACACAATTAATATTTTAGCTTACTTTAAAAAGTTCGTGATAAAATTAACCAGTAAGTCAGAGGTAAAAATGTTATGAAATGAGTGAAATATATTTGGCAGTTTTTTGGTGATTGTCTGACTTGTGTTATTGCTTGACAGAGTTATAGTCATAAGAGACAGCCTGGTTCAGAGTGGCCTTCTTGTTTCAGTTGTACTCCTTTCCTGAGGACAAAAAAATTCCCAAACCCCAAACAATAAATATTTATTTGAGAAATTCACAATAACTGTATAAATTCAAATGATTGTACAAGCCTCGAAATTTCAGAAATTTTGGTAACCATTTTCTTGCTCGTGAATGAGCACATCAGAGGGACAGCACATGTAAGAGGTTTTGGAGACAAAGTCAGAGAGACTAGATTGAGATGGTTTGGACATGTACAGAGGAGGGATAGTGAGTATATTGGTAATAGGATGCTGAGGCTGGAACTACCAGGCAGAAGGCCTAGAGGAAGACCAAAGAGAAGATTCATGGATGTGGTGAAGGAGGACATGAAGGTAGTTGGTTTAAGAGAAGATGCAGAGGATAGAGTGAGATGGAGGCAGATGATTCGTTGTGGCGACCCCTGAAGGGAAAAGCCGAAAGGAAAAGAAGAAGAAGAAGAAGAAGAAGAAGAAGAAGAAGAAGAACAGTGATTACACACGGGTGAAACTCATCATATTACCTGCTGGTGCTACCTGACTCTTCTTTGCCTACAGAGGGCCCTGAATCACATTCTCACTGCCACATCAAGTTTAATGATCTGTATAATTCATTCTTTCATTTTCTGAATTGTTTAATCCTAATTAGGGTCGTGGGGAGGTTGGCGCTCATCTCAGCTGACAGATGATCTGTATAATTCTGAATTAAAACTGACCTTACTAGTTCATACACTGGTTATATATAGGTTTTTGATTGTTAAAAAAACACACACACAAAATAGATTTTAATGGGTAATGTTGGAACCTTTACATTCTATGTGTTACCTTTAAGCCACAAAACAGCTTCTGCTCACTGGCAAAACAAACAAAGTGACAATGCTTTCAGAGACATGGGCAAATACCATGGGTAATAAATATGCATGTGCTAACTTTTGCATTGCTTTAAAATCTTTTCAAATATTCACTCCGTGGACATTGATTAAAGGCTGCTGACCTTTGATTAAATTAGCAGCAAGGCAGAGCCAGCCACATCACTCAGATTCTTTGTCCTCTTACAGGAATAGAGGGCTTGTGGTTTAAAGGTTGTCGCTCATTGATTCCCAGAGACTCATATATATTTGCATGTTAATGCTGCGCTAACTGTTCACAATAGAAAAAGTCAAAGTAACAGAAGGCCATTCAGGTTAGACCTAAACAGCTTGCTCGGGCATCGCAGGGCCAACACACAACCACTCACACTTACGCTCACAGCTTGTGGCACTTTGAAACAGCCAGTTAGGCTACTGTGCATGTTTTTACACAGTTGGGGGAAACCACAGTCCTCGAAGGATACCCAAGCAAGCACAGTGAAAGCAAAAAAACTCCACACAGTAATTGCCCTGAGCACAGGTATCGAACCTAGAGCTTCTTGCTGTGAGGTGGACTACCTTGAGAACCATACTGTCCATTATTATTATTATTATTATTATATTTTTTATTTTCTGAACCACTTCTTCCTAATGAGGGTCACGTAGAGGCTGGCACACATCTCAGCCAATTCTGGGGAAGGCTTTACAAATGTCTATTCTTCTTCTTCCTTTTATTATTATTGATAGAGCACTGGATCGCTGATCCTAATGTTGGGGGTTCCCACAAGGTTGTCACTGTCCCCCCCAGTGCAACTAACTGGGTTATCAAAGATGGGCCATGTCCCTCACTGTCTATGGTGAGAGGCATGTAAAAGAACCATTGCTGACTTTCGTAAAGAGTAGCTACAAAGCCATCAACATGTTTCTGTCCCTTGCTAAAGGGTTGTGACAGGAAGGGCATCCGACGTAAAAACCTATGCCAAATCAAATGTGCGAATCAGATGATTCGCTGTGGTGACTCCCGAGAAAGGGAAAAAAAGCTGAAAGGAAAGAAAGAAAGAAATATAAATACTGATAAATAAAATATAAATTACTGGTACAAAAATTTGAAGATTTATTTGAGTGTGTGTGTGTGTGTGTAAGTGATTAGACATGCTCCCCTAAAGTAGCAGCCCATGAAACAGGAAAAGCCACCCTGCTAACTTCCACCGATATATGAAACATACGTAATTAATGCTTTAAATTTCTAAATTGAAAATTCAGTGATGCAAAAAAAACAAAAAAAAGAAAAAAAAGAAAAGAAAGGAATAGCTTGATAAGTGCATGTTTCACATGCAATCTATATACTTTATTTCCTGATGGTGTAAATCACACTCACAAAGCCATGAGGCAAAAATCCTCAGGAATCATTGCATGCATTTGTGATGGAAATGCAGTAAGCTCCTGCTTTTGCAATTGTTGATCCATATTTGGATTTCACTCCACATTTAAAAAGTTGTGTTCAAATTCATAATTAAAAAGGCAAAGTCTGAAACGGCAAAGATCAGACAATGTTATTCCAATCTTCAACCACTGCAGTATGGTGACTCTTTGCGCCCTTTAGCCTCATGGTCATATTCTCCAATATTTACTTGAACTTTTGATCTATATGTGCATGATTTTTTACATCATGATGCTGCCACATATTTGCGTGGCTGGATAAAAATCTATAGGGCCGGTCTTAAGATTTAATTTAGTTGTATAGTAGTTGCTGGTAAGAAAATATTTCGCTCTTTCTGTAAGGAATAAATGTATTCAGAGGCAGTCGTTTTAAGATGCTGGATTACTGATCCAAGGTCCGGGGTTCAAGCCCCACTATCAACGGCTGTCTTTTCTGTTTCCCCAGTGCAGCTAACCGAGTTATCAAAGGCCGGCCATGTCTCTCATTGTCTATGGTGAGAGGTTCATGTAAAAGAACCATTGCTGATTTTCATCAAGAGTAGCTGCCATCAGCGTGTTTCTGCCCTATGATGGCCTGGCGAGCTGTCCAGGGCGTACCCTGCCCTCGCCCAGAGTTGGCTCAGATGGGAGCTAGCCTCCCTGTGACCCTAATTAGGATAAAGCGCTTCAGAAAATAAATGATGAATGTATGCAACGCCAAATGCCTTTTGATTATAATCATGAAGTATGAAGCCAGAGTCAGTATTTTGTTCCAACCATCTATTTATTATTTATACTGCGTGGTCAGTAAGGGTCATGGATGATGCTGGAGCCAATCCCAGCTGACTTTGTGTGACAGCTAATCAAAGGCGGAACTTCACTTTTCATGTATCATCACATGATCAATTCAGTCTTTACTGTAAAGTTTGAAATTCAACAACAACAACAAAAACCTAGATGATTATCTTTGCATTATTTATTTCATAATTTATTGCCAGACTCATAGTCACCCTCCCTATCTTTTCTTTTGAAAGCTGCCAGGAGCTCCTTGATCTTAGCATGATGACGCCACACACTTCACTAGCAAGGAGAACACCAGATCCTATTAGTCAGGTTACACTTGCAGGAGGTTTTAAATAGTGGCACCTAATCTGAAGCTCATGACGTATCTGTAACTCCTCATTTTATGCACTTGAACTTTAAACTTTCCCTGTGTCTGAAATTGCGTTCTCATTCACTATTCCAAGGATCACTAACCTTTGTGAAACTGAGAGCTACTTCTTGGGTACCGATTAATACGAAGGGCTACCAGTTTGATGAAAACTTCTGAAATACTAAATTTGCTAAATTTACTTTTAATTATATGTTATTCTTAATAATTAATGATATTCATCTGTGAAGAGACTGACCATGTTAATAACTTCTCACAATAATTATCAACAATGATTTCACAATGTAGGAAACAGATAAATATCAAAATGCAACACTTTATTTCAATAAATCTCTGCAAGTATTTACATTTTCAAATGATCACTTCTACAACATTAAAACTAGCTGCTAATCATTTTTTTTTTTCAAATCTTGAACAATGTGAACAACGCCGCAACGTGTTTTTAGTTATCAATTATGTCACAGACAAAAAGCAACTACAGTCGGCCCCCCAATTACGAAGACCCCTTTGTACGAAATCCCCGGATTACGAAAAACATTTTCTTGAGTTTCCATCCTCGAAATATGAAACAACCCCTCTTACGAAAAGAAATTCAAAATTCAAATGCGCCATTCAACATTTCACACGACGCACGAGTTGCTCTCTCATTGGCTGTCTCTCAACATCCCGCCCTGCTAGCCTCCCAGATAGAGACAGCAGGAAGCTTTACGGTTTAGTTTTTTTTAAGTTGCTTTAATTCAGTAAATGTTTCATAAATGTGGGCGCATTTGAGCTCATCTGGAATTCCGATCCCTCAAGGAATCAAATTAAAGTTGAGTTTGTCAAGCAGGGAATGCGCTTTGAATTCCACATCTTGTGGAATAAAATGGTTTAATATGTTAATAAAATGGTTTAATGGTTTAATAAATGATTTTCTTTTACTTCTAACACATATTTCATACAAAATTGGTGTACTTTTATCATTTTTAAAGGGTTTACGGGGTTTATCCAGTCCCAGAACTGGAGACTTGGAACGAATTAGGCATTTAACATGTAAGATGCAACCCCTACTTACGAAATCCCTGCAATACGAAAATGGCTCTGGAACGGGTTAATTTCGTAAATTGGGGGCCGACTGTATCAGATTTGACTGAACTTATCACTAAACCTACAGGGCTTTTTCTGTTCCTAGTGCGCTGCCCAGTGGGTAGTTCGGCTGGTAGCTTGCATGACACGTTCTGAAATGTCTCAACACTATGCCGCTTTGCTGTCGCCACAGTCGCTCTGCAAATGAGATGCAAGCAAGAATCTTGTGGTTTAAAAAACAAAAAAACGAACTGTTCCTCCCCTTCACTGTGAAAATATATGTTTTCTTTCAATTTCCTGTCATGTTTTCAGAGGTGAACCATCTTCTCACCTTCACTGCACATGCTAATATGTCACACAAGCCATCATGCTAATTAAAAACTGAGTGGTCCACAAGTTAAAAACAGGCTTGTGCAAACAGCACTCTTTTTTTCATGAAACTGATGAAAAACTCCCAAAAAGCAACCGGTTTCCATGAATACCAACAAGCTCTAATATAATAAGAAACGTTTTTTTTTTGTTGTTGTTTTTTTTTTAAAATAATGTCATTTTCAATTCCACATCAAATGCAAGTATGATTTAAAAAAAGAATAGCAACAAAAAAATTAGATGCGGCTCACTGATAAGTCGCACCATAGTGATGTGGTTTTAGAACCGGCCCGTGGGCATCTCATGTAGTCCCTGCAGGCACCATGTTGGTGATCCCTGCACTATTCCATATTCACGATAGAGGAATTTAAATGCATAGGGTTACATCGTGTCTTCAATGGTGTTAAAATATTTCTGGATGCTACTTCTTCATTGTTGTGAGCTGATGGTCTTCTGATGCTTTTCATTAAATTAAATTAAATTAGAGTCTTGGGACCAATTTTTTTCATTGTAAGTTTAACTGTTTTTTTTTTTTAAACAAGACGTTCATTAAAATGTATGTTTCAGGCTCTTTCAGACTTAGTCCATTTTTCCTTGTTTTTAGTTTTTACTATCTTTCAGAGTTTTTAATAACTGCACTAATTGTAATAAATATACCCGACTGTCCATTTATAATGCTTTCTCAGCTTGATGGCAGTTTTAATTAAATACAATATAACTCACATTTATAGAGTGGAATAACATTTCCCCCTCTGCTCTCTCTGCTCCTGTCTGGCAGGGATTTTCTTTCCCCAACAAACACAATGCAATGCATTGTGGGATACATTGAGACTGCCAGACAGTATTCACTATACATTTAGACACCACTATGAAATTAAAACTTACTACATAGTGCATAGTGAGTGGTTTTGGTTCCACAATAGTAATACCTTTGTATACAGTGAAAAATGAGTAACTGAGACATTGATATATAAAATTCAAGAAGGTGGAAGAGAGCCCAGCAAGATTAATTAAACAAATCTGTTTTGTTTCCCTTTTTTTGACTGCAGTAAGAATAAAAGAGAAACTGCATTACAAATCAGTGCTTTTTTCTATTAATGAAAATGATTTGGTGGTTTTTCACTGTGTGCTTCTCTTCTTAAGCAGACTAATTAATGAGGAACGCCATGAGAGGTGACTTCTGCTTGAAAGTCTATCTGCACCTCTCGTTCTCACCCTTTTCATTTTACGCTTCTTTATCCTGTTGATGAGTGAAATATTATTCACGCTCAGGGGATAAATGTATAATTCACATCTTTTCATTTTCATTACTATCATTGGAATTATTTCTTCATTGTACATCTCCAGGACATGCCTGAAGGGTTTTTTTCATTTCATTTTACACCTCTCTCTCTCTCTCTCTCTCTCTCTCTCGCTCTCTCTCTAATAGTCATTCAAGATCCTGGTACAAATCACTTATACCCATAAGGAAGCTTTCTCAGGAATTCTCCAGTTGATAATGGTTTAGTCGCTCTTCTACTCACCATCAGTCACCTCTACACTCCCAGTAAGCTGTTCAATTTTACATGGGACTAATTGATTAATTATTTTTCTATTCTAACTCAGGTTAAAATGACAAAATTCTTCTTTGCAGGCAGTCGTGTGGAATTTTGTTCAATATTATATTGAAGCTGTTACTCATTCATTTTCTAAGCCGGGTCATTTTCCTGGAAACACCAAGAGGCAGATAAACTGACATGTAGAAAATACAAAGATCTAATTGACATGATGCTGCATTCTGAGTCTGTCTGTCTGTCTGTCTGTCTGTCTGTCTGTCTGTCTGTCTGTCTGTCTGTCGTCATCCTCATGGATGAAGGTTGGTGATCCACAAAGCCATTCCTCAAAGATATCTCCAACTGGGCCTGTCACAGGCTACAGCAGGGCACTGAGCAGCAGGCAGCAGGCTGATGTTTTCTGATGTCCTGGTTTCTTCTCCATTGCTTACGCTTGGCTCATTTTTTTCCCCAAAACCCCTTCGAGAAGAACAACTGCCAGTTTCTTGTCTCTTGTTACATGTTCAAAGTACTTTAGCTTTTTTTCTTTAGCTTTAGCTTTAACTTTAGCTTTCATGATTTTTACGTTAGCTTCTGTCTTCACAGTGTACTGTAGCTTGAATTCAGTGTTTGGGGCTTGTCTGACAAACTGTCTCAGGCCACTCGACCCAAAAATAACAATCTTACTTTCATCAGTCGACAAAATATTGTCCCATTTCTCTTTAGGCCAAAGAGCTCATTGACTGGCCCTGTAAACTTCAGCACATTTTTTTTAGCAGAGGGACTTTGTAGGGGCTTCGAGCTCGGCTTCACATAGGCATCTTCTAATTGTAACAGGACTCACAGGTAACGTTTGACCTTCTTTGATCTTCCTGGAGCTGATTGTTGGTTGAGTTCTTGCCATTTTGGATCTTCTTCCATCCATTCGAATGGTAGTTTTTCCACTACTTCCACCTCTTTCAGTTTCTGGTTGCCATTTTATAGCATTTGGGATCATTTCAGCAACCTACCATTTTCTGTACTTATTTATATGTCTCTCCTCTCCAATCAACTTTTTAATCAAGGTACGCTGTTCTTCTGAACGATGTCTTGAACAACCCGTTTTCCTCAGAATTTTAGAGAGAAATGCTCTATAAACAGCAGGTACTACATTTCCCAGCTTCCTTCCTTAAGTAAGGACAATAACTGGCACCTGTTTTTCAAAGAATGAATGGCATCACTAATTGAAAATCACACTGTTATTATTTTGAACACGCCCCTTTCAATTAATGATTCAATTACACAGAATCAGCAGCATGCAGGTCATCACTGTTTGATCTGTTGGATTCTATTACTGTACTACACCTGATAGTAAATTAATTGCCACATAGAAATATTATTTCTTCCAAAAAACTTTGATGAAATGTGTGAGGTCTGACTTATTTTGAACACAACTGTATAGTCAAAGGAAACCTTAAACTTTGTATATAAACTATGTATATATATATATATATATATATATATATATATATATATATATATATATATATATATATATATGTGTGTGTGTGTATTATATAAATACAAAAAAAAAAAAAATAAATTATTATTATTATTATTATTAAGACCATCAATGATTGAAGGTGAACAATGTTCATTTACTTTACAAGTACAACACATAAAGATTATGTCTTTATTAACATATTAAATGCTGAGTTGAGAATTTTGAACATACTCCCATAAGGGGATAAAAAATATCCTGATTTCTCATCAGAACTTTTTGAAAACCTAAATGCAGCATAAGGGGCAGTAGTGGGCCAGTTGTAAGATGCTGGACAACTGATCCAAAGGATGGGGTTCAAGCCCCGCTCTCAATGAGTTGTCAGAGCTGTTTCCCCCCAGTGCTGATAACTGGGTTTTCAAAGGCCAATGATGTCTCTGACCATCTGTGGTGAGAGGTTCATGTAAAAGAACCATTGCTAACTTTCGTCAAGAGCACCTGCAGAGCTATCAGCGTGTTTCTGCCCTGCGATGGCCTGGCAAGCTGTCCAGGGTGTACTCTGTCCTTGCCCAGAGTTGGCTGAGATGGGCACCAGCCTCCCCGTGACCCTAATTATGTTGATTTTCAGAAAATGAACGAATGAATGTATAGAGAGAGGGAGTGAGAGAGAGAGAGAGAGTCAGCTGAGACGGCTCCAGCCTCCTTGAGAATAAATGTCTATAGAACAGCTGCCTTGCTGTTCCAAAAATCTTTAGAAAATAGAACTATTATAAACAGAAATAAACCACCTCGCAGTCACAATCACACCATCTAACACTCATCAACAATCTTTTTTTTTTTTTTTGCATTGTCCGAGGTGTTTTCCAAGGTTTTGAGTGTTTTTTGTAAAATAAATAAACAAAACAACAACAACAATAATAATAATCATAATTTGACGCCACGCAAATGAGAAACTGGGATTTTTTTTTTATTCAGCCTCATGGAAAAATCATATACATTATATAGGTGATATTTTATCCTGCTTTGCCTGCAAATGTTTGGCTTTTTTATTCTGGTCTTCCAGTAGAGGGTTCGTCTTACCTCTGTGACAAAAATGAATGCCCTGATTAACATTCCAGACGGAAATGTCTTTTGCCCTTTTATAAGTAAACGTTTGGCTTTATGCTATAAGACAGTAAGCATGAATTTGCCTTTTTCTTGGTATATAAGTGGGCTTTCAAAAATATTTCAAAGTTATTTTGTTTTGTTCTCCTATTCCTCTCCTTTCCCCCATTTTCCGACAAGTACTGCTTCCCTTTTCCCCGTCCTCATTTTCTGACTTGTCTCTGAGTAGAGTGTCACTTCCTTCTGATTTGATTAGCTTTTTCTTTAAATTTACTTTATTTCCTGCACTCTCAATGTCTTTCATTTATTTCTCACCAGAGCATGGAAATGTCACGGCCTTGGGTTCTCATATCTGCTGTGAGCAATGAGACAGTCAACATGCATCCCCTGGAATTATTTCTTGATTTTGGTGCTTCAATCATAAACCATAAATCTGGTCAAGATGATCATTGAATAAAAAATAATTAAATAAAAAAATAAACATTGCTATTTATTATCTAGTTCTTTCTATCCTTTCTCCCTTATGCTCTTTAATCTTATTTCTTTTTTCATAGTGAGACAGAGCTTTAAGCCAGATGACATAAAAAAGCAAAAATCATCTCTTCTATTAATTATTTTTAAACTTGGGGGGGAGGGGTAAGAGAAAGTGAAAAGCAGTGATCATAATATGTGACTGAATCAGTAAATATCTGAATGCCATTAACAGAAAGTAGAGGCAGAAACGAAACATGAGGATCAGTTTAGATCAATGCATTTACCTCATGCTGTTTTTGTTGGTCTGGGAATTTAGATATGAAAGAAGTGTCCTGGGTGTATTATTCATTTAGAAAATGTCAATATCGTTGCAATCACAACCACAGAAGTATGACCTCACTAACTCAATTGCCAAACCATTTAATCTTATTACAGTTGGAAGTACGGAGGCTGGAGCCCATTTCACCTGGGCCTGGGAGAGGGCGGTGTACACACTGAACTGCTCGCCAGGCCATCACACGGAAAACACATCAAATACCTTTAACAATCACACTCACATCTTGGGCAAATTAAAAACTAGGCGATATGACCTAATGCGCATGTATGTGGACTTATAGAGGAAAATCAGACTACACCGAGGACCCCCATGCATGCAAAGTGAGAACATGAAAACTTCACAAAATAATGCCTTCACCAAGCCAGAGATCTTCTTGACAAGAGGTGGACATGCTAACCACAATGGCACTGTGCTGCTCAATGGATGTACTTATAAGCTTACAGTTCTTAGGGGCAGTAGTCCTGACAAAAATTGAAATGGAGAGAAATTTATGGAATAATGCTGTTTTCATGGGCTATCAGAATTAAAGTAAATCTACATGCTGCAAGATCAGCTCGTCCATCCTCACGAGTTTTGGAGTTTGTGGCTTAGAATAGCAATGGCTTGCTTTGTATGTAAGGCATCCATATCGGCACTGCTAACTCTTCAATGGCATTCCCCAGGGTTCAGTACTTTGTCCACTTCTGTTATCCCTTTATACTAGGTCCCTCGTTTATGTTACAACCTCACATGAGTTCCTGTACTACTGCTCTGCAAATTACACTCAATCTGTCCTTTCTTTTCCTCCTTCAGACACCGATGTTACTACCCGGATCTCTGCAGGTGTGGCAAATATCTGATCATGCTCACCAGCTGAAGCCTAATCTCAGCAAGACTGAACTGCTGTTCATCCCATCTGAATCATCCCCAAATCAGTATAGTACTCAAAGTGACTTTAAAGCAATTCTGTAAGTCAGTCTGGATACGGGTGTTTGCTAAATGCTGTGAATCTGAATGTAAGTCTTGGCTATTGCAGATGAACACTCCTCACATCGTAAGGATGACAAGGAAATTCAGGACATTACTTTGATACCTACTGTAAGTTCTGGGTTTGGAGTGTTTTTATTTTTCTACATGGCAGAGAGGAGGACAGGTTCAGTAATGAATGGTACATAATTCTATATTTTTAACAGTTAAACTATTATTAGCTGTTTCTTGTGTACTTAACTGTAATATGCAGATTGTGCTTTGAACTTGATATGATACACTACTATTTATCATTTTAATAATAGCAAATAGACTTAGTCTGTTCATGTGGTACAAAGTTACAATAGGGAGGTAGTTATGAAAACTAATCTTAAGTCCACCATTTTTCATTTTATGGCAACAACAAAGCCCTTCAACGTGACGTACTGGTAATCCCAATTTCATGAGTGGGAGGAAGCATAATTCTGATAGCATGTGATGAAAGTGTTTATTTTAATTAGCCGGAAAGCCTTAGAGAATTTTGGAAGAAGAAACCCCTACTGTATCGTAATTTCTTTAAAATGATGTATCATATTTCTGTTTTTCAATCTGCCTGTAGGGTTTTAATTATAGATATCAAAACACTGTCTTCTTAGAGAAATTTCTAGGACTGCAGAGGCAGCAACTAAGCAAGGCTCTTACTTTAGCTTCTAAATCTGAAATAACAGCATTGTTGGTTTCTTTATTCAGACAGGACATAAGGTGTAGTGATCCCATAGCATTGCTGTCTCATGATAATAAACAATTATTGAATAAGCTGAAGTATGATCGTATCATACAAAAGCCAGTTTGGTTACAAAATTTGCATACACCAGTTGTGGAATGATTATTCAACTCATCTCAAGGCAAAGATGCAATTATTCAACCTCTTCTTCTTTTCCTCTCAGCCTGTCGCACCACTGCTAGCGGATGGTCTCCACATACATTTCCTATTTCGGCAAGCTTGTGCCAACTGCATCCATCTACTTCCGGCTTTGTGCTCCATTTCGTCTCTCCATCTAGACTTCGATCTGCATCTCCTTCTCTTCTTATCTCTTGGGGTCCACTCTTACTTTTTTGGTCCATTTATCGGTGCTCATTCAGGCTAGATGTCCAGCCCACTGGCCTTTCGCCTCCTCTACTTTTTCCAATGATGTCTTTCACCTTTGTGCATGCTCCAATTTCTCTGTTCCTGATTTTCTCTGTCCTCGTGACTTCAAAGCATCTTTCCATGCTTCTTTGGGCTACCGTTAATTTCTCTTTTTGGTGCTTTTTTTAGTGCCCATGTCTCCGCTCCATACTTCATCGATGGCAGTATGACCGTATCCATCTTTTTCAGGAAAATGGCCATCTTTTTGTCTTTTAGAAAAATGCTGTACTAACCAAATTTCTTCCAGCCTGCTGTTGTCCTTTCCTCGATTTCTCTGGCCATCTCGTTACCTGCTTTCAAGTCTTCCCAAGTACTTGTATTCATCCACCTCTTCAATTTGTTCACCCTTGATCGATATTCCATTTCTTCTTCTTCTTGCCACTTCATTGCACATAATTTTTGTTTTCTTTTTATTCATCTTCATTCCATCTTTCTTAACCTTCCACGTTCAGGTTCTGCAGCATTCTTTCTAGTTGTTCCTTGGTTTTCAGCAAACAGTATAATATCATCTGAAAATCTCAGATTGTTTAGGTTTTCTCCGTTGATGTTTATACCGGCTCTGTCTTCTGTTCTTCTGAATATTTCTTCGAGTGCCACTGTGAACATCCCTGGCAATAAAATGTCACCTTGCCTGACTCCCTTCACGATGTTAATTTTCCTTCCTAGTAGTTCAGTTCTCACTTGCGTTGTTCCTCCTTCATATATTTCATTGATGATGTTGATGTATTTGCCCTCAATACCATGCAAAAAACGCTTTAAAGACTGTCTTAGGTTGGATTGAATCAAAGGCCTTCTCATAGTCTACAAATGCCAAGTATATGGGTACGCTGTATTCGTTGGTCTTCTCAAGTATCTGTGTTACTGTTTGCAAGTGGACAATCGTGGAGTGTCCTCATTGGTATGCGGCTTGTTCCCGTGGTTGGTGTTCACTCAGCATTCCGCTCAGCCTATTTTTCAAGATCTTCATGAAGCTTTTATAGACTTGGGAGAGCAAACTGATGGGTCTGTAGTTTTCTAGGTCTTTCCTATTCCCTTTTTTGAAGATAAGGGTGATGATGGCGTTTTCCCACTTCTTCGGTACCTGTTCTTTTGTCAGCACTTTGTTGAATAGTACTTTCAGCTTTCCGCGAATGATATCTCCTCTTACTCTCAGCATTTCCATCACAATTTGATCTTCTCTGAGTGCTTTGTTTTTTTTTTCATACTTTTCATCGCCTTTTCAATTTCACTGTCTAGGATAGGTGGTACTTCTTCCGCCTGGGTTCGCATGATGTTACTGGCCATCTCTTTGTACACTCTGAACTCTGAACTCAGAACACCCCTCCACGATTCTTTCCTTGTTCGTGGTGATGGTTCCATCTTCTTCTTGCAGTGCTGGTATCATAACTTTTCGACCTGTGCTATTTGCTTTTTGAAGTTCTTTTCCGTTCTCTATTGCTTCTTTCACTTTCATGGTATTGTGTTCTCTGAGATCTTCTCTCATTTTCTTCCTGATGGTCTTGCACAGTTTGCAGTACTCAATTTTCATACGGGCGTCTTGGTCATTGCTTGCCATCTTCCTTCTTTTTCTCAATAATTATTTTGTTGTCGGTTTCAATCTCTCATTGCTTCCCTTGCTGTTTTTCCCTGTTGTTTCCAGTGCACACGCTTTGATGACTTCTCTGAGTTCATGAGTCATCTCCTCTATTTCTTTGCTTGGTAGTGCTTTGAAAGGGTTTTCTAGCTTTAGTTGAGATTCAGTTGTCTCCTGCATTAGAGCCTCTTTGTTGACTTTGGTTATTCTCGGTCTTACTAGCTTTTTCCTCTCCCTTCTTAAGTTCATATTAATGATGCCTCTGACCATCCTATGATCACTTCCGATGTTTACTCTTTGAATGACATCAACATCAAACATTCTTGTTTGCCAGTATGTAGTCAATATCGCTCTTTATTGTACCATTTGGGCTTCTCCATGTCCACTTCCTGCTCTTCATTTTCTTTAGTGACTATTGGCGATCTTTAGGTTGTTAGATGTTGTGAACTGCACAAGCCTTGTTCCTCTCTCATTTCTTTGTCCCAGGCCAAACTGCCCGACAACCTTTCCATCGCTCCAATGATGTTTCGTAACTTTACCGTTGAAGTTGCCCATAATGATCTTGAAGTGACTTTTGTTCGT
Source organism: Plotosus lineatus (assembly GCA_024760905.1). Lineage (NCBI taxonomy): Eukaryota > Metazoa > Chordata > Actinopteri > Siluriformes > Plotosidae > Plotosus > Plotosus lineatus. The sequence goes on from CM045739.1 coordinate 23,669,615, forward strand.
CTTCATTATTTCCTCAATTTCTCCATATATTTCTTCTACTTCTTTGTCAGCTGAATGTAGGTGCGTACACTTGTATAACTTGCAGATGATATCTTCCATTCACGTCCAGTGTGAGCAATGCCACTCGGTTGCTCTTCCCCTCGAACTGCACGACTCGGTCCTTGATGTTTTTGTTGACTAGAAAGCCAACTCCTTCATTTGACTTCTCATCTCCTTTTATGTAGAGCACATGTCCGCTTTGTAGCTGTTCCAGTTGTTCTCATTTCCTCCTTGTTTCTGCTAAACCTATGATTTCTGACTTTAGTTCTTGCTCCTCTTCCTTTTCTTGGTCTTTCAAGGTGCTCACATTGTATGTACATATATGTAGATGGCGACAGAGGACCCGGTGATTCTTAGCACCCTCTGCCCTTTGGCAGCCGGGCACTGAGGGCTGATTTGTTTTGAAGTTTCTCATGTTAGTGAGTATGAATCAGTACTCACCATGCGCTTTGGACTCAGAGTAGTCTTCTCCTAGCCTTCGCCTGAAGAGGCTCAGTCTACAAGGCAGCAGAGGGATTTGTATTCAGAATTGCCTTCTCTTACCCTGAATGCTGGCTAGGATTATGGCCTGACAGGGAATGGGCCTTACAGCAAGTATGGAGGACCAGCTGACGCCGACGGCTTTGCAGCCTACTCTTGGCGAAAGTCAGCAATGGTTCTTTTACATGCCTCACACCATAGACAGTGAGAGACATGGCAGGCCTTGGATAACCCAGTTAGCTACATTGGGGGATATATATATTATATATCTGTATATATAATATATATCTATATATATATTGTAAACAATGGACACAGCATCATTACATCATTGCGTCATTACGTCAGCATACTATGTAGGTATGTCTACTCTAAATTTGACTTTTTTTTTTTTAAAAAAAACAAAACAAAATGTAAAATCGAAAAAAACATAAAACGGATGAACGCAAGTCGGAGAATGTCTGTACCTAAATAACGCCTAAATAATATGACATTCAATGTTAAAAAGCCATTTGCTGAATCTTTAAACCAGTTTCAGAAAATACCAATAATAGCAAATAGTTGCTTGAACTAAGTACATTTCTGTCCACACTTAAGTGTTTTACTATACTGTTTACTTTAGAGTGTTGTGTATAGCAAAACAAACACAAGCTATGAGAGGAAAAAAATCAAGAGTTAAACAAGTATCGAAAAAAATTTTATCTTTGTGAAAAGCCAGAAGAGAGCTTAACGCTGCCTTTGATATGATACCAAACAACACCCACTTTTCACTGAAACCAAACAGTCCATAAGGCCATCAACTCATAGAAAGCTTGAAAGAATCTGCCGCACTAGTTGAAGTAAATTATATATTCGCTCAAACTAGAATGCCTGGACATCACCTTGTACATGGACCAGAGAAACAGAGGCATCTTGAAAACCAGTGGAAAGTTCAACTATAAACTGTTTCAAACTAAATAAACTCAACGTGACTAGTGAAGTGCTCTGTGAGCAGAACAAAGAACAACACAGAGTTTTGGGAACAACAAGTCAATCACGGAGGGCTAAAAACAACCACAGAGACTGGATGGGGGTTCTTTAGATGACTCCTTCGACATCATCACAATTCCTCATCTCAATGCTCTTCATGTTCCGAGAGCGTATTCTGGCTGTGAATTAACTATTTTATTAATGTACATGTCTATGTGTTAAAATTATTTATTAGTTCTAAAACAGAAGTCACTCACTCTCCTTGGCTAACAGAGAGAAAGAGAGCGAGAGATTCAAAAGATCAGCTTCTTTCTGCAAGACATCCAGTTATTTTTCCCATCAGCTGAACTTGACAACTCTCCTTGAAGAAGCACTTCTTCAGCGCTGACGAATTAACGATCACTTGAGCAGTGGTGCTTGTAGATGTCATCTGGTGCTCAGAGGGCTGTCTGGTTGCCAGACATTAACATTTTCAGATCTGATTTACCCAAAAAGTAACCTTGAGGAATACTACAATGCTGAACTCAAACTCCGCTGCGTGACTCTTGGATGAGGAGGAGGAGTCAGTGAAGCGAGTCTAGAACACAAGTACAAAGAACCAGCCAACGTCATGTGTGTGCTAACATGCCAGTTAATGTAGTAGAAACACAGCTGACTGCTAGTGAGACGAATTTAAAACCAATGAATTTTGCTATAGCAAGTTAGGCAGCAGTTAATCTGTTTGACATGGAGACTGATTCAAGCTGAAAATGAAAAGCGGAATAAATTGATTTAGTGATAGAAAACAGCATATTTAAAAAGAATAATGATTAATACCATAATGAACATTGGCGGCTATTGTGCTGTCAGGTGGTGCTGCTCTGTAATGGCATGGCAAGCTATGCATTGTGTACTCTGCCCTCACCTAGAGTCGGCTGAGATGAGCGTCAGCCTTCCCTGCCACCCGAATTAGAATTATACATACAGGCGCGCCCCGACTTACGTTCATCTGTTTTACGTTTTTTTTTTTTTTTTTTTAAGTCAAATTTTGAGTTTAGACGAACCTACGTAGAATGCTGACGTAATGACGCTCTATTCATTGTTTACAAACTACAGACTGAGTGTGTACACACACACACACTATATATCTATCTATATATATATATATATATGGGGCAGTGGTGGTCTAGTGGTATAGGACGCTGGATCGCTGATCCAAAGCTTGGGGGTTCAAGTCCCACTCTCCACAAGGTTGTGACTGTCCCCTCCAGTGCGGCTAACTGGGTTATCAAAGGCAGGCCATGTCTCTCACTGTCTATGGTGAGAGGCATGTAAAAGAACCATTGCTGACTTTCGTAAAGAGTAGGCTGCAAAGTCGTTAGCGTGTTTCTGTCCCTTGCTAAAATAGGTTGTGACAGGAAGGGCATCCGACGTAAAAACCCATGCCAAATCAAATATGCGAATCAGATGATTCGCTGTGGAGACTCCCGAGTAAAAGGGAAAAAGCCAAAAGGAAGACAGACATATATATATATATATATATATATATATATATATATATATATATATATATATATATACATACATACACTGTATATATATCTCAGTTATATAGCATGTTACTCTTGTGTTAAGACGTCGTCTCTGTGATCTTTGTGTTTACACTGTTTTGCGGACTTTTGTAACCCTAAGCAAATCTGGTTGGTCAGAAGTGTAAGCCTATGTGCTTAGATCGGCACAATCTTTAAATTTATTATCTTTTAGCAGAATCCTAAGAGTGTATACTTATTTTTATATTAATATTCATTAGGATTTTGTTCTTTGTATGCATCTCTTGAATAAAGTTTACTTACTTACTTACACAAAACAAAGAACTCTCCGCTTTGCTGGGATTCACGTGCAGGCTGTGTTCTAAACGAGTTCAACCGCACCCTTGTGCACTTGAAAGACCAGAAATCTGTATAACCCACAGCAAATACACTACTTTTGCAAGTACACTACTTTTGGTATTGAGCGCTTCACATATTATAAGCGTTGATGGCCTGTTTTAAGCTTCATGTAAAGGGACTCGGTATAAATAAGTGACTTATTGAAATTAATGTTGATATTATTTCACAATGTTATGTTTATAATAATTGATTTAGGGGTGTTTTATGAGATACGGTAATGGTATGTATGGATGTATAGTACAGTATGAGTGTCATACGTCACACGTCATATGTCATACGTCACTGTAACAACTTACGTTCACTTTCAACTTACGTTCGGCCGTCCAGAACCAATTAAAAACGTAAGTCGGGGAGCGTCTGTATATAATCTCAAAAATTGCATGAATGAATGCAGTGTCATTTGTGGGAGAGCACTAATATGAGCACTAAATGGGATAAAAATTTGTCAGTCGATCAAGTGTTGGACTCTGGCAAAGCATTGGCTATATCTCAGCAATAGGATGGAGGGTATTGAACAAGGAAAAAAAGGTGATCGCCACAGAGACAGGACTATGGCAAACATCTCGTGGAGGAAAATATTTTCATCAAGGGGATCATTAATCCAAAGACAACAAGTCAAGACTTTGCTCTCCGATTGCATATAATATGTACATAATACTGTATGTCTCTATATTCTATAGAGTGCCAAATGTCAGACAAAGAAATTCATCATGACAGCATATGACAGGCCTACCATGAATTATCCATCCTGGTCTTTGCATGGATTTCTTGTGGGTACTCCTGTTTATTCTGAAAGGCATTTACTGTATACTGTACTTAAGGATGAGTGGTTGCTCCAAACTGACCTTTGTTGTGTAAGTGAGTGTGAATAGCTGTATGTCTGTGTCTGTGTGTGTGTGTGTGTGTGTGTGTGTGTGTGTGTGTGTGTGTGTGTGTGAGAGAGAGAGAGAGTATGTGTGTGTGTGTGTGTTAGCTCTGCAATAGTCTGGCAAGCTGGTCTGGGTCTACTCCACCTTTGCCCAGTATCGGCTGAGATAGGCTTCAGCCTGTCTATAATCCTAATAAAATGAATCAGTTTGGCAAATGAGTAAGTGACTGAGTGAGTTTTCCCAGTTTACTAGTTTTCTACAATTCCATCACACGATGAGAAAATCAATTTGGCCACATGTCACAGGCACAGTAAAAAAAAGGCTCATGCAAAGCCTAGTAAAACCATTCAGAATGCATGTACACAAGATTAAAGGGACAGAGGGAATAGAGATTGTCCCCCTCCCCCCGCTCCTTCAAGTGCATGGTCTTACCAACACATCGGACATCCCACAACAAGCGTTCTGCAAAGAAGCCCTCCGTCACCAGCAGGAAAGACATGTTTGTGACTGGCGGGAATGGATGTCATCACCAGTCTTCAGAAACAGCTGTTATAAACCTGTATGGCAGGATGACTCGCATGTGTTCATTTTATCGATGTTTCAGAACAAAAAGTGATATAACGTGATATAATTGCCAGTGTAGCTGAATAATGTACTTACGTATGGACTGCGAGAGACAAAAGCAATCACTTGAATGCAGATCTGGTGTGCAGATTAGTTTCAGTATATCGCTCTAAAGAAGTGCCCCACTTTTCTTTATTTAACTTCAAATGGAGCTGTTACACAAACAGCTTGCATTAGTGATAGAAAGCGAGATGCCGTTTAGCTAATCAGAGATATATCATTATTAAAAAGCACAAATCCCAATGCAGAGACATTTAAAATTTTAACGTTCTTCTTTCTTCAAAACCCAAATGTCTCAATTGTTCTAAGTAGAATTTATAAACAGTTTATATACAGTTCATTTTCTGTAACTGCTTAATCCTATTTATGGTGGCGGGGAGGCTGGAGCCCATCCCAGCTGACGCCGGGCGAGGGCAGAGTACACCCTGGACAGCTTGCCAGGGCATCGCAGGGCGGAAGCATGCTGACGGCTTTGCA
>CM045739.1:23680000-23735000 GCA_024760905.1 Plotosus lineatus
TCTGGAATGGATTAATTTCATAAGGTGAGGTACCACTGTATATAGCTGACTGGAAAAATATAGAAAAAATATACATAACTCACCCAAAATAGTAGCCTTTGGTGTAAAAAAGAAAATGACAAAACAGTGGTGAGGGTGTTTGAATGTCCACCTCACAACAAGAAGGCCTGGTTCGATTCCCGTGCTTGGGATGCTTCCGTATGTGGAGTTTGCATATTTTCCTCATGACAGTCCAAAGGTTTCCTTCGACAGTCCAAAGAAACACCCAGTAGGCTAATTGTTCTTTTCCTTTTGGCTATTCCCTTTTTTTCAGGGGTTGCCACAGCGAATCTTTCGCATGTTTGATTTAGCATAGGTTTTTACGTCGGATGCCCTTCCTGACACAACCCTTTAGCAAGGGGCAGAAACGTGCTGACGGCGTGTACGCTTGAAGAAAGTCAGCAATGGTTCTTTTACATGAACCTCACCATAGACAGCGAGAGACATGGCCAGCCTTTGATAACCCAGTTCGCTGCACTGTGGGGACAGTGACAACCTTGTAGAGAGTGGGACTCGAACCCCCAACCTTAGGATCAGTGATCCAGCACCTTTTACCACCAGGCTACCACTGTCCTGCCCAGTAGGATAATTGGCTGTTCCAAATTGCCCCTGGTTGTGAGAGTTAGTGCGAATGATTGTATTTGTATTGCCCTCTGATGAACTGGTGAGCTGTTCAGGGTTTACTCTGCCCTTAAATGAGACGGGTGCCAGCCTCCCTGCGACCCTAATTAGGATTAAGCTGCTTCGAAAATGAATAAATGAGTGAACAAAATGGAACCAAGATAAAATCCCCTTTTAACCTTTGATGAGATACAGAAACCTGCCATGGCCTGGTGGTAAGGTGCTGGATCACTGATCCTAAAGTCGAGGGTTCAAGCCCCTCTGTCAACAGGTTGACACTGCTGTCCCCCCAGTGCAACTGACTGAGTTATCAAAGACCGACCATGTCCCTCACTGTCTGTGGTGAGAGACTGCAAAAGAACCATTGCTGGCTATTGCATAGCCGTAAGCATGTTTCTGCTCTGCGATGGCCTGGCAAGCTGTCCATGGTGTACTCTTTCCTCGCCCAAAGTCGGCTGAGAAGGGCGCCAGCCTTCCCACGAGTTTCCAGTGTGGTTATTTTTCCTGTATAGCCCGTTTAGCATATAGTACTAGTTCCTTGATTTTGTCTCTGCCTATGATGTTGCCTGTATGAATACGAACTCTTCCTGCCTGTTGGTGGTCTGGGAATTTGCCTTATCTCTGAAGTTCTGTTTACCTAATCGCATGACCTGTGCTTGCCTTAACAGTGTGTTGGACACCTTTGCCTGGTTTAATAATAAAATGCTTTTATTATATATTCGGTATCTTTTTATATACCCTTGACAGCAGTGTGACACAAAGAAATGGAAATGTGTAAGTGAAAAAAAAGATAAGTTTGCCCACCCTTTAATAATGGTGCACAGATGATTTGAAATTAACTGACCTTTAATAAAGATCTGTCATTCCCTATGGTGGGTGGTACAGTCACTCACCTCACAAACCTTGGCACAGGGCTTCCCTCCATAGGCTTATTCATGCAGTCCATAAACATGCACATTAGGTCAACTAAATACTCTAAATAGTCCATGAGTACAAATATAAGGTTGTTTCTATCTGTGTTGGCCCTGTAATCGATTGGCGACCTGTCGAAGATATACCCCGCCTCTTCCCTGGAGTCAGCTTCGCCCACAACCCTGGAGTAAGCAGTATAAATAATTGATGGATGGAGGTTTCTATAGCAATTTCTTGATTTAGTCTGAGTGTCGAAACCATGTTCTCTTAGTTGAAAAGTGTCAATCAGAAGAAAGATACAAAAAACATTTCAAAACCAAAAAAATGCTCCTTGGAAACTATTAATCATCAAAGGAAAAAAAAAAAAAATAAATAAATATAATAGTCTTCATCATGTCATTACTGAAAATAGGACATCCCTACAAAACTGACATAAAGACAAGAGAAGCACAAAAAAACCCATCATGGAGACTGTCAAGAGATTCTCTATAACTTTAAAAGAGCTCCAGGTTTGTGTCTGGCTTGTCACTCTATGCATGTGATAACAATATCTCGTATAACTCACATGTGGGCTACGGGGAGGCTAGACAGGCGACCGTTCTCATGAAAAAATAAAGCATCAGAATGGAGTGGGAATGTCAACCGACGAAACCAGGGCAGAATTTGCTGTACCCGACATAAAGCATGATGGTGGCAGCACCATGCTACATACTGTATGATACTCAGCCAGCTCTAAGCTTCCAGTAGAGAGAATCAAGGGTGGCTGCGAATATTAATAGTATTTTGCCACAAAACCTGCTGGCTTTTATTAGATGGTTGAAGATGAACATTTCACCTTTCAGCACTATAATGACCCAAAGCACAGTTTCAAAAGTAATTACTTCAGATGAACAAGATCAATGTTTTGAAATGGTCCAGTCAGACCCCCAGCCTAATCCACACCAGTCTGTCTCATCAATTCAGGTAAAATACACTTGTGGCATTGAAACACAAACCTCAACGCTATCCCATTACTCTGTATTTCTGACATCGTTTGATTAGTATGGGCCAAGAAATGTTTTCACTGTTATAATATTTAAGGGCAACCATAACATGGCTTTGGGACCGAAAGGACACTGGTTCTATTCCCAAGTGTGGCAGTGGGGGAGTGAGCCGCACCTTCCCTTTCTCCACATAAATGACTGAACTGCTCTTGAGCAAGGCACCTCACCCCCAACTGCTCTCTGAGCACCCAATGTCTGTGGCAGCCCACTGCTCTGAGTGTGTGTGTGTGTGTGTGTGTGTGTGTGTGTGTTCACTTTGGACAGGTTAAATGCAGAGGAAAAATTTCATTATAATTTACGGGCATAATACAGTGCTGTATATCAAAAATTATTTACAAATTAGCTATATTATAATATTGCACTCAATCATATTAATACTTTCTCAAATAAGAACAGTTATATAGGTCATAAGGTGTTCCAGCAGAACACTGAGCTGTGAATGTAAAAGACCCAAAAGCAAACAACTATTCAAATGTCTCATAAATAAAATGTACTGTACATGAAAACAAATTGTCCACAGATACAGTATCATGTCTTTACAGCACGTCAGCAATTTTAGTCCCTGCAACTTGCCATAGAGCTCTCGTCTAAACTTTTGTAACTGGTAAACCTCATAATATCATTCACTCATTCTTTAATTCATTTTCTGAAATGCTTTATCCTAATTAGGGTCACCGGGAGGCTGGCGCCCATCTCGGCCGACTCTGGGCGAGGGCAAGGTATACCCTGGAGAGCTCACCATTCCCTCATAAAATCATCTGATTTGTGCATCCTTTCTGATGCTTTCACGAAAACACTTTTTTAATGTGGCATACTGAAGAGATATTGGTCCATATTGGGGTGCAGATCATGGTGGGGGAGAATGGGATTTCCCAAAACTCTTCCCACCCCTCCCAGCCCCATAGGGAGCCATAGTTCAGCCTCAGACTTAATGAAAAAACAAACAAACAAGCAAACAAAAAAAACCCTTTGTCTCAGTCAACAAGCTAAAGCAGTATTATACTGGGGCAACTTTGATAAGGGGCAAAGTAATATTTTACATAAAGGATAATTTTCATTGATAAATTAATATTTGAGTTTAACAGAAAGTGGGGTTAATGAAGATGCTGCTGCAGTGCACGTTTATTCCAAAATGGCTTGGTATAAACAAGAAGATAATAAAAACTAACTTCAATTTCTGCTTACCTTACTACAGTCAAATTCAATTAATTGATTGTCAATCTTATCCTGCAATGACCTGGCGAGCTGTCGAGGGTGTACCCCATCCGTGCTCAGAGTCTGCTGAGATGGACTCCAGCCTCCCCACGACCCTAATTAATATTTAGCAGTTCAGAAAATGAATGAATGAATGAATGAATGAATGACTGTCAATCTGACTTTTTTTGAACATTAAGTCAGTATAACAGTAAAATTTTGTAGCTTTTCACCCACATGTTGACTTTAAAATCCCAGAAATACAATCAATATGTGATATGAATAAAGCATAAATTCTTAATAAAATAGAAGATTTGAGCAGCTCTTGTGCAAACGTTTGAAAGCTTCATCATTCGGCTCATCTGACCGTCAGAGCTCTGAGCTTTGCTACTAATTAAACCCCGGAGGCTACTCAGGGTCATATGCTTGGATGGAGAATTTGGATAATTAGACACGAAAGATGAGCACAATGATTTGGGAGTCACACTGGAGGGATCAGCTAAACCTTTGAATATTTTTAATAAAGAGGAAGAATGTCATGAGGTTTTTGCTGAATTAAAGGACCATGATTTTTTAATTCCTAAACCACATGGGATGGCAAATTTAGACTGTACCCAGTCAGCTCCATAAATATTTAGTGATTTAATTTTCATACTTTTACCTTGATATACCACCATAAAGAAATCAAAGATATAATTGAAATGCAGATGTTTTGCTTTAATTTAATGGCTTTAAAATATTAATCATTTAGGAATTACAGTATAATTATAATTTCCCCCTCCATTTTCACTTGCAAAAATTAAATCTGCATTTGACTGATAAGTAACCCAGGACCTCCTTGCTGTGAGGCAGACATGCTAACCGCTGGACCACTGTGCTGCTCCTCAGTATCGGAGTCCGTACAACAAAATCAATAACAGGTAGTTTGTGAAACAGACTTAAAGGGGCCCATTCGCTTACCAGGCTTGTTAAATACACATCAAATACAATAATATCTCTTAGAAATAAAATGGAATTGGCCACAATGCCTTTCTGGCACATTGAAAAAAATTCTCACTTTTTTCTCCCCTAATTTTAGTCGTACCCCATTCCCACCCATCAAGTGTTGCCTCCCTATCATATTCGACCACCACCGACAAGGGAGGGGAGTAAAAATGCACATTCTCCCCTCCATGCGATGCTTCCAGCGAGGCTTTACAAACTGCTGCGTATGCGCATTTGGTGAGAAAATTCCATCCACTCCTTTTGTTGAAATGACCCCCAAGGATTGAATGGTGATCACTGTGAGTGATAGGTGAGTGCATACCTTTCCTACCACCTGTGAAAGCTTGACCAATTAGCTCCTGCAAACTCACGGTCGTAGGCAGTGGTGGCCCGGTGGTAGGCTGCTGGATTAATTATCCAAAGGATGGGGGTTCAAGCCTCAATATCAACTGGTTGTCACTGCTGTCTCTCACTCTTTGTCTCTAACATGACTTACGTGAAGCATAGAACGTACATCTAGGAAAAGCCTCAACCAAAATGGCATAGAGTTGAGTGACTAGTAGGTGACAGGGTTTTAAAATACTCTTAATCAATATCATGAACAGCCACCACTAATAATCCACATAATAATCAGTTGACTGATTCAACTATGCTTTTACATAATAATTCTTCTTCTTCTCCTGTCGGCCTTTCCCTTCAGGGGTCGCCACAGCGAATCATCTGCCTCCATCTCAATATAGCCTTTCTCAATATAGCTCCATCTCACCCTATCCTTTGCATCTTCTTCTTTTACACCAACTACCTTCATGTCTTCCTTCACCACATCCATGAATCGTCTCTTTGGTCTTCCTCTCGGCCTTCTGCCTGGTAGTTCCAACCTCAGCATCCTACTACCAATATACTCACTATCCCTCCTCTGCACATGTCCAAACCATCTCAATATAGCCTCTCTGACTTTCTCTCCAAAACATCTTTCATGTGCTGTCCCTCTGATATGCTCATTCCTGATCCTATCCATCCTCGTTACTCCCAAAGAGAACCTCAACATTTTCATCTCTGCTCCCTCCAGCTCTGCCTCCTGTCTTTTCCCCAGGGCCACTGTTTCTAAACCATACAACATCGCTGGCCTCAACACCGTGTTGTACACTTTTCCTTTCATTCTTGCCGATACGCTCCTATCACACATCACACCGGACACTTTTCTCCAACCATTCCAACCTGCCTGCACACACTTCTTCACCTCTTTTCCACACTCTCCACTGCTCCAGATTGTTGAGCCAAAGTACTTAAAATCCTCCACCTTCCTTATCTCTGCTCCCTGTAACCTCACCATTCCCCTTGGGTCCTTGTCATTCACACACATGTATTCTGTCTTACTGAGGCTAATCTTCATTCCCCTCCTTTCCAGGGCATACCTCCACCTCTCTAGATTTTCCTGCACTTGTTCTCTGCTCTCACTACAGATCACAATGTCATCTGCAAACATCATAGTCCATGGGGAATCTTGTCTAACCTTGTCTGTTAGCCTGTCCATCACCATAGCAAACAAGAAAGGGCTCAGAGCTGACCCTTGATGCAATCCTATCTCCACCTTGAACTCTTCTGTCACACCGACAGCACACCTCACCACTGTCTTACATCTCTTATACATGTCCTGCACCACTCTAAGATACTACTCTGCCACTCCAGACTTCCTCATGCAATACCACAGTTCCTCTCTCGGCACCCTGTCATATGCTTTCTCCAGATCCATAAAGGCACAATGCAGCTCCTTCTGGCCTTCTCTATAATCTCTATTAACATGCTCAAGGCAAACACTGTATCTGTGGTGCTCTTTCTTGGCATGAAACCAAACTGTTGTTCACAAATGCTGACCTCTGCCCTTAGTCTCGCTTCCACTATTCTTTCCCATAACTTCATCATATGGCTTATCAACTTTATCCCTCTGTAATTGCCAGAAGTCTGCACGTCTCCCTTATTCTTTAAAATGGGCACCAGCACACTTCTCCTCCATTCCTCCGGCAACCTCTCACTCTCGAAGACCTTGTTGAATGTTCTTGTCAGAAAATTTACTGCTACCTCTCCTAGACACTTCCCTACCTCTACCGGTATGTCATCAGGACCAACTGCGTTTCCATTCTTCATCCTCTTCAATGCCCTCGACGATCACCTCTTCTACTCTTTTCTCTCTCATTTTTTTCATTCATCAGCTCTTCAAAGTACTCTTTCCATCTTCCCAGCACACTGTCATCAGTCAACATTTTTATAAGTCACCCTATGCTCCTGTCTCTTCTGGAAGAAAGTATTTACCACAGCCATTTCCATCCTTTTTGCAAAATATACCAACATCTGTCGTTCTGCGTTCCTGTCCTTGATAACAAACCTGCCCATCACCTCCTCGTCCATTCTGTTTCCTGTACCAACATATCCATTGAAGTCTGCCCTCTCTCCTTCTCTTCTTGCTCACATCCTGCCTGTGGGGCATAAGCACTAACAACATTGAACATCACACCTTCTATTTCTAACTTGAGACTCATCACTCTCTCTGACACTCTTTTCACTTCTAGAACATTCCTGACAAAGTCCTCCTTCAAGATGACTCCTACTCCATTTCTCTTCCCATCCACACCATGAAAAAACAGCTTAAACCCTGCTCCTAAGCTTCTAGCCTTGCTACCTTTCCACCTGGTCTCCTGAACACACAGTATGTCCACCTTCCTCCTCTGCCTCATGTCAGCCAGCTCTCTCCCTTTTCCTGCCATAGTGCCAACATTCAAAGTCCCTACTTTCAGTCCTAGACTCATGCCTTTCCTCTTCTCTCTCTGCCTACGGACATGCCTCCCGCCTCTCTTTCTTCGACGTCTTCGACGAACAGTAGTCCAATTTCCACCAGCACCCTGTTGTTTAACAGCACTGATGGCGGTTGTTGTTAACCCGGGCCTCGACCGATCCGGTATGAAATTCTTTCTTGTGATTCGCATATTTTATTTGGCATGAAGTAATAATTATTTCCACAAAACATTCTCATTTAAACAATGGGTAAAATATACATTATCAGGCCTCAGAGGAGTCATAAGCAGCACAGTGTTGTATTTCTTTACTAAAAGACATTCGTTATGACACTTCCTGCTCCATATCAGTGTCATACTGCTGCTTATTATCTGGCCTGTGCTCAGAATAGCAGTGCTAGGATTCTCTGGGAGTAATAAAGGTATGTATGACAACATGTCACGTCCCTTAATGGAGGCAGCATCCAGACTGTAATTGGAGGTGCAGATTTTACACAGAGTCTCTTATCTGCTTTCACAAATGGAAAATTCAGAATGACTAAAAGGCATTTCTGAGCTGCCACAGAGAACACTTCCCCCCCAATTACACAAACCTGCAACCTGCCATTTTTAATCCAAAACAGGTGGGAAAAGGAGGAAATCAGACAGAGAGATTTTCTTTTGGCTTTTTCCCTTTCTCAGGGGGTCATCACAGCAAATGATTCGCACGTTTGATTTGGCATAGGTTTTCACGTCGGATGCCCTTCCTGACACAACCCTTTAGCAAGGGACAGAAACACGCTGACGGCTTTGCAGCTACTCTTTACAAAAGTCAGCAATGGTTCTTTTACATGAACTCCTCACCATAGACAGTGAGAGACGTTGCCCACCTTTGATAATGCAGTTAGCTGCAAGGGACGGGGTGGGGGCGGTGTTAGTGACAACCTTGTGGAGAGTGGGACTTGAACCCTCAACCTTATCCAGCACCCTACACCACTAGACAACCACTGGAAATCAGACACACTGATGACTATATCAGGTGGAGATACAGAACACTTATTGAACTATATAAGATGATGCTCATTAAAATGTAAATAAGATGATGAAGAGACGAGACCTTAATCTGGAATCATATAAACGAAGAAAAACAACTCTGGGATGACTTTGTATCAATGCTGCAGTCTATGTGAAGAAAACAATGGAAAGGCCATATTTCAAGCACACGTTGGATTAAAAGGTTTTTGTTTCAGCCCAAGGGAAAGAATGAAACGTCTCAACTCTTTCTTTTCAAATATTTGTCTTTTTTTGAGATGTCCGGCAATTTAGCGGAGAAGGTCAGTGAACAGCGTCTGAGATCAGACATTCTTTCAGATCTAATGATACCATCATTTTTGTTCAGACATTATGTGGTCCCTCTGGTGGCAAATAATCCTGGACTCAATGCTTTCTGGGCCATATAAAAAGAGTCACCCCAAAAGATTCCCCTGCTGTGATTCTTCCTCTCCTGAATCTTCCTCTGCTGAGAAACAGATTTATGTTTATTTATTGCTGGATTGTGTGACTTGGAATTGGTATGATGGTCAGGGATCTTTACCCCTCTGATATATCTTTAAACTATTAAATTACATCGCTGTATGTGATATAATGTGCACGGCAGATAGATGTTTTACAAGTTGTAAATATTATATTCATAAAAAAACAATACACTGTTGTGTTGTTGGTCTTTTATGCTGCTGTGCTATTGGTGTGTTATTGTGCTGTTGTGTTGTTGGTCTGCTATTGTGCTATTGGTTTGTTGTGCTGTTATGCTGTCTGTCTGTAGGTCTGCTGTTAAGTTGTTGGTCTGTTGATCTGCTGTTTTGCTGGTGGCCTGTTGAATTCTTTAAATTATTTTATACTTTGTAAGCTCCGACTTTTATTGTGTAAAGCTAATTCGTGAAAATGTGAATTGTAAAAAGCACTATACAAATAAAACTGAACTCAACTGAAATTATCTTTTGTACTGTTGGTCTGCGCAGTTGGACCACACTATTGGTTGGATCCAGTGTTCTTTTGTGCAGTTACTTGGAGAATGTGTCTACTATTCTCTCCATCGACTTTTAGTTTCTCCATCAAATGTATATATCGAGAAACACCGCTTCTTCTTCTACTTGTCCTTTCGGCTGTTCCTTTCAGGGGTCGCCACAGTGAATCAGCTGCCTCCATTTCACCCTATCCTCTGCATCTTGTTCTTTTACACCAACTACCTTCATGTCCTCCTTCACCACATCCATAAGTCTCCACTTCGGTCTTCCTCTAGGCCAGGTCGGGAACCTGTGGCTCTTTTGATGACTGTGTCTGGCTCTCAGATAAATCGGGTGGCCTTTCGTAACAGAATAACAAATACACAATTTCACTGTCATTTAAATAAAAATACAAAAAAGCCATCAAATAAAACAAAACACAACACGCGCAGTCTGTGGCTGTTGTTATAATCCAATAAAATTAGAGTTTGAAGCTATCGGACCCGCCCACACAGTGGCGTACAGAAAGGATTGGCTCTCTGCTGCGTGTCACAGTGACGTGGAATTGAAAATAGATGTATAGATTTAAATGCGCGAGATTTATTCATCTGTTTTTGTTTGGTGTGAGTGTATTTGGATGGAAATTCGACATACGACCAGATCGAGTTACGACCGGTCTGCTGGAACCAAACGTGGTCGTAAGTCGACGACTCACTGTATTTCAAGAAACACAGCATGATCCGATATTTAAACCAGTCCTCTTCACATATATTAACAAAAATGCATTTAAAAAAATCAGACTAGAATTCAAGAAGCCTACCATTCTGTGGAATCACCTGGCATGAATTTTAGTCACAGGCTTCACAGGTGCACAGACTGTTCCAGGAAAATATGTGCCAGGGCCACTTAAATGCAATTCATTCTTCTGCAACAGAGACCCTGAACAGCTTGCTGGACCATCGCTGGACCAACACTCAATCATTCACCCTCACACTCTCACCTAGGGTCAATATGGTATAGTCAATTAGCATAATGTACATGTCTCTGGACTGTGGGAGGAAATTGTAATACCCTGCATTAACCCAATCGAGCACAGGGAGACCATGCGCCCTAACCTGGAAATCACACCCAGGGTCTTATGAGTGTGAAGCTGATCTGTTAACCACAACACCAATGTGTTTTTATTCATTATTGTGATTTTATTTTAAGTTATCAAGTGTAAAAATATTATAGTGTTATGAATATTTCTGTCTCCTTAATATTTTATAGAGTTCAATCTATTTTGTGGATGGCTTTCAGTTTTTGTGGGCATCCTGATTTTGTTTCTCACCAGGATTGTGACTCTGACTGTTGTCATGGCGTCAGCCACCATATACTCACTCAGTGATGCACTCAGGACATAACAGTGAAATCTAAAAAAAATGTGCTTTTGGAGTTTCTCTGTAATCAATAAATAATGTGCATGCATTAAAATGCACTGAATACTGAATATCTTTACAGTGACGGAAGATTCAAACGGCTGAAGAGATGCACGATAAATGTGTTTTCACAAAGAGAATTCTCAGCATAAAGCTCTGCTGAGAGCAGATTTCAGATGGTGAGAAAATGGCAGCAATGATTCACAGTCATGCAACACTGAGCACATACGTTGATTTTATTATTCATCTGAAATAATTAACGAATTAAAATTCCCAAGGTATTTTCTAATTCATATGGAAGTGTGGGCTGAATAGGTTTATGTGATCTGTGTTCCTGTTTAATTCTTCCTACTTTTTTCTTTCTGCGGTAATAACAGATCTAAGAATACGGCCCCCTCACCCTCCCAACACACTCACAAACAATGAAGTACATAAATTAACATAAATCACTCAAAAATAAACACAAGACATCTTCACAAATCTGTATTTTTTTTCTCACTTATCTGGTGAGAAACTTTGTCCTATGAGGGTCAAAGGGAGACTGGAGGCTGTCTCACCTGACTCTGGGCAAAGACAAGGTAAACCCTGAACTGAACGGCTCACTGGATTATTGCAGGGATATGTATTAATTTCTGCTCTACAGAATAAACACAGTGTAGCCTCATCCTGATTTGAATATTATGGGTTCCTCTGGTTTTTCAGTTTCACTTCAACTCCCAAAAACATGCACATAAGACGACAGTCTACAATAAATGCTACATAGGTGTGAATTTGAACTGTCTGTCTCTGTGTGTGTGCACGTGTGTGTGTCTGTCTCTCTCTGTGTGTGTGTGTGTGTGTGTGTGTATGCGCACGAGTGCTCAGGACCATACAGACCGACATATACAGCATGTTTTACATGCCACAGTCAAATCAGTCTGTGATGAATGAATCAGCATTAAAATTTGTGTTGTAAAATAAAATAAATGGGGATGACTGCTGTCAGTAAGTTGCAGAACACAAAAGCAAATGCTGTTTCTTTCTTGGTTTCACATTTTTTACTGTAGTGCAGTACAAGTGGTGCTCTGTGATGAACTTTAATCCTGCCTGAGTTTCTCACTCTGTGCCATTCACTACCCATCCCTGACCCCCAATAAAGTTGCTGCCTTGCAACCTGAAACTACCTTCATACAACTTCGAACAAAAGACAGACTGAGGCACTCAATTGAAACTCTTGGCACACACACACACACACACACACACACACACACACACACACACACACACACACACACACACACACTCAACCACACACACACACCCAACCACACACACCCAACCACACACACACACACACACACACGCGCACACACACGCGCACACACACACCCAACCACACACACACACACCCAACCACACACACACACACACACACACACACACACACACACACTGAGTGTATGGTTTAAAGGGGAATTCAGCAAGAACAGGTATTTCACAATCAGACTTCTGGACTGGTATTAAGTGGTAATGGTGGTATCGTACACTGTGATGTAGAATCGGTGACAGGAGAGATTGGTGTGATTGTAGAGTTTATACCTATTTTGATACAGTCCTGAAGAACTTTCGACAGACCGACTCAGTGGCCAATGTTTATTAATTAATTAATTAATTTTAATTATATATTTTATCATCTGATATTTGGAAGCTACATGTTGCAATAAGTGTCAGTGGCTTTTTTATTCTCTTTTGTATGTTTGAGTAAATCAAAGCAGAAACTGCTAAGTGCCATTATGAGCACCTTCAATCCACCTCTCAGGAAAAGCCTCGAGAATAAAAGTACTTCAGTTTTAAAAAGAGATCTTTGTGCAAATTCAGGGAATTGCTTTGGGTGTTGTAATATAATGTAATTGTGTTGTGTAATGTTGTAATGTTCCTGTTTTGGTTATTCTTTTACTTTCATATTTATTTTCTTTATTTAATTTACTTCACTGTTAAAAATGTTGTGTGATGATTTTAAGTAAACCAATTACAGTACTGCAACAAAGTACTTGCCCCCTCTTTCTCATTCCTGTATTTTGGTTTGATTATAAAACTTAATTATTTGTAATTTCCAAACAAATTTAAGATAATACAAAAAAAAAAAAAATAATTGCCCAAGTTAAAAAAAAAAACTGTTTTCAAGTAACATATCGATTTGTTAACTGGTTTATTAAAGGACAAATCTCTCCATAAATGTTTAAATGTTTAAATCTGGTAAAAGCTGGATGTTTTTTTTTTATTTCTCTTTTATTTTGTTGTTTTCTCTCAACTTCCATATGATCACAAGATTTTGGTCACATCGAAATCCAGTGTAACACATTTGTATGAGATCAAAAACAAAGGTTTAATTTTTTAAATACTGTATTTAAATTCAATTAAATAAGTCTAATTTCTCAAAGGCTCAAATCATAAATAATTACACTTCTTACACTAGAAACAACACACTGTATACATCTTCGCTATTTATAATCTGGGATGTGGCCGTCTCTGTTCTTACAAACCAGATAAACAGACAGACAGACAGACAGACAGACAGACAGACAGAGAGAGAGAGAAAGAGAGAGAGAGAAGATGGTGTGAGAGAAGGGAGGAGAGATAGATAGACAGAAAGACAGACAGACAGAGAGAGAGAGAGAGAGAGAGAAAGGAGAGAGAGAGAGAGAGAGAGTACTTGTATGACATCCCCTATTGGCCGTTGTGACTACTGTTTACAAGGCTGTCGTTACAAACTTTAACCTCTCAAAAGAACACCGTGTGAGTTTGTCTGTACATCAGCGATGACAGCAACATGAGGAACGAAGCTTTTTCTTCCAACATGTTCGTGACTGTGAGATTTTGAAGTGAGTTCATGAACTTATACAATTTTCTGAACTTTGTGCTCTGGTTTCCTCCCACAGTCCAAGCACGTGTAGAGTAGGTCAGCTGACTATCGTAAAAAAATACCCAAAGGTGAGGGTGTGTGGATTTGTGTGAGTGGTTGCTCGTATCTGTGGTAGATATGGAATTAGATGAACTGAAGAACGTTTCATAGTGTTCGTCATTTCTTAAGTGAAGTCAGCTGAGATCCAGCGCTCTCTGTGGATCAGCCTGATGGATCAGCAGTTTAGATAATGGATACTACTTCTACTATGACTACTACCAATAATAATGATAATAGTTAATGAAGCAAGAGATTAATATTATTTTTTATTATTTATTTCCTTCTGCTAGAGAAAAGAGCTGAATGACTAAACCTCTACTGCCGGATTGTACATTGCATCCATTGTCAAAAACATGCAAACTGGATCCGATAGATTTTCATTTTAAAGATTTCATGTATAAATCTAAAATCTTAAATCAAATTTTAATAGTGATGCTTCTGAGTGGAGCATCGTAGGCATGGAATGTGATATAGGCATTGAATATACAGTAATTTGGATGGTTGTCCCGTGTCTGTGCGTGCTTACCAAAATGAACATAAAAGTTGTATTGTATATTATTATTATTATTATATTATTATTCATTCATTTTCTGAACCGTTCAGTTAATCAGTTCATTTTCCGTAACCGCTTAATCTTAATTAGGGTCACGGGGAGGCTGCTGCCCATCTCAGCTAACTACGGACAAGGGTGGTGTACACCCTGGACAGCTCACCAGGCCATCACAGGGCCAACACTCACAGCACCATTCACACTCACACCTATGGAACAGCTATTTAGACTACTGTGCATGTTTCTGGACTGTGGGAGGAAACCGGAGTACCCGGAGTAAACCAACGCAAGCATAGGGAGAACATGCAAACTCCACACAGAATCTTCCAGGCTGGGAATCGAACCCAGGCCTTCTT
The DNA here is from genome assembly GCA_024760905.1 of Plotosus lineatus. Classification (NCBI taxonomy): domain Eukaryota; kingdom Metazoa; phylum Chordata; class Actinopteri; order Siluriformes; family Plotosidae; genus Plotosus; species Plotosus lineatus. The sequence continues at coordinate 23,694,830 of CM045739.1, forward strand.
ACTGTGAGCACATCCACCTCATTATTACTATTAAAACTGAAACCCAAAATATAGAGGCTCATGCATCAATGCTCATACTTGCACATAATTAAAAACACATAATCTAACTCGAGTAGGCAGACAAACTTTGTGAGGAGAAACAATGCTGAACATTCATGGAAGCACAGAACACGAGCTCGTTAAACAGATAATTAAAGTATCAACACAGGAGATACATATGAAAGTGGAAATCAGTGAGTAAAAGGTAGTGAGCAAAATTTTCTTTTTGAAACCCTTCCTGATTTTGCTTCAGACCACAGTGGGGAAATGCATGGAAGATTACTTGTTGTTTCCTCAAGAGGCTGAAGTTACAAGCCCAAAGACTACATTACTCTTAAAACATCAGCCTCTGACATCTACCAGCAGGGATAGCTATCAGGGCTCCACTTTGACATAGTGTTTAAATATTCATATAATACTGTCTCAATACAGACAAGGAAGCAATCATATGTAAAATAATGTATCTTCAGTTGAAAAGAGTAGACTACTGTCCTTTTATTAGTGCAAGTGGACTTGCTGGACCGAACTGGAGAGTTAGCACACTTGGAGCTCGAACACAGCATGGAACTGATCAGCTCTGTTCTGAAAGGCTGACAGAGCTATAGTGTATTAAGTGTGACATGTGAGTGACTTTTACATTTAAAGAGATTTTTAATGAAAGCCTGTAAAAAATGAAAAGACATTTTCACAGGTTCTGAGGGCAATGAGGAGCTTCATTATTCTGCAGTGCATGATGGAGATTTAAGGAACAGTCACCCAGAAGCAGAAGGTAATAGGTATGATCATGTGACAACATGACTAGCAATCTCTTTTATTTCTTCCATTTGTCATGTGGATGTTATGTAAGACAACCGAAAATTTCATAAACTATATCTTCACTTCAATTGTCAAAAAAGTAGCATTACCATAGCTGCATTCATAGTATCTTCCTCCTGAAGCACACTTTGCACTCACTTTTATCAATCACCTCCTGCACGACGTTATGTTTTCATCGGTGCTGACTTGCCGGTTTTGTTTACTAGTTTGTCTGTTTGTGTGCAATATAACTCAAAGTTATGCACAGATTTTATTTCTAAATTGGGGTGTGGGACAAGGAAAATTCATTCATTCATTCATTTTTTGAACTGCTTAATCCTAATTAGGGTTGTATAAAGGCTGGCGCCCATCTCAGTCGATTCTGGGTAAGGGCCAAGTACACCCTGGATAGCTCACCTATCTCTATAAACACACTGACAGCTATGCAGCCTATTATTGCCAAAAATCAGCATTACTTCTTTTACATCATCCCACCACACACATGAGAGACATGCCGGCCTTTGATAACCCAGTTAGCTGCACTTTTGGACAACAGTGACAACCCTGTGATAGTAGGGCTTGAAACCCCAACCATTGGATCATTAATCCAGCACCTTATCACCGGGCCACCACTGCTCTGGTACAAGTAAATAAACTATAGCATTTTTAGAGATGAGCCAAGAATGGGATCATGTGGGGAAAAAACCCCCAAAAACAAAAGCCTATATGTATTTCATTAGAACTATGCCAAGTCATAAAAACTGAAAACTGCCTCAATTAATTTTCTGAACCACTTCGTCCTAATTAGGGTCATGGGGAGGCTGGTGCCCATCCCAGCCAATTCTGGGAGAGGGCAGAGTACACCCTGGACGGCTCACAAGGCCATTGCAGGGCAGAAACACGCCGACAGATATGCAGCTACTCTTGTTGAAAGTCAGTAATGGTTTTGACAGCCTCCCACCATAAACAGTGAGGGACATGGCCGGCCTTTGATAACCCAGTTAGCTGCACGGGGACAGCAGTGACAACCATTGACAGTAGGGCTTGAACGATGAACCTTAGGATCGGCAATCCAGCACCTTACCACTGGGCCACCGATACCTAGTGCCCTTCTAGTTCATTTTACAGTGGTACCTTGATTAAGAAATTTAATCCCTTGAGGGCAACATCGTAAGACAAAACGTTCGTTAGATGAAACAATTATTCCCATTAGAAATAACAGAAAACCATTTAACCAATTCCAACCCCCTCCCAATCTGATATAACCTGACAAACATGTATATTTGACGTACAGTAGGCCCTTGACTATTTGCAGTTTTTCACTCACGCATGCGCATATTCACGGACTGCCAAGCAGCTGTAATGTGATTCAAATTCAGCCAATGGCTGTCCTCCTACCTGCTGATTGGTTGAGATGATGTATATGCCTCTTTTTCCTCATTCACACACACAAGTTGTCAATGAGCCTTTTTTTAGTGTTTTAATTACCAGTTAAGCTCTATGATGCCACTCAAACGCCAGCTAAGCGCCAGAAAAGGTAATGACGTTGGATGTCTCTTCTGAAGAAATAAGACTTTGCCCTGAAGAAACGACAGTTTCCTCTGAAGTGCCTGAAGAGGAATAATAATCTGAACTGTTGGAAAACACTCTAGTATTAAAGACTTTTTCAATTATTATTCCGGTACAGTACCTAAGTTAATGTTTAGAATGTTTGTGTGTGAGATTTTATGTACTGTGGTGTAGCATGTTTATCCTTTTGTTTTTTTAATCCAGTTTATTACATTTCTTGTTCTTTTATGTTCTTTTTGTTATGGTCTGTGTTTTTGGAGACTTTGATTTTGGTGGCTGTGCCTCTAACTAACCGTTTTCTCTCCACTTCAGCTGAAGGGCGTGGCTGAACTGCTTGGACTAAATGCAGTTCATACCTGAATTCCTCTCATCTACTCCCTATAAACAAAAACCACATGCTCACCTCAGCAGAAGTGCGCTGCTTAAATGCTCCCCCCTTTGAATAATAAAGCCACTCTGCCATCTCATGCTGCCTCGGAAATGCGCCTCACAAATAGTAGTGCAATATATCCCTCTAGTGGTCATTTTTGAAAACTACAGTGCTGTATGTTTCAAGGAAAATATATTTAAAGGTGTTCTTTTATATATATATATATATAAATAAAATTGTATAATGTTTATATTTTATTATCAATAAATATCACAGTAAAAAATTAAGCTATTCTTAATCATTACTACATTTTACTACATTAATACTGTATTAATGAGTAAGACTGTCTATAGAATGTGTTTAAGAAGCATATTTTAGTGTATGTAATAGATACATAGTATTTTACTTCCGGTTGATCATTCGCACATGTAATATGATACATGGGGTTTTACTTCCGGGTACAGAACTCACGGATTATCTTCATTCATGGGAGGGGCCAGAACCAAACCCCCGCGAATAACAAGGGCCTACTGTAATACAGAGATTCATCAATTTCTTCGGTTAACTGGGACCGAGATTCCTACGCGACCATCGAAAACACAAGATGTAAATAAAATATAAATACAGACGCTCTCCAACTCACCAACATTCATTTTGCAAACATCCGGAGACCAAGGTTAAAAGTGAAAGTGAAATGAAATTGAAGAACATGTAGAAATAGAAATGGAATAAAATCTACAGAAAGATAGCTCATAAATATAAGTTTGAAATATGATTAAAAATTATCCTAAGGTACACTTAATACTAGGCTCCGGCAGAGGGGGGGGGCATGGCTGACACAGATGCAACAATGTATCCTATTTTGATTGGAGATTTTGGGTTGTTTTTTTGTTTTGTGTTGGTTTAGATTTGTTTTGTATATTGGCCTTGTTTTTGTGACATTTTCCTTACCTTTTCCACCTATTCTTCCTTAATTTCCTTATTTTTTTAATTCGATGAATATTTATTTAATTAAAAAAAAAAACGCGATGCACTAAAGCCACATTAATTGAAGAGTGAAGTAGCAAGGGATCCCTGTATATTTAAGATAAACATATTTCACAATAATAACACGTGTAGAGTAACATTAATAATACTGTATTTAACAATAAATAATAATAAAACAAACAATAACCCAATAAACAATACAGTAAGTGTGTGTGCCCCTGTGCCCTGGTAACGTCTTTTCTTCTGCGGTTATGAACGTGCGACGAGGCATCTTCTTCCAGAAAAGTTCAGTCTCGTCGCAATTGAACACTTGCTGCGGGATGTAATTTTCCTCGGTGACAAGCTCTTCAACCATCTTGATAAAATCTTCAGCAGCCTGCTTGTCGGCACTGGCTCCCTCTCCATGATGAACCATGGAATGGATTCTGGTCCATTTCTTAAAGTTCTCAAACCACCCCCTTGAAGCCTTGAAGGTACACTCAGAAGAGCCAATAGAACTTTCTCCCTCTTCTTTGGCAATTTTTGCCTTCAGATCTTCATAGATAGCCATTGCTTTCTCACTGATACTGGCCTTGGTGATTGTATCGCCGTTGATCTCTTTCAACTTGATCCACAATAGGAGAAGCCTTTCCATCTCATCATTGAGTCCGGATCTTTCCTTAGATCAGTGCTTCTCAAATAGTGGGGCATGATGCCAGGGGGGTGGGGTGTGATGCTGGGTGGAGTGCATATGACCCTGGGGAACATGCTTTTCTGGAATTGTGTACGAGAATGAGATTGTAATTGCACCTCCACTTTACTAGTTGGCAGTGGCGCTCTCATTGTCGCGCTATGGTGGAGCAGTTTTTCGCACGAGCAAACGATATGAAGTGCAGTACGCAACCCCTCAAGAAACAATACAGAAAAAATTCTAACAGGAACGAAGAGAAAGGTGGAGAGAGAGACAGAGATATTAAGACATGAATAAGTTGAATGAGTTTAAATAATGATGTATATTTTTTATTTCAGGCACATTGGTGCACTTTAAATCTTTTCTATTACAGATTAAAAAACAATGCTCATGAAGTTTTCTTTATTGTAAGTTGAACTATATTTGTTTCTTTTTGTTTTTAATGTTAATGAAGATACAATGTTATGCAGAGGCATACTAATAACAATTTTATAGACAAATAAAACTATTTATAGTCGTTCGTCTTTGGGGGGGGTGAATTTTTTTTCTTCCTCGGGGGGCACCACAGAAAATAATTGAGAAGCACTGCCTTAGATAAAACACTAACCCCCTTTGCTGATTTAGCACTCTTCAACATGGCCTTTTTTTTGAGAATTGTACAGACGGTCGATGCATTCTTCCCATACTCCTGACACAGATTGGCCATGCGGACTCCTTTTTCATGGTAAGCTACGATTTCAAGCTTCGTTTCAAGAGACATCTGTCACAAAATCCAAACCACAGAGAAGAAAAACTTTTGTGCGTATGCACGCTATAAATGTCAGCGAAGAAAGGAGCGTGGAGGAATACATGAGGATGAATACGAGGCTTAATTGGCCCGGAAAAGCCATTTCCCCAGCAGAGCTCATAAATCAAAATTTTGCTCGTTAGATGGGACAGATGTTTATCGAAGCTCGTATCATGGAAAATTCGTTATAAGGGACACTCGTTAGTCAAGGTACAACTGTATATTCAAACGGGGAGGTTTCAACTAATTCCTTATTTTAAAAAATTCACCTAGTATCACTCACTCACTTTCTCATTTACAAAGCAATTTAATCTTAAAATTAGGGTAATGGGGAGGCTGGAGCCTGTCTCACCTGAGAATGGGTGAAGGAGAAGTATACCCTGAACAGTTCTCCAGACCATCATAGGGCTAAAACACAACTATTCGCACTTAGATCCACATCTAGGGGCAATTTGGAACAGCTAATTTCCACCTTGCTTGCTATTACTACTATTACGACTATAACTACAATTACTACTCCTCCTCCTCCTCCTACTACTACTGTGTACTGTTGGAAAAAGTGAGCTTTGTGTTGTGTGTTTGTTACAGCGATGTTGCAGAAGCCGTAGAATCTCTCTTAAAAGAAATATAAAAAGTCTGTTCTTAAGAAAGGACCTGTCAATCACATCAAGACTAAAGTCACTTCCAGCTCCACTAAGAGCACAACTTCGGCAGCAGGAAGCTGAACAAAGAAACCCTTGAGTCTGAGATGTTACAGCTTCAAGAAGTCATCGCTGTCTGCGGCCTTGGGTAGTCTGCGTGTATCATGATGTTTAATGCCGTTTCCGACATGCCAAGAATATCCCACAAAAGCAGCTGAGAAGCAAAACTTTTCTTCTTTCTTATTTTTTTTGTTCTTCAAACTTTGCAGTTTCTACTAGTCTACTATGTATTAAAAATAATAATAATTTGTGGCATCCCTTTACATTCATTCAGAATTCCCTCAGCTTTTTCTGGCAGTTTCACCATTTGGAAATAGCCATGGGTGCAATAGCCTAGAGCTTTCTTGTAAGATTTTGCAGAAATGTAGTGAGAGCTGTACCAGTTATTGTATTCAACTCAACCAGGGATTAGTACATTACAGTAAAACATTCTTTTCACCTCATGCATACAAATGTTCTCCTTGGCATTAAAGGAAGCATTTCTAAAATGAAAAAGGAATCATGTTGCTTGAGGCTACTTAATACCAAACTAATGTATTTATACATAAATGTTAATCCAAAAAGCAATATGGTGGCCAGCCGTGGAAACCAACTGTGTTAACAGAAAAATCACAAAATAGCCGAGGGAGCAGCAGAAGCCACCAGAAAAAGTCTTGAATTTTGCTGCCCCAGATGTAAAAATAGTACAACAGGCCCTTGACTATTCGCGGTTTTGCACTCGCGCATTTGCACTGCCGAGCAACTGTCACATGATTCAAATTCAGCCAATGGCTGTTCTCCTTCCTGCTGATTGGTTGAGATGATGTATACGCCCCTTTTCCTCATTCGCGCATAAGTTGTCAATGAGCCTTTTTTTTTTAAAGTGCTTTAATTATCAGTTAAAGTCTATGATGCCACTGAAATTCTGGCGAAGCACTAGAAAAAGGTAATGACGTTGGATGTCTCTTCTGAAGAAATAAGACTTTTTCCTGAAGAAACGACAAGTTTCCTCTGAAGTGCCTGGAGAGGAATAATCATCTGAACTGTTGTAAAGCACTGTAGTATTAAAGTCTTTTTCAATTATTATTTCATTACAGGATTCAGGATTTTTAATAGCCATTTGTGTTTTTTACACACAGAGGAATTCTTATGTGGTTGTTCAAGTCAAGTCAAGTTACAAATAGAAAACATTAACTTCGGCACTGTACTGGAATAATAATTGAAAAAGACTTTAATACTACAGTGCTTTATAACAGTCCTCTTCAGGCACTTCAAAGGAAACTGTCGTTTCTTCAGGAGAAAGTCTTATTTCTTCAGAAGAGACACCCAACATCGTTACCTTTTTTCTAGTGCTCAGCCAGAGAAGATGTACAGTGTTTGAGTGGCATCATAGAGCTTAACTGGTATTTAAAACAAAATAAAATAATGCACATTGACAACTTATGCACGAATGAGGAAAAAGGAGTGTATACAACCAATCAGCAGGGAGAACAGCCACTGGCTGAATTTGAATCACGTGACAGTTACTCGGCAAAACCGCAAATAATCAAGGGCTTACTGTATTTGTATAAGTCATAAAAGTCAGCCAATATATAAAACACAAAACAGGGCTGACACTCACACAAACATTAATACTCTCTCTCACACCTAGGGGACATTTGGAACAGCCAATTACCCTACTGTGTATAGTTTTGAAACGGGGGAGGAAACCGGAGGTCCCGGAGGAAACTATGCAGCACAGTGAAAACATGCAAACTCCACACAGAAACACTGAGCTGGGAATTAAACCCAGGACCTTCTTGCTGTGAGGTGTAAGTGCTAACCACAGAGCCACCCATCACAAATTTCTGACTGTCACAAATTTTGCTGTTATTATTATGATGTATTACGATTTGACACCAGTCGTAACAAAAAGTATGAATCGCTGTAGAGCCCAGTAGAGCTTAGCCAAACATAACAGACCCTGATGTGCCATTGTTGGGGATCTTGATGAAATTAGAAACACGATTCTTTCAAGTTTCTTCTCTTGGATGCATCCTGCCTCCATTTTATACCCCAGTTGTGCTTGAAGCACGTTCATTAATCATGAAGCACCATGCTTTTTTGAATCGCAGAGATTGTGGACATCATGTACCAGAAACACGGCATAAGGTAATATTAATAGAAAGGGTTCATTTTCTGGTGTGTACAGTAATCTTTCTATTGCATAGCAAAACGTTTGTAGAGAATATATTGAGAACTATTTAAAACTCTAGGTTTAAATACTTTGCCAAATTTGTTTTACTATGTAAAGCTGCTTTGCAGCATTGATGAAGGGTCAAAGCGGGACACGAACAACATTGAACTGAACTGAATTGTTCATGATTGCAGGGAAATCAATTGTCATCTGTGTACCAGAAACTAAACTTTTTTTTTTGTTGTGTGTGTGTGTTTGGCATGTCTCAAGGAGTATGTGAATTTGAATTATTATCAAAACCTCAAGGTGAAAGAAATGTGAGTGCAAATCTTACACGAACACACACACACACACACACACACACACACACACACACACACACACACACACACACACACACACACACAAATGCCACTCACTGTTATAAAAGTGTCATTTGTGTAGACTTGTCTGCTATGAGAGGACCAGACAATCTTGGCTGACCATTGTAAAAGAGCACGAATGGATTTATGGAGCACAACAAGTCGCTCATAAAATTGAGCACTGAATGGATTGGAGCCTGAATGCTGAGTGGTTAAATCTGTGGAAAAAACTCCCAGATGATCAAAAATGTCAGGAGACGGTCTGGGTTGTCTGTGTTATAACACAGACGCACACTGCAGTTTGCTGTGGCATTTACAGAGTGTACCCTCAGACTGAATAATATTAGAAAAGATAACATCTGTCTATAACACCGTAATAACCATCACACCCAGAGTGCATCCCACACAAACTGTATGACAAAACGTATTTATTTTATAGAATTTTAACATCGCTCCATTGGTAACTGATTTTACTAAATAAAGTACAAAATGAATGAATTATTCTCTTTATCATAATGTTACCAAGGGTAGTGTTGGCCCAGTGGTAAGGGTGTGGATTAATGAGCCAAAGGTTGGAGGTTCAAGCCAAACCATCAATGGGTTGTCACTGCTGTCTCCCCCAGTGGAGCTGACTGGGTTAAAACAGGCCGGCCATGTCTCTCACTGTCTGTACTGGGAGGCTGTAAAAGAACCATTGCTGACTTTCGTAAAGAGTAGGCTGCAGAACCATCTGTGTGTTTCTTTCCTGCGTTGGTCTGGCGAGCTGTCCAGGGTGCACTCTGCCCTCGCCCAGAGTTGGCTGATAGGCACCAGCCTTCCTGCGAATTATGATTAAGCAGTTCAGAAAATGGATGAATGAATAATGTTACAAATGTCCTGCAATTAACTCTTGGCACAGATAAATTAAAGAATTAGATACTGAGCATATTGAGAGTGATTGTATAACTTACAGTCACTCCTCACTACTTCATGCTTTAGTTTCTGTGGCTTCAGTGCATCGTGGGTTTTTCAAAAATATTCATCGAAAAATTGAAAAAATAAGGAAATTAAGGAAAAAATAGGGGAAAAGCTAAGGAAAATGCTGCAAAACAAGGCCAATTATGCAAAAAAAAAAAAAAACCCAACCAAAAAACCCCAAACAACCAAAAACAACCCCCCCAACAAAACTACTTACATTTTTATGTGACGTGCGCATCTGTGTGTGTGTGTGTGTGTGTGTGTGTGTGTGTCTGCATGTGTGTGTATTTATATTTTATTTACATCTGCATTATTTTTGAATGTTTAATTGTTATCATCAGCATTTATAGTGTTGAATATGTATTTATTGCTATTATATACACATATACATGAACGTATACATCAGTCGGGGGGGGGGGGGTGTCGATCCTACTTTGCCGAAATCAGCGGTCGCGGGGTGGGGAGGTCTCAGTCCCCATTAACCACGGAAAGTGAGGGATCCCTGTATTATGTATATCAGTTTCTGGATAGTGAAAAAGTGGTTTCATGTGTGAGTGCCAATTGAAGACTGATATTAATAAAGAAAGAAAGTGAATCAGAAGCCAGGTGTGTCTCTCCCGCTTTCTATTACACATGACTTTCTCCCATGTTCTGTATTACACACTACTGTCTCTGTCTTCGTTGTCTACAGGTGCACCATGTACTTCACTTACACACACGGCCTTCAGACTATAACAAGTCAAGAAACGAACATGAACAAACTGCAAAAGGACGAATACGCACTAACCAGTGTCTCTCCCCCTTATGTCAGTCCCAAGCCCGGATAAATGCAGAGGGTTGCGACAGGAAGGGCATCCAGCGTAAAACTTCTGCCACATTTAAAAATGCAAGTGATCAAAACAAAATTCATACCGGATCGGTCGAGGCCCGGGTTAACAACGACCGCCATCAGTGCTGTCAACCAACAGGGTGCTGATGGAAATTGGACTACTGTTGGTCGAAGACGTCGAAGAAGGAGAGGCGGGAGGCGGGTCCGTAGGCAGAGAGAGAAGAGGAAATGCGTGAGCCTAGGACTGAGAGTAGGGACTTTGAATGTTGGAACTATGCAAGGAAAAGATAGGGAGCTGGCTGACATGATGCAGAGGAGGAAGGTGGACATACTGTGTGTTCAGGAGACCAGGTGGAAAGGTAGCAAGGCTAGAAGCTTAGGAGCAGGGTTTAAGCTGTTTTATAATGGTGTGGATGGGAAGCGAAATGGAGTAGGAGTCATCTTGAAGGAGGGGTTTGTCAGGAATGTTCTAGAAGTGAAAAGAGTGTCAGACAGAGTGATGAGTCTCAAGTTAGAAATTGAAGGTGTAATGCTCAATGTTGTTAGTGCTTATGCCCCACAGGCAGGATGTGAGCTAGAAGAGAAGGAGAGATTCAGGAGTGAGTTAGATGAAGTGACGCAGAGTACCCCCAGAGGTGAAAGAGTGGTCATTGGAGCAGACTTCAATGGACATGTTGGTGCAGGCAACAGAGGGGACGAGGAAGTGATGGGCAGGTTTGGTATCCAGGACAGGAACACAGAAGGACAGATGTTGATCGATTTTGCAAAAAGGATGGAAATGGCTGTGGTGAATACTTTCTTCAAGAAGAAACAGGAACATAGGGTGACTTATGAAAGCGGAGGTAAGAGCACACAGGTAGACTACATCTTGTGTAGGCGATGTAATTTGAAGGAAGTCAGTGACTGCAAAGTAGTAGTGGGTGAGAGTGTACAGAACTCTATAGAACAGCATAGGATGGTGGTGTGCAGGATGACACTGATGGTGAGAAAGGTGAAAAAGGCAAAGGCAGAGCAGAAGACAAAGTGGTGGAAGCTGAAAAAGGAGGAGTGTCGTGTTTTCTTCAAGGAGGAGTTGAAACAGGCTTTGGGTGGTCAGGAAGTGCTTCCAGATGACTGGACAACCACAGCCAATGTGATCAGGGAGACCGGTAGGAGAGTACTTGGTGTGTCCTCTGGAAGGAAAGTAGATAAGGAAACTTGGTGGTGGAATGAGGAAGTGTGTACAAAATAAGAGGTTAGCCAAGAAGAAGTGGGACATTGAGAGGACCGAAGAGAGTAAACAGGAGTACAGGGAGACACAGCGTAAGGCGAAGGTAGCAGTGTCAAAGGCCAAACAGAGGGCGTATGATGACTTGTATGATAGGTTGAACAGTAAGGAGGGAGAAAATGATTTATACAGGTTAGCACAGCAGAGAAATAGAGATGGGAAAGACGTGCAGCAAGTTAGAGTGATAAAGGACAGAGAGGGAAATATATTGACTGATGACAGAAGTGTGCTGAGAAGATGGAAAGAGTACTTTGAAGAGCTGATGAATGAAGAAAATGAGAGAGAAAAAAGAGTAGAAGGGGTGACTGTTGAGGAGCAGGAAGTAGCAAAGATTAGTAAGGGAGAAGTAAGGAGGGCATTGAAGAGGATGAAGAGTGGAAAGGCAGTTGGCCCTGATGACATACCAGTTGAGGTATGGAAGTGTCTAGGGGAGGTAGCAGTAGATTTTCTGACAAGAATATTCAACAAGGTCTTAGAAAGTGAGCAGATGCCAGAGGAATGGAGGAGAAGTGTGCTTGTGCCCATTTTTAAGAACAAGAGAGATGTACAGAGTTGTGGCAACTACAGAGGGATAAAGTTGATGAGCCATACAATGAAGCTATGGGAAAGAGTAGTGGAAGCAAGACTAAGGGCAGAGGTCAGCATTTGTGAACAACAGTTTGTTTTCATGCCAAGAAAGAGCACCACAGATGCAGTTTTTGCTTTGAGGATGTTAATAGAGAAGTACAGAGAAGGTCAGAAGGAGCTGCATTGTGCCTTTGTGGATCTGGAGAAAGCATATGACAGGGTGCCGAGAGAAGAACTGTGGTATTGTATGAGGAAGTCTGGAGTGACAGAGAAGTATGTTAGAGTGGTGCAGGACATGTATGAGAGATGTAAGACAGTGGTGAGGTGTGCTGTCGGTGTGACAGAAGAGTTCAAGGTGGAGGTGGGACTGCATCAAGGGTCAGCTCTGAGCCCCTTCTTATTTGCTATGGTGATGGACAGGCTAACAGACAAGGTTAGACAAGAATCTCCATGGACTATGATGTTTGCAGATGACATTGTTATCTGTAGTGAGAGCAGAGAACAAGTGGAGGAAAATCTAGGGAGGTGGAGGTATGCCCTGGAAAGGAGGGGATTGAAGGTTAGTCTCAGTAAGACGGAATACGACAAGGACCCAAGAGGAACTTTGAGGTTACAGGGGGCAGAGATAAAGAAGGTGGAGGATTTTAAGTACTTAGGCTCAACAATCCAGAGCAATGGAGAGTGTGGAAAAGAGGTGAAGAAGCGCATGCAGGCAGGTTGGAATGGATGGAGAAAAGTGTCCGGTGTGATGTGTGATAGGAGAGTATCGGCAAGAATGAAGGGAAAAGTGTACAAGACGGTGATGAGGCCAGCAATGTTGCATGGTTTAGAGACAGTGGACCTGGGGAAAAGACAGGAGTCAGAGTTGGAGGTAGCAGAGATGAAAATGTTGAGGTTCTCTTTGGGAGTAACGAGGATGGATAGGATCAGAAATGAGTACATCAGAGGGACAGCACATGTTATATGTTTTGGAGACAAAGTCAGAGAGGCTAGATTGAGATGGTTTGGACATGTACAGAGGAGGGATAGTGAGTATATTGGTAATAGGATGCTGAGGTTGGAACTACCAGGCAAAAGGCCCAGAGGAAGACCAAAGAGAAGATTTATGGATGTGGTGAAGGCGGACATGAAAGTCGTTGGAGTAAGAGTAGAAGATGCAGAGGATAGGGAGAGATTGAGGCAGATCATTTGCTGTGGCGACCCCTGAAGGAAACAGCCGAAAGGAAAAGAAGAAGAAGATATGTAAAATTCCAGACTAATTGATTCCTGTGGTTTGGAAAGAAGAAACTGACAACAAAATACATGAAATCAAAAAAAAAAATTAATTAAAAAGGGTTTGATATGTTATTATTAACAAACCAAAGCAAATGGTGAAAAAACAAAAAAAACGGATTGTAACAGATGGATAACGAGTTCTGCGTGCGCTCTCCATATGGTCACCGAATATAAACTGGTCATGTCACATTTGTTTGCAGATATAAGACATTAATGCACTGATGCACAAAGTTTCTTCTTTGTTGCACTGTGAAAGTTCTGATCTTCTTCTTTTCTTTTTGGCTTTTTCCCGTTCTCGAGAGTCACCACAGCAAATCATCTGATTCGCATATTTGATTTGGCATGGGGTTTTACGTCAGATGCCCTTCCTGTCACAACTCTTTAGCAAGGGACAGAAACACACTGATGGCTTTACAGTCTACTCTTTACGAAAGTCAGCAATGGTTCTTTTAAATGCAGCCGTGAGGACGGGCACAAACAAGTGCTCGCCCTCACGCCGGTCCCAAGCCCGGATAAATGCAGAGGGTTGTGACAGGAAGGGCATCCGGGGTAAAACTTTTGCCAGAATACAAAATGCAAACCGTAAAGGCAAATTTCATACTGGATCGGTCGTGGCCCGGGTTAACAACGACCGCCATCAGTGCTGTTAACCAACAGGGTGCTGGTGGAAAGTGAACTACTGTTGGTCGAAGATGTCGAAGAAAGAGAGGTGGGAGGCGTGTCTGTAGACAGAGAGAAGAGAGGAAAAGCATGAGTTTAGAACTGAGAGTAGGGACTTTGAATGGAACTATGACAGGAAAAGGTAGAGAACTGGCTGACATGATGCAGAGGAGGAAGGTGGACATACTGTGTGTTCAGGAGACCAGGTGGAAAATTAGCAAGTGATAGCAATAGTGGAAGCTAGACTAAGGGGACAGGTTTGGTTTCATGCCAAGAAAGAGCACCACAGATGCAATGTTTGCATTGAGGATGTTAATAGAGAAGTACAGAGAAGGTCAGAAGGGGCTGCATTGTGCCTTTGAGGCTCTGGAAAAAGCATATGACAGGGTGCCAAGAGAAGAACTGTGGTATTGTATGAGGAAGTCTGGAGTGGCAGAGAAGTATGTTAGAGTGGTGCAGGACATGTATAAGAGATGTAAGACAGTGGTGAGGTGTGCTGTCGGTGTGACAGAAGAGTTCAAGGTGGAGGTAGGATTGCATCAAGGGTCAGCTCTGAGCCCCTTCTTATTTGCTATGGTGATGGACAGGCTAACAGACGAGGTTAGACAAGAATCTCCATGGACTATGATGTTTGCAGATGACATTGTGATCTGTAGTGAGAGCAGAGAACACATGCAGGAAAATCTGGAAAGGTGGAGGTATGCCCTGGAAAGGAGGGGAATGAAGGTTAGCCTCAGTAAGACAGAATACATGTGTATGAATGACAAGGACCCGAATGACAAGGGGAACGGTGAAGTTACAGGGAGCAGAGATAAGGAAGGTGGAGGATTTTAATTGCTTAGGCTCAACAATCCAGAGCAGTGGAGAATGTGAAAAAGAGGTGAAGAAGCGTGTACAGGCAGGTTGGAATGGTTGGAGAAAAGTGTCCGGTGTGATGTGTGATCGGAAAGTATCAGCAAGAATGAAAGGAAAAGTGTACAAGACGGTGTTGAGGCCTGCGATGTTGTATGGGTTAGAAACAGTGGCCCTGGGGAAAAGACAGGATGCAGAACTAGAGGTAGCAGAGATGAAAATGTTGAGGTTCTCTTTGGGAGTAACGAGGATGGATAGGATCAGGAATGAGCACATAAGAGGGACAGCATATGTAAGAGGTTTTGGAGACAAAGTCAGAGAGGCTAGATTGAGATGGTTTGGACATGTACAGAGGAGGGATAGTGAGTATATTGGTAGTAGGATGCTGAGGTTGGAACTACCAGGCAGAAGGCCTAGAGGAAGACCAAAGAGACGATTCATGGATGTGGTGAAGAAGGACATGAAAGTCGTTGGTGTAAGAGAAGAAGATACAAAGGATAGGGTGAGATGGAGGCAGATGATTCGCTGTGGTGACCCCTGAAGGGAAAAGCCAAAACGAGAAGAAGATTCTAAAATTAGTGTCGACCCCTATTTTATTTCATTTGTATTAATTCTATTTTACTTTTATTTTGTAGTTTTATTTTAAATTCTATTTTTAATTATACTTGTCTGAGCTTGAGCTTGTTTTTTTTTCTGCATTCCATTTCTGCGCTTATATTACTGCAACATTAGAATTTGCCCTTTGAAGATCAATAAATCTTTATATGATCTTATCCTATAAGTTTGTGTGTACAGTTAAAAAATGACAGACCCCAGCTTTCAGTGTATAATCTGTTAATGTTTAACTTAGTCTGCCTTGAGCATGAGTCAGTGTTTATGATTACAGCAGCAGTTTATGGTTTACAATGTTTCCTCTCTCCAGTATCAGCAAGGCAAAGACAGGATCCCTTTGAATGCATTCATTTTTTTTTTCTTGTTCCAGTCCTTACTAGTATTGATTTAGTCGGTCATCATAAAATCACTATGCGCTAAATCTCTGTGGCAATCACCCACGTCAAGATAAACAGCTTGTTTATACCACTGACAAGTTAATAATGTTCTGATACTTTTTTGACAACATGAAAAGGATCCCTGCCGAGATCCACCTGTGCATGTTTATCTGAGTAACTGGAAAGAAAACTGAAGGAAACGACACTTTCCATTGTTTTTGCTTTTCTCTTCCTCCCTGTCGTCTCAAATGCTCTGCTGCCTTCAGTACGTAAAGTCGAATATCACACAGGAGTGTTTTCTAATGGTGACAGAAGAAGAGATCATGCGGTTCCTCCGTCTCTTTGGAAACAGACTTGTTTACCTCGCAGGTAGATTTCCGTAACTTCTGCGATCAATGGATTTCTCTTCAGGAGTCATATTTCACATAAGTGCTTAAGAAAATGAATATCATGCAGATAATTTTCAACTGGATTAATCAAGTCGCATACGAGGAATCTGTAAATTTACTCACTGGTTGTAGCAACAGCAGCTGGTCGCACAGAATTATGGGAATTCTGATTTATATGTTCATATTTAGTATTCAGTTTAAGATTTTTTAAAAATCTGTGCAACCTTAGAGGCCAGATGCATTCTGAATAGCTGGATATCATTCATCCATGAATTCACTGCATGGCTTATCATCAGAACTTCAATACAATTCATTTACAGCATTGGCAGACACAATTATCCAGCGTGACATACAATTATCCTTTGTGTATAATATATATATATATATATATATATGGACAGTAGTCACTGTCCCACTCTCCACAAGGTTGTCACTGCCCCCTACCCCAGTGCAGCTAACCGGGTTATTAAAGGCCGGCCATGTCTCTCACTGTCTATGCTGTGAGGCATGTAAAAGAACCATTGCTGACTTTCGACAGGAGTAGGCTGCAAAGCCGTCAGTGTGTTTTCGCCCTGCGATGGCCTGGCGAGCTGTCCAGGGTGTACTCTGCCCTCGTCTGGAGTTGGCTGGGATGGTCTAAAGTGGTTACAGAAAATGAACTGAACATATATATATATATATATATATATATATATATATATATATATATATATATATACATACGTACAGTCATACCTCACATTACAAAATTAATCCGTTCCAGAAGTGTTTTCGTAACCTGATCTTTTCGTAAGTTGAACCGCATTTTACATGTAAAAGGCCTGATTCATTCCAAGGCCCCCAATACTAAACCCCCTAAACCCTTTAAAAATTATAAAAGTATCCCTTTTAAGGCCTCCTTCTGCTTCAATATCGTACCGATGGTAGATGGGTTTCGGCCATATTCCTTTGCGATATCACTCAACCGCATGCCACGAGCCCGCTTCTTCTTTTCACTCGCACCGGGGATCACTTTCTTGGAGCCCATGATGAATGATGAAAAATAAAGTTGCAATGAGCACACTCGAAAAACTCACTAATCAACAGTAACTCTGTCCTTTATGCATGTTAGAACTCTGTGACAAACAATGGGTTGAAGGCACACAAAAAGCATCATGAGTATTATGGAGATTCAGCTCCCTCCTAGCCTCCTAGACCAGCGAGGTGGGGTGTTGGCAGATAGCCAATGGGAGAGCAACTCACGCATTGTTTGAATTTCTGCGATGGCACGTTTCGTAACGTGAATTTTTTTCATATCCAGAGGTGGAAATTTTAGGTAAATGCATTTCGTAACTTGGATATTTCGTTTGTTGGGTCTTTCGTAAGGTGAGGTACCACTTTAAATAGATCTTCTTTCTTTTCTTTTCGGCTTTTTCCCGTTCTCGAGAGTCGCCACAGCTCATCTGATTCACACATTTGATTTGGCATGGGTTTTTACATCGGATGCTCTTCCTGACACAACCAAGGGACAGAAGCACGCTGACAGATTTGCAACCTACTCTTTTTACGAAAGTCAGCAATGGTTCTTTTACATGCCTCTCACCATAGACAGTGAGAGACATGGCTGGCCTTTGATAACCCAGTTAGCTGCACTGGGGGGACAGTGACAACCCTGTGGGGAATCGAACCCTCAACCTTAGGATCAGTGATTCTGCGCCCTGTCCACTAGACCACCACTGCCCCCACTGTGTATGTGTGTTTATGTTTATATATATATATATATATATATATATATATATATATATATATATATATATATTTTTTATTTATTTTTTTCATTTTCTGGGGCAGTGGTGGTCTAGTGGTATAGGGCGCTGGATCGCTGATCCAAAAGTTGGGGGTTCAAGTCCCACTCTCCACAAGGTTGTCACTGTCCCCCCCAGTGCAGCTAACTGGGTTATCAAAGGCGGGCTATGTCTCTCACTGTCTATGGTGAGAGGCATGTAAAAGAACCATTGCTGACTTTCGTAAAGAGTAGGCTGCAAAGTCGTCAGCATGTTTCTGTCCCTTGCTAAAAAGGGTTGTGACAGGAAGGGCATCCGATGTAAAAACCTCTGCCAAATCAAAAGTGCGAATCAGATGATTCGCTGTGGCGACTCCCGAGAAAGGGAAAAAGCCGAAAGGAAGACAGACATATATATATATATATTCATTTTCTAAACTGCTTAATCTTAATTAGGGTTGTGGGAGGGGGAGGCTGGTGCGAGGGCAGAGTACACCCTGGACAGCTCGCCAGGCCATGGCCGGGCAGAAACGTGCTGATGGCTATGCAGCTCCTCTTGAAAGTCAGCAATATTTTTTTACATGCCTCACACCATAGACAGTGAGAGACATGGCCAGCCTTTGATAACCCAGTTAGCTGCACTGGGGGGGGCCAGTGACAACCCACTGAGAGTGGGGCTTGAACTCCTGACCTTTGGATCAACAATCCAACAGTGGTGATAGTGGGCCTTGGATCACTGATCTTCAAATCAATAACCCAGCACCTTAACCACGCAGCCACCGTTGCCACTGTTAATAGCTCATGTATAGTACAGAATGTCTGGAAAATGTCTGAGCCAGATTTGGCCAAGCAACAACAACAAAAAAAAAAAGCAAAAAAATAAATAAATAAATGCATGGGGAGCAGGCGGAATGAATGTAGCAACAGATTGAAGATCTGTTTGTTTTGGACACAAATTTCAACAACAGCCTCATTAATGCAGAAGCTTTAGTGTATACGGCTCCTGAGTGGTCCAATGAAAAAATTACATCACTATCAGCAAAGAGTTTGAGCACATAGCCGGGAGCCAATGAAATGTAATTAGCTGCACTTTCAGTGAGTAACGGATGGTGTGCATTTTCTTCCCCGTCACTTCACCGGTCAATAACATATGCAAACTTATGTGAATGGGTGGTGGTGGTGGTGGTGGTGTTATGCCACTCCTAACCATGCATGTGAAGAATGCCTTCACCTTTCCTAGAGTATAGTGATCGTGTATTAGGGAAGAGAACCTTGATGGGTTTGAGTTGGTATGACTAAATTAGGGGAAATATTTAAAATATATATACATATAAATACAATTAAAGAATAAAACTGCAGCTTACGGACGTTGCATAGATAATACACTCACAGGTACATTTTTGTGGGAAGAACTTATCCAGAGCAGCTTATTTTGCTTTTTTTTAAAATACAACAGAGCATTAAGTGGCTCAACAGTGGCAGCTTGCTGGGACTTGAACCATCAACCCTTGGATCAGTAAACCAGAGGCCTAACCATGAACCACCACGGTATTTATAAAAACTTAGAGTATTTCAGTGCTATTTCCCTGCTGTGCAAACTCAATATCTCAGTTTCATTTTGAATTTCATTCCATTTTCCCACTGACCTTCACATAGCAGGGCAATCGAGAATATCAATTGCATGTCTTTGGATTGTGGTATGAAACCTTGCTGTGAGGCAGACATGCTAATCACCATGTCACCATGCGACCTGCAGGAGATTCTATGAGCTCAAAGTATTAAAGCAGCCAGGTAACTGATTTTTATGGGGTGGTCCATATACCAATTCTTTTTTTTACTTCCCTGGAACATTTCACCCTCAGAACTTTATATATTGCTTCTAGTTTTATGATAAAACAACAACAACAACAACAACAACAAAGAAAAAAACATAACTTTTTTTTTTTATATATATCATTTGGCTCAAACACTGCAAAGTCTGGCACACTTGATGTGTTTATTTCATTTTTTTAGTTGATGTTAATTTTACCTCAGATGGCAGACAGGGTGCCAAGTATCACCAGAGAGAACCATTTCAGTGAGTCACATTTTTTCTTTTCCATCATCTGTGTGGGTATGAGAGAGAGAGAACGTGTGCCTACGCATATGATTCCTATCTCTGTGCAAAACAATTAACAAGAAATAGATAATTTTATCAGCAACTCATGAATAGTAGAATGCTCGGCTTTCAGCTGCCACCTGTTGCTACACGAGAGAGAAACAGAAAAGGAGAGAGACCAAGCAAGAGAGAGAGAGAGAGAGAGAGAGAGAGAGAGCAATTAAACTGAATTCAGGTAGTGTTTAATGTAATTTACGTTCTATACTTTTATTTGCCAAATTGCTTCATCCCAGTGGGTCTTGACTTTGTGTGAGGGCAGGGTGCACCCTGGAGAGCTCAACAGTCCATCAACAGTGCAACACACAACCACTCACATCCACACCAAAGGTCAATTTGAAAAAGTGAATTAATTAGGTGAATTGTCATGTCAATTGACTGAAGAAGGAAACCAGTGTACCTGGAGGAAACCCACGCAAGCATGAGGGAAACGTGCAAACTTCCACAGGTCTCCTCGATGATCATTTTGGACCCAGACAGCAATAAAATGACCACAGGAGAGTTGAAGCTTGCAGGATGTTTGTTTCCTACAATCTTTGAGTTTGTATCACACACTCCTATGAACACGCTCCATTCCCAGCATGGAACCCCAGCAGTAGCAGAGGCACTGGTGGAGGGAGCAGATGCTGGATGTTATCTTACTTTTGGGTGAACCAAGAAAGCTTCAGTTTGTTAATTAAAAGAAAGCAAACATCCAAGAAGTATGGGGGCCAGCTGTGGACCAATGTTTAGAGAAGTGGGTTTGGTTCTGAAAGGTCTGGTGGCAGAAGGGAGTGAGCAGCACCTCCTCTACCTTCACCTTCATGGCTGAAGTGCCCTTGAGCAAGCCCCCCACCCCCCCACCCCCAACTCATCTCCGGGTGTCGCAGGGTGGCTGTCCACTGCTCCAAACGTGTGTGTGTGTGTGTGTGTGTGTGTGTGTGTGTGTGCACGTGCTCATCTTGGATTGATCAAACACAGAGTGAAATTTCCATTGTGGGATTAATATACAATATCAATCCATCTTTTTGTGGCTACAGAAGGAGGGAGGGGAGCAGCAGTGACACACTCGGTACAAGTTTGCATCGATAAAAAGTCAAAAGTCCCTTTTGAGATGAGATCACATAGATACAGCAAGTTACATCAGTGCGCAATGGGATGAAACCGAAATGATCAGATGTGTTTGGAAGAGTAGAGAGAGATGTGAAAGTCTCTGGTAATGAGGTGATTATGCTCCAGTCTGTTCTTTCGCTTTGGTGAGGAATCTGCAGTATTATTGCTCTGAAATGTGTGTCTGTGCGTACAAGTTTACCCGACAGAGTGAGGACATTTTTCAGGTCCTCACTTCTTCAAACGGCTGTGTGAGGGTCAAGACTCGGTTGAAAGCTGAGGCAAAAATTCAGTTTAGGCTATGGGCTGTGGTTGGGGACAGACAATGAGACAGAAGGTTAAGATAAGGATAAGGGGGAGTTCTATCGCACACTGGAGGCGCAATCGGAAAGCGACTGACGGCAATGTTTTTTTTTTTTGCAAATTCAAAGAGTCAAGATGTTTTGCCCTCTACATGCAAGCAAATATTTTGCGCCCTAAATACGTTTATCGTGTGAAAGCCATGTGACAATTTGCAAGTGACTTGTGATTGGTTTGGCAAAATAAAATGTATTATGTAATCGTAAATTAGTTATGTTTGGAGTGCAGCCATGAGGTGGGGGGGGGGGGGGGGCACTAACCAGTGTCTCTCCCCCTCATGCTGGTCCCAAGCCCAGAGAAATGCACAGGGTTGTGTCAGTAAAACCAACGTAAAACCAAACCGACGTAAAACCAATGCCAAACTTTTATGATGCAAATCAGAAGTATTACCCCCATACTGGATCGGTCGAGGCCTGGGTTAACAACGACTGCCATCAGTGCTGTCAATCAACAGGGTGCTGATGGAAATTGGACTACTGTTGGTCGAAGACGTCGAAGAAGGAGAGGTGGAAGGCGTGTCCGTAGGCAGAGAGAGAAGAGGAAAGGCATGAGTCTAGGACTGAGAGTGGGGACTTTGAATGTTGGAACTATGCAAAGAAAAGGTAGAGAGCTGGCTGACATGATGCAGAGGAGGAAGGTGGACATACTGTGTGTTCAGGAGACCAGGTGGAAAGGTAGCAAAGCTAAAAGTTTAGGAGCAGGGTTTAAGCTATTTTATCATGGTGTGGATGGGAAGAGAAATGGAGTAGGAGTCATCTTGAAGGAGGGGTTTGTCAGGAATGTTCTAAAAGTGAAAAGAGTGTCAGGAAGAGTGATGTGTCTCAAGTTAGAAATTGAAGGTGTAATGCTCAATGTTGTTAGTGCTTATGCCCCACAGGCAGGATGTGAGCTAGAAGAGTAGGAGAGATTCTGGAGTGACTTAGATGAAGTGATGCAGAGTACCCCCAGAGGTGAAAGAGTGGTCATTGGTGCAGACTTCAATGGACATGTTGGTGCAGGCAACAGAGGGGACGAGGAAGTGATGGGCAGGTTTGGTATCCAGGACAGGAACGCAGAAGGACAGATTTTGATAGATTTTGCAAAAAAGGATGGAAATGGCTGTGGTGAATACTTTCTTCAAGAAGAAACAGGAGCATAGGGTGACTTATAAAAGCGGAGGTAAGAGCACACAGGTAGACTACATCTTGTGTAGGCGATGTAATTTGAAGGAAGTCAGTGACTGCAAAGTAGTAGTGGGTGAGAGTGTTGCCAAACAGCATAGGATGGTGGTGTGCAGGATGACGCTGATGGTGAGGAAGGTGAAGAAGGCAAAGGCAGAGCAGAAGACAAAGTGGTGGAAGTTGAAAAAGGAAGAGTGTCGTGTTGTCTTCAAACAGGAGTTGAAACAGGCTTTGGGTGGCCAGGAAGTGCTTCCAAATGACTGGACAACCACAGCAAATGTGATCAGGGACACAGGTAGGAGAGTACTTGGTGTGTCCTCTGGAAGGAAAGTAGATAAGGAGACTTGGTGGTGGAATGAGGAAGTGCAGGAGTGTGTACAAAGGAAGAGGTTAGCTAAGAAAAAGTGGGACATAGAGAGGACCGAAGAGAGTAAACAGGAGTACAGGGAGACACAGCGTAAGGCGAAAGTAGCAGTGGCTAAGGCCAAACAGAGGGCGTATGATGACTTATATGATTGGTTGGACAGTAAAGATGGAGAAAATGATCTATACAGGTTGGCACAGCAGAGAAATAGAGATGGGAAGGACGTGCAGCAAGTTAGATTGATAAAGGACAGAGAGGGAAATGTATTGACTGATGACAGAAGTGTGCTGGGAAGATGGAAAGAGTACTTTGAAGAGCTGATGAATGAGGAAAATGAGAGAGAAAAAAGAGAAGAGGTGACCATTGAGGAGCAGGATGTAGCAAAGATCAGTAAGGGTGAAGTGAGAAGGGCATTGAAGAGGATGAAGAATGGAAAGGCAGTTGGTCCTGATGACATACCTGTGGAGGTATGGAAGTGTCTAGGAGAGGTAGCAGTAGATTTTCTGACAAGAACATTCAACAAGGTCCTAGAGAGTGAGCAGATGCCGGAGGAGTGGAGGAGAAGTGTGCTGGTGCCCATTTTTAAGAACAAGGGAGACGTGCAGAGTTGCGGCAACTACAGAGGGATAAAGTTGATGAGCCATACGATGAAGTTATGGGAAAGAATAGTGGAAGCTAGACTAAGGGCAGAGGTCAGCATTTGTGAACAACAGTTTGGTTTCATGCCAAGAAAGAGCACCACAGATGCAATGTTTGCTTTGAGGATGTTAATAGAGAAGTACAGAGAAGGTCAGAGGGAGCCACATTGTGCCTTTGTTGATCTGGAAAAAGCATATGACAGGGTGCCAACAGAAGAACTGTGGTATTGCATGAGGAAGTCTGGAGTGGCAGAGAAGTATGTTAGAGTGGTGCAGGACATGTATGAGAGATGTAAGACAGTGGTGAGGTGTGCTGTCTGTGTGACAGAAGAGTTCAAGGTGGAGGTGGGACTGCATCAAGGGTCAGCTCTCAGCCCCTTCTTGTTTGCTATGGTGATGGACAGGCTGACAGACGAGGTGAGACAAGAATCTCCATGGACTATGATGTTTGCAGATGACATTGTGATCTGTAGTGAGAGCAGAGAACAAGTGCAGGAAAATCTAGAGAGGTGGAGGTATGCCCTGGAAAGGAGGGGAATGAAGATTAGCCTCAGAAAATCAGAATACATGTGTGTGAATGAGAAGGACCCAGGAGGAACGGTGATGTTACAGGGAGCAGAGATAACGAAATTGGAGGATTTTAAGTACTTAGGCTTAACAATCCAGAGCAATGGAGGGTGTGGAAAAGAGGTGAAGAAGCGTGTGCAGGCAGGCTGGAACGGTTGGAGAAAAGTGTCCGGTGTGATGTGCGATAGGAGAGTGTCAGCAAGAATGAAGGGAAAAGTGTACAAGACGGTGGTGAGGCCAGCAATGTTGTATAGCTTAGAAACAGTGGCGCTGAGGAAAAGGCAGGAGGCAGAGCTGGAGGTCGCGGAGATGAAAATGTTGAGGTTCTCTTTGGGAGTAACGAAGATGGATGGGATCAGAAATGAGTATATCAGAAGGACAGCCCATGTAAGATGTTTTGGAGACAAAGTCAGAGAGGCTAGATTGAGATGGTTTGGACATGTACAGAGGAGGGATAGTGAGTATATTGGCAGTAGGATGCTGAGGTTTGAACTACCAGGCAGAAGGCCTCGAGGAAGACCAAAGAAGAGATTTATGGATGTGGTGAAGGAAGATATGAAGGTCGTTGGTGTCAGAAAAGAAGATGCAGAGGACAGGGTGAGATGGAGGCGGATGATTTGCTGTGGCAACCCCTGAAGGGAGCAGCCGGAAGTAAAAGAAGAAGAAGAAGAAGAAATTAGTTATGTTTTGCTCACTTCTTTTTCTCAAACCATTCTCAAATCTCCTGAAGTACTATACAGGTATACCTCAACTTAAGTCATTTCGAGTTAGGTCGTTCTCGATTATACTGTATGTCAGTTTTTAAAAAATATATGGGAAAAAAAAAATAAAGTTTACGTCATTATAATCACGTCCCACTATTTCAGAAGCACTGAAATCTGAAATAGCGGCAGCCCCGGTAAATTATACATCTGCATCATCACAACATTACTGGAATGTGACTCAAATTTCGCCAATGGCTGAGAGCTTTTGTTTCTCCTTTCTGCTGCTTGGTTGCAGATGATGTGTACACCTCTTTTTTCTCCTTCGCGCACATGTTATCAGCGTGATTGCCTCTTCTCCAGCTTCTGGTAAGGAGCCTAAGCGCTTTATTTATTCATAAATATTATCACAGTACAAAATTAAAAAGTATTTACTTAATCATTACTATATTTACTACATTATTACTGTATTGAGTAAGTCTGTCTATAGAATGTGTTTAACAAGCATATTGTAGCGCGTGTAATATCATACATAGGGTTTTAAAACCGCATATACGTATATAGTTACAATATATATATAATATTATACAAGTAAATTTGGCGTAGCCTAGCCTAGAGACAAGCTAATTCGATTTAAGTCGTTTTCGACTTACATCATCTCTCCTGGAACCAATTAACGACGTAAGCCGAGGTATACCCATATAATATATTGTGTTATATAGGATGTAGTTGTACGGTGACGTAGTGGTTGGCACCTTGTTCTCACAACAAGAAGGTTCTGGGTTCGATTCCCGGCTCATGCGTTTCTGTGTGGAGTTTGCATGTTCTCTCCGTACTTGTGTGGGTTTTCTCTGGGTACTCTGGTTTCCTCCCACAGTCCAAAAACATGCAAAGTAAGTTAATTGGCTATTCCAAATCTCCCCTAGGTGTGAGTGTGAATGATTGTGAGTGTTGTCCCCGTGATGGTCCGGCAAGCTATCCAGGGTGTATCATTCCATCCACCAGAGTCTGCTGAAATGGGCGCCTGCCTCCCAGCGACTTTAATTAGGATTAAGCGGTTCAGAAAATGAATGAAAAATAGTAAAGTTTCAACTATAATCATGCTCATTCCAGTGTAGACTTCTAATAGGTGTCATGTGCCATATACAGTAGCCGCAGTGCATTATGGACCTTTGGGTCCAGTATTTTCTATTTGTACTGCACTAATGTTTTTCAGAACAGAGTTTTCATTAATAACTCTGTTCTGCCCTCACTGAACCCATGATGCATTGCTCTGGATGCATCGGCCCTGTTGGATGATACTGACTTGATGAGCTGTCACTGTTAATCACACTCTACTCAGTTGTTTAACAGAATCTTCAGAAATCTCATTAGTTCCCCCTTAATTGCTGGGGTTCTGATTATTTGACAACAGTGGTGACAAAGAAAAAAAAAAAAAAAAAAGCCTGAGCAGTTAATATTGATATAATCTCAACCAGACACCCTGCCATGCCCATTCTGCTATCAAGCCTGCTATCCTAATGCATTGTGGGTAAGTAATCTTTCACAGTGTCTGAGTGTCTCCTGTGAGGTCATCGATATTCTCCTTGCCAATTGTCTCCTTATTAAAATGCTAAGCAGCGAAAGTCCCGTCACCTCTGATTCGTGCTCATTATAGTCTCCTTTTAATGTTGAATGATTTTTTGCCTTACAAGCCTGTGGAGACAAAGAGACGCCATTAAGGAGGCTGTTTTTAAAATGGAAAAAGGATTTTCATTTATTCTGGAGTTTCACCACAGGCTTTTCAGGGGCGTCAGGGACTCATTAGTGAAGCAGGATGGACACACACGCACACACACATGCTTGTGATTGAAAGAGAGCAGATAGCTACAATATACTTTTACACCTAAACCATGAGGCTTGAGCAAGAACGAAAGCTCAGTGCTGCATAAAACATTCTGATCCTTTAGGACTAACTTGTGAGTGTTGCAATCACATCGATTCAAAAAGTTTTGGTCACAATACAAAATCCAACTTTAGAAAGTGCTGGGTGGTACCAAAGTGCAATCAATGAGAACTCCTCCCTATCCATAATGTACTTAACACATAAAATCAAGCAGCTCCTCCAAGCCCAGCAATCCGCCATGTAAGGCAAAATATTCTAACTTGTTATAACTCAGAATGGTAAACAACCCTTTCAAAAATTTCTTGATCCAGACCTGTATGCACTCACTCATAAGAATTGTGGACAGGCTGAACCCTTTCTCAGGTAACACTGGGCTCAGGTAAGGTTTACTCTAAACAGCCCACGCTAATGTGCGCGCGCGCGCGCGCACACACACACACACACACACACACACACACACACACACACACACACACACACACACACACACACAAACTTACACGTGTACACAAACAACCATTCACACACACTTATACCAAGGGACTATTTGGAACTGACAATTTGCCTAATGTGCATGTCTTTGGGCTGTTGGAGGAAACGAGGAAACTCGGGTGAACATACATACTGCACACAGAAATGCCCTTTCCGAGTCCCACAACCTTCTTGGTGTGAGACGGATGTTGCCCCTGGAGTGTATGCGTCGGACCCAGAGATGCAAGTGACCCTAAGAAGATTCAACAATTTTATTTTGCACTTAGAACTCTAAATCACGGGAATAATAAATCAGTGGAACGGGTCAAGCACGAAGCAAGATACCAGGGGTCAGAGAGAAAGCAGAGGAACAGAATCACTGGGAAGACAATCTTCTGACATCAGAGGGAAGCGCGCCGCTCCCATTTATAGCTGGCTGTTTGCCGATTGCAGAGTGGGACCAGGTGCACTCTTCTGGAACTTGCCTACCGGCAACAGCCACGCCCCTTGCCAGTGCCTGCAATGACTAAAGAAAGAATTAATGCCGCCAGCCAGCACAGACCATAACAATGGATGTGCTAACCACAGCATCAGCATGATGCCGAAGACTTGGATCCAGATCATTTCTAATATCTAATGCCGTTTTCCTTGTTTAAGGTCCCACAACTTTTCTTAGCAAACAGAAAATGCAAAGTGACCCTAGATGTAATAGAACACCTACAAAAAAGGAAAAAACCCAAATATATGTGAGCGTTTTCCTGCATTCGCATCTTTATCTTCATCTGATTCTCTTAAAGGGGTGGCAGTGGCACAGTAGTGAGCACGTCTACCTCACAGCAAGAAAGTTCTGAGTTCCTGGGCTTGAGGCTTTTCCTATGTGGCGTTTGCATTTCTCTCTTGCTCAAGTGGTTTTCTTCTGGGTCTTCAGGTATCCTTCCACAGCCCAAAAACATGCACAATAGGTTTATTGGCTGTTCCAAACCACCCCATAGATGTGAGTATATGTGATAACGGTTGTATGTGTGTTGACCCTTCAATGGTCTGGTGAGCTGTTCCCCACACTCCTCAAGAATCGGCTATGATGGGCGGCAGAGACACTAATTAGGAATACAGTAAGAAACTTAGAAAATAAATGCAACATTACAACCAAGACAGAATACGATAGAGCAGTTGAGGGCTACAGGTACTTCCCAATAACCAAGCAATAGCAACTATGTGGGTATGTGAACTGTTTCTGGCTCAAGGACTTTAACCTTGGAAACAGCACTAACTAAAATATTCTGTGTGAAACAGTTCTTCGTAACCATGTACTGTATACACTTCTTTTATTCTTACATTCACTCTTTCTGTCCAACTTTACTTATGTTTCAGTCTCTCTCTCTCTCTCTCTCACACACACACACACACACACACACACACACACACACACACAAGTGCACGCATCATGAGGAGTGTTTTCACAGAGAAATTGTTCTACTGCAGGCATCATGTCAGTAATTGCAGATCAGTTCTCATGGTGGTTACTCAATAGATTGAGCTGTATCAAGGAAAAAAAAAACCCTGTCTCATCGGGAACACCATGTGTGTTCCAATCTGTCTGAAGTGCAGAGAGATTGAAAGCCAATCACACTCAGGATTAATGGAAGAGAATGTTGGTGAGCTAATGAAGCTCAACGAACTGCAGCACATTGAAGACGAGCGTGTGAGAATTGGCAGATTATACAAACGCAGACATCGCTTCCTTCCAATAAAATGCTTGGGCATCCATGCGCATGTCTGTTTGTGTGTGCATGTGTTTATTTGTGTGTGTGTGTGTGTGTGTGTGTGTGTGTGTGTGTATAGAGAGAGAGAGAGAGAGAGAGCAAGCAGGACAACAACTTAACACTCAGTAGCAGGTATAAAGTGCATTACATTAATATCTGCCCGATAAAACCCATCACACCTCCAGTCAGGTGACCATAGGAGGACATCAAACTCTGACCGCAGCTCTGTCTTTGTCTCTCATTTTGTGCGAGACTCGTCGAAAGCTGTGGTAATCTCTCCTGCAGTAATGCACTAAAATACTGCAAACATTAGAGATAATTTTATGCTAAAAAAATCATTTCCATGCAGCAGTTCATTTTACAAACCGAAATTATGCTTATACACTTTGCACCTCAATAAAAATGCAGTTCTGGCAAGACACCCTGCAAATCCAAACAGTCTTAATGGACACACAGATGAATATCTCCAGCTCGTACGGTGTGTAGCTGTGTATTTAGCTCCTATTGTTTCCCATTTGCCAAAACAGGGTGTTGTGCCTTCTGCGATTTGTTGTATGATGCGATTCAATCTCTCAGCATAAAGAGCACCGGGATAATGGGATTGCGCTCCCCTCTGAAAAATTTAGCCATGAAATATAAATAATTTTTGAAATGACCTCGCAGGGGCACCTTAGCACACACAGCATTATGCATTTGATTACCACCAAAGCACCTTGTCATGTCATGTGTATCACGTATCTTGTCATATCAATGGTTTCAGTGCTACATGCCTTTTATAATTAAATAAAACTGAGTGGAATTTGAGCGGCATGGCGGCGTAGTGGTCCGCATGCTCACCTCACAGCAAGGACACCCCCGGGTTCGAGTCACAGCCCCAGACGTCTTTGCATAGTTTCCCTGTACTTGTGCGGGTTTCCTCTGAGTACTCTGGTCTCCTTCCACTGATGGAAGAAATGCACATAAGATTCTTTTCTTTTCCTTTCAGCTTTTCCCCTTTTCAGGGATCGCCACAGACAATCATCTGATTCGCATGTTTGATTTGGCATAGATTTTTATGTCGGATGCCATTCCTGACACAACCCTTTAGCAAGGGGCAAAACATGCCGACGGCTATGCTGCTACTTTTGACGAAAGTCAGGAATGGTTCTTTTACATGACCCTCTCACCATAGACAGTGAGAGACATGGCCAGCCTTTGATAACCCAGTTAGCTGCATGGGGGGAGTGACATTTTCCTTGTGGAAAGTGGGACTCGAACCCCCAACCTTAGGATCAGCGATCCAGCACCCTTTACCACCAGACCACCACTGCCCTCAGAAATGCACATAAGATATAACAGGAAATTTAAATGTACAGCTTAAATTCAAGAGCTTTGGCCTGTCTCGACCCTTTTCCCAAACCTCTACAGGGGCAAACCTCTGAGATTATAGGCCACTGTTAGTATTAGAGAATAATGAATGCACACTCATTCCTCTTCTCTCTTTAGCTCTGACAGAACATTGACCAAAATGTCATTTACCAAGCGGCTCCATGTAGATGAGTCTGGTTCTATGATTCTAAGGGAGTTTACCTTTGTGAAACAAGGGAACTGGGTTAAGGTTTATAAAAAAAAAAAAAAAAAAAAAAAAAGTTAACAGGTCTCAGCCTCTGAGAAATAAAAACACTGAAAATAGTTCTGGAATATTTTCCTTGTTATAAATTACTGGGGTAGCGCGGTGGCATAGTGCTCAGCACGTCCACAACACAGCAAGAAGGTCCTGGGTTCGATTCCCAGATCGGCCCTTTCTGTGTGGAGTTTGCATGCACTCCTTGTGTTTGCGTGGGTTTCCTCTGGGTACTCCAGTTTCCTCCACCAGTCCAAAAACATGCACAGTAGGTCAAGTCATCAGTTCATTTTCTGTAACCGCTTAATCCTAATTAGGGTCACAGCGAGGCTGGTGTCCATTAAAGCCGACTCCGGGCGAGGGCAGAGTACACCCTGGACAGCTCGCCAGGTCATTGTAGGGCGGAAACACACCAACGGCTTTGCAGCCACTGTTGTCAAAAGTCAGCAATGGTTCTTTTACATGAACCTCACACCATAGATAGTGAGAGACATGGCTGGCCTTTGATAACCCAGTTAGCTGCACTAGGGGGGACATTGACAACCTTGTGGAGAGTGGGACTCGAACTCCCAACCTTATGGTTCTAACTTTCTGATCCCCAACCTTATGGTTCCCTAATGGTTCTTTTACATGAACCTCACACCACAGATAGTGAGAGACATGGCCGACCTTTGATAACCCAGTTAGCTGCACTGGGGGGACATTGACAACCTTGTGGAGAGTGGGACTCGAACGCCCAACCTTAGGATAAGTGATCCAGCGCCCTATACCACTAGGCCAGCTCTGCCCCAGTAGGTTAAGTGTCTGTTTCAAATCACCCCAAGGTGAGGTGTGAACGGTTGTGTGAGTGTTGGCCCAGTGATGTTCTGACTAGCTGTCCAGGGTGTACCCCGCCCTCACCCAGAGTTGGCTGAGATGGGCGCCAGCCTCCGTGCAACCCTAATTAGGTTTAAGTGGTTTAGAAAAAGAATTATAAATTACTGGTAAACGATCCGGAACTGAATTGTGACGCGAAAGAACTGAGCGCTGTAGGCGTCTGATAACTTAGAGATTTAAAACTTTGGTTTTCCACTGAAAAGACCTGACAAACCGACAGCCGAGAAAAATCACTCGAATGGCAGATAGACCTTGTTCATTCTCAGCTGACGGAATCCCTCCACTGTGGCAGGTTGAATGCAGGAATCTGAAATCCTTTTAATTCCAAACAGCACCTTTAGACCTTGACAGCTTTGGCCATCGAATATGTTTTATTTATGTTTTGAAAGAACATCCTAATCCACCTGATTCACACTGAAGCTCTGGTGACTAAGGGCTGAAATCTAAAAAATATAAAATGCATTCAGACATCTAGGAAAATCCTGAAATTATGTTTTTTCCCTGTACGTATTTAGTTTTTCTGTGAACGGTGATAAAATATGATTGTTGATGGTTTTATCACAAATATTTAAATTGTTGAAATGTTCTACATAAGATGCAGATAGAAATACAGATTAGAGTTCAGGTCCGTGCAGTTTCATTCCAGACAGAACAGCAACTATTGAAATACAACATCTGGACCCTGATGTGTTGTGGTTGTGCAATTCATTATCTATTTGTTTTAGAATTATAGTTGAGGTTCACATTTTTTTTTTAATGGAACGAGATCTCTGGCCAGAAAAAGCAACTGAGTGTGAATAACGTGGAAAGGTGAAAGAGGCACCAACACCACCACCACCACCACCACCACCAACAACAACCACAACAACACCAACAGCTTCTGAGTCTTGAACATGAAGATAGATTTTCGGTAAGCATTTGTGCTGCTCATTTATTTTACTTTAACTTATCTTTGTGCATCAAGGTGCAAATTAGTTTCATAACACAAGGCCATGGGGAAAACAATCAGCTAAAAGAGGAGAAAAAGGCAGTTTCTCTCTCTCTCTCTCTCTCTCTCTCTCTCACACACACACACACACACACACACACACACACACACGAGTTCTCAAAAATAGAAGAATCTTATGAATGACTTTTTGTATTCGTGATATAAACTATGTGTGAGGACAGTGGTGGTCTAGTGGTATAGGGCACTGGATCGCTGATCCAAAGGTTGGGGGTTCGAGTCCCACTCTCCACAAGGTTGTCACTGTCCCCCCAATGCAGCTAACTGGGTTATCAAAGGCCAGTCATGTCTCTCACTGTCTATGGTGTGAGGCATGTAAAAGAATCATTGCTGACTTTCGACAAGAGTAGCTACAAAGCCGTCAGCGTGTTTCTGCCTGGCCATGGCCTGGTGAGCTGTCCAGGGTGTTCTCTGCCCTCGCCTGGAGTCCGCTGGGATGGGCGCCAGCCTGCAGTTACAGAAAATGAACTGATGAACTGATGATGTGTGTGTGTGTGTGTGTGTGTGAGTGAGAGAGAGCGAGAGAGAGCGAGAGAGAGAGAGAGATTGATCAGGAGCTACATAGCTGCTATAATTGTAGTGATAGAAAAGAAACAAGTTTATTTCCTAATATTAAAGTTTCTAGTTGTGAAGTCTACATTCCAACGTGACCCTTTCCTGACTTTCCCTTCCAGAGCATGATGACTGGAGCATGACTCCGCCTGGGCTCAGCTGAGTAAATAGGAAAGTGGTTTTAATTGTATAATTATTGCAATGATTTAGCAAATTCACAGTGTGACCAAGAGATCGGTCACAGTCAAGAAAAAGTCGTCACGAGACGTGGATGAAAAAAGTCATGGTCAAACAAACAAGTCATGCTTCAGAAATAAAAATATCCTTTTAGGCCACCATAGGATAGTCTGTAATGGCAAATGATAAACTATAAACATATTAAAAGGCAGCAGGTTAATAATTATAAAAAACTGGTGGATCGAACACATGCAGTCAAAGACATTTCAAGTGGCACGAGCTGGCTCATATAACGTCAGATCCTCGTTGTATAATAGTGGCTGATATCAGGTCATGTTATGCTCCCTGAATGTGTTTATGCTAAAACCACTAATATCATTATTACTGTCATAACATTAGTTAATGTTATCATTAATGCAGTGGTTCTTAACCTTGTTGGAGGTTCTGAACCCTACCAGTTTCATATGCTTATTCACCGAACACTTCTTTATTGAAAAATAAAATGTGATTTTTTTTTTCAAATTCAAGACATAGGTATATGTTTTTACTGGGGCACAAAAATACATTTTTAATTGAGGTGCGAATCGGAGTGTGTGCGCGCATGTCTGTATGTGTATTTATGTTTTATTTACATCTTATGCATTATATGTGAATGTTTAATTGTTATTATAAGCATTTATAGCATTGAATGTGTATTTATTGATATTATAGACACACACATACATGTACGTATACGTCAGTCAGCACAGGGTTGATCCTACTTTGCAAATCATGCAGATAGGACGCTGACAAGCATCACGTTCCATTATATACGTGAATCCATGTTGTACATATTCGTCCGACCACTTTCTTTATTTGCTCAACAGAGTATGGATTAAAACATTAAGAAAGAAATCACACGACGTACCATCCTGACAGTCACAGTTCGACTACTGAGCACACCAAATTTCCTGCAGCACAGGTTGGCCAAGCAATGCTGTGTGATCACCTGCAGCCAGTGATGGCCAAGCGGGGCGTGCCATCATGAATATGAGTCGGGTGTTTGTCATGACCTCCGCAAAACCCCTGACACTGACTCACCGAACCCCTGTGGTTAGATCAAACCCAGGTTAAGAACCACTGCATTAATGTATTAATGTAAATATTATAGGTGGAGAAATTCGAATATGAAAACTTACCTCTTCCAAGTCTTCAGACACACACAGATGTTGAATTTTAATTATCTATTCAGGTTCCGGCCTTAGACTGATTGGAACGTTCCTGTCTATGTAGATGCAATGACTAATAATATTAATTTAATTTAGCACAATTTCTGTAAACTCTCAAATGTCAAGGACAGTGAGATTTCCTTTCGGCTTTTTCCCTTTATCAGTCGCCACAGCGAATGATTCGCACGTTTGATTCGGCATAGGTTTTTACATCGGATGCCCTTCCTGACACAACCCTTTGAGCAAGGGACAGTATATGTAATAATAATATGAACAAAATATAGCTCATGTGCAAGATAATAAGTTACGAAGACCAAGTGCACACTCATGGGATGCGCACAGACAAACACACCCAATTTCCTGTGGAAAGAAAATTTGGCGTGTCATTGTACCGTCCGTGTAACTCACAAGAAAGTTAAAAATTACAACTAATTATTTTCTATGGAAATCTTGATATATTTGCAAAAGTATATGGGCCAGAGTGTGACGTTTGATGTTTTTCTGTATCAGAATATTCTGGCATGCTTTCTGTAAAAATAGTAACAAGAATCATGATTCAATAATAAGGGGTTGGTATTTATTACTTGAGCAGCAGTCATGGGTTTAAATATTGAGTCATCTTTTGTAAATCCTTGTTCTACCATAAGGCCACGCTGGCCAGCTTGTTACACTGTGTGTGTGTGTGTGTGTGTGTGTGTGTGTGTGTGTGTGTGTGTGTGTGTGTGTGTGTGTGTGTGACAACTATTACACACTGTTCCTCCATACCCGTAACCAAATTTATCATCTAGCATCTGTGACTTACTACAGCGCTGCTTCTCCTGATCTTCCCCTCAGCAGAGGGACATTTCTCCAGCCGACAGCTAGATATTGCTTCATTTTTTTTGTCCTTCCAGATGAGACCCCTCCCGCATACACCCAGGTGATACTCAGAGAGGCAGTATTCATCCCCTCTTCAAATATATTGTTCTCAACTGAGTGTCACTTTCTCATGAAGGAGGAGATTCAGGCTGTGCAAAGTCTACACACTCAGCCTATAAACATCAGGCTTGAAACAGATTCTTGTGATATCATTCAACATTCCTCTGGTTTAAAATGAGGAGCATTCCATCAGAACTTTTCAGATACTAAAACCTTACAAGCTTGGAAGTTTTCAGACAGACTAATCTGATTGGATTATTCTGCACCTTTTGATGGTACTTATGGTGAAATATTTTCCCATGTATTTCACGCTAATCTCTATACTTATCTTATTACGAGGCTCTCAGCAATCTCTCTCTCTCAGGATGCCATTCTTTCATTCATTCATTTTAGGAATTGCTTAATCCTCAGTGGGGTCATGACGGGGTTGGTGCTCATCTCAGCCAACCATGGGTGAGGGCAGAATAAACACTGAAGAGCCTGCCAGGCCATCGCAGGGAAGAAACACACTGATGGCTGTGCAGCTACTCTTGCCAAAAGTCAGCAATGGTGAAAAATAAATAAATAAATAAATAAATAAATAATAATAAGGGCCATCCTTTATAATAATTATATCTATATATATATTAGGTTATATCTATTATTATCCTGCTGATATAAGGGACGCACACACATACATACACACACACGCACACACACACACACACACACACACACACACACACACACACACACTCCACATGAGTATCCGTCACATATTGAATGTGTCCTTGATAATTGATTAATGCATACACACAGATTTACAGTGCGCCATTAACATCCTCAGGTTGTTCTGCATGAAGGTATGTTAGGACTCGACTTTTTCTCCCCACTGTGCTGACAAATGGGATTTGCCTGTGTGTTGCCTCTTTTGTGTCATCTCACTAGTTTTCTCATCTTCCTGCCTTGAGAAAAACATTACATTTTGCAGTAGCTGAATTCTGGTTTAAAGATAAAAAATAGATAAAAAAAATAAAAGTCAGCTTACAGATGATTTTCCCATAATGTTTATATAACCCCAGTAAAAAAAACCCTGTAAAATGCAAACAAAAGCATCCAAAATGCAACAATCTGTAAAGCTCCTAAACCCATATTCATTCATAATCAAGCATATGAAATGTAGAAAAAAGTTGGAATGAGGGCAACATAAGGCTGAAAAATGGAAGTGGTTCCAAAAAGAAACAGCTGAATGGATGCTGCAATGCAAATTATTGGGTTACATTGGTAACAGATACATGCAGGAGGATTATTACCTTTCGTGTGAGCTATGCGGAAAGTACTGTGATGTGTTGATTTTCATGCAGAGGGAAATTATGTATGTTTGTCTGTCCGCAGTCCACGAATACACACTTGGTAGTAAAATTATTAACTTTCTCTTGAGCTAATATACTTGTGATGTTATTAGTACTAGACATTTGAGACCTTATGGAAATTGTACTAAAGTAACGTAATATTACAATAATCATTACACTTACATAGACAGGAACTTTTCAGTGGGTCTAACACCGGTATCTAATTAGCTTATGAGAAGTTTGCCTCATAAAACGTGAAAGCTCAGTGAGTGAGTGTGTTCGATCCATCAGTCATTCTGAAATTGTCCCACAATTTGTGGAAACACTTTCGTACAGATTGGTGAAACTCAGCTCAATGAATCATGTACCTGACCTGTTGCCAGTTAACACAATTATTTGCAAAATGTTCCTTCAGCAGGGCAACAGGATAACATAACAGATAGCATGTCTGCCCCACAGCAAGAAGGTCCTGCCTGGGTTTAAGTGGCGGGCTTTGGCTCTTCTGTGTTTAATTCACATGTTCTCCACATTCTTTTATGGGTTTCTCTGGGGTACTCATGTTTCTTCCTACAATCCACACCGGGTTTGAATGTGTGTGAATGGTTGTGTCTCTGTGTGTCAGTTCTGTGATGGTCTGTTGAGCTGTGTGGGCTGTGCCTCACCTCCATTGTGTTGACTGAGATAGACTTCAGCCTCCCCGCGATCTTAACAATATTAAATGGTTCAGCATCATCATATTCCTCCGACTGTTTGTTTTCAGGCTTGCTTTTATTTGTAGGAAGCCACTAATTGTGATGGTGAAAGCAGCTTGAAACATGATGTTTGTTCATTCTGCAGGATGCCAATGATAATAGAAACCTCACAGCATGATGATTGACATTTTTGGACTGAGCATCCATCACATGAAGAGTCATGTGACTGGATTTCCCATCGTTCCACAGTGGAGCCACACCACAGTCCCAATCCCCCTTCACTCATCATCACATCTTTCATTTACTTTCAAGTGTTTAATTAACCCAAGCGATTTCTAACTGACCCAGAAACCAACTGCTTGTCATAGTCATTAAAAGTGCATGCTGTGACATGGCGTTTGACCTGAAAATATGGCAAAAAAACTATTTGCTATAAAGAAATTAAACAGACAACATAAGTAGAAACACACCTTAATCCGCTCATCCAGACCACAGAACTACATCATTCGCACTCACACACTCTGTCTCATCACATGCTTCTCACTGGACATCTACATCAGATTGCTTTTCATTCAGTTATTGGTGATCATGAATCCCAGTCAAGAGTTTATCAATCCAGCGTGTTACACCATACGTGCATATGTGCACATATATGTGTGTCACTTCAGAAGCATATGAGTGATGACAATGCAATGACCGACCTGGTTCCTGTTGCTGCATCATGTCTGACACGTTCTGCAGGTGCATGAAGAGTATCAAGCCTCCAGCTCCGAACAACAGCACAAACCAGAAAGAGCAAGAGATCTTCAGACGTGACCCACGCATGAACCCCCGCCTTGACCTCCGCCTTCCTTTTACAGCCGGCAGAACTTTACAGGCTGACCACAGCATCTCACTAGAGAGAGAGAGAGAGAGAGAGAGAGAGAGAGAGAGAGGGAGTGTGTGTGTGTGTGTGTGTGAGAGAGAGGGGAGAGAAACAGAAGGAATTGTTCATTGGTGTTAAAACTGTTCTCATCTGACAGTGATGTCTTCAGGGACCTTTAGTTTATTCATGAATGTGTCGAATTGCTTAATCCTGATTGGGTTGTATGGGGATTGAAGCCTATGTCAGCTGACATTGAGTGAAGGACCATTCACAGTCACACTCACACCTGGGGGCAATTTGGAGCAGCCAAATAGTCTAATGTGCATGTCTTTGGAATGAAGGAGGATAACGGCGTACCTTGAAGAGCCCCACGCAAGAACCGAGAGAACATGCAAACCTCTCATAGAACCACCCGAGTCCAGGAATCAAACTCAGGACCTTCTGCTATGAGATATTATCTGACAAGTTCAATATAATGAGTTTGATCAAGATTTATATTATTCTAAGAAAAATTATTTCCAAGGGAGAAAAAAATAGAGCATTACAGTTCATTCATTTCTTCATTTTCTGTACCGCTTGATATGGGGATCGGTTGAGATTTGAAATAGACAGATGTTGAGGAGCCAGGGGGCGCACATGCTCTCTTGTGCACACTTGAAGATTATGTATATATACAGTATTTTCTTAAGCAAGTTCTGTACATCATGCTACATTTCACAGAGTCTTCATTAATTTACAAAAAAACACAGCAGCTATAACGCTGAAACGATCATTTTACCATATATTGCCCAGCCCGAGTATACAGGTATAAAAACGCAAATGGAGATCGCACTAAGGATGCTCAGTATATACAAATTAAGACTCACAGAGTGAGCCCAGGACCATTTTTTCATAATTACAGAAGCAGTTCATTCATTTCTTCATTTTCTGCACCGCTTGATCCTAATTAGGGTCGCGAGGAGGCTGACACCCATCCTCAGCTCATTCAGGGCGAAGGCAGAGTACGCCCTGGACAGCTCCAGAAACAGTTCTTATGTATAAATCTCAATTACAGTATCATGGTGAGGTTATACACTGAAGCAAAAAATGAGATTTGGGAGTAAATTGTTTGTTTGTTTTTTTAAGCGGGAGATCTGTTGACATAACTCTTCTGAGCTAAATAGGAAAATCGACCACAGGGGTTCTGATGCTCCTGCTGAAAGGACCATTTCATAATATGCCAATATTGCCAGAATATGCCAAGCAAAATATGCCATAATATGCCAAGCATAGCAGGTCTGAAAGCATCAGCTTCAGTAAATGTCCAGAAACCAAATTTAAAATTATGCCTCTGTGTCCTTCAAAAGTATGTCAAGGTCACTCACACACAGACTCATCCTAGCACTCATAGCAATGAGCCAGCCTACCAAGTTTGAAAGCTTCAGATTCAGCGTGCAGCAAATAAATGTCTGGATGGAACCCATTCCTATAGCTCCCGACTAGCAGGAGTTAAAAATCTTAATAAACGACTCATGCTTTAGACTGGCAGCATAAACAATGGACTCATCAGATCCAAAAATACACACAATGCTCTCAGAATCAGGCGATTAAATGATCTTTTCTGCAGTAACCACAGTTTAATCTCCAAAGAAGCTTGAAATCAGATATTCCTGGGTGACAGAACGTCTACACAGGACCACAAATACCTAAATAACAGAAAGAGAAACCTGAACATATTTCCTCTTCGGGAAAATTCACCTCCATGTCAGCTACTTCCATCAAAATATTAAACCTGATGCAACCTGAAGCCAACAAACATCACATCACAT
>CM045739.1:23742500-23767500 GCA_024760905.1 Plotosus lineatus
TCTCCAAGTTCTTCTTGTAGTGTTTGTGAGGTGACCGCTACGCGCCCCCGTGTGGCCATTAATGGTTTGTGCAGCTAGCAACAGGTGTGCAGTACACAGTACTGTAATACTCTTTTCTTTTTTTAATATACTGTATTAATCCCATAAGGTAAATTATTTCCTCTGCATTTAACTCATCCAAATTGAGCACACACACACACACACACACACACACACACACTTGGAGCAGGAGATGGGGGTGACATGCCTTGCTCAAGGGCACTTCAGCCATTTATTTTTGAAGAAGGGAAGGTCTTGCTCACTCCCCCACCACCACACATTTATCCTGCTGGTTTGGGAGCCGGGCGAACAACCTTTTGGTCCCAAAACCACTTCTCAAACTGTTAGGCTACAGCTGTCCCCATGATCCCTTTTCTGAGACAAAACGTTATAAAAAAATAATTGCACACAGGTTAAGAATTTAGTGTTTAGTGCAGTGTAAGAAAGTTTGACATCTGAGCTGTAAAAAAAAAAACACTCATAAAACTTTCATGCGTGTTTCAGGATCATTCCAGGGATTAAATGCTGCACCGTGTCTGCTGGAGTGCAGGTCATTGCTGCTGGTATGTGTGTGTGTTGGATTCAGTGAATAAACTATTAAACAAACCAAATAAATAAAAATCCTTCTCAAAAATTTAGCATATCGTGATAAAGTTCATTATTTTCTGTAATGTACTGATTAAAGTTAAACTTTCATATATTTTAGATTCATTGCACACCAACTGAAATATTTCAGGCTTTTTATTGTTTTAATACTGATGATTTTGGCATACAGCTCATGAAAACCCAAAATTCCTATCTCAAAAAATTAGCATATTTCATCTGACCAATAAAAAAAAAGTGTTTTTAAAAGAAAAAAATTTAACCTTCAAATAATTATGTTCAGTTATGCACTCAATACTCGGTCGGGAATCCTTTTGCAGAAATGACTGCTTCAATGCGGCGTGGCATGGAGGCAATCAGCCTGTGGCACTGCTGAGGTGTTACGGAGGCCCAGGATGCTTCGATAGCGGCCTTAAGCTCATCCACAGTGTTGGGTCTGGTGTCTCTCAACTTTCTCTTCACAATGTCCCACAGATTCTCTATGGGGTTCAGGTCAGGAGAGTTGGCAGGCCAATTGGGCACAGTAATACCATGGTCAGTAAACCATTTAGCAGTGGTTTTGGCACTGTGAGCAGGTGCCAGGTCGTGCTGAAAAATGAAATTTTCATCTCCATAAAGCTTTGCAGCAGATGGAAGCATGAAGTGCTCCAAAATCTCCTGATAGCTAGCTGCATTGACCCCGCCCTTGATAAAACACAGTGGACCAACACCAGCAGCTGACATGGCACCCCACACCATCACTGACTGTGGGTACTTGACACTGGACGTCAGGCATTTTGACGTTTCCTTCTCCCCAGTCTTCCTCCAGACTCTGGCACCTTGATTTCCGAATGACATGCAAAATTTGCTTTCAGCCGAAAAAAGCACTTTGGACCACTGAGCAACAGTCCAGTGCTGCTTCTCTGTAGCCCAGGTCAGGCGCTTCTGCCGCTGTTTCTGGTTCAAAAGTGGCTTGACCTGGGGAATGCGGCACCTGTAACCCAGTCCACTGCTTCCACAGGTCCCCCAAGGTCTGGAATCGGCCCTTCTCCACCATCTTCCTCAGGGTCCGGTCACCTCTTCTGGTTGTGCAGCGTTTTCTGCCACACTTTTTCCTTCCTACAGACGTCCCACTGAGGTGGCTTGATACAGCACTCTGGGAACAGCCTATTCGCTCAGAGATTTCTTTCTGTGTCTTACCCTCTTGCTTGAGGGTGTCAATGATGTCCTTCTGGACAGCAGTCAGGTCGGCAGTCTTACCCATGATTGGGGTTTTGAGTAATGAACCAGGCTGGGAGTTTTTAAAAGCCTCAGGAATCTTTTGCAGGTATTTAGAGTTAATTGGTTGATTGAGATGATTAGATTAATAGCTCGTTTAGACTACCTTTTCATGATATGCTAATTTTTTGAGATAGGAATTTTGGGTTTTCATGAGCTGTATGCCAAAATCATCAGCATTAAAACAATAAAAGACCTGAAATATTTCAGTTGGTGTGCAATGAATCTAAAATATATGAAAGTTTAATTTTTATCAGTACATTACAGAAAATAATGAACTTTATCACAATATGCTAATTTTTTGAGAAGGACCTGTAGCTATCTTCTCCCTTTTTTTCAGGGGTCACCACAGCAAATCATCTGATACGCATGTTTGATTTGGCATAGGTTTTTACGTCGGATGCCCTTCTTGACACAACCCTTTTAGCAAGGGACAGAAACACACTATCCAGCTACTCTTTACGAAAGTCAGCAATGGTTCTTTTAAATGAACCTCTCACCATCGACAGTGAGCGACATGCCGGCCTTTGATAACCCAGTTAGCTGCACTGTTCCCCCCCACAAGGTTGTGGAGAGTGGGACTCAAACTCCCAACCTTAGGATCTGCAATCCAGCACCCTTTACAGCCAGGCAGGCTACCACTGCCCTTATAAAAAAAAAAAACAGCGATATAACTGTAAAAAAAAACAAACACAAATACATAATGGTGAGATTCTGTGCATGTTTGCAATTTACTCCGTCGTATAGCCTGTGCTCAATATGGTAAGTTTGCTTATATTATAGATTTTGGGTCACATGGTATTACTTTCCATGACACGTAGGAGGACCAAGTGATTAATTTCAACTTTAAATCCTACAATCTGTTTAGCATAGGAGCTCTGATGAGTGTTCGTCCTCTCACATGCTCTGACACACTTTCCTGTTGTGAACCGGACACGTGAGTGTTCTGTAAGTACAAGGAAAGGGCTTTGAGGATTTAAACCGTTCTGGTTAAAGCTACTTCACTGTTAGCGTTAGCATGGGATCAAGAACTCTGCTTCATATCTCCTAGCACTGATTAAGTAATATATATAGATTTTTTTTTTATTATTTATTCATGAATTTATCTAAAATAAACTTTTAGTATGTTTGGACACCATGTAGCTCCTACAGCATTACATACCTGAAAAAACCTTGAAGTCTCCGATGCTGCTGCTTATCTCTTTCATATCATGCTTACTATAGTGCTGATGAAACGTCATGATATAA
This sequence comes from Plotosus lineatus, assembly GCA_024760905.1. NCBI lineage: Eukaryota > Metazoa > Chordata > Actinopteri > Siluriformes > Plotosidae > Plotosus > Plotosus lineatus. The sequence continues at coordinate 23,745,648 of CM045739.1, forward strand.
TAAATTGTTCAAAACCAAGTTTCATAACTGGCTCTGATGAGCTGTTCAGGATGTACCCCACCCTCGTACAGCATCAGCTAGGATAGGGGCCACCCTCTCCAAGACGCTGATTAGAATTAAACAGCTCAGGGAAAAAAATGAATAAATGAAACTTGTCAGAGGTGACCCAGTGGTCTCTGGTGAAAGTGGTAATATCTCTGGTGAGATATTGTGGCAGAGAGACACAGCCACTTTAAACAGCTGTTCTCATTTCTAATCAGCTCTGCCACTAATCCTACTTTTCTACAACCTCCTTCTGTTAAGACAGACAGAGACACAGAGAGAAAGAGACAGAAACACACACACAAACACAGACAGACATACTCACACACACACACACACACACACACACGTACACATACACACACACACACACAGGGAGCGAGAGAGAGAGAGAGAGAGAGAGAGAGAGAGAGAGAACAGGAACAGGGAGAAGACTCAAGAGAGACAAATGAGTGGAAAAAAGTGTCCGAGTTCGGACATTTGAAGATGAGCAGATCCTGTTCTCTTTGGGAAGAAACTCTTAGGATATTGGGAAAATATTGTCTGCAGGTCACATCTCCAGCCACTGCTGCTTCCAACTGCACAACTTCAGTTTCTACCTGTACAGATCATCTCAGGTTTGAAACAGAGTTTAGGCTCCTCACTGGGTCCTGGAGATTTGTGAAAACTGTTCCATGAACAGAACCTGCATGGAGCAGTGTGGCAGTGCAGAAGACACCTGTATCGCTAGGCAAAGGTAAGACAGCACTGTGCATCAGGACACAAAGACACAGGCGTACTGTACAGATTGCTTACTTTTCTCTTATATGGTTTGTATTTTTATGGTTCCACCCAAATGAGGACGGGTTTTTCTTTTGGACCTGGTTTCTCTCAAGGTTTCTTCCTCGCGTCAACTGAGGGAGTTTTGCCTTGCCTCTGTCGCCGTGGGCGATGCTCATTAGGGATGTGTAGGGGTTGTAGAAAAAGGTTTAAATTCTTCTTGTACTTTGTAAACTCCTACTTTTCTTGTGTAAAGCTGCTTTGCAAATAAAAGTGAATTGACTTGAACTTGTGAAAGACAACAGACTAAAGACTTGGATAATGTCTTTTCTTGGTTCCTTCAGTCCATTTGTGCAGTCAGAGTTTACCTTTGTTTGATAGAATTGAGGGTGGAACTGTGGCATAGTGGTTGGCCTGGGTTCGATTCCCAGTTTGGGCATCTCTGTGTGGGTTTCCACCAGGGAATCTGGTTTCCTCCGACAGTACAAAAACACGTCCAGTAGGCAAATTAGCTGCTCCAAATCACCCCTAGGTGTGAGAGTGAGTGTGAATGGTTATGTGAGTGTTGGCTTTGCGATGGCCTGGTGAGCTGTCAGGGATGCACTCTGTCCTTTCTCTGAGTCGGCTCAGATGAGCGTCAGCCTCCCCATGACACTAATTAGTATTAAGTGGCTATTTAAGTGTTTTTGTTGTTGTAATCAATATCATTAATCTGAAGGTTGGGGGTTCAAGCATCATTATCACTGAGTTGTCACTGTTGTTCCCCCAGTGCGGCTAACTGGGCTATCAAATGCTGGCCATGTCTCTCACTGTCTGTGATGAGGAGCATGTAAAAGAACCATTGCTGTGGTTTATATAGAGTAGACTGCCCTGGGTTTGCCATCAGTGTGTTTATGGGCTGGCAATCTGTCAAGTGAACTATCCTTGCCCAGAGTCAGCTGAGATCGATGCTGGCTCATTATTAGGGTTAAATGGTGAAGAAAATTAATGAATGAAATGTGTATTTCCCATTAAGGCCCAATCCAAACAGAAACATCAAAGAGTCCTACAAAATATGAATGGGTCACCTGACCTGAGGTGGATTACACAGAGCATCACACATTTGCAATACATGATTCTATGCGATCTAGGGAGACACACGTACAGTAAGTACCTCAATCATAGGGAGGTCCAGATAGGTACTACAGGTCTGTGTTGCGGTTGAGTAAGGCATGGCTTGATGCAAATTGATATGAACAAAGCCAATAGTTATAAATGTGCTCAGCTTTCACAGTCTTCTGTGATAGAAATCTGGGAGAAAAACACAAGACTAACAAAGACTATTAGTAATAATCCTGATTAGTAATATTCAAATACAATATTTAATAGAGTTTTCATCATGCATGAATTGCCCCACACCACAAACCTTTAGAAAACAAGGGGCAGTGGTGGTCTAGTGGTATAGAGCGCTGAATCGCTGATCCAAAGGTTGGGGGTTCGAGTCCCACTCTCCACAAGGTTGTCACTGTCCCCTCCAGTGCAGCTAACTGTAATCAAAGGCCGGCCATGTCTCTCACTGTCTATGGTGTGAGACATGTAAAAGAACCATTGCTAACTTTCGTAAAGAGTAGGCTGAAAAGCATCGAGGGTGTACTCTGCCCTCGCCTGAAGTTGGCTTGGATGGGCACCAGCCTCCCCGTGACCCAAAATTAGAATTAAGCAGTCCCAGAAAATGAACTGAAGTGAACCTTAGGAAAACAACTCCTATCCTTTTCCACTTATAAACTGGACTACTCATAATTGTGGTTACTCATAGATATATATCCACGTGAACTGATGACATCAATTCACTAGAATATTTATGCAACATTTTCCACCCACACAGTGGTTAACTGCCAATATGGTGTGTCAAAAAGGTGACAGGAAGCTTTTGGGGGTCAATGTAGTACAAGGGTCAGTGTGCGCCAATTAGAAGTTCCACCAGCTGTTCACTTGAAGATTTCATTTACCCAAAGAAAACCCATTAAAGCATGGATAGAACTTACAAACCTCACAGAGAAACACCCATGGCCATGCACAGGACTCAAGGACCCTGAGTCAGCCAGGACCTTCTTCCTCTCAGGCAAAGATGTTAAGCACTACAACACCATGCCATGTGATGTGATTACTTTGCAGGACTGAATAAACAATATTCCTTTTCATTTTCTAACCATTTAATCCTAATTAGGGTTACAGGGAGGCTCGCACCCATCTCAGTTGACTCTGGGTGAGGGTCAGAGTACACCCTGGATGGCTCACCAGGCCATCGCAGGGCAGAAACACTCTGATGGCTATCCACCTACTCTTGATGAAAGTCAGCAATAGTTCTTTTGCATGAAAATTTCACCACAGACAGTGAGAGACATGGCCTTTGATAACCCAGTTAGCGGCACTGGGGGGACAGCAGTGACAACCAATCAGAGTGGCTTGAACCCCCAACCTTAGGATCAGTAATCCAACTTATAGCTAACTTGTTAGTCAGATACGCCCTGGTCCATACACAATTTAATGCCCGTGTATTGATTACCTCCACTGTTGTTCCATTATCCCCCACTTTAAATATTTCAGGTTTCCCCCTTATTTTCTTCCCTAAATTATAGCCATATCCAATTCTTTTCTTGTCAAGTATTGCCTTCCCTTTACTACATAACCACCACCAACCAGGGAGGGGCTAAAGCATGCAGATGTCCTCTCTGTGACATGTAATGCTGCCACCCTCCTCTTGACGAACTGCTGTGGATGAGTATTTGAGAGCAACTTAACACACTTAGAGGGAAAATGCTTGCCCTATCGTTCGAATGAGCTCTCAGACACCCATGGTTGGCTGGTCTTCACTGTGACTGACAGGGAAGTGAACATATTCCATCCCTCCCACCAATGAGATCTCGGCCAAATAGCTTTCATGACCTCTCAGTCACAGATGGCTGTAGCAACAACCAATAAACTTGAGATCTCTGGGTTGATACCTTGCTGGCACTGTGTTGATGCGCCACTAAAATTTCACACGGAATCACTTCAGTGATTCATGGCTGACTGTGGTCTGAGATGTGGCTCAAAGAGATTAAAATAACCAGATGCTAATGTATAGACTATTCAGGAATTGAAACCATCTAAGCCATTTCACAGTTGTTTGAGAAAGTGTGACCTTATTCCCAAGCCGAAGCCAAACCCCATTACTGTTTCTACATTTAATCCACCCGAAGTGAGCACACACACACACACACACACACACAGCAGTGGGATGCCACAGATTGCAGCACCCTGAGAACCACCCAAAGTTGGTGGTTAGGCGCCTTGCCCAAGGGCACTTCAGTCATGATGGTGGAGGAAGCGAAAGTACTACTCAGTACCCCACCTCTACACACTCTTCCTGCTTATTTAGGAATTGAACTCGTGACCTTTTGGGCCCAAACCAGCTTCTCTAACCATTAGGCCATGGCTGCCCCCAACAGTTGATTATTCGAATCTCTATGGTATTGCTTGACAAATTTAGACAACATCCTAACATTTATTTCACTCCAGCGTTGGGTTTATTGGAAAATTGAACCACTTCATAGTCTTCTCTAACACAGCCCAAAGACTTTAAAAAGGGTTAAGGTCAGTTGCTTCAGGTTGTCTGCTGGTGAGTGAATGAATGAGTGAGTCAGTGACTCGCTTTACCTCCAGCCAACAATTTTTCAGTTAAATTCAGGATGAGAACAATTTTGAATCAACACGTTTTTGAGGTACAAACAAGCTAACGGCAACCAAATGTCCGACTGTTTTTAAAAGACATCAATACGCCTTTTACATGCCTCTCACCGCAGACAGTTAGACATGGCTGTCCTTTGATAACCCAGTCAGCTGCACTGGGGGAAATGAAATGACAACTTGGTGGTGAACTGCTGACTTCATTTTAATGACACATAATGTTGTTGAGTCTCGACCTGAACGACCGAAGCAACAAACCCATGGAGATTATGTAAACATGTCTAAAGCTGGTCAGTCAAAATGATAAAGTGTGCAATTTTTTTGCCAGCAGGGCAGTGTAGATGTATCTCATTTGTTCAGCAGCAGCACAAAATAGAATTGCTTAGATTACTCTCTGTGGGGCTAGTGGTGTAGTGGTTAGGGTGCTGGGCTCATGATCAGGAGGTTGTGTGTTCGAATCCCAGTTAGACCCCCACTGTGCTAAGATGCTGTGGCAAGGTCTCAACCACAAGTGTGCCTCTGTTTACCCAGCAGTATAAATGGGTACCAGTAAAATATACTGGGAAGGTAACCTGTGATGAACTAGCGTCCCATCCAGGAGGAGTTGAACTCCTAGTTGCTTCATGCTATGGAAACCGGGGATAAGCACCGACATGATGAGCCGCTTTGGCTCGGGTGTAAAAACCCAACAGATTACTCTGTAGTTGATGTGATCTACAGTTCATAGCCATGGATTAATCAGAAATGGTTTAAATGCTACCCTTTGCCATGTTAACTGTTTATCAGGATCTCTGTATACATTGGATGTTACATCGTGTTACTGATCTGTCGGTGTAGATAAACTGCAGTCCAACTTTGTTATAAACTGTGGGAGAGAATAATCTGTTCTGACAGGTTTAAGCCCTGTAGGAATAATTGAAGCAGCATAATCCTGATTGCACAGAACAGACACATGAACAGAACGATTATATACAGGTCAACGTGGACTGTACACAGATTAATGTATCAGATTCATCATCTACGGCAATGAAAGCTCTAATTCTCAGTTGAGCTCGATGAATAGACTGTATAGTCATTTCAAGACTGAGGTGAGAGTATTTTCCAGAAGGGAAACGCAATTATAAAGTGGATCCAGTTTGAACAGTTTAGTTCTTGGCTGTTTAGTTTAGCGGTTTAGAATTCAGTTGAAACTTGGGCCAGTTTTCTTAAGCAGTGCTGAATATCCCTTATTCTCAGTGCCAGAGAGGAAGCGAGTCATCATTTTTGTTTCGAAAAATGTTTGTGCATACGTAGATGAGTACGCAACCTCTGACTGTGATCTTACATCATTTTTTTTTAAAACATTCTTTCCCAAAACCCCTCCTCTTTTAAGCAGATGTGTGGACGATGGAAGAAACCAGAACTCAGTCATGTCTGAAGTTCCACTGCAGAAAAAAAAGGACAGACTACCTTTTCAGGTAAATATTGCAGCATGAGGTGTAAACAGAAAAAACATACACTAATCTTTGTGAAAGCAACTTTCACGCGGATACTCGCGTTACCTGTAGGGGGACCATTCCGTGGTGTAAATGGGGAAAATAGTTTTTTTCCCCCCTTATCCTCCACCCTTTGAAGGCATATATATATATTTTTTTACATTTCAGACTCTATTATTGAGACGAGTTGTAGCAACTACAGAGGGATATTATTATTGCTCAAGAGAACTTCATCCATTTATGTGTTGGAAGGGAAGGTGCTGCCTGCTCCTCCACCGCCACACATTTTTCCTGCTGGCTCGGGAATTGAACCAAGAACCTTTCTCTAACCATTAGGCCATGGCTGCCTGGCAGCAGTGGATTCACAGGTGAAAATTCACAGCCTTTTCTATTGGGAAAAAAAACCAAAACAAAAAAAACCCTATTTGCTCACCGGTGCTTGTCTATGTTTACACAATACTCACAATAAGCTGATGATGCTGGGAGGGGTTTCATGTTGTCACGCGGAATTGCTAAGTCTTTCTGCAGAAATGTTGTCAAACATGCTAGGATTTACCACGATTGGCAAGGGAAGGCTGTGAGCTAGCTAGATAGATGAAAAAAAAAAGTCACATCCTGTAGGGTGTTAATTTTCTGGTGATTGAATCATCGCTGAAATGACTATTTAAAGTTCACTTGCATGTTCAAAGTGAATTAATCCCACTTTGTCAAATAACACGTTCACACACAAAAAAACTATGTTTTATTGATAATTTTTACTATCTATCTATCTATCTATCTATCGAAGGAAGCATTTTCATGATCATCCGTGTGTCAAGTTGACGCAAAAGTAGCGAACATGTCTTGGGTTTTATGATCCTTTATTAATAAAGAGTGGGGCTGGTGGAGTAGTGGTTAGGGTGCTGCCTCATGATTGTGTTCATATCCAGTTAGATCCCCATTGTGCTAAGACCCTGGGCAAGGTCTTAACCACAAGTGTGCCTCTGTTCACCCAGCAGTAAATGGGTACCGGTAAAAATATACATACTGGGAAGGTAACCTGCAATGGACTAGCATCCCATCCAGGAGGAGTTGAACTCCTGGACACTTCACGCACGTCCAACTCACAGTAAGATCATGGGTTTGTGTCCAAGGCTTGGCAAGAAAGTTTTTGTGTGTAGTTTCCTTCAGATACTCCAGTGTCCTCCCACATTCAAATTATACTAATTGGTCAATCTCAATTTCCCCCAAGTGTGAGTGTAAATAATTGTGTGTTTGTGTGTGTGTGTGTGGGGGGGGTGTATTTGTTGGCCTAGTGGTGATCTAGCAAGCTGTTTAGGGTGTATCTTATGGTTGCCTAAAGCCAGCTGGAGATGAGCTCTAGTCTTCCTGCCACTCTAATGAAGGATAAAGTTGTTCAGCAGATGAAATATAGACGCTCCCTGATTTACATTCATCCGTTTTACGTCCCCCCCAAAAAAAAGTCAAATTTTGAGTTTAGACGTACCTACGTAGTATGCTGACTTAATGACGCTGCATTCATTGTTTAAAAATTACAGACTGGGTGTTATATATCTCATAGCGTGTTACCCTTGTGTTAAGACATGGTCTCTGTGATCTTTGTGTTTACACTGTTTTGCGGACTTTTGTAACCCTAAGTAAATCTGGTTGGTCAAAAGCGTAAGCCTACTAGCATGGGTTCAAGTCTCATACACAGAAATGAATTAACTATCTGCTCGGATCGGCACAATCCTTATATTTATTATCGTTTAGCAGAATCCTAAGAGTGTATACTTATTTTTATATTAGTATTCATTAGGATTTGTACTTGTTCTTTGTATGCATCTCTTGAATAAAGTTTACTTACTTACTTACACAAAAGAAAGAACTCTCCACTTTGCTGACTTTGCTCCACTTTGAATCAGTGCAGGTTGTGTTCTAAACAAGTTCAGCGACACCCTTGTACACTTGAAAGACCAGAAGTCTGTATAACACAGCAAGTACACTACTTTTGCAAGTACACTACTTTTGGTATTGAGCGCTTCACATATTGTAAGCGTTGATTGACTGTTTTAAGCTTCATGTAAAGTAACTCGGTATAAATAAGTGACTTATTTGAAATTAATGTTGATATTATTGGTCTAGTGGTATAGGGCGCTGGATCGCTGATCCAAAGGTTGGGGGTTCGAGTCCCACTCTCCACAAGGTTGTCACTGTCCCCCCAGTGCGGCTAACTGGGTTATCAAAGGCGGGCCATGTCTCTCACTGCCTATGGTGAGAGGCATGTAAAATAACCATTGCTGACTTTCGTAAAGAGTAGGCTGCAAAGTCGTCAGCGTGTTTCTGTCCCTTGCTAAAAAGGGTTGTGACAGGAAGGGCATCCGACGTAAAAACCTCTGCCAAATCAAACGTGCGAATCAAATGATTCGCTGTGGCGACTCCCGAGGAACAGGGAAAAAGCCGAAAGGAAGACAGACAGATTATTTCATACATTTGATATTATTTTACAATGTTATGTTTATAATAATTGATTTAGGGGTGTTTTATGAGATACGGTAATGGTATTTATGGATGTATAATACAGTATGAGCGTCATATGTCATACGTCACTGTAACAACTTACGTTCACTTTCAACTTACGTTCGGCCATCCGGAACCAATTGAAGCCGTAAGTCGGGGAGCGTCTGTAAAGAGAATTTAATGGATAAACGTCGATGGCACTATGATGCAGTGGTTTCTGTGTGGAGTTTCCCAGTTTCCGTGGGTTTTCTCCGGGTACTCCAGTTTCCTCCCACTGTCCAGAAACATGCACTTTAGATTAATTGGCGAATTCAAATTTGCATATTGGTGTGACTGTAAGGGTGAATGGTTGTATGTGTGTTGACTTGTGGGCTGTTCAGGGAATACCTCTCCTTTGCCTGGAGTCTGATAAGATAGGCGCCAACCTCTTTGCTGACCCTAATAAGGATTAAGGTTTAGTAAAATTTAGCTTAGAAAATGAATGAATGAATGAATACATAACTTTATGGATAAATGGGAAGTGAAATAAAATTGAAAATGAATAACATAACCAGATGTGAATAGATAGACTCGATAAGCATATGAAGGTGAGCAAGTAGTCTCAAGATTGGTCCCAAGCTAGCTCATCATTCACAGACAGAAGCCAAAACCTCAAAACCCAATTGAAACAAATGGTTTCTTTTGTGAAAATTGGTTAAAAAAAAAAAGGCCTAAACACATTGATGGCTATGGCGTTACTCTTGTTGAAAGTCAGCAATGATTCTTTTACATGAACCTCCCACCACAGACATTGAGAGAAATGGCCGGCCTTTGATAACCCAGTTAGCTGCACTGGGGGGACATATCAATGGATATGTTGGTGCATGCAACAGAGTGGACGAGGAGGTAATGGGCAAGTTTGGTATCCAGGATAGGATCGCAGAAGGACAGATGTTGATAGATTTTGGAAAAAGGATGGAAATGGCTGTGGTGAATACTTTCTTCAAGAAGAGACAGGAGCATAGGGTGACTTATAAAAGCGGATGTAGGAGCACACAGGTAGACTACATCTTGTGTAGGCGATGTAATTTGAAGGAAATCAGTGACTGCAAAGTAGTAGTGGGCAAGAGTGTTGCCAAACAGCATAGGATGGTGGTGTGTAGGATGACGCTGATGGTGAGGAAGGTGAAGAAGGCAAAGGCAGAGCAGAAGACAAAGTGGTGGAAGCTGAAAAAGGAAGAGTGTCGGGTTGTCTTCAAGGAGTTGAAACAGGCTTTGGGTGGTCAGTAAGTGCTTCCAGATGACTGAACAACTACAGCTAATGTGATCAGGGAGACAGGTAGGAAAGTACTTGGTGTGTCATCTGGAAGGAAAGTAGATAAGGAGACATGGTGGTGGAATGAGGAAGTGCAGGATTGTGTACAAAGGAAGAGGTTAGCTAAGAAATGGGACATTCAGAGGACCGAAGAGAGTAAACAGGAGTACAGGGAGACACAGTGTAAGGTGAAGTTAGCAGTGTCAAAAGCCAAACAGAGGGCGTATGATGACTTGTATGCTAGGTTGGACAGTAAAGAGGGAGAAAATGATTTATACAGGTTAGTACAGCAAAGAAATAGAGATGGGAAGGACGTGCAGCAAGTTAGAGTGATTAAGGACAGAGCGAAATGTATTGACTGATGACAGAAGTGTGCTGGGAAAATGGAAAGAGTACTTTGAAAAGCTGATGAATGAGGAAAATGAGAGAGAAAAAAAGAGTAGAAGAGGTGACCGTTGAGGACCAGGAAGTAGCAAATATTAGAAAGGATAAAGTGAGGATGGCATTGAAGAGGATGAAGAGTGGAAAGGCAGTTGGTCCTGATGACATACCGGTGGAGGTATGGAAGTGTCTAGGAGAGATAGCAGTAGATTTTCTGACAAGAACATTCAACAAGGTCTTAGAGAGTGAGAGGATGCCAGAGGAATGGAGGAGAAGTGTGATGGTGCCCATTTTTAAGAACAAGGGAGACGAGTTGTGGTAACTACAGAGGGATAAAGATTGATAAATGATGAGCCATACGATGAAGTTATGGGAAAAAATAGTGGAAGCTAGACTAAGGGTAGAGGTCAGCATTTTTGAACAACAGTTTGTTTTAATGCCAAGAAAGAGCACCACAGATGCAGTGTTTGCTTTGAAGATGTTAATAGAGAAGTACAGAGAAGGTCAGGAGGAGCTGCATTGTGCCTCTGTGGATCTGGAGAAAGCATTTCACAGGGTACCGAGAGAGGAACTGTGGTATTGCATGAGGAAGTCTGGAATGGCAGAGAAGTATGTTAGAGTGGTCCAGGACATGTATGAGAGATGTAAGACAGTGGTGAGGTGTGCTGTCGGTGTTACAGAAGAGTTCAAGAGAAGGTAGGACTGCATCAAGGGTCAGCTCTGAGCCCTTTCTTGTTTGCTATGGTGATGGACAGGCTGACAGACGAGGTTAGATAAGAATCCCGATGGACGATGGTGTTTGCAGATGAAATTGTCATCTTTAGTGAGAGCAGAGAACAAGTGCAGGAAAATCTAGAGAGGTGGCGGTATGCCCTGGAAAGGAGAGGAATGAAGGTTAGCCTCAGTAAAAAAGAATATGTGTGTGAACGACAAGGACCCAAGGGGAACGGTGAGGTTACAGGGAGTAGAGATAAGGAAGGTGGAGGATTTTAAGTGCTTAGGCTCAACAATCCAGAGCAATGGAGAGTGTGGAAAAGAAGTGAAGTGTGTACAGGCAGGTTGGAATCGTTGGAGAAAAGTGTCCGGTGTGATGTATGATAGGAAGGTATCGGCAAGAATAAAAGGAAAAGTGTACAAGACGGTTTTAAGGCCAGCGATGTTGCGAAACAGTGGCCCTGGGGAAAAGACAGGAGGCAGAACTGGAGGTAACAGAGATGTTGAGGTTCTCTTTGGGAGTAACATCATCATCATCATCATCATCATGTTTCCCCTGTGGCGTCGTGGACAACCTTGGGGCGCTTTTGCTGGAATCGGGTACCCAGCAGTCGCAGGAAATCGGTCTTCACCATCTATGAAGTCTCAATTTCATTACCTTTTAAAGCACTGTTATAAAATCGCTTAAATTAACTAGGAGAAAGAGGTTACTTCACTTCCTAGTCGCCAGTGACTCCGTTGGCTTACTCTGCCGCAAGGCCGAGCTACCCAGGGTGCACCTGTCCTAATGACGGAGGTGGAGTCTGGCTTGAGTGTGATAGGCGTTTAGATTTAGAAGGGCTTACAATACGACTGCCTTCTAAGTCTAGCGGATAAATCCGAAAGTTGCGCTTCAACACTCCATGCACCCCGAGGATGGATAGAGTCAGGAATGAGTACATCAGAAGAACAGCACATGTAAGAGGTTTGGAGACAAAGTCAGAGAGGCTAGATGGTTTGGACATGTACAGAGGAGGGATAGTGAGTATATTGGTAGTAGGATGCTGAGGTTGGAACTTTCAGGCAGAAGGCCCAGAGGAAGACCAAAGAGACGATTCATGGATGTGGTGAAGGAGGACACGAAGGCAGTTGGTGTAAGAGAAGAAAATGCAGAGGATAGGGTGAGATGGAGGCAGATGATTTGCTGTGGCGAACCTTGAAGGGAACAGCCGAAAGGAAAAGAAGAAGAAAACTAAAATGTAAAATAATTAAGACCTTTAGCATATTTATGTAACTCTGTCAATGGGTTTTGCACATGTTTGTCTTTCATTGTGTAAATAATTTAGAGGAAAAGTTTATATTTTATAAATTCTCACAGCAATCAGGCATCATCCTTGAATCCTTTCCCTCACCCTGTTATATGATGTAGACATGGTATTGTTTATTTTTTATATCAATTTAATATCTTCATTCATTCATTCGATACATAAGCTGCTTATTCTTTTTGTTTATTGGGGTTGCGAAGAGTCTGGCACCCATCTCAGCCTACTCTGGGTAAAGAGTAAAAAATCCTGAATAGCTCTCTAAATCATTGCAGGGGCAACACATACACAACCATTCACACTCACACCTAGGGGCAATTTGGAACCCCCAATTAGCCTATTGTGCATGGTTTTGGACTGTAGCAGGAAACCAGAGTACCCAGAGGGAACTCATGCAAGCACAGAGAGAACATGCAAACTCCACACAGAAACGCCCGAGTCAAAATATCTTTCCTTCTTATTTCTTATATCTGAGTCCAATGTATGAATGGTTCATATCGCTCTCTCTCTCTCTCTCTCTCTCTCTCTCTCCCTCTCCCATCCTCCTTTCCTTTGCAGATATTTCCAGACCCAGTGGAAGTGGTGTTGAGTCCAGAGGAAACTCTGGGATGCGTGCAGCAAGGGAAAGAGCGTCTTCCCTCCATTGTAGTGGAGCCAACAGATATCAGTGAGGTGGAGAGTGGAGAGCTACGCTGGCCTCCGGAGCAAGAAGACTCTGAGGACGAGGACTTGTTTTTGGAGCAGTGTATCCCACCAGCTAGCATTGTCGACTGGGAGGAGGAGGATGAAAATGAGTCCAGCAGCAGCAGCAATATGCCAAGCACCTCGCTGCTGGGTGTGTTCAACAACCTTAGATTATTCCCGTGAATGACTACTGTTGACAAGTTTGGGTGGGATTTCTATGTTAATTATTGTGTTTATTTCAAAATATATATTGCATAAATTATCTTAATAAAATCAATGCTCGCTTGGGTCCATCCAACAATAACAGTAACCCCCCCAATTCTTTTCTCTTTTTTATTTGGTATTCTTTGACTCTGTTTTGTTTTATTCCTGTCACTAGAGCTTCAGTCAGATGATTTCAGAGATGATACCCCAACTCTTCTTCCAGAAAATGTTCCTGCAATAAACTGAACAACTGCCTCTCAGTCCAGCCCATGGGTCTGCCCCCGAATAAGAGAGTATTCGGTCCAGTTAAAGGAATTATAATATATTTAAAAAGAAATTGTGTACCAGACTATGCAATGACTATGTTATCTTCAGTATTCAGCATTGCATTTTTGAAATAGGAACTAGTGCACGATTGCAAAACCTTCAGTGATACCAGTCAGCACATTGTTGTGTCAGTGGAATTTTCATGATGTTGCAATTTTATTACTCTTATTATTTTTCTCACTGTTTAGCCTGTTCTGAGTAGTAGAAACCGTTGTTTGTTTTCAATTCTACAAGCACCTGCTTGCATTTTCTGTTCCTTTCTACACACCTCATAAATAAATATGGAAATAATTTCTTTGTTGTTTATTTTTCCCTAATAGTGACAAAACAAGAAACATATCAAAATGTAGCTTACATGCAGTTAACAGGGACCATAATCATACCAGTGGTGGCTAACTAGCAAATGTTGACTCGCTGTTTTTGAGAATGAACCATTATCATAACAAAAATGATATTTACCATCTAGCAGTGGTGGCCTGGGAGTAAGGTGCTGGATTACTGATCACAAGGTTGGGGGTTCACTCCCCGCTCTCAACAGGTTGTCACTGTCCCTCCCAGTGCAGCTAACTGGGTTATCAATGGCCGGAGATGTCGCGCACTGTCTGTGGTGAGAGGTTCATGTAAAAGAACTATTGCTGACTTTCATCAAGAGGTGTTGCATAGCCATCAGCGTGTCGCTGTTCTGTGATGGCCTGGTGAGCTGTACTTGCCCAGATTCGGCTGGAATGGGTGCCAGCCTCTCTATGACCCTAATTAGGATTAAGTGGTTCAGAAAATGAATGAATGACATTCATTCAACGTTTGTTGTCTTAACTATAAAAAAAAAAATACACAATTTTGCTAGCGAGTTTCTGTGCTATTAGAGCAAAAGTAAAAACCACCCACAGTGGTGGATTCGTGGGTAAGGAAATGGGTTGCTCATCCAAAGGGCACCGGTTCAATCACCACTATCACCACTATTGGGCCCTTGAGTAAGGCCCTTCACCCTTAATTGCTCAGTTGTATAAAATGGTAATTGTAAGTCACTCTCAATAAGAGTGTCTGCCAAATGCTATTAATGTAAAATATACAAGTGCACACCCCGCTAAACCGTTTCCTTAACACTAAAATAGCTTCAACTGTCATGCAAACCTTCAGCCACTGTTTCGAAACAGAACAGTGCATCATTTACTTAAAGTATAAATTAAGAAATGTGCTCTATGATGCAAGCAGTACTGTGTAAGTGTCCATGACAAACCATAACCGTTAAAAACAAACCTTTATGTGCAACTGATTCACAATACGAGGTCAGGAAACATGTTTAAGTTATAATGAAGGGTCAGAGAAAATACAACAACTGCTGTACTACATGCTTAAAAAAAAAATCCTGATTATTTTTACAAGAGGCATTTCAAAAGTTTGTCATATAGTTTGTGTTCTGTAAAAATTTTCTGCGAAAACTGTATGGAAATATTTTTATATGAAATGAAAGAGTAAGATTTTTTTTGTGTGTTCTCAGTGTACGTGGTACTCTCAGAGTAGAGATCTTTAATTAAATGTCACTATCTATATATAAATATTAAGTATCTTTGTTTTACAAGATTTCCTTTGCATGTACAGTACCTAAGACTTTTGCACAATACGATATTCAATCATTTATTTTCTGAAGCACTTAATCCTAATTAGGGACATGAAGGAAGCTGGTGCCCATCTGAGCAGAGTTCACAAGGGCTAGCTCACCAGGACTCCACAGGGCAGAAACACACCGATGGAAACCCATTTATGAATCACAACGATGCTTCTTTTACATTCCTCTCTCCACAGAGTGAGAAACATGGCGGACCTTTGATAACCCAATTAGCTGCACAAGAGTGACAACTTGGTGAAGTGGGGCTTAAATCACCCGACCTCTGGATCAGTAATTCAGCACCTTACCAAGAGGAGAAACTGCCCTGTACACACAGACACACACAGACCGCCCGGACTGACGTATGCGAACATATATATGTGTACATAATATCAATAAATACATATTCAGCAATTTTTCTTCTTCTTTTCTTTTCGGCTGTGCCCTTCAGGAGTCGCCACAGCAAATCATTTGGCTCCATCTCACCCTATCCTCTGCATCTTCTTCTCTTACACCAACTACCTTCATGTCCTCCTTCACCACATCCATAAATCTTCTCTTTGGTCTTCCTCTAGGCCTTCTGCCTGGTAGTTCCAACCTCAGCATCCTACTACCAATATACTCACTATCCCTCCTCTGTACATGTCCAAACCATCTAGCCTCTCTGACTTTGTCTCCAAAACCTCTTACATGTGCTGACCTTCTGGTGTACTCATTCCTGACCCGATCCATCCTCGTTACTCCCAAAGAGAACCTCAGCATTTTCATCTCTGCTACCTCCAGCTCTGCCTCCAGCTCTGTCTTTTCCCCAGGGCCACTGTTTCTAAACCATAGAACATCGCTGGCCTCAACACCGTCTTGTACACTTTTCCTTTCATTCTTGCTGATACCTTCCGATCACACATCACACCGGACACTTTTCTCCAACCATTCCAACCTGCCTGCACACGCTTCTTCACCTCTTTTCCATACTCTCCATTGCTCTGGATTGTTGAGCCTAAGCACTTAAAATCTCCACCTTCTTTATCTCTGCTCCACATAACCTCACCGTTCCTATTGGGTCCTTGTCTTTCATACACATGTATTCTGTCTTACTGAGGCTAACCTTCATTCCTCTCCTTTCCAAGGCATACCTCCACCTCTCTAGATTTTCCTGCATTTGTTCTCTGCTCTCACTACAGATCACAATGTCATCTGCAAACACCATTGGCCATGGAGAGTCTTGTCTAACCTAGTCTGTCAACCTGTCCATCACCATAGCAAACAAGAAGAGGCTCCGAGCTGACTCTTGATGCAGTCCCACCTCCACCTTGAACTCTTCTGTCACACCGACAGCACACCTCACCACTGTCTTACATTTCTCACACATGTCCTGCTCCATCTGTTTTTCTCTGCTGTGCCAACCTGTATAAATCATTTTTTTACTCCTTACTGTCCAACCTATCATACAAGTCATCATACTGTTTGGCCTGTGACACCGCTACCTTCGCCTAACACTGTCTCCCTGCACTCCTGTTTACTCTCTTCGGTCCTCTCACTGTCCCACTTGTTCTTAGCAAACCTCTTCCTTTGTACACACAGCTGCACTTCCTCATTCCACCACCAAGTCTCCTTATCTACTCTCCTTCCAGATGACACACAAAGTACTCTACTACCTGTCTCCCTGATCCCATTAGCTGTAGTTGTCCAGTCATCTGGAAGCACTTCCTGACCACCCAACTCCTCCTTGAAGACAACACGACACTCATACTTTTTCAGCTTCCACCACTTTGTCTTCTGCTCTGCCTTTGCCTTTTTCACCTTCCTCACCATCAGCGTCATCCTACACACCACCATCCTATGCTGTTTGGCAACACTCTCACCCACTACTACTTTGCAGTCACTGACTTCCTTCAAATTACATCGCCTACACAAGATGTAGTCTACCTGTGTGCTCCTACCTCTGCTTTTATAAGTCACCCTATGCTCCTCTCTCTTCTGGAAGAAAGTATTCACCACAGCCATTTCCATCCTTTTTGCAAAATCTATCAACATCTGTCCTTCTGTGTTCCTATCCTGGATACCAAACCTGCCCATCACTTCCTCGTCCACTCTGTTGCATGCACCAACATATCCATTGAAGTCTGCACCAATGACCACTCTTTCACCTCTGGGGGTACTCTGCATCACTTCATCTAACTCACTCCTGAATCTCTTCTCTTCTAGCTCACATCCTGACTTTGGGGCATAAGCACTAACATTGAACATCACACCTTCAATTTCTAACTTGAGATGCATAAGATGTAAATAAAATATAACTATACACATACAGATGAGCGAGGGTTTTTTGTTTGTTTGTTTGGAGTCTTTTTTTGCATAACTGGCCTTATTTTGCAGCATTAACTTTCACCCTTATTCTACCTTAATTTCCTTATTTTTCGATGAAGCCGCAGAAACTGAAGCACGAAGTAGCGAGGGATCACTGTATCTGTACGATCGGCATTTGTGGGTTTGATTGTAGACCTGAAAAAAGATTACTGCCAGAAAAAGCTTTCCACTGAATTTTGTCAGTTTATTTTTTTCTAAGAGTTGAAAGCTATTCTGTGAAAATACTAAAAAAAAAAAGACTCTGGTGCAGAACTCAGTATGAGAACAGGTACATCAGGGTTTCTCGGGAACAGATTCCTGATAGTTCTTCATTTGGCAGCTTCAACTGCAAAACCCTTGTCTTAACTTTAACAGGGAAGAGGTGACTACTGGACGCCAACCTTTCAGGCAGAGTTGAATAGAAAAAGGTGGTTGGTGGTGGAAAAGTGGAAGATTTGTAGAGGGTAAAAAGGGATCTTGAACAAGGAAGGCTTCTTCTTTTCCTTTCGGCTGTTCCCTTCTTTTTCTCTCAGGGGACGCCACAGCAAATCTATCATTCGCATGTTTGGAAGGCTATCACTCCATATTGCAATGCCATGCCATGTGCTTCATTGGACCTGCTTTCTTCTTACAACAGGACAATGACCCAAATCCCAATTCAAACTATACTGTACGAGAACGATTTAGAGAAGAAACAGACAGTCATCAGATCTCAACCCTATTGTGTTGTTGTGGGAGCAGCTTGACTGTATGATACACCCTTCAAGCCAGTCAAGCTTGTGGAATGTGATTCAGGAACCATGGGGGGGGGGGGTCTTCTTCCCTTGACAGCCTGACAGTTAGGAGGTCTGCAAGGCCATAATAGCTGCACAAGAATAATTTTTTTAATTCAAAGCAAAGTTTGAAGGACAAATTTAAAAAAACTCAAAGCAAGTTTCCTTCTGTTCGTCCATCCGCCTGCCCGCCCGTCAGTCCATCCATTTGCCTGCCCATCTGTCTGTTGATCCATCCATCATCCATCATCCATCCATCCATCATCCATCCATCCATCCATCCATCGGAAGCATTTTCATGAGCCTCCTCAGGTCAAGATGTCTATCTATCTGTGCAAATGAAGACTATTTCCAAATGCTGTTTTATGTACAGAAAACTAATTTTCTAAGAAAAACTGAAACAGAAAAGAGAAGTGAAAATATTTTTATAATAAAGGACTGTGTCTGATTATTAAAATATGGACTGGAGTTACTGTCTGTAACATCAGAAGCCTTCAGCACGTTGTATGTCACTGTTTTGGTCGGAAAGTGTTAAATGAGGAGTTTCGCAAACCACATCCTTTCCAGTTCAGTATATAGAGAGTGCATGTGACCGATAACATCAAATGAGATCCTGAACGCGTTAAAGTCTCAAGATCCTCCACATAAGTCCAGCCAAGGGTGAGTGAATGATTTCTGATGTATTACATACACTTCTTAAACAGTTTACATGATGATGGTTATTATTGCTTTCAGCTGGACTTCTTGTTGAATTGGTTTTATTGCAAATTTGTCTTGCAGTGGTGTCTTTATGTTTTTATAATGTCTTGATGTTGGCTCCAGAGAGCAGGAAAACAGTCAAAAGCAGCAACGTTTTAATTTTATCCGCATCACAATTCTACGTGACTGTTACTGACGCACCACATTTTCCAAAAATACACAAGTCACCATCTATGCTCTAAATATATTTCAAGTTTGGCTATGTACACAAACGTGTTTAAAGTGTTCTTTTAACTTTAAAATGTTTACATTTACGTTGAAATTAGAAATGTAACAGTTTGTTTGAAATGTAAATGTAAATATTTCGGAAAATTGTATTCATTTTTTTTAGAATTTTTCCTAATTTTGTTCTTTTATTTCCTCCTCAGAGTTAAAATGGATGAGGACGAATATACCTACGAACCATTTGATTTCAACAACACACACCCCGATATTGGCAACAATACAAACCTCCTCATTCCATCCGTGATTGGATGGCGTCATTGGTTTGCAATGATCTGCTATGGAATTGTCTTCTTGCTTGGTGTCCCTGGCAATGGTCTGGTTGTCTGGGTGACGGCATTCAGGATGCCTCGTTCAGTTAATGCCCAGTGGTTTCTGAACCTGGCCCTGACTGACCTGCTGTGCTGCTTATCCCTGCCGTTGCTAATTGTGCCATTGGCTCAAGATCAACATTGGCCCTTTGGTCCTGTTGCCTGCAAGGTATTGCATGGCCTTCTGTATATGGTCATGTACTGCAGCGTGCTGATATTAACGATCATCAGTCTGGATCGCTGGCTCTTAGTGACTCGGCCTGCTTGGTGCCAGAACTGGAGACAGCCTCACTTGACTCGCTGGGTCTGTTTGGTTGCCTGGGTGCTGGCACTCATTGGCACCATTCCTCAGTTTTTCCACATGGAAGAAACAACCCATGGAACGAAAACATTGTGTCACGGCCAGTATTCAAACTTGGAGCATGCCTGGGCCATGGTCACGATACGCTTTCTGCTTGGTTTTCTGCTGCCTTTCCTAATAATCTGCTACAGCCACTGGATAGTGTATCAGCGGGCACGCAGAAAGTCAGCCCAGAGACAGAATGAGAGGTCAACTCGAACCTTGCGTGTCATCGTGGCTGTAGTGACTGTCTTTTTCCTGTGTTGGCTTCCGTTGCATATTGTGAGCACTCTTATGTTGATTTTTCACGACGCAGTGGATCACACAAGGGTTAGCCTTCACCTGGCAGACATATTATGTCTCTGCCTGGCCTACTGCAACAGCTGCCTGAACCCACTGCTCTATGTTTGCCTGGGGCGTGGCTTTAGGGCAAGCTTAACCAAGACCCTGAAAAGTGTACTCAACTTCGCTTCCGAAGAGCCGAATCGCAAAGCCACTATCACAATGAACACCAAAAGCACCACTGACACAAACTTTTGAGAAGACGGGTCTTCATATTAAAGGGTATCAAGGACTTACAAAAAACATCACTCTGCAACACACACACACACACACACACACACACACACACACACACACACACACAGTTTTTTATATCAAACATCAAGACTAGTGCTTTGAATTATTTACAGGTTTGAATTGAACTGTAATCAAGTGTGTCTTATTAACCCCTTTTAACTGTTTCATCTTTTCTTTAAATGTATGTGACCATTCCCACTGACTGAAGTGTTAGTCTTGGTTACGTCTAGTAATTCATAGTATGACGCAAATATTTTGTGTTCATAAAAAATGAATGTGTGAGTAATAGGGCTGCGCAATGAAACCGGTTTATCGGTTTAAACCGGTTCTAACATGCAAACAATACGCATAGCGATACTCTGAAGCAAAACCGTTTTTTTTGACATGCATCCAGAAAACTTCGGAACAGTAAAAAAAAAAATTTAGCTATTCCCGCTAATTCAAGCAGAAGTAATGCTTTCGTTGAAAAAAAATGGCAGCCGCAGAGGTCCCAGCATGTAATCCTGACACAATTGTTTTTTCATCCTCTTATCTACAGTCATTCAGTGTGTGGAGAGCCCGGTATAAGAGCCATGCCTTGATTGGGCAGTGTGGATTGTCACGAAGGCCTTCAGCCATTAGAGTTTGTTTTTATACTGGCTATGAAAATTCCCACGAAAAACAAAACCATGGTTCATGTAATTGCTCAGAAATTTACTGACCTACTGCATCTAGATTTTTGCTTAAACATTTATTTTAAAGTGAGCAAAAGAGGGAAGTAGTCCGATGAACCGGATCTCCAACAAGGCACATTAACCATGCATGGGTTTTCTTTTGGCTAAATGTGGCAATAATATCTCTGGAAAAAATGATGTCACACAACTTGCGGACTCAGCCTCAGGCTCAACATGCTCTAAATCGGTCCCAGATTCCGGTAAATTACATTCCACTTCTCTAAAGCATAATCATCATATTAATGTGATTTATATGATAAACAATGTTGCATGTTATTATTGTAAAGTTCTAAAGTTTTACGGACTTTCCTGAGCCGTCAGTGTCACTGAAAGTGTTATCTGTTCGGCACATGCTCTGCAGGCCTATGCACATCGCTATAATGGTATTAATATATATATATATATATATATATATATACACATGTAATGTTAATATTGTTCTATATAAATATATCAGTCTACTGCTCATAGGGTGACAGATCTGATGAGGTCTCGTCGTGCATGATACAGTTCTGCGCATGCACGGATAGTGCTCCACCTTTAATCCCGCCTTAAAAATGTAATATGCATGCATTAATGATTAAGGCTTCACAATATGCTAATAAAAGCACAAGATGCACTTACACTATTCTAATGTTTGTTACGTGTATTTTTTTTTGTTATGTGTATTTGATGTTTAAATCGCTTATCTTGCTCAATATGCAGTTCTATTTGTGGTAATGTTTGTGCCGAAGTTTAACACATTACATTTTCATATGTAGATTTTTTCTGATGATTATAATTTTTATTTTAATGAATAAAAACAATGTTTTTAAT
>CM045739.1:23772500-23792500 GCA_024760905.1 Plotosus lineatus
TTAGCAAATACCATTGTTTTTCTATCTGTGCCGCCCATGCTTCTTGAAGCAGAAGTGAGTCGACGGCGATCTTTGTGTTGGTGGATTACTTCCCAAGGCTTAATACTTGCTTTCCCTCCACCTTGTTTGTGCGTCTGGTGATCTTGTTCTGCAAAATGATTTTCACTATGATTTCCACTGGTTTTCCTGATTTCAGTATTACTAGTGTCCCCCGGCAACCATCTCTCATTTTCCTTATAAAAAAGGCTGCATAAACTTGTATGCGCTGCTTCACTGCCTTGCGCAGCTTTTTCTTGATTATACAGGAGGCCCTGATGCCGCCGATACTCCTGAGATTTCTTCAAAAGATTTTGCAAAGTCATGTGGTAAGGACATCCAGCCATCTCTGGATCTACTGTTTCTGGCTCTTCAAAGTCATGAAGGATGTCATTATCTACTGCCATGGTGATGTTTAGCAAGTTAGGAGTGATATCAAAAGACTCATGCCCAGATGATAATTCTTGGAGGCTAGCATCAAACCGACAATAGTTCTCTACATAAGATGGAGAGGAAGAGTCAAATTCATCACCTGAGTCCATCTCAACAGATCGCTGCAGACTGACACGCAACACAGGAAGACCTCTGAGTAGAACAGTTGTCTGGCTACTCTCAATAGAATTTTCTTCTTCAAAAGGTCTAAGGTTTGAAGTGGTATAACCATCGCAATCTGTAGATGTAAAAGGATGATTTTCCATTGATGCCATTTCCTCACTGTGGATTTTTGGAGTTAATGGAAAGGAGGATGAGCTTTCAGTAGAATTATGCTCATTTTTACCTCCAGAGAGGCAAGTGGCATCTTCCTGTTCAGTGTTTCCTGGATTTTCTGGTAACATTACATCCTTAACCTCTTCAATAGTTGGAACATTTTGCAGCTGAATCAAAGGACAAAAACAAAAAATAAAAAAATGACTAGATAAGATGGATGTGTAAGAAGTGCACGTTTTACGGTGCCATTAGATTAGATTAAACTTTACTGTCATTACACATGTCATAAATACAGGATAACAAAATTCCGTTTAGCATCCAAATCAGAAGTGCAGAGAGCAGCAAGTGATATATATATATATATATATATATATATATATATATATATATATATATATATATATATATAGAGAGAGAGAGAGAGAGAGAGAGAGAGAGAGAGAGAGAGTGATGGATAGATCGTGCAGTATGTACAGTTAGGAAACAGTTATGGACAGATCACAAGATAAACGACAGATAAATAAAAATGAGCAGTTAAGAATAGAGAATAAATTAGTATTAATTTACCTTGCAGCCATATACACTTGTTCTATATTACTGTACCGAATAATAAAAATATGCCGATGCAGCGTTCAAACATACAGTATGTATATATGTCATATGCAAATATACCAGTGCTTCTCAATAATTTTCTGTGCGCCCCCCCAGGAAAAAAAAACATTTCACACCCCCACACCGCCCAGCGAGCGACTATAAATAGTATTTGTCTATCCGCATGACATTGTATCTTTATTAACATAAAAAAGAAAAAGAAATATAGTTCAACTTACAATAAAGAAAAACTTCATTAACATTGTTTTTAAATCTGTAATAGAAAAGATTTAAAGTGCACCAATGTGCCTGAAATAAAAAAAAAACATCCTAATTTAAACTCATTCAACTTACTTATGTCTTAATATCTCCATCTCTCTCCACCATCTTCTTTCCTGTTACAAATTTTTCCGTGTTGTTTCTTGAGGGGTTGTTGACTGCACTTCATATAATTTGCTCATGCGAAAAACGCTACACCATAACATGACAATGAGAGCGCCACTGCCAACTAGTGGAGCAGAAGTGCAATTACACTTAATTCTCGTACACAATTCCAGAAAAGCATGTCCCCCAGGGCCATACCCCCCCCCCCCCCCCGGCATCAAACCGCACCCCCCAAGGGGGGTGCGCCCTACTATTTGAGAAGCACTGAACTATACAGATGTAGTATGTGAAATAATGTGATTTATATGTTACCTGAACACCCTCTGGTACTACCTGTACTTTCGCCATTTGAGGCAGTGACAATGTTTTCATCTCACTTGTAAGACAGCAACCTGCTTCTCAAAGGCTTTCTCTTTATTTGACTAAAGGGGAAAAACACACTTTAAATTATTTTAACTTTCCAATGTTCCTAGAACACACACAAAATAATGGTTACATGTGCTATTAGCATCACTGAACATATATACGTATCAATTTCTTACATTTACATAATTAAAAAAAGTTACACACAAATCACGAGAGCTCTGAAAACACATTTGATACCGCCGCCTACCTAAATGCCACGGTGGTAGAAAATAGTTTTGAATGATAATGATAGGCAATACTTTAATTCCACAAAAATAACTTACCTTTATAAATGATACTCTATACACACTCATTCGTATATAAATAGATGTGCACATGAATATGCATGATCATGCTTGGAGTAAACGTTTTATCATCTAAGAGCGATCCGGACTGAACTTTCCAACTTGCGATTGTAGCTCCTCTCTGTGGCATCATCTCCTATTAACTGACTTTCACAATCTATTATGCTACCAGCCCTGTGACATCACAACTGCCTTTGACCTGCAGAGCTTTACAGATGTTTCTACCTGTGATGTTAACTGAGCAGTCTTCAGACTTAAGTGCACCAAGGTCATCATCGCCAGCTGTTTTGAAATGCTCATTTATGAATTATGATGATGTCATATTTTAATAAGCGCCCAGGGAGCCTTTAAAATTGGAGTGGATGGGCGCTTATTAAAATGTTACCAGCGGAGTGGAACGGTAAGTGCTTATTACCATCCAGGTGCAAAAAATGAATAATAACAGAATAAAAGAGTTTTACTTGTATTTGTGTTATTCATTTTGTGGTATCAACCAAACTGCTCACATCAAAGCTGAAAATAAACTTAAAACAGCATTAATTTAAAAAACATAAAGACCCCTTACTTTTTCTTCCCAGTGCTGTTCCTTTAAACATTTCCCTGGAAGTAAAATCGAGCCAATCAACACGAATGTCAACTTTAGCACATGGCACCTTGAACCAATCAACACAAACATAAACAAAAGCACATGGCCAGGAACATCTTTAAATTTGTGAAGTTAGTGAGCAGGAGAATTGGGTGAAAAATACTTGTCACTTTCTGATAGGTCCATATATGATAGCTCATCGTTCCATTCATTCAGAACATCCCATAGTTTTGCTGTAGCAGTTTCGAATGGTTCATCGGTTGTTGGACATTTACCAAGAGAACACAGCAAAATATTTTCCTGTTTTTTAAAGCTCGGCGGAACAATCAAATGTGTTACTGATGAGCATTATAGACATTCCCCAGTGGCAGAAGGTCTTGAAATACCATGAATGCCTCATTTTGCTGTTACAGAGACTGATCGAATAAAGTTGGTAAGTTTGATCTACGATTTTGCTCCCGGTATTCATGAGCGGTTATTAGACGTAAGATCAAAAACATGGGCAGGGGGCTAATTGGAACAGGGCGATTATGACAAATACGGTATCTGTTTCATGAGTTGACTTTTCTGTTTCATGGGTAGCACCATTTCTCCACTTATTATGTATAATCTTTTAGCATTCTGCATACACTTTAATCCAGAATGACTTACATTTATTAGTTTTAAGGGCACAAGAGTGGCAGCATGGTGGTATGGGGATTGAACACCCGACAGCCACCGTCACTGCGCCCCCATGCACTGATATCCTGGCCTGCCTCCCAGTGCTCTGCACCTGGAACAGTGTCAGAAAGGCACTCAGAACAGAGGAGGCACAGAAAGCAGAAAGGCCATAAATGGGAGGAGGAAGCCAAACAAGTCATCCAGCATGTGCACTCAAAATCAATTTTAAGGGGTCGGTGGACAAGCAGCCTGTGGAGGTTTTTTTTTTAAGAATCATAGTTTGGTTAACCTCTGCTATCTTACATGAAAAATAAAGGTTTCAAAATGGGTATAATAGCTGACATTTGACCTTTTTAAGCATCATGAAACATTGCTTTATAACAAACATTGATGTATCCTATTACACTGATGCTGAAGCCTGTCTTAGCTGACTGATCAAAAATGATATACGCTGACCAGCTCACCCCCATCTACTGTAGGGCCAACACACACACACACACACACACACACACACACACACACACACACACACACACACACACACACAAAACAATTTACACTCACACATAGGAGCAGCTTGGAATATTCAATTAGCCTAATGTCTTTACTGTAGGAGAAAACTGGAGGAAATCTTGATAAGCATGAGGAGAACATGCAAAATCTGACAGGCCTGGAACTTGTGTATGGAACCTTTTTGCTGTGAGGTGGATGTGATAACCACTATGCAACTGCACTGCCCCCATTTAGAGATTTACCATTACAACTTTTTTTCACAAACAGCTCGTCTTAGATTGGTTATAATTATCACAAAAATATGATAGGAGGTTGTCGTAAAATTTTAGCATGATGTTAGTTGTAAAGAATAAATAAATAAAAAAAACTTCAGGTGTGAAATACATAGAAGGACTGGTTTAATATTACAGCCTAATTAGAATATATTAATACCGGAAAGTATGACCCGTTTAAATGCTAAATATAAATGATAAGATTTTTATTTTATTCCATCTCAAGTGTTTATGTGATGTCATGTTTAATTTTTTTTTTTGTATTTGTGAGACCAGGATGAGGTCCCGGAACCAGCCACTCTAACACATAACCTTCTTGCCAGTAGGCAGACGTGCTAACCACTACACCACTGTACCCCAACAGTGACCCTGAGAAACATTATGGCTCTCACTTGGAGAGAGAAACTGCAGTTTTTATTGCGCTTGTCCCAGATGTGATCTTAAAATACGGTAGTACCAAATCCAATGTATTACTTCAATAAAACTTGCTGAGGTTTCCTGTATGCACTGATGCAAATGATCAGTCTTTTCTTGTTTGTTTGTTTTTAATGATATTAATTTACATTTTTTTAAATTCAGATTCTCTTCTGTACTGGAATTGGCTTTAAGATCTGTTGCAGCTGTTTCTTCCGATCATTCACACAGCCAAGCCGTGTGTTCGATATTTGGTAGGTGCTTCCCAGAGCTTTCAAGTTCACATCTTCCTTGTAGACTGGGCCATCATTCCACATGAGGTCATATCCACCAACTTGCTTTTCTCTTCCAGTAAGACAGCCTTCCATGTCTACCACATGCAACGTGTCCTCCAGCATTCTATACTTCAATTCATAATCTTCTTGACTGCTGGCAATGAGAGAAGGGGAAGCATTCACCTCAATCAGCCATGGTTTAAGATTCTGGTCCAGGAGAATGTCATATCCATACAACTCAAAACAGTGCTTGTCATTAATGATGATCTTCTGCACACTCTGCAAGCTGCGGATAAAGATGTTGTCGATGTCTTTAAAAAGGGCCTCCACTGTCTCCCTGCCATGCTTTGCAGTCAAATAACACCGTAACTGATGTATCTGCCATTTGCAACCCTTCTCAGGATCATAGTCCGGAGCTGTTTTTTGGACGGCTATATTGGTGAGATGGACATACTGATCACCAATACTGCTGAGGGAGAACCTGGTGTTGGAGAATCTGGCAAAACCATCTCTGTAGAGCCAGGCCTTTAGCGGGACAAATGAAGTTACAAGAACATATACTCTCAGATCAAACTTTCTGCCTTTGATGAGATAAGGGTTCACGATGTAACGTTGGGCAACGTGGCTCTCAATCTGTGCTTCATCTTTTTGTTCCTCAGAACGGACCCCATCCTTTTTCCATTCAATGATATCTTTTAGTTTCCGGAAAAGAAATATTCCCTTACCCTGTGAGCGTGCCGCTGGCTTCATAATCCAAATAGTGCCTGGGTTTCTCTTAAACTCCTCAACAAAGAGATGGTATTCATTAGGTAGTTCAAAGGTACATGGGAAGAAGTCACATTTACCGACATCCAGCCCGCCAGCTTCGCGATCAAGTGATTTTTTTAATCGCTTTAAGTTCTTCACCATTAGGTTCTTGCGTGTCAATTCATAGTGGTTTCGGAAGTGACAAATCCTAACATGTTCCTCCAAGCAAGTGTGGTCAAAGTTCTCTCTAAGCCAGCCCACATCACACCAGTTGAAATCCCACTCCCCGTCATCCTTGACCTCGACCCAACCTGGTCTTTGGCGAAGAACATCCAATACTGTGTTGATCAGGCTGCATTTAAAGCGCACACAACTCCTCGCTTCACCTTCTTTTCTCTTCTGGTAACCATAAGCACTCTTGTTCCCCACTGCCTTGTTTTTTATCATTTTAATTTATTTTGTGGTGTTTTTACATATGGTTTAACACGAACAACATTAACACTGATAGACAACCTCATTTACTGGCTGAGATCATCAGTGGTCAATCAGTAGGTGATGATGTCACAGAGTTGGGTGCTACCACCTACCTCACTGTATCACATTGGTCATGTGATGATGTCACAGAGTAAGGCATGACAGAGTGTATAGGTCATGTGACACTGGTGGTACATCATGCCAGTGAGACAAGGAGACCCTG
Organism: Plotosus lineatus; assembly: GCA_024760905.1. NCBI lineage: Eukaryota > Metazoa > Chordata > Actinopteri > Siluriformes > Plotosidae > Plotosus > Plotosus lineatus. The sequence continues at coordinate 23,779,094 of CM045739.1, forward strand.
TAGATTATTCACAGAGAGACGGACGCATTACACACACACACACACACACACACACACACACAACCAGTCACACTCGCATTCACACTGAGGGTCAATCTGGAGCAGTCAATTAGCCTAATCTGTATAACTTTACAATGTGGGAGGAAACCAGGGTACTTGGAAGAAATCAAAGTAAACATGGGGAGAATATTTTAACCCGACACAGAAACAGTCATGCCCAGGAATCAAACCCAGGACCTCCATGCTGTGTTTGTGATGTGTTACCCGGTACCACCACAGAGCCACCCTGATGCACATCAGTGTTCAGTTATTGATTGCATTAAAAAATTAATAAAGAACATGTTAATAACACAATCCTCTAAAAAAAACTGCACAATGTGATCGGTAGAATTTATGACAGTCTCAAACTAAATCATCCCACATGAGCACCAGGTTTCCATTCTGGATTCTGATTGGCCAGAAATCTTTGACTAATTTTCTATAACAGAAGCTTTTTACAGTTGTTCTGGGTCATATGATCATTCATTTTCTGAGCCACTAAATCCTACTAGGATTCTGTTGAGGCTGGAGTCAACGATGGACAAAGGTGGGATACACTCAACAATTCAGCAGTCCATCGAAGGAAAACCACACACGGTCAACCATTTGCACTAACTCACACCTAGGGGTAATTTGGAAAAGTCAAAAATGAACTGATAAAACACAGAGGCTAGGTTGCCATTTTGTTATGATAATACATAATTCTGCATTCCCTCCTCAAGATGGCGATGTTTACTAATAACTGTATTAATGTGACCAGTGCTGTGGTGGTAAAAAAAATATTGGGGTATCCTATGAGCAGGTATAAATCACATTCCACTTCTCTCCAGCATAATGATGATATTACATGATCTTCCAAGGCAAAATAAATGCGTCCACACTACATGCTTGCTAAAATAAGTCAGTATACGGCGTATACTCGCCTGTATGCCTGACTACAGCCCTGAATACGATGCTACAGGCGTGATTGACGCACATGTATATTAGTAATCAAATGGTTTCCGAAATAGAATATAGCTGATGCTGTTATTTTTGAAGAGGTAACAGACTAGGTCGTGTTTATTGAATAGCCACCTTTAAGGCTAGTACAAATTATTAGGTGAATTGGTTCACATGTCCGTCACACAGCTATAAGATCCTGGGTGCAAGTCTCAAACTTAATACCAGCATTTCTAGGTGGAGTCTGGATATTCTCCCCAAGTTTCCCCATGTACTTCGGTTTCCTCCCACAGTACAAAAAACATTCACATTCGGCCAGTGCTTCTCAATTATTTTCAGTGGCGCCCCCTAGGAAAAAAAAAAAAAATCACATCCCCCCACCACCACCCGAGCGACTATAAATAGTATAATTTGTCTTTAAAATTATTAGTACACCTCCACATAACATTGTATCTTTATTAACATTAAAAATAAAAAAGAAAGAAATATAGTTCAACTCACAATAAAGAAAAACTCCATTAACATTGTTTTTAATCTGCAATTTAAAATATTTAAAGTGCACCAATGTGATTGAAATTTAAAAAACCCATAGCCTTTTTAAACTCATTTGACTTATTTATGTCTTAATATCTCTGGCTCTCTTTCCAGCTTTCTCTTTGTTCCTGTGAGAAATTTTTACGTGTAGTTTCTTGAGTTAACTCAAGTTAACTGCACTTCATATCGTTTGATCCTGCGAAAAACTGCGACACCATAGCGCAACAATGAGAGCGCCACTGCCAACTAGTGGAGTGGAGGTGCAATTACACATAATTCTAGTACACAATTCCAGAAAAGCAATCCCCCAATCGCACCCCACCTCCCACCCCCGGGCATCACACTGCACCCCCCTGGCATCCTACAGCACCACTTTGAGAAGCTCATTAGGTTGATTGGCTGTTACAGATTGTCCCAAGGTGTGTGTGTGTGTGTGTGTGTGTGTGTGTGTGTGTGTGTGTGTGTGCTCTGCAATAGACTGGCAAACTGTTCAGGGTGTAACTCATCTTTACCCAGAGTAGGCTGAAATAGCCTCCAGCCTCTTGTAGGATTAAGCGATTCAGCAAATGAATGGATTGATGTTCATTGGCAAGATGTGTAATGAAAAGGGTTATTAATCTAAAAAGGTTTATTGTCATCATGCAGTAAAAGGGGAATCAAAACTATTTTACAATTGCTAAAATGGGTGCATCTAAAACACACAAACCCTCCCCAGACAAAAAAAACAACAACCAAAAACAAAAGCAAAAGAAAACAAAAAACATCAGACAAGGTATTATTTCCTTATTTACAAAACACTGTGATACATTTCATTCAAAGAGATCCTGATTTAAGCATTTATTAAAGTACAGATTTTACAGGCTTTCGAATGGCTGTTTCTTACATCGAGGTCAGCAGTGCTATCAAAAAGCAGAAACATTCACCTGGTCCACTAGGTGGCGTCAAACTCATACTTACAGAAAAGCATGAACATCACGAGCGTTCATCTAATAATCCCTATAATATCGCTTATGATAACATGGAATAAAGATGATGCCCCACATACAGATGTGCTGTATGGTTAAAAGGTTTAAAAGACATTCGGATGGTAAATCCACGTCTGTGTGAGATTTACAATAAATAAAAACAGCATAACAAATGGAATGGAATTGGATATTTTTCAGGAGCTCTCACATATCATGGTAAACTTCAAATGGCTCATCAAGGCATGTACATGACATTACATTAAAAAAAGGGGGGTATGACAGGAAATATTCTGAGTTTCAATTGACTTGGTGCTAAATACTATTAAATCGAACAGCACACAAAAAAATAGTAGGACACTTTAATATTTTGTTAAACCGCCTTCTGCCTTGATTACAGCGTGTCATTACCATGGTATTGTTTCAACAGAACTTAAACAACATGACTGCATTTATTTCCTTTTTGCATGACCTGATGATGGAAAAAATGAACCGCTCCATAAAGTCTTCTTCGATACACCCTGAACACTTTGAATAGGGTCAAAATCAGAACTGTGTTTTACCAGTTCATCAGTGAAAATGATTCCTCACGCTCCCTGAACCAGTCTGTCATTATTTGAGTCTCCATTTTATATCCATACCTTCAGGAAAACAAAAGCCCATGATGTGATATCCTGCACATTCAATATCATATCATAATTCAGTACAATATCATAGTATCAGCTGCTACATTTTAATGGCACATTAATGTTGCTAAGCCTCAACCAGACCAACTGGAGCAACAATACCATGGCAATGATGCACTATATTTAAAGATAATGGTGATCCAACAAAATCTTAGCGAGCAGTATAAAACTGTGAGGGAAAGTAGAGGAGGTGGTCATTTTCCTGGTATCACAAAACTTTTTGCATGAAAGTAAGTCAGTGTAAAATAATTTTCTTAAAGACACAGCATTCTTCTTGTTTCCTACAGTTATCACAACCAGGAAATACACCAAAGAAGACCCCCGTGTCTTTATTTACCATCACAGGTCATCGGTAATAAGAGAAATATTTCAAATAAGGTGCAGTGTGATGTCTTGGAGTCGAATCATGACCATCCACGGTGTCCTGAACATGGCTTTGGTTAGTGTGGGGCTAAGAACACTGGGTGCAAAGTACAAGTACACCCTGATTGGGATGCCAGTACCTGACAACCCAGTGGTTAGCGTGTTATAGGAAAGGGAAGGCAGAAATACCCATCAGTAATCTATTCATACATGACATGGTGGCAACAATACCTGCTACTGTACCATGAGTCCCAGAAAGGAAGTAAATATCAATAATATCTGCAAATCAGGAAGCCAGATTGGGTGCGTGGATTACAATGTCTGTCCCACACACCATCAATCACTGGAAGGACAGTATGTATACCAAGTTAATCTCAAATGCCATTTTCTAGTGGGTCAACATTGCAAAGGGGTGAGCAATCTGGCATCACAGCAAGAAGGTCATGGGTTTGAATCTCTAGCTCAGTAGGGCATTTTTGAGGGAAGTTTGCATGTTCTCCCCGTGCTATCAAGGGTTTCTTGGTGTAGTCCAAAGACACGCATTAATCTAATGGGTTCAATGTGGAGTGGTGCCCTTTGAGTTACACAGCCTATAGTTTCTTCTCATATCCAAAACTAGACAGTGGTCATAACCTTTAATGAGCCTGAGCGGAAACGCAGGATTTTCCTCTTGAGTGCATGTGAGGCTTTGATCCTGACCATGGCAGCAGGTGCATTCTGAGGGAAAGAAGGCACACTTGGGGGAACTTGCTGAGGCCAAACAAGGCCTCCACTTTCATCTGAGCCACTTGACTTTGAGCTGGACCCTGGAGAACATGTTTCACTCAGGCTGGAATCAGATCCATCTCCATGAGCTCCTAAAGGATTCTTATCATCAGTGTGGTATTTCTTCTCAGTGTACTTAGTACTTGACTGTGGGCGGATGGAAAATGGTAGGTTGGCTTCACTTAACAGTTGTTTCTCTTCTTGCGTGAGGTCTGCTGTGGAGTTCCAGAGTCTTTGACTGGACATATAATCTTCATTGAAGCAGTTGATGTCCACATTGTGGCTCAGTGTGTGGTACTCACGCCCTGGTTTGGTGGTAAAAAGTTGGGATTGAATGCTGACTACTGACTCAGACTGCTTGGGTGTCTTTACATGCCTCTGCCCAACTGATGACCAGCTTTCCTCCTGATACCGTCTGCCTTGGGGCATTTGATGGATCAGTTCCAGAGATGTAGGTTCCCAGTCTTGTTTGAGAGATTCCGAGTGTAAAGACAGAGAAACACAGCGATGATCTACATCAGCAGTGATAATGGTTGACTCTGTGGATGGACCTGGATCTCTATAAACCTGAGAGAATTGGTCAGCCTCATTTTCCAGATAGTATCTATCTTGCAGTTCCATTCCATCACTGAAGACTTCCCATTTTTGCCACTCAGAATTTCCAGGCTGTTCACAGTATTTAGTGGGATATGCATGTAGATCTTGCCAGAAATCAGGAGCAGAACTGACGACATCTGTACAGCCAGGAGTCTGGTTCAGGCAATAGCGTTGGAGAAGACACAAAATATAGGACTCTACACGCATTGCTTGCTGAATATCATCTGTAGTGGGGCCCTCGTCTTCCTTCACGGTATGACCTTGATGATCACAATGGATCCCAATGTGGCCACCTTCCTCCTCTAAATTCATAATGGGACCAGCATCAGTTCTATTCATCTCCTCTTTATGTAGGGTTTGCCCTTTTGACCACAGAGTTTCGTTGTCATCATCTTCACCATCCTCGATTCCTTCGGCAATGCCCTCTAAAGGAGGGTAAGGAGCAGAGAATGAACGGGGCAGACAAGTACGAAAAGGTCGTGCTCTCTGTCCCTCCCAGTCCGACATGTAGGCATCATCTGGGAAAAGGGAAGCAAATTCTGTATCACACACACACATTTTATATATATATATATATATATATATATATATATATATATATATATATATATATATATATATATATATATATATATATATATATATATATGCATACACGTGTCTATATCATAAGATTGTAAAAGTGAAATTTGTAATATTAGTATATGTTGTAATTTTAATATGTCTTAAAACGTATTAGATAAACAATTTTTGAGATTATTTTGTGTAGAACATAGTTGGTATTATTATAAACATAATTATTTACAGATGTTAGATCATATAAATCAATTAATGTATCAAAACCACCATACCCACATATGGTTAAGAAGCTGATGTAATCTTCCTGCCTTGATTAATTTTCGATATAAGGGGCTCTGACAATATTGTGAGCATCAAGGTAAATCATATATTATATTAATACCACCTCAAATCAGAAAAGACCATGTTGTGAGAGTCGAAAGAGTATGGGAAATGCTAAATGCTAAATAAATAAATAATAGAACAGATAACATTCATTTTTTTAAATTTACTTTGCCATTACTTCACTGTTGCGCCGGTGGCGTAATGGTGTAATTCCCCTTTCACAATGATGCAACTAGTGATTGTCGTCATGTGTGTCACAATTTATCGCAATAAACCGTCAGCATCGCGGCCTTCTTCAGCTACTCGTGGTAAATTCTAACACACGGTATTTGATTTTTCTGCAGTGAGACTGAAAATGTATCATTTCCACATGACATTGTGACATCAACCACCAGCATCGTATTACCACCATGAACAACCTGTGTACATCGTCAAGCACTGGTGGTACCATACAATGCTCACAATGATCATAGTTTTTTTCTGTCAATCTTCACCTCAACTATTGTTGTAGAATCAGACCTTTGAAGGGAGGAGGACAAGGATGAGGGACAAAACAGTGTTCCACATCTATATCTCGGGATGTTCCTCCTCCAGGTAACGCGTTTTGTCAGCGAGAAAGTGATACATATGGGTGCTGTGCACTCATGATTCAGAAGTCATGCGTTTGAATCCCTGTTAGACCCAAATTGTACTAATACCCTAAATGATACATGGGTACCAGTTAAAATAGGAAACCGTGGCTAATTAGGGATTGCTGTAGTCTTGCGGTTAGAGAAACAGCTTTGGAACTGAAAGGTCACTGGTCCTATTCCCATCAAAAGTATGTAGTTGTGGGGGAGTGGGCTGCACCTTCCCTTTCTCCATCTTCATGGCTGAAGTGCCCTTGAGCAAGACACCTAATCACCAACTGCTCTCTGGGTGCTGCAGTGGGTGGTAGCCTACTACTTTGAGTCAGAGTGCTCACTGTTTAAGTGTGTGTGTGTGTGTGTGTGTGTGTGTGTGTGTGTGTGTGTGTGTGTGTGTGTGTGTGTGTGTGTGTGCTGACTTTGAATGGGTTAAATACAGAGGTAATAATTTCTATTACAATATTAATACGGTAAATAAATTAAAAAAAAATCTCTGGCCTTATGAGCCAATAGATTTGGGTGGAAAAACCAAATAGGTTTGTAGTTCACTGCAGACAACGGAAAGATATTCTTGTATTTTCTGTTCAACTTCTTTTAATATGTTAATATATTTACATTTGTGGCATTTGGCTGAAATCCTAATAATTTTATAAAACTCATCAGTTGAAGGCCCTAGAGTGGCAGCTTGATCTCCTGACCATCTAATCAGTGACCCAAGACCTTAAACAACAGGCCACCTTAATATTCATCTATTCCGGTGTCCCAAGCCTGCAAAACACAAAGAAAGCCATCCAATGAAAGCTGGGACAGGAACAACATAGGACTAGTACTGGGACAAAATTGAGAGTAGGTCCACGAGCCTAACCTGAACCCTTATAGTCTCTGATTCCTCAGACGACGCTGTCATTTACATATAAATGATATAACCACATGAACTCAGGATTACTGTCTCAAGCTGTTAGGTGAGTACCCTGCCCTCGCCCAGAGCCGGCTGGGATGGGCGCCAGCGTCCCTGCAACCCTAAAGAAGATTAAGCAGCTTAGAAAATGAATAAATGAATGTATGAATTATGATGTAATTTATAATTAATAATAATTTTTTAAAAATTTGCCAGTCAATGTCGTATTTAATGAATTAAAGCCTTCAGGATGTGCTATTATAAGAAAATAATCTACTGCGTACCACCATGCAGCTGAATATTTTCCTATAATAGAATACCATGTCTGGTTTTATTCTTGACTTAAACATGACCAGAGACTGATCATTGTATGTGCTGGAGTATTTTCTTTTCTACTAAAAGATTTTATAGATTATTACCAAAGAAATTTAAAGTAACCCAGTCAGTGAGGGAACATCCAGAGTATGTACTGACCTGATCTGCCCCTGTGGCTGTAGAAAGAAAGGATGGGAGAAGATCGTGAATGTCTTAAAGACTGAATCTCATTTTGCGTGTAAACACCTGAGGACACACACAGTTGCATGTACAGCAACAAAAACAATTACACAATGAGAATAAACAGGGCTTCGGGTGTGGGGATGTGAGGAAAGAGTTCAGACGGAGCAGTGGTGGCCCGGTGGTAAGGTGCTGCATTACCAATCCCAAGGTTGAGGGTTCAAGCCCCACAGTTGACAGTTGTCACTGATGTGCCCCCACTCCCCCCCTCACCCGCCCCCCCCCCCTTCCCGTCCCCCCTGCACAGCTAACTGGGTTATCAAAGGCCAGCCATGTCTCTCACTGTCTGTAATGTGAGGTTCATGTCAAAGAACCATTGCTGACTTTTGTCAAGAGCAGCTGCATAGCCGTCAGAGTGTTTCTGCCCTGAGATGGCCTGGTGAGCTGTCCAGGGTGTACTCTGTCCTCGCCCAGAGTTGGCTGAGATGGCCACCATCCTGCCCTTGACCCTGATTAGGATTCAGATTAGGACAAATTACACCTAGTTGTCGATGTAAGTGAGAATGCTGTGTTTTGGCCTCATGTCTGGAGAGCTGTTCAGCACGATGCCTGACTTCAGCCCTTATAGGATTCAGCGGTTCTTCAAATGAAAGTGACTCATTGATTTCCTTTGTGTTTATAAGAAGTCTAGATTCCAGTCAGTTGTTGTTGTTTTATATATATATATATATATATATATATATATATATATATATATATATATATATATATATATATATATATATATATATATATATATATATATATATATATATATGATGAGTCATTTCTCCCCTGAAAAGCAAGGGCGAGATATTAAAACTGTAATAATCTGAATAATAATTCTGTGACTTTAGTACGTCTTGTATTCACTAAGTGCTTTTATTGCACAGTGCTGTTGAATTCTCAAATCTACTCGATCAGAAGGGTGAGTCATTTTCCATCACAGCAGTAATTCTGGATGCAATTAAAAAAAAAAACCACACTTTAATGATTACACAGGACACACTGGTAATATTCCTCTATTAGTTATTTTGCAGTGACTCATTCACAGGAACTTCCAGTGTATGGCAGATAAGGCACAAATTACACTGCCCGGCCAAAAAAAAAAAAAAAAAAACAAGTTGCACACATGAATATGTTGTTGTTCCGCCTTTCGCCTTGTATCCAGCGTGTAATCGTCATAGCAATGTTTCAACTATCTTAAACAACATAGCATCTATTTCCATCCAGTGTCGGGTTCATTTGTTATTGCCGTCTTGAATTTTTGAGCGAAAAACTGAACCACTCCATAAAGTCATCTCCAGCACATCCTGAAAACTTTCAATAGGGTGAAGGCCAGGACTCTGGGGAAGGGAGGGGGGGGAAATACATACGAGAAAATGATTCCTCATGCTCCCTGAACCACTAACCACGCTTTCATTATTTGAGGCCTCATTTTATATTCGTGCCATCAGGGAAGAAAAAGTGCATTGATGTGATAACCTGCTCATTCAGTTCATCAGCTGCTTCATTTTATTGCCACATTAAAGCTGCTGTGCCTCGACCGGACCAACCGGAGCAACAACGCCTTAGAGATTACATGCTGAGATCAAGGATAAGGCTTTCCAGGAGAATATTAGAGTGTGGGATTTTTTTTTTTTTTTTTTGTAGGGCAGTATGTAAGCTTCCCGTTAAATTCTTGAAAAGCTTTATTTAATGAAATGACTATTTAGAAATAAATGAAAGGAGTCGCCAGTGTTGGTGCTGTGGTCGTGCTACATTTTTCTTTTGATTTTTTATTAGTTTTGAGAGACCATGAAAAGTAAGTACAGTAACTAACTGCATGTCTTAGGATTTCTACTGTGCTATAATGGATGAGACCAAATTAGAGAAATAAAGTCTTTCCATTGAAAGTCTTACAAGATGGCCTGGGGTTTGAGCTTTCAAGGACAAAGGGAACTATAAAGTGGTTTTATATTCGTCTATTGGCACTCCGTCAAAGTTATATGCTCTCTAGCTCCAGAATTTGTGGTCTTGTTCTGACCTTTTCTTCTGACCTTGACATTCCCAAATAAAACCATCCCTATGCATAACATAGTGTCCCCACCAGGATCAGTAAAAAAATAAACAAATTAAAAAATCCACGCATGAGGTCATAAACATCTGTGAATAATGAGTCTCGACCGGCATATATTTGAAAAGACATACCATCATGTTTTATTCCCTACTTTATTCCATACATTCCTTTCAGAATCAGAATCAGAATATTTTATTGGTCCCGGAGGAACTTGTGTGAGATTCCGCTGTGTAATAGCCATTATTAGCGAGCGGTGTTATTACAGCTTGAATATTTGTTTCAAAGTGATTTCCCTCATATCAGTTCAAAATCCCCTCAGGTAACTAATTACTATTTAAAAGCACAATGTGTGAACAAACAAACTCATAAAAACTAGCATAGAATGGAATTAATCTTTTAATTAATGTAGTCAAAATTCCTGAACAAGGGGGTGAAAACTAAAAAAAAAAAAAAAATCAAAAAAAAAAAAAAAAAAAAGAAGGTATCTTTGCAATTACTGTTATAACACAAAGTGAAAAGTGCGTGTTTGTGCCTCGGGGGTTGAGGGCCATACCTGAGCTGAACACATGGTCCAGGTTGTCCTCTGTGTTGGAGTCCATTGTCAACTCACTGAGCTGTTGCTGTAGTACCGCCACCATACCACTGGGGGCAGCCTGTAGATGCTCCTGTTGCAACACACACATCATTATGAGGGTAGGCTGAGGTCAGGGTTTATAGTGCCAGCTCCATTCTAAGTGTTTCCCCTATTTTAACAGATATAATTAGAGTTTTCTTATATAGATTATATATTTTATATAAACTGTACACTTGTGTTTAACACTTGCGTATTTAGCACCTTTAGCGTACACACTGTCTTACTCTGTCTTATCATTACTGAATTAGTAAAACCTATCAAAGGAAAATCGATCATGAAGATCTTTTGGCGACAGAAAATCAAATGTTGCCATGCAACCTCAATAAAGTGATGCATAATTTATTAACCCTTCGTCCAAATCTGACTAATTAGTGATCATCTGGCTGGATGGAAACAGGATATTTAAAGCAATGTCTTCCAATTTCCATTATTCATTTTCCTCTTGCAGTTTGATACCACAACCCCCTCTACCCACCAACCCCTTCTTTTTTCATGTTTTTATTCATTTACATATGAAAAACTGCTTTATCCTAGGGGAACAGGGAGACTGGAGCCTACCTCAGCCAACACGGAACAAAGGCAGGGTACACCCTAAGCAACTTGCAGTCCGTCAAAGAGCCAACACACACAAACAATCATTCACATTCACATCTCGGGGCAATTTGGAACAGCCAGGTGTGCGTGTCATTTGGACTGTCGAAGGAAACCGGAGTTCCCAAAGGAAACCCATGCGAACACAGAAACAGCCTCAAAGAGCCCGAGACTTGAACCCAGTACCGTGTTGCTGCGAGACGGATGTGATAAGCACCAGGCACCATGCCACCCTCTTTTTACTTTTTAACTCGTGGCTTTAGTCCTGTTTTGTTCCTGAGTTGTATTCTGTTCGTTGATTTCTGCTGGGGTGTTTTTATTGGTTAATATTTTTTAATTTATGATCATATATTCAATTTTTAATTTGCATTTCAAACTGTTTATTTGTTTTCGTAGTTATTTATTCATTCCCTTCACTTCACTCTTCATCTCTGAGAAGTGCTTTTAGCACCAGATTTAATCAAGCCTTTATTATTTTGACTCCTCTGGAGAAGGTAGGAGCGAATTACGTTTATAATAACTAATAGAAAACAACATACAGTACCCTTCTCTCTCTCTCTCTCTCTTTCTCTCTCCGTCTCTGTCTTTGTCTTACTCTGTCTCTCTGTCTCTCATCTCTCTTGCTCTCTCTTTATCTTTATCTCTCTTTGTCTCTCTCTCTCTCTCTCTGTCTTTGCCTCACTCTGTCTCTCTGTCTCTCATCTCTCTTGCTCTCTCTCTCTTTTTCTTTATCTCTCTTTGTCGCTCTCTCTCTCTCCCTTTGTCTTTATCTCTCTTTGTCGCTTTCTCTCTCTCTCGCTGTCCCCCTCTCTGTGTGTGTGTCTCTCTCAGTCTCCCTCTCTATCCCTCTGTCTCTATTTCTCTCTCTCTCTCTGTCTTTGTCTCAATCTGTCTCTCTGTCTCTCATCTCTCGTGCTCTCTCTCTTTATCTTTATCTCTCTTTCTCTCTCTCTCTCTCTCTCTCTCTCTCTCTCTCTGTCTTTGTCTCTCTCTGTCTCTCTGTCTCTCATCTCTCTTGCTCTCTCTCTCTCTTTTCTTTATCTCTCTTTGTCGCTCTCGCTCTCTCTCTCTCTCTCTCTCTCTTTGTCTTTGTCTCTCATCTCTCTCTCTTTGTCTTTGTCTTTCATCTCTCTTTCTCTTTCTTTATCTCTCTTTGTCACACTCTCTCTGTCTCGCTGTCCCCCTCTCTGTGTGTCTCTCTATCTCTCTCTCTCTCTCTCTCTCTCTCTCTCTCTCTCTCTCTCTCTCTGTCTCTTTCCTTCAGTCTTTCTCTTAGTGCCGTAGTGGTCAAAAAATAACTGAGTGCACTATATTCAAGGTCACGAAGCGACTGAGGTGCACAGCAGCAAATCAGCCATGAAGCGCGGGGAGGGTGCGGGAGGGGGTCACCCCCAGAAAATTTTGAAATTTGAAAGGCTGAGAGATGCATTTTTGAGCATTTCAACTTTAAAAGCAGTTAGTCTGAGCTATTATAAAATCTACAGAACTTGACAATTATATCTGTAATAAGAAAAAAATAAAACAAATAAATTAGTAAATAATACTGTGCTAACTGGGTTATCAAAGGCGGGCCATGTCTCTCACTGTCTATGGTGAGAGGTTCATGTAAAAGAACCATTGCTGACTTTCGTAAAGAGTAGCTGCAAAGCCATCAGCGTGTTTCTGTCCCTTGCTTAAGGGTTGTGACAGGAAGGGCATCCGACGTAAAAACCTCTGCCAAATCAAACGTGCGAATCAGATGGTTCGCTGTGGCGACTCCCGAGTAAAAAGGGAAACAGCCGAAAGGAGACAGACAGACTGTATGTTCATTATCATTTAAATATAGACATTATATTGTGAAGAAAAACTTTATTGCTGATATCTCTAATGAATATTTTATATATGTATTTTTATCTAACAATTATCAAAAATTGCATAAAAAACACAGACAAGTTACTTGGCACATGTATTACAAGTACAATATACAAACCACAAATGACAATATATATATATATATATATATATATATATATATATATATATATATATATAACAAAAGGACAGGACAAAGACTTTCTATTGAAACTCCATTTATCACTACAGATCTGTTTCGAGGGGTGGTGAAACCATCCTCTCTCTTCAGGTGATTATAGAAGAATAATATTTCTTCTTCTATAATCACCTGAAGAGAGAGGATGGTTTCACCACCCCTCGAAACAGATCTGTAGTGATAAATGGAGTTTCAATAGAAAGTCTTTGTCCTGTCCTTTTGTTATTTGCTCTACCAAAAAGTATTGA
>CM045739.1:23797500-24017500 GCA_024760905.1 Plotosus lineatus
TTGGTGCAGTGGTTCGCACATCTGCCTCACAGTAAGAAGGTCCTGGTTTCGATTCCCAAGTTCAGGTGTTTCTGTGTAGAGTTTGCGTGTTCTCCCTGCTTGCATGGGTTTCCTCCGGCTACTCCGGTTTCCTCCCACTGCCCAAAAACATCCCCCCGGGGGTGTGAGTGTGAGTTTGAACGGTTGCTTGAGTGTTGACCCTGTGACGGCCTGGTGAGCTGTCCAGAGTGTACCCTGCACCCTGGACCCAGAGTCGGCTGAGATGGGCACCAAGCTCACCACGACCCTAATTATAATTAAGCGGATCAGAAAATGATTGAATGGATGAATGACTACAATAATCAGATGAAAAATAATAAAAATAAAACAACAATAATATAGAAAAAAATATATTTGAAAATTAATGGATAAAAAAATCAGGAGGGGAAAATTTCTTCTGAATAAACTGAGATGTGAAAATCAATTGCTTAAAATATTTTTAAACAGACCTGTCCTGAGAATAAATAAACACGTAAACTAATGTAATTAATAAATAAATAATTACATCATATGTATGTGTGTGTGGGGGCATAAGATAACATTAAAAAGGGCTTATAAACAAATAAAAATATGCCGATAATAAAATAGAACATCAAGGATCATATTATAAAAATAATATTCCTGTAATTAAAGAACTTGATACAAGCGATAAAAGTGACATGTAAACACAAATAACATTAAAGATACAACTTAAAAATCTTCCTTTAGGTTCCTGGATATGTGAGCCTGGTGAAGAGATCAGAAGATTTATTTTGGATTTTTAGGTCTAAATGTATAATTGTCGCCTCAAGCTTGACTGACTCAGGAGAGAGAGAGAGAGAGAGAGAGAGAGAGAGAGAGAGAGAGAGAGAGAGAGAGAGACTTATTAGTATTCCACTCCACACGCCCTTTTGTTTGATCCGCTGAAAGAGGGCGGGGCCTCGGGGGAAACAGTGGGTGGGATGTTTTTATTTGATATTTAATTTCTCAAAGGCCCTGGCATAGTGAGTGTTTGTGCGTGACGTCAGTGTTGCACGTGCAGTCGGCAGAAGCGTGTTTGTTTCACTGCAGGCATTTTTCTGCTAAACGTATTGATTTTGCTCTTTGCTTTTGTAAAGATCTTTTTTAATCACAATTGTGCTTCAGTGTTTGTTTCTTCACCCTGTTTTCCTTCCTGCTACAGGAGATGCACAGATGTCTTTATAACTTTCCTTGCAGACAACTGCAGGTATTTGCAGCTTATTGGAGCTTTTGTAAATGCAAAATAAAGAAATAACACACATCATGCAATTTTATCTATCTATCTATCTATCTATCTATCTATCTATCTATCTATCTATCTATCTATCTATCTATCTATCTGTCTGTCTGTCTGTCTGTCTGTCTGTCTGTCCTATCTATCTGTCTGTCTGTCTGTCCTATCTATCTATCTATCTGTCTGTCTGTCTGTCGATCTGTCTGTCTGTCTGTCTGTCTGTCTGTCTGTCTGTCTATTTTCATGAGAAAGAGTCTACTGCGTGTTTACAGACCTACTTGCACTTCTATAACTTGTGATGACCACAAGAAGTGAACAATGGACCATTAAAATGGGTCCAAACTCCACCCCCATCCACAAAATCACATCCATTTCAGCTGTCAGATAACCTCACTCACTACAAAGAGGCAGCGTCTGCTTTTCAGCTGATATATATATATAAAAAAAAAACTGAACAGATCAAGTTACAGACCTGTATAAATTCTTGAACTCTTTAATTAAAATACATGTTGAACAATCAGCTTAATCACATGTCCACAATGCGCAAGCAGCACTTTACGCACGGATGCAGAATCAAATGTCCACATTACGCATGACCATGTGCTCTTAAACTCGGTCTTCATTCTGACCCATGATGTAATCCTGCACTAATAAAGCTTTATCCGTGAGACTGGGTGCACTTGTTCTACCGACCTGCTGCCATTTCAGGGTCTCGAGCTCCGTCTCGGTGTCTCCAGCCGCCAGGATTCCCAGCACGAGCCTTTCCTGTTTCTGTCTGGCGGTCTCGAGCTCCCACAGGCTGGACATGATGTCCTCCAGGAGCTTCTTATTGCGGCTTGTCATATGGAGAGGAATTCCGCGCTGCACGAGGAGACAGATCAGGACTAGTTTCTCCTCTCAACAAAACCCTGTTGGTCTCCTGAACAGCTCCAACACCGGCGTGTCATGAGACGCCAAAAACATTTCCCACTTTCTTCTTCTTCTTTAAACCAAAACCCTCAGAGGCTTGTCGGTTTCCTCCGCTTTTCTCCACACGAGCTTCGATGACGCGCTTCTCTCGCGTCTCTCATCCAGATGTTCAGTGACGCTGACGCTCCCTATCGAGGGCTTATTAGAATATTCATCTCAGCTCACCTGCTATTGGTTGTGATTTACTGCTGCAATCATGAATATATAGAGAAATCCAGCATGACTGATTCCTATTGGCTAATACAGTGTCTAAATTTGCATGCAAGGCGTAAAACAAAGTTTTATACACCAAGCACACGAACGATCAAAAAGTAATATATATATATTATTATAATATTATAATAATATATATATTATTCTTATTATTATTCTTATATATATATATATATTCTTATATCTATATATATCTATATATATCTATATCTATATCTATCTATATATATCTATCTATATATATATATATATATATATATATATATATATATATATATATATATAGTTGTACACACACATCTGCATACACACACACACACACACTATAATATAAATAACATAACTAAATAATAATAATAATAATAATAATTATTATTATTATTATTATTATTATTATTAATATTATTATTATAATACTGCTACTACTTCTAAATTGACCATAGTTTTGTGTGAGTGTGAATGTTTGTGTGTTGGCCCTTGAGTGGATTAGCGAGCTGTTCAGGCTGGACCATCTCCCATAGTTGGCCTATAGGTTCCAGCTTCCCTTGGACACTTATAGAAATAATTGGTTTGGCAATAAACAATTGAATATACTGTAAATTAAATAGTGTATAAAAACAATAAATTAGCCCTGCAATGGCCTGGCGAGCTGTTCGAGCTATTCCTTGCTTTTGGCTAGTAGGCTGAGATGAACGCCAGCCTCTTCATGACCTTAATTTGGAAGAAGTGACTTAGAATATGAATGCACGAATCTAAATGAAGTTATAAATTCTCTAAACGTGGATTGGTACTCCTAAAGGTCTTCTTCCCGTCTGCATCTTCAGCAGGTATCTCAGGGTCTTTGGCGTTTCGCCCCTGTACGCCTCGCCTGAGTGTGGCAGCAAAGACTGTGAAGTGATAGCAGATTGGTATTTAACTCTGGTGATGACTTAATTGGCTGCTGGGATCCAGCCGTTTCTCTTAATCCAAAGCCAACGTGAGCTTGACTCTGCTGACGATCCCATTGCTTTGATGACTTTCTTTGACATGGAGGATGACAGTCCTATCCGACGAAGGAACCTTTTTGTTGTTAATGTGACAAATCCTCTACAACCAACTTCTATAGGCATCAGGATTGGTTTCCAGCCTCTTGTATCATGTCGATCATGCCCCGCTTGGTCTTGCTGTTGCCTTAACTCCACCTGTACAGTATTTGCCTAGGCCCAGTCTACCTCTACAAACTGTTCCAACCAGTTCTTTTTGTCACAAATCTTCTTCTGCTTCTTCTATTGCTGAGTGAGGGTTCCATTTTCTTCCTGTCTTGACTGTTTCCCCTGCTCTCTGCACTGGTTTGTCCTGAGACAGGCATAAGGTGGAAATGGCTCTTACTTTTGCAGGCTGGAACTCCCCTGACAGTGGTAGGCTGAGCTTGGACGATTTGCTGTAGAGATTTACTGTGCTGAAGCTTGGAGGCACACCCAGCCACTTGCCAAGGAATCTGCTGCATTTCTTCTCCATGGCTTCAATTGTGCTAAACGCCATGTCATATATGAGGAAAGGCCACTGCAATCTGAGGATGATGCCATATTGGAAACACCAAGCGTTGAATCAGCCCTGGAGGTGGCTAGCTAATATTGTCTGGAGCCATCTTTTCAGTGCCATAGTTACATCTCTGCTGTTACTGATGTCCCCAGAGATTGATGAACCATTTCCCCAAGCACTTTATGCCTTCATCTTGGATCATAGGCATCTTCTCCCCCTGAATAACGAAGGTGTGCTTTGTAGCTTCCCTTTCAAGATGGTGAGGCTTCTTGACTTGGCTGGTTTGATCTGCATCCGAGCCCAATTTGCCATCTTCTGCAGAGCAGTGAGAATCCACCTAGTTCCTGGTACTGAGTCACTGTTACATCATCCATGTAGACCCTGCAGAAAGGATGCTTAATACCACCCGCTGTGGTAGGACCCTTGCACTGGCTTTCTCCTGCTTTAAGAATCATGCTCATGGCAGCTACAATTAGCACTACTGACAATGTACACCCTGCCATGATGCCCTCCAGTCGCTGCCATCTTGTAGTGTTCACTGTGAATCTCATCTTGATATTGCAGAGGTAGTCCATCACTAACTTTGTAACTGCTGGTGGAACGCTGCAATGCTTCTTGAAACAGTAGATTAGGGCGGCTGGGGTAAGCCTTTCCGGTACAACTGATAGGTTCTTCTGGTCTTTTCTGGCTTCCTTGATCAGGCTTATTGCAGCGGTGTGCTCTAGACATCCGGAATGGTCTGAAACACCTCCTTTCTGTACACTAGTGTTCACATAGTTGTTAAGTCAAAGGAAGGTGGTGAGTCTCCTTGCAACCACTGACCAGGAAATCTTTCCCTCACTGTCCAGCAGTGAGATCTCACGGAACTGGTCTAGGCATCTGCAGTTTAGTTCCTTTGGAGAAGCAGCCTTCTGCTAACATCCACAAAGATGGTAACTGCACTCTTCTTAGTAGTTTGCATATTGCAGATGGCCCTGGTGCCGAACTTGACTGTGCACTTCTTGATTTCTTCAAAACGTAGGTCAGAGAGATTCAAAGGAATTCCTGGATCTGGTTCTGGCATCCTGTTTAGAGGTCTCCAAGTGGCGTATTGCGGCTTGGGTCACTGTGGGCCTGTTTTATGCTTTCTTGCACTTCTGCTTGCGTGCACTCCAGTTTGCCACTCTAAGGTTTTCCCAGCAGATCTGATGCAAACTTGTACTGGTTACTGAAGAATGCCTTCCTCTGATTTTTCTTCTCATTCTGCTTTTTCCGCAGCTTAAGTATAAGAATAATAATAAATTTGCTCTGCCATGACCTTTAAGCTGTTCAGGGTGTACACCGCTCTCGCCCAGAGTTGGTTGCGATGGGCGACAGCCTCCCTGTGATCCTAATTAGGATTAAGCAGTTTAGAAAATGAATAAATGAGTGGCTCAGAAAGTGAATAATGAATGAAGTTGTAAATTGTAAATTGTGTGTTTGACTGTTTCTCTGGTATTTGAAGGCAGGGTGGATGTCTGAGTCCGATATGAATCATTGTTTTAGTATATACTACATGGGAAGATAAACATACTAAAATAATACGTTTATTTTATTTTTACACATTTTATAAATGACAGAGGAAGGTCAGGTGAGCCCCACACACTTCCTAGAGCTAAGTGATGTGTAGCTAACAATATTTTTATATCCTACTTGTGAATATACGACATAAATATCTCCATAGTATATACTACAAAGAAACAGAAGAAAAGCAAAATAAAGCGATGTGTGACAGTGACATGGTGGTCCTTTACCACTTCAGATAATGTTATTTAATCCCCTGACAGTGGACCAACCACATCATGCCATGTTGTGTAATATATACACTGGTCATGCCTGGTCTTTTTGTGCCCAGATTCTCAGGCCATCAAAGTACAATAGTCTGCTCGGCTTTTACATTCAAGCTTTCTGCATCATTAGGCTACAGCTGATCCCAGTTTCTGGAACTTAACGAGGCGACTATATTCAACTCCTCCTGGATGGGAGACTAGTTACCCTCCCGGTACTCATTTACACTGCTTGGTGGACCTATCGTTAAGACCTTGTCCATAGGGTTGATGAGGGATTTAAACCCACAACCTTTTGATCATGTGCCCAGTACACTAACCACTACACCACCAGCTAGAGCACCCTAGTTTTTCCATAGGGTTCATGGAAAGCTATTAAAATCTTTGCAAGGAATCATATCAAGCTTGGGGCAGGTGTTGCCTAATGGTTAGAGATGCAGCTTTGGGACCGAAAGGCACCTTCCCTTCCTCCACATAAATTGCTGAAGTGCAGTTGAGCAAGGCATTTAACCCTCAGGTGTTCTCCAGGTATCACCAATGTGTGGCAGCCCACTGCTTGTGCTCACTGTTTATGTGTGTGCTCACTTTGTATGGGTTATATGCAGGGGCAATCATTTTCCTTGTGGGATACAGTATATATATATATATATATATATATATATATATATATATATATATATATATATATATATATATAAAGTTGTCTCACTTGTAATCTATCGCTTATGAAAAATATTATTAATTTTCTAAGCCTCTTATACCAAATTAGGGTCATGGGGAAGCTAGTGCCTGTCTCGGCAGGGTCACCCTGTACACCCTGTACACCCTGGACAGCTCACCAGGCCATCAAAGGGCTAATTTATAATTTTATAAACAATTTAATTTAGATTCAGGCCTTTGCAGGGCCACCACTCGCACAACCTTTGACATTCACACTCACACCTATGGCAGATTTGGAAGAGCCAATTAGCCCACTGTGCAATGTTTTAGATTGTGGGAGAAAACCAGCATACCTGGAGGAAACCCACACAAGCATAGGAAGCATATGCAAGGTCCACACAGAAGCACCCCAGCTGGGAATTGACCCCAGGCCTTCTTGCTCTGAGGCGGATGTGCTAACTGATGCAATTCAAAATATATTTGTCAGATATACCTGTAAGTAAAGTTATTTATATTCAATTAATATTTCAATGTTCTGGACATTTTAATATACCATTTATAATCCAGATTACTTTCTCAAGTCTGTTGAAGGTAATGAAAAAACCCCCAAACTTTCATTTTGTCAGGGTGGTGTAACATACTCAGATGAAAGTGCTATCTGTTCTCTGTAATGTCTATTATTGTCTATCACCGTGACAGATTCATGACAGAGGCTATGCCTCTCCCATCTTAACAGCGTGGCCACTATTTATTCCAAGCTACACGAGATGTTTGTAAAAGCAACTGCAGAGACACATCTCTTCATTTCTCCAATGTTTTATTCAACCTCTCCTACTTCACATAGGTCAGAAAACCACTAAGTCTCTATGAGGCAAAGTGTGTCGGGGTTGAGAGGAGGCCAAGCGCACAGCGCAGACTCGCTCTCGGTGTCAGTGTACACTGCAGATATACACTACATACAGTATAAATACAATGCATATGTACCCATATTATTATTCTATACTTCTGTTCTAGAGATCACAACATCTCTAAGAGTAAATTAAAAGAGGAAAAAACAAAACAACAACAACAAAAAAAAAAAACATGTGCAGTAAAACCCAAACGTGCTGACCTTTGCTACGCAGGATAAGTTGTGCGGTGGTAAGAAAAAACAACGTTGTGAAATCTACATGGACAAGAAAAAGAAAGTGTTATTGCTGGGTAAGATTGTTACTTGGATTTCTGCACGACTGTCTACCACAACACTACAGCAGTAAAGAGGAGGTGATGGTTGAGTTACTATGGAGACTCATTAACATCATCATCATCATCATCATCATCAATGTACTGATTTATAAGAAACTGTTATGTGCATGTTTACACAATCCTGATTTCAAAAAGTGATTGAAAGACAGCAACCATTCAAGTCATTCAGATCCAGATCACACACTCAGAGTAATTTTGGTCAAACACACCAGCAGGAGTGAGCAAAATAAAAATGAGAAACATTTAGAGGATGTAGAAATACAAATATTTCTCAGATGCTTGTGTAAATAAAACTTCAAGAATTATATTATTTTACGAGTCCAAAACAATGAAGGGTCCATAAGAATAAGAGTAAAAAATTAGAATCATCTATAAATATTATAGAAGGCGGGGAGGGGTGTGGTGCTAAAGTTGGAATGAGGGGCGGAGTTTGAGTAAATGTTATGCCTCATTTAAGTGTGATTTGAAAATAAATAATTAAATAGAAACATTTTTCTCCTGCGAAATGAGCAGCAAATGCTACTGTGTGAAATTTTGATGTAGCCACTGAACTGAACTTAATTCTGCAAATACTTGTAAAACCATGGAAACTATCAGTTGTATCCAGAGGATATCTAGAAATTGTTAAGTGGAAAACAAACAAATGAACAAACAAAAAAATCTCACACTGGACACGCCGGGTGAAAAACCCCATGTAATCTCGGAGGTAATATGTACACTAGCTACAAAGATTTTGCATAAAAACTGAATGGGTCAGAGAATCAAGCTGCTTAATCAAACTGTGGATTTATACAACCTTGCTCATATAAATATTGACTGTCATGATTGGAATATTAGCAACACTTTTAACTTTTAAACCCAGAAGAAAAGCATTAAAAAAGTATGCAGGCAGCAGCCAGTCGGAGTGTCACACTCATTTCTAGCTAAGTTCGAACCAAGAAAACAGAAAACACAGCAAACTACAGCAGAGAAAACATTCACACCTGGAGAAATACTGCAGGAAAAAAGAAATCATGACATAAGATCAGAGCAAAGCACACTACTGGAGTAAACACAACATTCGAGAAAGTTCAGTAATTGTGCAACTCAGAGTGATTTAGCAAAGCACCTGATTCAATTCACACAATTTAGTTAATAAAATAAAAATAATCCCAGCATATGACATTAAACACACTTAAATTATCCTCCTCAGAACATGACCTATGATCAACACACTCCTGTCTTCAGACGGACATAATTATTCACCAGAAGGGAAGTGATATGGAAAGTCTACTCAGTGATAGCCACAGAGTTGTTGGTTGTTTTAATAAATACTACATGGCAACATAAGTAAAATAAACTGAAATTATGTTTTATAGTTTATTTAAACATTTTAAATTGACTTTATAATTATTTTGAGTTTAATCATTATCTGGATTGGATAAGCAATTAGCAAATGAGGCAAAGTATCAAACAGAAACTTATTCTGTTCCGGTGATGTTATCCTCTAAGGCTAATAGCTGAAATTTCTATGTACAAGCAAACCTCGGTTTTCGAATGCACTGGACATCGAACAAATCGGTACTCGACCAAAAAATTCGGAATTTTTTTGTCCCAGAAGTTGAACAAAATTCGAAAGCCAAACGCAAAACAAAAGAGAGATGCCAAGGATGCCGCAACTTCAGTAATTAAGGATATGTGCTCAAAATGGAATGGACTGTATAGCTTTGTTTTGCTGTATCACCCTGATAAAGCTAAAGCTAGCAGAGCTGTGAACACCTTTAACGATGAGGTTATGAGTCACGTCAGTAAGGTTTTGAAAAGAAGACAGAAACAATCCTCGTTAGAAGTGTTCTTCAAGAAAAGAAAGGAACACCCTGAAGAATTTTTCTTTCTTTCTTGTATTTTCTTTTTTTTTTTTTTTACATTTTTTTTACGTTTCATTAGTGCATAATGTTTCTACACAGTCCATTATACAAAAAAAGTAACATAGTGTAGGCTGGGCTGGGCTACGTGTTGCCACGACACTTCTTACCCAAGTCTAGTCGACTCAATATTAAGAATTTGTGTGTTTGCGCTGTTGTTTCACATTTAATATACAATTTGACATATGAATGACATTATGACAACATAATATGTTTAAAAAAGGTTGTTTTCTAGCGTCTTGGAATGAATTAAGACTATTTACATTATTTGTAATGGGAAAATAGATTCAGAATTCGAACAAATTGCTATTCGAACAGCCTTCTGGAATGAATTGTGGTCGGAAACCGAGGTTTGCTTATATTTTATTATTCATCCAAAATATTTTCAATCACGTTACTGTGTTGCGCGCAGAAATCATGGAAAAATCATTCAACTTATCCCATGGAAATGATGTAATACCAAAATTTATTTGATGGCTTTCCATGAATCAGGAACAAGAAAAGCTCTTGAATGAATAATAACATCTATTACCCAGAGTATCGAACCAATCAGATTACAGCATTTACGTGCAGTGTAAACTAAAGTGCTTTAATTCTTCCCTTCACTTCATACACATATTTTTAGGCTGTGCTCCAATACTTCTTTTTTCATAATTTCTGATAACTCTATCATGACCCTATAATGCCAGGACAGCAGGACATGAAACAGATTTTTTTTTTATTATTATGGAAACAATATGGAAGCCAGTTTCTTTTCTATTTGTAGAGGATATTCCTCTTCTTAAAATTATTATTACTTTACTTATAACATGTAAAGTACATAGTAGTTGGTGTTTAGTTGTCTTAGAGTTTGGTCATGAAGGCCTGTAGCATTTCTGAGTTTACAGCCCAACTTTAATTTTCACACTAACTCAACACAAATGATGATTTTTTTTTTTTATTTCATAAAATAAAAGTCATTAAAATATAGCAGGGTTTTGTTGTCACTGTTGCAGTCCAATCTTCCAAATTTAAATTTTGGTATAATACAATGATTCGTCAAATTTACAGAAACATTGTTGCGCTGATTTGTTTAAATTGCAAGGTCATGCAGCATGAACAAGAACTTTGCATTTATATTTATGAATTCCGAGAGGAACAGAAATTGAAATCTCTGTAGGGATGTGGCCCTCCAGGATTTGAATTTGGTAGCCCTGAGCAATAGGATGCTAACTACTTAGCCTGTTAACTTTCGTGACGATTACTCAGAACGGCTTAAATCCCCCAAATTATTTACTTATTAATGACTCAACTAATAAATAATCTGGTAAATGTTGAATTACAGCATCAATTTCATAATTTCAGCTACAATAGAAAAATATAAACCGATAAGTTAAAGTATGAAATGTGGGAAAAGATTAGCTAAGGCTAATTAACAACAACTTTATTCCAAATTTTTAAAAAATGTTATCAGGATTGCTGATCGTCACTGCCCCCCCCCCCCCCCTCACGGCCCCCCCCCCTCACGGCCCCCCCCAGTGCAGCTAACTGGGTTATCAAAGGCGGCCCATGTCGCTCACTGTCTATGGTGTTTCTGTCCCTTGCTAAAAGGGTTGTAACAGGAAGGGCATCCGACATAAAAACCCATGCCAAATCAAAGAATGTACGAATCAGATGATTCGCTGTGGCGACTCTCGAGAACGAGAAAAAGCCGAAAGAAAGGAAGATCTCTTATGAAGCAGGGATCAGATGTACACGTGTCAATGATTAAAAAAAAAGTTAGTTTTTTAAATTTACAAATATAGAAATGTCAAGATACACTACCTGGTCAAAAAACAAAAGCAACAAACAAGCAAATCCCTCCACATAAATATGTTGTTGTTCCTCTTTAAGCCTTATTTCCAGCATTTATTCTCCATGCAATTGTTTCAATAAACATAAGCAGTGCAGCTTTTATTTCCATCCAGTGTCGGGTTTATTTCTCACTGACGTTTTGAATCGATGAGGGAAAAAACTGAACCCCTCCATAAAGTCTTCTCCGGCATACCCAGAAATTTTAAAACAGGGAGAAGGTCAGGACTCTGGGGTGCCAATACATATGTGAAAATGATTCCTCATGCTCCCTGAGCCACTCTTTCATTATTCGAGTCCCCATTTTATATCTAAGCCATCAGGGCAGTAAAAGTGCATTGATGTGTTAACCTGCTCATTCAGTACATTCAGATCAGCAGCTACTTCATTTTATTGCCACATTAATGTTCTCCTGAGCCTCAACCGGAACAACTGGAGCAACAACACCATGGAGATTACATGCTGAGATCAAAGCTAAAAATGCACATGAAATTATTAGCATGTGGGACTTTTGTTTTTGTAGCACATGTAAGAGGTTTTGGACAAAGTCGGAGTTCCAACCTCAGCATCCGCCAGGCAGAAGGCCAAGAGGAAGACTAAAGAGAAAATTTATGAATGTGGTGAAGGAGAACATGAAGGTAGTTGGTATAAGAGTAGAAGATACAGAGGATAGGGTGAGATGGAGGCAGACGATTCGAAGTGATGACCCCTGAAGGGAACAGCCGAAAGGAAAAGAAGAACGACTTTTGTTTTTGTCTGGGCAGTATATAAGGGTTTATAGAAATTTGTTTTTTAATATAGAAAAGCAAAATTCAAAAGTATTTATACTAAATACTTAAAATTTAATTTATAGTAGACACTTAAAATTTATATTAGATACATGAATAAACAAAACAAAACAAAACCAAATAAATTCAGATTCATGTACATCAATAAAATAATTCTACTTTGTTACTTTCCGTGTCTTCTCCTGTGACGGTGAATAGTTTGACGTAGAGAACCCGCACTAATGGCAGAAAATGAGTTGAAAATATTTTATCATTTGAGTCCATAATGAAACAGTGTCCGAAAGGGTCAGCCCTCATCTAACAACCTTCACTTGCTTAAATAAGGCAACGAAAGAATGCTAATGATAAACAGTATTGGAGCACAGCCATACTATCTCAGCAGTGACAACATAAATTAAAAATTGGGTTTGGTAGCATAATTATATACATCTATACATAATTTAATACATTATTTGGTTCCGACGAAGCTATTTCCCTTCTCGGTCTCTTATGTGCAAACAAATTTCCTTGAGCAAATATATTGACAAGAAAATAAAGGATTTCTTTTTCAGTGCTTTGAAAATTCACATAGCATTCATCAGGCAGTTGCTTTACCTCAGGAGGATGGTGATCCAGACGTTTACCCTACACAATGGGAAAACAACAGGACTGAACACTCCGCGTGGGGGATGGTGGGCTGAGGCGAGACAAGGCTCTGGGAGTGTACTGCTCGATAACTGCTGGGTAAGAGAAAGGCAGCTTGGCTTTGTACACCAGACATGAAGAACACAAGACGTAGAGTGGACTGGTGCGAAACCTCATACTCACGAGACACTTATCCACTTGTCCAAACACACAAAAACACGGAAAACTCACAGACGTTACATAGTACAGTACAGGTTTCTCACGCTCTCTCACACGTCACAGACGTGCGTCGGTGTAACACTGAAGTAAACGATATTTAATAGATAGATTTTTTTTTTTAGATATCTTATCTAGATTTAGCTTCCTGACATAGATAAATTAAATATATATAATTCTATTTGCAAATATACTATTTATCTTATTTATCCATATCATCATATCAACATTTCTATGAGAGAGAATCACGGTTTAGTAACCAAACACTGTAATAAAAATACAGGCCTTCTTGGACACCTGGCTGCAGCGTCTCTCACTTCACATTTGGTCATGTGACATGGGAGAAATTCAACATAAAAGGATATGGAATTACAGTTATCACTCTGAATTGGATTTATAATAAAATCATAGCCTTTTGTGTTTTATTCCGTTTAAAGGTACAATGTGTCATGTTTTAAAGGATCTCTAAGCAGAAATTCGGGGATTAATAAATAATATTTTTATTCATGTGTAATTATTTAAAAATTGTCACTAACTTCTTGGAACCTTAGAATAAGCCGTTTATATCTCCACACAGAGCGGGTCCTCCCTCATGAAGGCAGCCATCTTGACCCACCTTGTTTCTACAGTAGCCCAGAACCCTACAGGCTTCAATTGGTTGCAGTGTGGAATCTGGTTATTACATACGGCTAAACCTGACACACTGTACCTTTAATAGATGGGAATTTTATCGTAATGTTTATCATTGATGTCTAATATTAGTTCCTTTTTCACTCTCACTATAGCAGCTGTAAACAAAATGCCCCAAAACACCTTACATTTTTTACGTCTATTGAAATTTATAAGACAAAAATACATCATACAGAATGTCACGTTACTGAGAAACAACAAAGATTCCCATCCTGAACGCTTTCGAGTGTCCAACACTAACACGTTGGGAAAAGACAAGTGTTTGTAATTCATTCCCCTAGTTCAACTGACATTTAAGTAGCTGTGCAAATTTTTGCTATCGACACAATAATGTCGATATTTCATTCATTCATTTTCAGAAACACTTAATCCTAGTTAGGGTCGTGGGGAGGCTTTCGCCCATCTCAGCCGACTCTGATAATGTATTGAAAATAAATTAGTTGTATTATAAACCTGTGATTTAAACTAAATGGTCAACCAAGAAAATGCATCAGTGTTTATCATCATTATCATCATCATCATCATCATTATTAAAGTTCATGTACTGTGTCAAGACCAAGACATATGACGCACAAAACATGTAAGCTGTGTGTCACCTTCACTAGCCCCACGGTGAGAACTCACACAGTATGGCCCATCAACACGGGCTGACTCTACGCACCATCTACAGTGGCTAAATAGATGCCAATGTGAATAAATCCATAAAACTTGAATGTGCTATTCTGAAATATTGCAGGCTTCTGACATTAGAAAGAATGCAAAGTTTGATGACGATCAACAAAATGTTTCTTGAAATTCTGCCTGAAACTCTAGCTCGAATAGAAAATGAGTCCAATCCACCAATCAGAGTGAAGATTTCAACAAAGGTGTAGAATCAATAAAAAAATAGTATTCGCTTGATTCTTATCAATGACATCCTTAGGCCCTGCTATGACATGGCGAGCTTCCCAGTGTATACCCCACCCTCGCCAGGAGTCGGCTGAGATGGGCTCCATACTCCGCATGACCCTAATTAGCATTAAGTAGCTTAGAAAATGAATGAATGAATAACATTCTTATTATTTGTATTTTAGGATGATATAATAACTGTCGGCTAAATTAATTAGCATTAATAACATTGAACCAACTGAAATGGCTGTTGACAGGAAATGTGACCTGAGACTAGCAGACGCTCATCGGAGTGAGTGTACAGCCTGAATGCCATCACTGGCACTGCCCTGCCCTTAACTCCAGCCCTGAAACCCCTCGAAATGAACTCAAAGTGCTCTGATGTTTTCATGACTCAGCCAATAGGCAGCCAAAATCTTTTCCATTAAGGTCGAAAGGCACTGTACTACCTTGATGTGGCTTCCGTAACACTTTGAACTACCACGAATAACAGCCCAAATATTGACGACGTCACCATGACCAGGTGAGTTCTGGTAAAGAGACACCACAGCCATACAGTATAACGACATGCCAGAGATTCTCCTGAAGACTGAAATGATCACAATCACTTTTCTTTATAAGAGAAAAGGGCTCACACCACTTCAAGAACTGGAGGATTCAAAATGAAACTATAGATACATTAAAAAAACAAACAAACAAAAACAAGCCAGTCGATTTCCTCCATTTCACTTCTTCAATCCACACCATTTGTGTCTCCATAGTGACAGCTCTCAGCGTCACATCTTCAGTAAATGAAAGGCAGAGAAAAGGAGGAGAGAATGCAGGACGTCACATTCCCATGATTCCACACAGCAGACAGAGATGTCATATCCTCGGTTCTGTCTCTCCTTTAACTCTTCCTTTTGTGTAACATGTGCACAGATGGGTTCTGCCTGGTTTGTCGCGGTATGCAGGGTCACACACAGATGTGATCCTATGCTGCCCGGTGACACCTGGTGGCTCTACAGGGAACGTGTCAGTGGTAATGAGTCCGTTTCTCATCTGAGTCTGAGGCATAGTCTCTAAACAATACACCTCTCTGCAGACTCAATAAAGAGTCCTTCATCTGAGAGATCACACACACACACACACACACACACACACACACACACACACACACAGAAATTGATTAACATACAAATGTTATACAACAAGTACATTTGAAACCAAATAAACAGATT
Source organism: Plotosus lineatus (assembly GCA_024760905.1). NCBI lineage: Eukaryota > Metazoa > Chordata > Actinopteri > Siluriformes > Plotosidae > Plotosus > Plotosus lineatus. The sequence goes on from CM045739.1 coordinate 23,813,347, forward strand.
TTGTCGTTTACAGACCCATCAGTAATTTGATAATAAGTAAACTCATAAAAGGGCGGCAACACTGTGTCATGGTGGTGCTGTGCGTCCTGGGTTCGAATATAGGGTTTGTGTGGAGTTTGCATGTTCTCCCAATGTTTGCCTGAGTTTCCCCCATTTACTCTGGTTTCCTCCCTCAGTCCAGAGATATTAAGCTAATTGGCTGTTCCAAATGGAACAGTGTGTGTGTATATGTGTGTGTGTGTGTGCGTGTGCGTGTGCGTGTGTGTGTGTGTGTGTGTGTGTGTATGGGCTCTGCAATGATCGGGCGAGCTGCTTTCAGCTGAGGTAGGCTCCAGCCTTACCTTGACCCTAACAGGATTACGTGATTTGCAAATGAGTCAATGAGAAAAAAGGGTGAGTAAGTGTCCTCAAGTAAAGAGAAGTACAACTGTGTTTGTGCATGCCTGTGTGTGCGCGTGTTTGCTTGTGTGCATAGGTGTCTATACTCTATACCTGGTCTAGCAGCAGGACTGAAGATTTGATGATCTCTCTCCATTTCTGTAGTTCGGCTTCATGGAAGCGCTGTTGAGACTCGAGGAGCTGAGCCCACTCAACCTGAGTCTGCGGTAATTTACTACACACACACACACACACACACACACACAAACCCAAGTCAGCGGTAGTGTATAAGAGAAGTGGAGCTGTTGGTGTTTGTGTATCGCTGCGCACACTAGACTAGAGTATCTGTGTATCATCAGTACACACTGTTGGTTCATACCTCTCATCCAGACGGAGGCTTTGCCAGGTCATTAGACTCTGTGCGGAGTACTCCAGCATCCACAGCTTATAGAAAAGCATCATATTCAGGAAAACCAGCAGCACCAGGCTGAAGAGTGCGCACACACACACGCATGCATGCACGCACACACACACACACACACACACACACACACACACACACACAAACACACACAAACACAAACACACAAACACACACACAAACACACACACAAACAAACAAACACACACACACACACACACACACACACACACACAAAAGTGGTAAAATTAAGTAAGATAGATGATGCAATGTTGGGGTGGGAATAAACAGTCAAAGCAAAAAAAGCTCACTGAGTCTGTTTACATTCACATTATGAATCAGTATTGTATGATTTGTTTAGCAGGTACTGCAATGGCCTTGCGAGCTGTCCCGGGTGTACTCTGCCCCTGCTGAGATGGGCGCCAGGCTCCCCGGGACCCTAATTAGTATTAAGCAGTTCAGTACATGAATGAATGGTTTGCAGGTAAATCAGCTACATAATGTTACTCACGCACTCGTTTGCTAAACAGGTTCGCCCTATTAGAGTTGCAGGGAAGCTGGAGCCTGTCTCAGCCAGCTTGATTGAAGCCTGGGTTCATGCAGAATAGCTCACTAGACCATTGTGTGGCCAACATACACATACACAGAACCACTTATGCTCACACTTACACTCACATTCACACCTAGGGACAATTTGGAACAGTCGGTTAGCCTAACGTGTATGTACATGTCTTTGGACTGCTGGAATACCCGGAGGAAACCCTTGTGATTACAGGGAGAACATGTAAACTCCACACAGAAACGCATAAACCCGGGACTCACGCCCGGAATCTTCTTGCTGCGATACTGTCACGCTAACCACTTCCCCCTGATATCTTACAAACCGTAATAAAATTACATGTTAATCTCGTTTTCAGGGTGAGATGTGTGTTTGACTCCATGATATCCGATATCTTCTGGAGACCTTATTGGCTCATTTAAATACTTTATGAAAGCAGATTCTGATTCTCTGATTACTATGTAAACACACTCAGTGTAAAAGCCAAGGTCACGGAGTCAGCTATTCAAATTCACACAGAGTGGTTTAATGCATACAGTAAACATGTACCTTATGCAGATCCTAATGGCAGCCGCACGAGAAGCGAAACACAAACACACACACACACACACACACACACACACACACACACACACACACACACACACACACACACACAAAGAGGAACATAACCCCAAAGAGAAAGATTACAATAAAATTGTGCGGCAGTAAAGAAGTGAATAAAATACAGAGAAACAGACAGGGGAGAAATAAACATACGTACACAAAACTAATAATGAGCAGCAATTTGGAGATTTTACTGAAGGCTCCGCCCCCAGGAGTGTGTTCAGGAATGTGTCTTGTTTGTGTGGAGCCTGTGAGCAAACAGGAAATGAGTTATATCAGCAATATGTAGCACTCCAGTATGGTGCAGAATGTGTGTGTGATGTCACACCTGATACGTGCTTGATTCTATGGATGACCTCCTCATCAGTGGGTGTGGTCACAGGACTTAATGTTTCTTCCAGGAGAGGTGAGCGCAGGTGTGGGAGGGGCCTTTTTCTCCGCCTCAGAGTGGAGTTTTTCAGGGCTTTGATTTTCGGAGACGGCCTGTGAGCCTCTAATAACAGATCCTCAGCTTTTGTCAGCTCAAGTTCTACATGAAGAGATATTTATAATCAGCTGCAGTGGAGTTTTATCATTTTACTTCTCTGGTCTCACACATCCAGTGTAATTAAAAGAACAAATAAGTCGACTGCTTGGCTGTTAAAAAATGATTGCTCAACAGTATAAAGCTGCAGTGTTCATGTTGGTCAGCCTGTCCGTCCACAGTCAACAATCTGCGTGCACAGTCTGAGTGAGTTACTTCTTCTCAGTTAAGCTAAACGTGGCTTTTGCACTGCAGCTCAATGTGAAACGTATATTACCATCACTGGTCACATCTTCATGAATCTATCACGTCCTGCTTGCTGTTATCATGTCTGATATCTGAGTGTCCTGCTCACCGAGGCTCCTGAAATTCTCCTCCAGTCCACTCCAGAAGTTCTTCTCGATGAAACCCTTCACCAGCCCCCACGGCTGCTTCCTGTAACGCAGCTCTGTGGAAACCCTGCAGCATAGAATTCATTGAATTTGACAGCATGGCGTTTACAGCACGTGTCTACAAAATGCAAAGGAAATCCTTAAAACGGATGGAGTGATTGCGCAGTGTAATGCACCTGAGCCGACACTTGTTCTTGGCCACGCGGGTGAGTGTGTAGCGGTTGAGTGTGTAGAAATAATCGTGATAAGGAACATCATGAGTGACAACTTCCGCATCAATGATGTAACACTCATTCTCCTGGCTGGCCTTGTACAGAGTCTAATTATCAGAGAGAGAGAGAGTGAGAGAGAACAAGAGATAAAGCGAGAGAGATGGAGAGGGACAGAGAGAGAGCGAAAGAGGGAGGGAGGGAGAGAAAGAAAAAAAAGAGGGAAAGAGAAGGCAAGCAGGAGACAGGTGAAAAGAAAGAAAGACAGAAAGAGGCAGAGAGAATAAGGGAAGGAGAGACATAGAGAAAGAGGGGGAGGGAGAGAGGTAGTGAGGGGTAGAAAAAGCGAGAAGACTGTTAGGATACATCATAACTAATACTGTATGTATATACATATATATATGTGTATGTGTGTGTGTGTGTGTGTGTTTATATATTATATAAACTTGTGAAATGTCTTCTGTTCGCACGTGTGTGTGTGTGTGTACGTGTGTGTGTGTGTGTGTGTGTGTAAAGCTGACCTGAGTCTCGCTAACATTGGCTGTTTTAGGAGCCAGTGGGTTGGACAGTGAGATGGTGTACATGATCTCCCTCCTCTGGTTCCCTGCTTCTTCCTTCTTCCATGGATGAAACACCACATCTGTGTGTGTGTGTGTGTGTGTGTGTGTGTGTGTGTGTGTGTGTGTGTGTGTGGTACAGGGGGCAGAAATACAGGCAAATTTATAAATAAACAGAAAAAGGTGTATTGCTGTACATACTGATTGTGGCGAGATAAATAAACAAACCTGAGAATCTGCGCTGCTCCATGAAGTCGGCCATGAACTGAGACTCGGTGAAGAGGAACGCATACATCTTATCCACGCTGAAATTATACACCTCGTTGATGTGCTGACGACCATTTAGGTCATCATGGAACGCTTGCACTTCCACTTCTGACCCCACACACATACACACACACACACACACACACACACACACACACAGAAAGTTTTATATTTATATATATATATATATATATATATATATATATATATATATATATATATATATATATATACACACACACACACACACACAGGTTCAAATACTGTTGCCACCTGCCCAGTCACGACTATTTCATAAAGGAGCGACTGGGGACAACAATGACAGATCATTGGCTGTAGACAGGAGGCGTTGAGATACCGTGACTGCTGCTACCTCCTGATCTGGGGATGATGCTTACTACCAGAAATACAACAATTACTACAACAACAACAACTACTACTACTACAACCGTACAACTACTCACTCACTCGGCTGCCACCGATTCCCACTGGGTCGCAGGGAGGCATTGTAAACATGTAAATTCGACACAGCCCACAACTCAAATAATCTTGCTGTGAGGTGGACATGCTAACTCCGACACCACTGTGCCATCCACTTTTGCCACCCAGAGATATAAATAATATAAATATACAGTACATGTACAATATGAATGTACAGTAAGTGCTCGACTTGGAACAGACGAGTGGAAGAATACGACGGTTTTGCAAATATTACTTCCTAGTCCTAGTGTGAGTGCTTTTTTTCATCCCCGCCCATCATTCATTTTCTGAGCCGCTTAATTGTAATTAGATTAAAGGAGAGGCTAGTGTCCATGTCAGCCGACTCTGGGGAAAAGTTGAGTACACTCTGGACAGCAGAACACGTTGACGGCTATGCAGCCTGCTCTTGTTGAAAGTCAGCAATGGTTCTCTTATATGAATGAACCTCTCACCATAGACAATGAGAGACATGGCCAGCCTTTGATAACCCAGTTAACAGCAGTGGGGGGACAGCAGTGACAACCTGTGGATTAGTGTGGCTTGAACCCCTGACTTTCTGATCAGTAATCCAGCATTTTACCACTGATCGTGAACTGCCCCTCTATCAAATTCAGTTGGTTGTATTTTCCCAAAACATAAAAAGTAAAGTGCAAACATTCACAAAGCCTAGCAATCTCCCATATGAATCTGAATGTCAAAAATTGTCCCATCAATCGTCCCCACAATGGTAAAAAAAAAAAAAATCGGAATCCAGAATTTGATCCGGATCATCTCTAAAATCTAATAGTTTTCCTTGTCCAAAGCCCCGCCTCTGGGCCTGCTGCAAATGCACACTCAAGGTTTTTCTTTTTTCTATTGTTTTTCAAATATCAGAGAGCACACAGCGCCCCCTGCTGTGAGGCTGGTGGTGTAGTGGTTAGGGTGCTGTGCTCATGATCAGGTGGTTGTGTGTTCAAATCCCAGTAGACCCCCACTGTGCTAAGATCCCTGGGCAAGGTCTTAACAACAAGTGTGCCTCTGTTCACCCAGCAGTGTAAATGGGTACCAGTAAAAATATATATACTGGGAAGGTAACCTGCGCTGGACTAACGTCCCATCCAGGAGGAGTCAAAGTCCTGGTAGCTTTATGCTATGGAAACCAGGGATAAGCACTGGCCAAATGAGCCAGTGTAAAAAGCCCATATTACCTGACCTTTTACATAGCACCCCCTTCTGGGCCTGTGGCAATATAACACTTCTAAAAAATCTCATAAGTAAAAAGTAATAAAATCCAAGATTAAGACATTTGATCAGGATCATCTCAAAAACCTAATGAAGCCTACCTTATCTAAAGCTCCACCTCTGCTAACTAACAAAAAAAAAAAAAAACCCATGGGAGAAGTAACCAGGAGCTTAAAGGCATTTTGGCAGAAGTAACCAGGAGCTTAACTGAGTCCACAATGCGCACCATCATCATGTGTGTCAGACGAGTCGCTGAGCTCAGTCGGGATGTCTTCGTTATCGTTGAAGTCCAGAGACGGTGAGGACACTGGACCCAGTTGTCCCTCTGTAGACTCGCAGCTCCTTTCGTCAGCCAGCAGAGGTAACGTCAAGAGCTCTGGGTCTGGCAGACAGTCCGCATACTCTTCAGGAGCTATGGTAAACTTCAACCAGCAGAGAGCGCACACAATTTCAAATACAAACCGCAAGGAGTTAAAACGCTGAAAGGTCAATGGTGAGTGTGTGTTAGTGTGTGTGGGTGTGTGCGCACGTGTGTGTGCACTTGTGGGTGTGTGTGTACTTGTGGGTGTGTGTGTGTGTGTGTACGCTTAAATATATATATATATGTATATATGTGTGTGTGTGTGTGTGTACTCACAGACAGAGGCAGTTCTGTGGGCGTGGACGTGATGGCGGAGTGTGTAATTGATCTCTTGTGAGATTGAGGGCTGCCGTCCTGTTTATTCTCTACACTGCTCTTCGATGAGTTATCATTACTGACCTCGTTCTCTTCAGCGGGGATTTCTTCCGAGTAACTATAAAACACATACGTACAGAGTAGCATGTCAGGCAGGACACGAAGATGTTCTTGTCTCTAAAACGCACACAGGTCCATTTCAACCCCTGTCTGTTTGCACCAAATCTATCCATTTCTATTACATGAATGTACATGTGAGTTGTATCCACTGTGTATTTGTTATGTATATTCACCCCATAGTGTTAAAGTCATCATCAGGGTGCACATAGTCCTCATCATCACTGGTCAGCCCGAGCTCATTACCATAACACTGATGAACAAAGTGCCACAGTTCCTTTGGACACAACGGCTGAAGGGAGGGAGAGAGGGCGGGATGAACCATCAGAGCAGAGCACACACATTCCACCCATGCTTTACATAATACGCAACACTAGTGTTACCTAACACTGAAATATCCTGGGCAAGGCCCTTAAACATTATCAGCAGTGGTATAAATAATATTAATGTCAAATTTAATGTCCTTTTTTAATGCCTGTGAACCGTTTTGGAAACAGGCGTCTGCCAAATCTGCATTGCACAATTTATTGTCCTGCATCAAGTTGAAAAAAAAACCACTCTTGAAAGCTTATTACTATTATTTTAGCTGATTCACAAAAGGTAATGTTTATATCCAAACGTCATTAAAATGACTGTAAGGCTGGAGCCAATCCCAGCCCACTTTTGGAGAAGGTGGCGCACACCCTTAAACAGGTCACTACACCATCGCAGGGCAATATAGGCACACAAGAATGAACACTCATTAACACCTAGGGGCAATTAAGAACAGTCAGTTAGACTAATATGGCTTTGGACTGTGGGAGGAAATTGGAATACCCGAAGGAAACCCACAAAAAGACGGGGAGAACACAGAGAAACAGGCTGTAGTTGTGGCAGTAACATAAGGGGTCTAATGTTCTATGCGTCATGTACAACCCCTGGCAAAATATATGGAATTGTGACACTTAAAGGATCTTCATCCTGGTTTGTTTTGGCATTCTTCATCATCATCATCATCATTGATAATAGCCACCTTGAGACTAGAATCAAGTCTTTATTTTAGAATATAGTTAATCAGTATCTATGTATTATTTGCTTTGGATTAAAGTACATTACTGTGAAAATATGGGGCTGGTGGCGTAGTGGTTAAGGTGCTGTGCTCATATTCCAGTTAGACCCCCACAGTGCTAAGACCCCTAGGCAAGGTCTTAATCACAAATGTGCCTCTGTCCATTCAGCAGTATAAAAGGGTACCATTCAAAATACAGTCGGGCCCCCTACTTACGAAACCCCCTGGGTATGAAAATTCCGGGTTACGATAAACATTTTCCTAAGTTTTCGTTCCCGGTATAAGAAAACAACCTCCTCTTACGAAAAGCGCCAAATGCGCAAATCAAAATTTCACATGATGTGCGAGTTGCTCTCTCATTGGCCGTCTCCCAACATCCCACCCCGCTGGCCTCCCATTGGCTAGGAGGGATGACGCAGCTGAACGTTACCCATACTTCCTGTACCCATACTTCCTGTTTGTCACACGCGTGAAGGAGAGTTGACTGTTGGCTTGTTTTGAGATTGATCATGCAGTGTTATATATTGTTATCGCCGAAACCCCTCTACAATCGGAATAATATTGAACCAGAAGGAGACCTTAAAGTGAAAATACAGTGACGGAGGCGATTATTTCGGCACGATATTAAAACAGTGTGTATGTGTGTGTGTGTGCGTGCGTGTGTGTGTGTGTGTGTGTGTGAGAGAGAGAGAGAGAGAGAGAGAGAGAGAGAGAGAGACAGACTGCCTACAGAGTCAGAGATGAAAGGAGGCTTAACTCATTAGTTTTTAGTTTAGTTTTTTTTAAGTTGTTTAATTCAGTAAATGTTTAATAAATGTGGCGCATGTGAGCAAAATGCGGCTCATCTGGACCTTCGATCCCTCAAGGAATCAAGTTAAAGTTGAGTTTGGACCTCTGATCTGTCAAGCAGGTAATGCACTTTGAATTCCATGTCTTAAAATGCTCTGGTGTCCTGCTTGTGGGCGTGGCCTGCAGCGTCACAATAAACATTTAATGTGTGTACAATACACACTTAATGTGTACTGTATGTGTGTGTGTGTGTGTGTGTGTGAGAGAGAGAGAGAGAGAGAGAGGTGTGTGTGTGTGTGTGTGTGTGTTAATAAAAAAATGTTTGATAATGGTTTATTTAATAAATATATTAATATTATTTTTTTGCATAAAGATTGCGTTGACTGACAAAAACCACCAAACACTGAGTTCTCAAAACCTTGCGCTGTTGGATTCGACAAACTGGATTAAAATTCAAATTCTCGCGCAGTTCAGCACCAAAGTATGTGAAGCTAGTGTAAATCTGACTTTAAGCATATGCAAAAAAAAAAAAAAAATTAAAGTCATAAAATAAACATAAAGTCAACTAAGCAACTGAGGTTTAAGGGCCTTGCTCAAGGGCCCAACAGTGGCAACATGGTGATACTAGGGCTTGAACCAGTAACCCACTCCTCTCTGTGTCAAACACTTACTGTGTGCCTTCCAACATGATGGACAACCTTTTAAAACAAGGGGTGACGACTGGTCACATGACCATACTGCGATCCATTTATTGGTCTGCCCATTCCATGGGATATCCTATAATTGCCTAGAAGCTTCATTATGCATCTTGGAAAGTAATTCTGGTGGCTTTGGCCACCATACTTGTTACATTTGGAATAATTATCAGCAGCCGTCATTATTTTTGTCACATTATTTTTGTCAGTCAAAGTGTTCTCCTGCTTAATATGCTGCAAATGTATTCAGTACCTTCTAACTTTGTTCTGGAGAACTATTGCAGGGAAAGCACATAAATAAATATATAAATATAAATTGAGTCTGTACTAAAAAAAACAAACACTTTTTAGGAAAGTTTTGCACAGTACTGTATACAGGTGGGATTTTACACTATACATGTGAAACAAACAACAGGTGTGAATTCACCCTCACGCAGCATTAAACCGCTAACTTTAGAAACGGTATAATTTCTGATGTAGCTGTTCCTTTGTCCAGGTCTAATACATAGTGAGTGATGCGTGACTGCTATGTGCCCTGCGTACCTTATCCAGCAGAGCATTCTGCCAGAGGCGGAACATCATCATGTATGTCCTGTCTCTTGCTGCGAACGATGTGAAGAAGTGCTGGAGTGGAGACAAATGAGTGAAAAATGATGGATTACGGTGTTATATTCTGCTTTAAAAGTGCTACTTTATCCTTTAATAGCGTCACATGCCATTATGATAGTGACAATTAAGCTAAGCTCAAGCCGGGCGGCACGGTGGTGCAGAACTTAGCTCGTCCGCCTCACTGTAAGAACACCTGGGTTCGGTTCAGGTGATCAGGTGTTTCTGTGTGGACTTTGTTTGTTCTCCCAGTGCTTGTGTGGGTTGCTTCAGGGTACTTCCTTATCCTCCCACGGTCCAAAAACATGCACAGCAGGTTAATTGGCTGTTCCAAATCACCCTGAGGCGTGAGTGTGAATGGCTGTGTGTGTGTGTGTGTGTGTGTGTGTGTGTGTGTGTAAGTGCTAGCCCTATGGTACCCTGGGGAGCTGTCCAGGATGTACCCCGCCCTCACCCGGAGTCAGCTGAGGATGTGGCCAGCCACCCTGTGACCCTGACTAGGATTAAATTGTTAAAAAAAATGAATAAATGAATGAAGCCAAATAAAATATTCTATAACAGCAAGTTCCATAAAAGCAGCCTTTAATTTTTTCCTCATCAAACAATGAACGCAAGCAAGCCATTAAGCAACAGACAGCTCATCTGGCATTACCTTCTCCGTATCCGTACACACTTGGATGGCATTGGGAATGAGACGTGCCGTCTTTTCTTTTGTCATGGAGCAAATATCTTTCAGACGCACCGTCAGCTACACACAAAAACACACTCCTAATAAACACGCTGGGATAAATTACCACATCATTAACTCGTTACATAACCCGAATTCATTTTAGATTTAATGAGAAAGACCCGTACTAGTGTCTCCCAGCGAAAGATGTTGCTATAGAAACAGATCCAGTTCTCAGAGAGGTAGAGTCTACCCTGCAGGAGGATGTCCCTCTGCAGAGCACAGGAGTAGTCTAGAAAGGTCAGAGGTCAAATCTTTAGTGTTACTGTCAAGACTGGAGATGACCTATTTTTTCAGATTGAATTGTATACAGGATGGGTATCAGAGTGCTCCTCTGAGGGCAAGTCTGCGGTACATACCCACAATGAGGCGCTCGGAATCCGGGAGCTGTTTGAAGAGCTTCCTGAAGTCTTCATTTCGCTGTTTGTAGGTGGGGCTGAGAACCTGCATGAGACACAGACCGACATCACTATACAACACACGGTCGAAAGCACTATGCTCACACCTGCTTTTTTAAGTGACATTCAAATGTGGAATTCAAATAAGCAAACTGATGGTAATTTTTCTAGCTCAAAACCTATTGGATTTGAACCTCATCAGTGAAAAACTTACATTGTTCAGCATTTCATCACAGTGCTGTTGAATGTACACAACTGACTGATCATAAGGTATTAATTGTAGATGGTTTATTCTGAATGCAATATTCCATCTGTACCCACTGGATATGAACAATCACCCGTTCTGATTGGATATTCTTCAACTAGGACATTACCACATCTACTAGTAGTAGGTTCTTCACTCTCTGTGTGTGTGTGTGTGTGTGTGTGTGTGTGTGTGTGTGTGTGTGTGTGTGTGTGTGAAAAAGAATGGGACTTGAACAACACTAATCACGACTTCTAGCTTCCCATATGTTCAGTTTATTCTAAACTTATTCCCCCCGCAAAAAGGCAGGAAAAATTCATAAAAGATGCGGTGGTTCGCACGCCCGACTCATTGCAAAAAAGGCCTGGGTTTGATTACGGGACTCATTTCTGTATAAAGTGTGCATGCTATCCCCGTGCTTGTGCTGGTTTCCTCCGGGTACTCTGGTTTCTTGCCACAGTCCAAAAAACATGCAAAGTAGGCCGATTGGCTGTTTCACTTGCCCCAGGTATATGTGTGAATGGTTGTATGTGTGTTAACCTTGCAATTGCCTGGCAAGGGCTGTACCCTACCTTTACCCAAAGTCACATGAAATAGATGTAATTGGCTTAGAAAATAAATCAATTAATTAATAAATTTGTTTTTACTTCAATAATTGGACTTTTCTTTTCCACCAAATGTGACTGTTGCCATCGTCTGTGTCGCCTGATACCATTGACTGGAGGAGAGCGAGCATCATAACCGGTCTGCCTCAACCGGAAGTGTGGCGAGATTCCATACCAGCTCTGTGAATTTGATGGTAAGAATGTACATTTTTTAATTTTCAAAAATATGATAAATAATAAAAATGATTTCTTTTTGACAATCCAGGGAGCCTGGATAGAATAAAACAGTTATTCCACTCACTCTGTGCAGATATGACTGATTGCCTTGCAGTTCATATCAAAGGAGAGGTCATGAAAACGACTGGACACTGGACAGCTCATCAGGCCTTTGAAGGCCATTGACACACATACTCACTCAGACCAAGCAGTGATTTGAAACAGCCAATCAGTTTAATGTGCATGTCTTTGGACTCTAGGAGAAAACCAGAGTACCCGGATTAAACCCACGCAAGCACAGAGAGGACATGGAAACTCCACACAGAAATGTCTGGGCCTGGAAATCAAACACAGGCCTTCTTGCTGTGAGGCAGAAGTTCCATTGGTTTCATCAGTATTCAGGCCTATCGCCATACCATCACTGACTATTTCCCTTTAACAGCAGACGCTTTCTGTTGAAAACATCATTTTGAAGTTAAACAGGAAGTCATTGACATGGAGAAGTCAACAGGAAACAGAAAAAGGAAACACGTGCTCATCAGGCTTAGTACTAAAGCTGTCATTTGCAAAAGTCCTGGTGACCCTCGACTGAGACATAATCTATAGGTGCATCTATCCTTGGAATGCTGATGCTTTGTCCCCTTTAAAACCAGGCTTGGGAAACAGACACAAAAGCATATGGATGGACAACGAGGAGATTATTGTGTGATGAAGCTTTAAAAAGAGCTGCTTGTATATGACTCACTCGGCATTTACTCTCACTAGAGTTACGAATACAGAACGTTCCAATTGGCAACACCCTCCTTTTAAACACTAAGCAACAAAACGTCCAATCAATCACCCAAACTTCGTCAATTCAGGCTTTAAAATTACAATCCTTTAATACTTAGCCTTTAATACAGAGACCCCTCCATCTTCAACACATTCATTCAACACTTTGGAAACTCACTGCTGGGAGGTCTTCATCATCATCGTCGTTCTTTTCGTCTGCCTCTGATGGGGTTTCCACGGAGCCATGTGGCAGACTATAAGCCAAAGCTGAGCCCTGCAGCATCCATCTGAGAAGAGTTTCCTCTAGTTCCAATAGGGCTTCCCAGTCCCTCTGAGAGTCCTCCAATATAAACTCTTCCATCATCACCCACAAGTCCCAGCAGCACTGACCAGTCTCTTCACGATACCAGGACTGCTGTGAACATGTAACTCAGGTCCAAAATGAGTTACAAATAAAGCCTGGATGGTGTAGAGAAGAGCTGAGATCTACTTGATCTTACAGCATTCACTGGAGGATCCTCAGTTGGGAGTAAGTGTTCCAGTCTGTGCTGACTACTGCCACATGATTCCAGTGTTTGTCACACACAAAGATAAAGGCTGGTGAATGCCCTACAGTAACCCTAGCAGACAGATCAGTATTATGCTTGTTTGTTTTCCTTCTCGCTGGGCAAGCGTGTAAATGGCCTGAGGAGTCAAAACTTAATCATTCATCTTATCTTTCATTTGGCAGAAACTAGTTTGTATTTCAAGTCTGGTTGCTTTTCTCTGCCTCTAGCTGACTCTGTGCCGCTCTTTTTCGACTCACACGGAGTAATTTTTCTGCAGATTCAGCTCACCGTACCTTTCCGTTCTCACACTGGTTGCAAGAGCACCGATACCGATACAGCTGGTTCTAGAAAAATGAAACACAATCTACTGGATTCAACAGCTCTGCTTTCCTGGATAGGTCCCGAGAAGTGTTCAAGTGACGCAACTTCTGATCTTGTTTTTTTCCCACCAGTTTTTAAGCTGATATTCACACTTGTCCTGGTTGTAAGCAAAAGATACCTGAAGACACTATGAGCCAGGCAACCTCTGCTAGTCCCAGCAAGAACAATCCCTAAAATGCAAATCAAAGTCGGACACTTCAAAGAAGAAATTTAAATGTTTTCTTTGCCAAGGACTGGACCAAGTGGTGATCCTAAAGCCTAGCAGTCTGTCTTCCTCTCTGGTGTTGTTTTAATTGCAGTGAATCTTTGGTGACAGTTGAAGAAACAGAGCTCACATGAAACCAGGCTTTAGAATGAACAATGATGGTTCCTCCCCAAGTCTGGGTACAACTTTAAGATGCTCTGTAGGGGGTATGAACAGTGTGATCGTGTGGTGTGAAAGGAAATGAAATGTGTAAAGTTAGTTACTTATTAACTCTAAAGACAAACAAAAAGAGTTGATCGTGGCTGGTACCAGGAACCACCAACATTACATACCAATAAAGTTATCTGACTGACTCACATACACATCCTTATACACAAACACACACACATACACAGTGATCTTGTGCTACTTCGTGCTTCAGTTGCTGCGACTTCAGTGCATCGCAGGTTTTTCAAAAACATTAATTGAAAAATAAAAAAATAAGGAAATTAAAGAAAAATAGGGAAACAGTTAAGGAAAATGCCACAAAACCAGGCCAATTATGTAAAAAAAAAACCCCAAAAAACCAAAAAACCAACCCAAACAAACAAAAACAACCCCCCCCCCATTTTTTATGTGAGGTGCGCATTTGAGTCTGTATGCGCGTGCACGTGTGTATGTGCATGTATTTATATTTTATTTACATCTTATGCATTATTTTTGAACGTTTAATGATTATAATAAGCATTTATAGTGATGAATATGTATTTATTGATATTATATACACATATACATGTACGTATACTTCAGTCGGGGGGGGTCGATCCTACTTTGCATAAATCGGCGGTTGGAGGGGATGTCTCGGTCCCCATTAACTGCGGAAAGTGAAGGATATATTCACACACACACACACACACACACACACACACACACACACACACACACACACACACACACACACACACACACACACACACACACACACATGTCATGTCTTCCATATTATCAAGTCAGTCCACACAATACCAAAAAAATTGTTTACAGACAAAATAATAAGAAGCCTGCTGGTTTTTGCTGTGAAAACGAAGAAGCAAGTGTACCAGTTAAAGCCTCAAGAAGATCTGGTTCTGCAAGATGCTTAAACATACCGGGTTCTTTCTTTTACAAATGCACCTATTGTTCCTGTGATTATTTTTAGCCCATTTGTTATCACTCCAAAAATAGCCTTGATCCATTTGTTCCTGTTTACTGCTCTTCATTTTGCTTTCTTAAAGGTATCTAGGAATACCTGAAATAACTTTAAGAAAACATAATGGAAAATACAGAAAATAGTATGAAAAATGCAGCAAAAAGTCATTTGATTCATGTGATGTTTTCATCAGTGATCTGGACTTATTTTCATTCAACTACATGATACTGTTTTTTTATATGTACGTTCAGACTATTGTTTGATTTGTATTCGCCTCAAGAATGAATTTAATTAATCAGTTCACGGGTTTATATCCGACTTTCAGTTTAATAGCTGTATCCTGTTATTATTGCCATTAACTCGCATTATACAAACTGGGTCCTGTTTTCAAGTCCTGTTTTAATTCTGCCTTTTACAAATTTGCTAATGGAAATTATCAAACGGATTTTATTCATTCATTTATTCATTTTCTGAACCACTTAATCCTAAATAGTGCCAAAGGAGGCTGGTGCCCATCTCAGCCGACTATGAGCAAGGGGAGAGTACACCCTGGACAGCTCGCCAGGCAATCACAGGGCAGAAACATTCTGACCACAGACAGTGAGAGACATGTCCAGCCTTTGATAGGCCACTTAGCTGTACTGGGGGAACAGCAGTGACAACCGTTGACAGTGGGGCTTGAACCCCCGACCTTGGGATCAGTAATCCAGCACCTTACCACCGAATCACCACTGCCCTTCAAACGGATTTTAGCAGGTTGCAACTTGGAAACTGTAAATAAAAAACCACCTGATGATGAAAACATACAGATTCATTCATTTTCTGTAACCGCTTAATCCTAATTAGGGTTGAGGGGAGCCTGGCGCCTATCCCCGTTGGGGGATGGGCGAGGGCAGAGTACACCCTGGACAACTCGCCAGGCCATCACAGGGCAGAAACACGCTGACGGCTATGCAGCTACTCTTGTTGAAAGTCAGCAATGGTTCTTTTACATGCCTCACACCATAGACAGTGAGAGACATGGCTGGCCTTTGATAACCCAGTGAGCTGCACTGGGGGACACAGATACAGATGTTTTTGTGTAACAACATAGTGTGGAAGGCGACTTGTCTGTTAGAAATCACCCCTTTGTGTGAGTGTGAATAATTGTGTGAGTGATGGCCCTGAGATGGCCTGGCGAATTGGCCACTGTGTACCCCACCCTGACCCAGAGTCGGCCAGCCTCTCTGCAATCCTAATTAGGATTAGGCGTTTTAAAAAATTTAAAAATGATAAGGAAAAAATAGGAAAATTGAGAATAAACTGTTGGTGTGCATTAATTTGATAATTATCTCCTCTCTTTATTTTCATTGTTACTTTTTGCTACTCATTTTCATGAAAACTTTTATTCAGGATGTCTCTGACCTTATCTAGAGTGGGCTGAATTCATTTCAAGCCTCATAGTAGGACAAATCTGCTTGGTAAATAAATGAATGAATCAGATTATACACTTAGTGAGTGGATCGTATCTGAAGAGATTGTAACTTAGTTTTTTAATAGTTTGCCACAAGTTTCACACAGTTTAGAAGCTGTGGTCTGCTGATGGGCTCAGAACTCATTTGTGGACGGTTGAGTTCTAATCACAGAGACACTCAGTGCCATGGGAGCTCATCATTGCCCACAACATGACACACACACACACACACACAAAGAGAGAGAGAGAGAGAGAGAGAGAGAGAGAGAGAGAGAGAGAGAGAGTAAGAGAGGGTAAGAGAGGGTGAGAGAGAGTCAGAGAGAGAAATGGAGAACAAGAGAGAGAGAGAGAGAGTGAACGAGAGAGAGACAAAGAGAGAGAGAGAAAGAGATAGTGAAAGAGAGCGAGCGAGAGAGAGGGTGAGAGAGACAAAGAGACAAAGAGAGAGAGAGAGAAAGAGAGAGAGCAAGAGAACAACAGAGAGAGAGAGAGCGAGAGAGAGAGAGAGTGGAAGAGAGAGCGTGAGAGAAAGAGAGAGAGAGAGAGCAAGTGAGAGAAAGAAGGAGAGCTTGAGAGTGAGAGAAGTTGAGAGAGTGAGAGAGAATGAAAGAGGGAGAGAGAGAATGAAAGAGAGAGAGAGAGAGAGAGAGAGAGAGAGAGAGAGAGAGAATGAGAAATGATGGGCTGAGAACCAGAATGGTCGAACCAACAGAAAGCTGTTTTTGAGAAAAATGATATGAAAGTGTAGGGATGATGCTCTTGATACGTTTCAGGGTCATAAGGCAGAGGAAGGGCCACAATCCTGCAGGCGTAGGCCTCATCCACATCTGTATATTCTGTATCTGTCAAAATCTTATTTCATGATCTTGTTTTTTCACTTTTTGTGGGTTAGACCACTGTGGCACTAAGCGCGTCAAATGTACATTAAGTACAATTAACATAAGTAATGTACTGACGCCGTATTTGGCTAACTTGGCTAAATCCTGACCAAGAAGATTAAGAACCAAAGCAAACGCCCTTTAACTCAGAATTCCTACTTGGAGATTTGGAACAGACTTTTCAATTCCAAGCTTGGTAAGTCATGTCGAATCAACATCACCACTCACAACATCAACAGTAAACAAACGACCTTCTACAATTTTTTTTCTCCCCATTTTCTTCCTAATTTAGTGAAATTCAATTCCCACCCATCAGGTATTACCTTCCCTATCACATGACCACCATCGACCAGAGAGGGTTGAAAGCATGCACACGCCCCCTCCGTGTCATGCAATGCTAGCCACCTGCCTCTATTTGAACTGCGGCACGTGTATTTGGGGGCGGTCTAACACACTCAGAAGGAAAGTGCTATCTGTCGCCTCATCCAAATGAACTCACAGACATCCAGGGTTGGCTGTTAACCGCTGTGAGTGGCAGAGAAGTGAGCGTATGCCGTCCCTCTATCTCATGAGAGCTCGGCCAATTAGCTCCCATGGAGTCCCAGCTACAGACGGCTGTGACATTAAACTGGTACCTTCTACAATTATACGGTGTTGATTTATTGATTTATTTATTTATCTCATCTTTTCTTCATTCTAATCTAACTAACACATATTTTTTTTTTGCAGCATCTTTATTTATTTGTAAATTAGTTTGATTTCATTTGATGTTTAAATATTTCCTGGAAGCCATTGAGCGTACAGGTACAGTACATACATCATTCATCACAATTTGCCGGCCAGCTCTTTGCTGTTCTTCTGCTGTCCCGTTTGCTGCTTTTTAACCCCCCACCATAATTTAATCGTGTCCAATTCCTACCCATCATATACTGCCTCCCTATCACATACTGACACCAAACAACCACGCTCTGTGACACACGATACTGCCACATGCATCTTTCCGATCTGCTGCGATTGCACAGTGGGAGAAGGACGAACACACTTGGAAGAGCTTATTGTGAGTGACAGGGAGGAGATCGTACGCCATCCCTCCCTTCAATCAGACCTCAGCCAATTAGCTCCTATTGACTCCACAGTCAGAGATGGCTGCTCCACCGACCTGAATTCAAATGTGTGGTCTAGGGGTTGATAGCTGTGCACCTTAACAATGTGCCACTCGGCAGTCTGTGAGTCCCACACGAAGGCATCCAGTGACCTCCGAAGTCTGGACTTCCTACTAGCGAGGGAAGTCAAACAAGTCATGATCATTTATGTTTGTTGAATTAAAAAAATAAATTCACAGTGGCCTTGTAATCACGTAAAGGTACAAATTTTTTTACTACTGTGTGCTCCCTTACGTTGATAATTAAAAGAAATTCGGTTTTCCAGACGTTGTTTAACGTTGATTTCTTGGTGGCAGTGATTTATTATTAGAAGAGAATGCTACATGTAACACTGATGGTCAGGATTTATATATTCATTCATTTTCTGAACTGCTTAATCCTAATTAGGTTCGAGGGAAACTGGTGCCCATTTCAGCCGACGCTGGCCAAGGGCAGAGTGCACCATGGACAGCTCACCAGGCCATAGCAGGGCAGAAACTGGTGATGCAAATGCAGTTCCTCTTGGCTAAAGTCAGCAAAGGTTGATTTACATGAATCTCACCACTGACAGTGAGAGACATGACTGGCCTTTGATAACCCCGTTGGCTACACTGGGGGGACAGGGACCCGTCAAGAGTGGGGCTTGAACCCCCAACCTTGATATCAGTGAACCAGCACCTTACCACCAGGCCACCACTGTCCCAGGGATTATGTATGTGTTACGTGACATTACGTTACGATGATACGTTACATATATTAAAAGAACCTTCGTGCAACACGATATCAGGAAAATGATAGGGTAGACGAATGGAGGATGAAAATGTGCAATTAATCTACACCACCTAGAGGTAGTAGCTCGTACTATTCACACACACACACACACACACACACACACACACACACACACACACACACACACTTCGCAAGTTACATAAATTCGTGCAGTTGGAAAATTCAACAGCTCTGCAATAAAGTACAATAAACACTTTTTTCATGCATGTGAACAAATACGTACATTCTCATAAAGATTTTCTTCTACAGTAAACAACACACACACACACACACACACACACACACACACACACACACATACACCATAAACATCAAGGATTGTTACTTACATTATACCAGCTCTGACTTTTCTGTGAAAGAGTTGGAGAGAAAAACAAGTGTTAGAGTGGCACAGCTGCTATTAAAAAGCACACACACACACACACACACACACACACACACACACACACACACACACACACACACACACACACACACACGGCATCAACAGTTTAAAGGTCAGCAGTGTAAACAAAGACAGTTTTGTGCTTTTTTCTACCTTTCCTTTTAGGTCACTAATTTCTCTCTCTCCCTCTCTCTCTTTCTCGCTCGCGAGCGCGCGCACACACACACACACACACACACACACACACACACACACACACACACACACACACACACACACACACACACACACACAAGCTCTTCAGCAGTAGTGTCACTAGAGGGCACCCTAATATCTATAATAAAGTTCTAATGTCAAGAGCTTTAATAAGTGCTGAGTAAAACACACAGAAACCAACTTCATGAACACATGATTCTAAACGTACAGTGGCGTAGTGGTTAACATGTCCACCTCACAGCAAGAAGGTTGTGAGGTCGAATCCCAGGTTCAGCACTGTGCTTACGTGGGGTTTCTCCTGGTACTTCCGTTTCCTCCAACAGCCCAAAGACATGCACATTAGGTAAAGTGATTCAAATTGGCTCTAGAAGTGAATGTGTGTGTGTCTGTGTGTGTCTGTGTGTGTGTGTGTGTGTGTGTGTGTGTGTGTGTGTGGGTGGGTGGGTGTGTGTGTCTGTATGTCCCCCCTGTGATGGTCTGGCGAGCTGTTCAGGGTGTACTAGACCTTACAGCGCCAGCATCTCAGCGACTAGCAGGATTAAGTAATTTCGGCAGATGAATTCCTTGTGGCGATAGCAAACCTCGTTACCACGCCTTCGGACAATGTAGGCTAAGATAGGCTTCTCGTGACCTGAATGTATGTTCTTGAAAAAATCATAATGCACACAAAGTTCTCCTACGTCAGAAAGAATACAAAGGGCTGACACTGGACACTTTTTTCATCTTCCTGATATAAAGGTGGAGGTAAATGGGAAGAATGATGGGAAGGTCAGGCTTGTACAGCGAGATGGAGTGCAGCAGGAGCGGAACATCTCCCAGCATGCATTGCTGTAGTGACGGTGTTGTGCAACAGGAAGGACTCAAAACTGGAACTTAATAGTTAATCATTTGGACTTGGAATGTAAGCAAAACTATTTCAGGGCTTAGTTTGCTGCATCTCGTATTACCGTCTTCTTGCCCGTCTGTGTGCCTGCTGTGTTATCGTTCTGTTTCTGTCTGTTGTAAACCCAGTTCATGACTTGTATTCTGTCTGCTTGCACCTTTGTATAATTAAAGCCTTTTCTGAGTCCAGTATTAGTGTCTACCTTGTCTCTGTATGTGCCTCCTAGCACTCACTGCACCACAACCTTACTGTGACAGAGAAGAAGAAGAAGTAGAAGAAGGGAAGGATAATAAGGAGGATGACACGAGGATAGGTGGAAAAGTGTTGGATTACCGATTCTAAGGTTGTGGGTTCAAGCCCAACTGTCAGTGGCTCTCACTGCTGTCCACCCAGAGTAGCCTAACTGGGTTATATGAGGCCGGCCATGTCTGTCACTGTCTATGGTGATAGGGATGTAAAAGAACCATTGCTGACTTTAGTCAAGAGTAGTTACACAGCCGTGTGTTTCTGCAGTGCGATGGCCTGGTGAGCTGTCCAGGGTGTACTCTGCCTTTGCCCAGTGACCCTAATTAGGATTAAGCGGATCAGAAAATGAATGAATGAAACAAAGGGAAACAGCATGACAATATAAAGAGGATAAAAATTTGAGCAGAATGAAGAGATGAGGATGGAGAAAGGAAAGAGAGGATGAGGTACAATCAGGAAGATGAAGAAATGAAAAAGAAAAAGAAAGAAAAAGAAGGTAAGAAAATAAGTGAGAAGATGTAAAGATTCTTTAGTAAAGCACATTAGCTGAGAGAGAGAGAGAGAGAGAGAGAGAGAGAGAGAGAGAGAAAGAGAGAGAGAGAGCGATACATGTTGATCTATAGGGCAAGAGAGAGTGAGACCTTTTCCACAAACATGTGCTATTGTAGTGTGTCTAGTTTATAACCCACTGGTCTGCAACCAAGAACCAGAGACCTGGCTCTGACTCTAAAACCTCTGACCAGAAGAGAAACTTGATAAATTCCTGACGATCAGCGTACCGGCACCCAGAGTAAACTCTGACTGTGTAATAGTTTGGCGTCGAACGCGGTGGAAATGTAGGCTGGTTTCCTGTGACATGGTGTCGGAGGAATGGGGGTGAGAAACAGAGGGAGAGGATGACAGAGGACGAAGACATGCTGACTAATACACAGAGAGGCCATGTGAATGTGTATATGTTCATAAGAGACACAGAGACAGATTGGCGAAGGGAATTACTGGGATGCAGGAAGAGAGCCGTAGAGCTGAACAGTGACTGTCCACTTACTAAACTGATAGATACAGAAGAACAAAAGGCGGACTACTTGTTGGTTTAATTTTTTTATGCTCACTAATTGTGCACCATTGTGCAATGCCTTTGCTTCATTTTTAGTAAATGTCTAATCAGGGTCGGGTAGTTAAAGGGTACATGTGGTAAATTTGTATTACTAGCTCTTTTAAAACAACCATGTATAACATCAGTGCTTTGCACAAGTGCTGCACCACTACTCTTACTACTCGGTATGTGCATTCTGGGTCTCCATGTTCTTTATTGGCTGTTCCAGTCCTGGTAGTGACTTTGAAATCGTTGTTTTTTCCCTATTGACTATGCTTTGTACAGCAGATACCAGTCTAAAATAACAGATTTTTGTCCAGTGCTGAGCTGCGTCAGAAGTGCAGAAATTGCGGAAAACGTGACGTAACATCGGTTCAAGCCGAAGTCTAAAACTGGCTCCTTTTGGCTACAATTCAGTATTCTGTGAAGACGACTTCACCAGACCTGCTATTGGGGTGACTTCCAGGCAGAAGTACTCATCCTGAAGTCCAAGCTTTTGTGTCTAAAACCATATGCTGTTCCTACTGACTTCCTTCATAAAAAGTCAAACGACAGACTGGAGCAGTGCTGCGCCAAAAGGAGCAAGTAAAAGGCAAGAGCCTTTAGTATCATCATCATCATCATCATCATCATCATCATCATCATCATCATCTTCCTTCGCTTAATCCAGGTTTGGATAGCAGGGGCAGCAGCCTAAGCAGTGAGGTCCAGACGTCCCTCTCCCAAGACACTTCCTCCAGTTCTTCCTGGAGGACCCCGAGGCGTTCCTTGCCCAGTCAAAAGATATAATCTCTCCAGCATGTTCTAGGTCGATTCTGAAGTCTCTTACTGGTTGCACATGCCCGAAACACCACACCAGGGAGGCGTTCAGGAGGCAAACTAACAAATATTCACCAACACCGATGTATCACTGAATAGTCCTCGAGAGAGCACGTCCACAGAGCCAACTGGTGGATAATTGTTTTAGTGTATAATACACGGCAGTATGGTGGCGTTAGCTTTTTAGCATGTCCGCCTTACAACAAGAAATTCTGTGGGGTTTTCTGTGGAGTACTGCAGTTTCCTCCAACAGTCACAATACATTAGGCTAATTGACTGTTCCAAATAATATAATAAAAGTATATAATATAAGATAATGATCATGCCACTTGTTCTATATAATACTCATGCACAGCTTTTCCTTTCTAGGATTTCATAATCAGTGATAATCACAACGTGTGTTAGCTGTCATTTCCAGCCAAGCATTATCCACTCGGGATAACTTCTATATTAACCCCCTAAATACTGAAATAATCAGATTGCACTGATATAACGTAAGATATAATCTAAACAAAACTACTATTTTTATATTGTACTTAGATTGCCTTACTGTTTAGCTCTACTGTGGGAGAGTTGGGATCAGAGGTGGAATGATTCAAAAGCAGTGCTTACTTTGATCAGGTTAAGTCTGTCATACTGCGAAGGTGAAGTGTACACAGGATGAATGAAGAAAAAAAGAGAGTTGCTGTTAAATGTGTGTAATAATGGTGCAATGCATTTGATTTGCAAACACATACGAAACACAACAGGCCTCAATAGCTTTTTCATAAATTTGTTCATAATCATAATGATTTCTCAAAACAAAATTAAACAAACAAAAAAAGACTACGTTGGATTGATGACTTGTTCTTAAACCTCTGATTTAGAGTTTGGGAAAGTGTGTAGTCTACTGCACTGATAATGATGATTAGAGCAGCAACAGAATGAAATCCCTTGAGTCTGAGCTGTTGGTGATGAGTATTTGGGAATTTAATATGTTGTTTGATCGGTAGACGGCTGATACCTGTGGTATTATATCCATTTGGTCAGCAAACTCCCTCTGAAATGTCTCTGCGGCCAATTAGAAAGCCCAAAAACAGACAGTACGGGAACATCTGGTAATATCTGGATATCTGGAATTCTGGCTTAAGGTGTCGAATAGCTGCTTGAAAAAAGCTCTTGGTTGCCAAAACAGCTCAGAAGTCGCTCTCTCAATAAATCTGCGTGGGCTTCGAGTTGGAATCTCTCCTAAGTACACAAGCTATAATTAATTCTACTAAGAGTTAATATGTCATTGTGTCTGAAGCCATGACAGAACTGATAGAATATGTTCCTTTTGGACATAATTGATACGTCATGGACTGATATTTATTTGCATGATACTTTGTACCACTCACTCATTCGCTCACTCAATGAACCGCTTAGTCCTACTACACAGGCTCTGCCTATCTCAGCCAACACTGAGCAAAAGTGGGGTACACCATGAACAGCTCACCAGTCCATCGCAGGGCAACACACACAACCATTCACGCTCACACCTATGGGCAATTTGGATTAGTCAATTAACCTAATGTGCATTGTGGGAGCAGTGTGACTGTGGGAGGGGTACTTGGAGAAAACCCACACAAATCCAGGAAGAATGTCCGAACTCCACACAGAAATTCCCAAGCCTGGGATTCAAATCCAGAACCTTCTTGATGTAAGGTGTATGCACTATTCCCTATGCCACCCACTTTGTAACACACAAAAAAAAATTCTTTAAAAAGTCTCATATGAAAAAAAAAGTGTTCTGACATATTATGGATCAGAAAACTGAATAAAATAAAAAAAGAAGGTAAAAAGCAGTGATTTCGCAACATCAGTTTGGCACTGATATGTGTGAAGCTGAGAATGTTGCATCCGCACGGCTTGTTTTCAACCTTCCTAAATTTTCGCACAACACTCCAGCGATCACCACCCAATCATGGGCATCTGTGAGCTCATACATACGAGGGGGCAGATAGTGCTTTCCCTCCGAGTGTGTTAGACCTCCCCAAATTAAGCATGTGCCGCAGTTCAAAAAGAGGCTGGTGGCTAGCATTGCATGTCACGGGAGGGAGCATGCACATGCTTTTTCCCCCTCATTGGTCAGTGGCAGTCGTGTGAAGGGGAGGCAAGACCTGATGGGTGGGAATTGGATATGACTAGATTATGGAGAAAATGGGGGAAAATCAAATAAAAAATAGATAAATAAAATAAAACGACATTCTGGAACACTCCTGACAGCCTGCCCAACAAAATCCCTATTCGCCCTATCCTCACCCAAGTTAATAACTTCACAATAAGATATGTAAGATATTTGTCATTATTTGAAATAATAATGCCATGCGGGTCATTAATATTCTGAACACAATGACAAGAACACAACACACACATCCAAAATCAAAACACAGGGCATACAGTGATGTAGACATACAGTGTGTGTGTGTGTGTGTGTGTGTGTGTGTGTGTGTGTGTGTGTGAGAGAGAGAGAGAGAGAGAGCGAGAGCGAGAAAGAGCGAGAGAGAGAGAGAGAGAGAGAGAGAGAGAGAGAGAGAGAGAGAGAGATGCAACAAATTCAACTAGCAGCAGTCATTTGTGTGAGATCACACAAGCGTATATGATGAACACATAAACTAACAATGGAAAAGAGAAATGCTTACTTTGGACAGTCGCTTGTGAGACTAGCATGCAGCGAGGAGAAGAAAAAAGAAATCAGAAATCCAAAATGCAACAGAAAAACAGAATGACAACAAGACAAAGTGCAAGAGAAAGCAAAGAGTCACTTTTCATATCACAGAGATCTCTATATTAAAGTCTAATAATGAATAGAAACGCTGAACAAAAATAACTTAAAAGAAAAAAACAGAACGAACTGAAGCATGGAATAAAGTGAAAGCATGAGAAATGATTGATTTATTACATTATACATCATCCATTCCCCGCTATAAACTGGACCACTCCATAATGTCTTCTCCAGTACATTTCCCAAAACGTTCAATAAGGTAAAGGTCTGAACTCTGGGGTGCCAATACATATGTGAAAACGATGGCTCATGTTTCCTAAATCAGTCTTTCATTATTCGAGTCCCCATTTTATATCTGAGCCATCAGGGAAGAAAAAGTGCATTGACGTGATAATCTGCTCATTGAGTACATTCAGATCATCAGCTGCTTCAATTTATTGCCACTTTAATGTTGCTGAGCCTCGTCCAGAAAAACTGAAGCAACGATACCATGGGGATTACATGCTGTGATCAAAGAGAAATGCACTTCATGAAAATATGAGCATATGCAACTTTTTATTTTGGCACAGCATATCTATTCATCCTATTTATGCCTATATACGGCTTTCCTTTTATCTATCCATACATTCATCTGGTACATGTTGGTACATTTTCCATCTTTCCTGCCATCCAGCTATCTAATGCCCATCCATATTGTCATTCTTTCATCTTCTTTGTATCTCCTTCACTTACTTTTTTCATTCACCTAATGGCTCCTCTATTCCATTCATACACACATCTAGCTAGCCCAGTGCTTCTCAAATAGTGGTGCGCACGATATGATGTCGGGGGGCACGGTGTGATGCGGGGGGGGGGGGGGGGGTGTATGACCCTGGGGAACATGCTTTTCTGGAATAGTGTGTGAGAATTAAGTGTAATTGCACCTCCACTCCACTCATTGGCAGTGCCGCTTTCATTGACGCGCTATGGCGGACCGATTTTTTGCATGAGCAAACGATATGAAGTGCAGTAAACAACTCCTCAAGAAACAACATGGAAAAACGAAGAGAAAGGTGGAGAGAGACGGAGATATTAAGACATAAATAAGTTGAATGAGTTTAATAAGTCAAATGACTTTAAATAAAGATTTTTTTAAATTTCAGGCACATTGGTGTACTTTAAATCTTTTCTATTACAGAATAAAAAAACAATTTTAATGAAGTTTTTCTTTGTAGAAAGTTGAACTATATTTCTTTCTTTTTTCTTTTTAATGGTAATAAAAATACAAAGTTATGCAGAGGTGTACTAATAACAATTTTATAGACAACTAATACTATACGCTCGCGGGGCGGTGGGGGGGGGGTGTTTTTTCTTCCTGGGGGCCCCATAGAAAATAATTGAGAAGCACTGAGCTAATCCCAAATCCATACAGCCTTCTCTCAATCCATCCATTCATTCATTCATCCCCCACCTATCTATCCAGCTGTCTATATACAAATCGAAAGTTGGCACACTATACAAATTGTGAATAAAAACAAAATGCAATGATGTGGAAATGCCAAATTTCAATATTTTATTCCGAAGAGAACATAGATGACAGGTCAACAGTTTAAACTGAGAAAATGTATAATTTTTATATGTAGAATTATAATATGTTGATTTTAAATTTCATGGTTTAAACAAATCTCAAAAAAGTTGGCACAGGTAGCAATAAGAGGCTGGAAAAGTCAATTGCACTGATAACGAACAGCTGAAAGACCAATTACCACTAATGAGGTTCATCGGAAACATGGCTAAGTATAAAAAGAGCTTCTCAGAGTGGCAGTGTCTCTCAGAAACAAAGATGGGTAAAGAATCACCAATTCCCCCAATGTTGCACAGAAAGATAGTGCTGCCATATCTGAAAGGTGCTTCACAGCGAAAATTGTAGAGTTTGAAGTTATCATCATCTATAGTGCATAACATCATCCAAAGATACAGAGAACCTGGAACAATCTCTGTGCGTAAGGGTCAAGGCCGAAAAACCATACTGGGTACCCGTCACCTTCGGGCCCTTAAACGGCACTGCACCACAAACAAGAATGCTACTGTAAGGGAAACCACAGAATGGGCTCAGCAATACTTCGAGAAACTAGAGTCCGTGAACACAATCCACTGTGCCATCCGCCGTTGCCAGCTGAAACTCTACAGAACAAAGAAGAAGCCATTTCTAAACAGGACCCAGAAGCGCAGGCATTTTCACTTTTCACTGTGCCAGGGGTCATTTAAAATGGACTGTGGCAAAGTGGAAAACAGTTCTGTGGTCAACGAATCACGATTTGAAATTCTTTATGGAAAACTGGGACGCCATGTCATCTGGACAAAAGAGGACAAGGACAACCCAAGTTGTTATCAGCGCTCAGTTCAGAAGCCTGCATCTGTGATAGTATGTGCGTGTGGCATGGGCAGCTTGCACATCTGGAAAGGCACCGTCAATGCAGAAAGGTATATTCAGGTTCTAGAACAACATATGCTCCCATCCAGACGTTGTCTCTTTCATTACAACATCATGACTGCGTAGGAAAAGGATCCGGGTATTGAAATGGCCAGCCTGAAGCCCACATCTTACACCTATAGAAAACATTTGCCGAATCATAAAGAGGAAGGTGCAACAAAGAAGGCCTGAGACAGCTGAACAGCTAGAGGCCTGTATTAGACAAGAATTGGACAGAATTCCTATTTCTAAACTCGAGAAACTTGTCTCCTCGGTCCCCAGATGTTTGCAGACTGTTGTATGAGGAAGAGGGGATGTCTCACAGTTGTGAAAACAGCTTTGTCCCAACTTTTCTGAGATTTGTTGACACCATAAAATTTAAAGTCAACATATTTTCTGGTTAAAATGATACATTCTCTCAGTTTAAACTTTTGACGTGTCATCTATGTTCTACTCAGAACAAAATATTGACATTTGGTACTTCCACATCGTTGCATTCAGTTTTTATTCACAATTTGTATAGTGTCCCAACATTTTTGGAATCCAGTTTGTACCTATTTATCTTTTAAGTCAACTTTGCTTCCTTCTATCCGCTCATCCCTCCATCCATCTATCCACCATCTTTTATGATCTTCTCTTCTGCCTTTTAATAACCCACCCACATGTTAATCCAATCAGTATTCAACCCATCGATCCCCATCCATTAGTTCGTGCATGTATCCATCTATACATTCAATCATCCATTTCTCTTATTGTTTGTTGATTCTTTTAATAATCTTTAGATCTAATTGTCTACACATTAATTCATCAATCGATTTATCTCTTTACTTCGCAATCCTTTCATTCATTCACCCATCTACCCATCCTGCACCACCAGCTGTTCCCTGTTCACTGGATGATAATAACAGTGAAACTAGCACTATTTCTTCCGAAGGGTCGGAGTGACACGGAAGGTGTTCACTGTGTTTTGGAGGTCAAGAGCATAACTGAGTGAGATTTTATTCTATTCAGAATATATAAGAGGCTACTTGAACTGATTTTTTCACCTGGAGGTCCCATGTGATCATCAGCCATTTCAGTGCTGCACTTTGCTTGTGGGCACAGACAAAAATATTCAGTGTTGACATAGTACAGAGTATCATTTTAGTTCAGTCAGGCACACATGGCGTGACATGATTTGGTAGTGATTTGCCTCACATCAAGAGGGTTCTGGCTTCCTGGGCTGGAGAATTCTGTATGGAATTTATATGTTAGCCCTGTGCTTGCGGCTTGCGTGGATTTTATCCAAGTACTTTGGTTTCCTTCTACAGTACAGTGACATGCACATTAGGTTAATGCAGTGGTTCTCAAATAGTGAGGCGTGCCCCCCGGTGCAATGCCAGGAGGAGCGCGTGTGTCCCCAGGGAACATGCTTTTTTTCCGTACTAGAATAAAGTGTAATTGTACATCCACTACAGTAGGAGGCAGTGGCTCCTGCACTGTCAGAGTGTGCCCAGAGAGACTTAGTTCAGTGGTAAAATATGAAGTGAAGTTAATAAACCCACCATGAAAATTTTTTAACAAGGATGGAAAGAGAGGCGGAGAGACAGAGACAGTTGAGAGAAACGAAAGTCTCCAGAAAGCTAAGCCGAGGATGTATGATGAAGCGGATGTAGCACTCGGCTTCACTGTGACTACGGTGGGAGTCAAGGAAATACCGCTGTTTACTGTGTCTGAAAACATTGGCAGCGGATAGCATGAAGCCAAATAAATTAAGGTATCACCTTAAAAACATCACACCCCGATCACGCTGAGAAGCCGCTTGAGTTTTTTCAGCGAAAACATGCCGAGTATTGCCAACAACCATCCCACTTTGTAAATGCTACTCCAGCAAACCAGCGAGCTCTGTTAGCATCAGATAAGGTGGAGTACCGAACTGCTCAGTGCAGAAAACCCCACAGAACAGCAGAGGAACTAATCCTGCCTGCAGCAGACACGGTCTCTGCCATGCTAGATGACATCACTGCTGAGAAAATACAGTGGTACCTCACCTTGTGATAGTCCCAGCAAACGAAAAATCCAGGTTTCGAAAAATTTTCCCAAATTTTTTGTCTCTGTATATGAAACAAGTTCTCCTTACGAAACGCGCCAATTAAACATTCAAACATGCCAATCAAACATTAAAACACGCCAGTCAAACATTCAAACAATGCACGAGCTACTTTCCCATTGACTATCTTTCAACATCTTGCCCCGCTGGCCCACCATTGGCTAGGAGTGATAAAGCAGCTCCCTCCCATTGGCTATCTCCCAACATACCACCCCGCTGGCCTCCCATTGACTAGGAGGGATAACGCAGCTCCCTCCCATTGGCTATTATGGAGCTGCATCTCCCATAATACTTTTCGTGTAAAGGAAAGAGTTACTGTTGTTTCATGAGTTTTTTGACTCAGGCTTTTAGCCTTCCATAAACATTTGTAAGATTATAACTCTACTAAGAAGACATGGTCAACACACGCCCATGCACACACACACACACACACACACACACACACACACACACACAC
This sequence comes from Plotosus lineatus, assembly GCA_024760905.1. Taxonomy (NCBI): domain Eukaryota; kingdom Metazoa; phylum Chordata; class Actinopteri; order Siluriformes; family Plotosidae; genus Plotosus; species Plotosus lineatus. The sequence continues at coordinate 23,843,802 of CM045739.1, forward strand.
ACACACACACACACACACACACACGGACGTGAGATTTCCGCTACGAGTGAAAAGAAGCAACGGGCTCGTGGCATGCTGTTGAGTGATATCGCAAAGGCATATGGCCAAACCCATCTACCATCAGTACGATATTAAAGCAGAAGGAGGTCTTAAAAGGTATGCTTTTATCATTTTTAAAAGGGTTTAGGGGTAATATGGGGGCCTTGGAACGAATCACGCATTTTACCTGTAAAATGCGGTTCAATTTATGAAAAATCCAGGTTAAGAAAAAGGCTCTGGAACGGATTAATTTCGTAAGGTGAGGTACCACTGTAAGTCCAGGTCCCAGTTCAGCATTGAGCAGGAGCTGAGAGTTGCAGCTTTAAACCCTGCTTCAAAAAGCTGTGCGCTGTGAAACGGGCTATTTGTACCATTAATCTGGACTTAATCATTTTGACAAAAAATAAATGAATAAATTTTAAAAATTAAAAAAAATACAAATTGTTTTATTCATTTTTTTCGGTTCAAGTGTTTTATATATTGTGCTCCTGAGTTAATGTTGCTGATTAATTTGAATTTATTATTATTTATTGATTTTATTCAATTTTATTTTTCAGTATCGAATGGTTCAAATTGTTGGTCAAAAATGTTTACACTTTAAATTAGGATACTTTTTTCATTTCAGGCAAATTGACACACTTTAAATCTTTTTGTTTAAAGACTAAAAAATTGTTAATAAAGTTAGTCTTTGTTGGAAGTTGATCTATATTACTTCCTTTTTTTTTTGTATTCCATAATGATAATAAGGATTATGCAGAGGATTACTTACTTTGTTTTCCTCTTCCGGTGTGTGTGTGTGTGTGTGTGTGTGTGTGTCTGTGGAGGGAGGGAGGGGGGGGGGGGTTAATTGAGAAGCTCTCAATAATGGGCTATTCTAAATTGCTTGTAGTGAGTGGTTTTGTGTGCGTCTATGTGTTTGTGTGTGTGTGCTGGCCCTGCGATGGTCTAGTAACTTGCTCAGGGTATACCCTGACTTCACCCAGTGTTGGCTTAGATAGGAATCTGCCTCCTTGTCACCTAATCGGATGAAGCAGTTGGGCAAACGCTAGTAAAGTGTACTGTAGTGTCGAGCTGTGTTGTGAAATGTGGCATGAAGGTTAGCATTCTATTAATTCTCTTAATTCTATTCATTCTATTCTGTATCCCTTTGCCTAAAGTTGGGTAGAATAGGCTTCAGTCTTCCCAAAATCCTAATAAAGAATATGGTGCGGCAAATAAAAAGTACACATTTAATGCAGTTGGACTGTTTGAATGTTGGAGGAGGTTTCGATTATTGGGCACCACAAAGATAAAAAATATATATACAGTGGTACCTCACCTTACGAAATACCCAACAAACGAAAAATCCAGATTACAAAACGTATTTAACTAAAACTTACCAACATCCCGCCCCGATGGCCTCCCATTGGCTAGGAGGGAGCTGTATCTCCATAATACCCATGATGCTTTTCGTGTGTCTTCGACCCATTGTTTGTCATGGAGTTCTAACACGCGTAAAGGACAGAGTTACTGTTGTTTCGTGAGTTTTTCGAGTGTGCTCATTGCAACTTTATTTTTTGGCTCGGGCTTTTAACCTTGCATAAATATTTGTAAGATTATAACTCTGCTAAGAAGACATGGTCAACACACGCGCGCGCACACACACACACACACACACGTGCACGCGCACACATGCGCGCGCCCATGATTCCCGGTGCGAGTGAAAAGAAGAAGCGGGCTCGTGGCATGTGGTTGAGTGATATCGCAAAGAAATATGGCTGAAATCCATCTACCATCGGTACGATATTGAAGCAGAAGGAGGCCTTAAAAGGTATATTTTTAGAATTTTTAAAGGGTTTAGGGGGTAGTATTGGGGGCCTTGGAATGAATCAGGTCTTTTACATGTAAAATGCGGCTCAAAATCAGAAAAAAAATCAGGTTACGAAACCACTTCTGGAATGGATTAATTTCATAAGGTGAGGGTACCGCTGTGTGTGTGTGTGTGTGTATGTGTATATATATATATATATATATATATATATATATATATATATATATATATATATATATATATATATATATATACACATACACACACACACACACACACACACACACACACACACACCATTTTAATGAATAGCTGAAGATCACAACGAAGAACATGCAATTACAGGTTATATGAAAGGTGTTAGCAGACATGTGGTCCTGGAATTTTGCGGAATTATATGTGATACTCTGCATTGATCTGTAGGATTAAAAAAAAAACATTTTAAAAATATCTATTTTTTTGGATTTTTTCCCCATTTTCTCCTTAATTTAGTCATATCCAATTCCCACCCACCCATCAGGTATTGCCTTCCCTATAACATGACCACCACTGATCAGGGAGTGGCAAAATACATGCACACTCCCCCTCCGTGATATGCGATGCTATCCATCTGCCTCTTTTCAACTTGCGGCGCATGTGTATTTGGGGGGGCGCAGTCTAACACACTCACAGGGAAAGCGTTATCCACCCCTTTGTACGAATGAGCTGACAGATGATCGTGATTGGCTGGTGATCTCTGTGAGTGACAGGGAAGTGTGTGTATGCTGTCCCTCCGTCCCATGAAAGCTTTTTAGGATAAATTGGTAATTTTTATTTTCCCCCAATTTTCTCATGTAATTTATTTGTATCTAATTCCTACCCTTCAAGTATTACCAGGGCGGGATGAAAATATGTACATTCGCCCTCCATCACACACGATGCTGCCACCCGCTGTTTTATGCTTGGGTATTTGAGGGTGACCTAAAACGCTCAGAGAAAAATTCGCTATCTGCTACTCTCGTACGAATGAGCTCACAGATGCCCATGGATTGGCTGGTGATCACTGTCAATTAGTGAATTGAGTGTCCAATGGTTCGACGAATTAGCTCCCGTGGCCTCCCGGTTGTGGATGACTGCAAAATTAACCTGGATTCAAACGGATGATTTCCAGATTGATATTTACGCACCTTGTCGATTCGCGACTCAGAAGCCGATGCGCCTACAAGTTTTAACTTTGGATTATTCAAATGAATAATGGGTAAATAAAACAGGAGCCTCACAGCAAGAAGGTCCTGGGTTTAATTCCCGGGCTCCTTGGGCTTGTGAGGTTTCGTACTACAGTCCTGAGACATGCACATTAAGTGAAATGGCTGTTCCAAATCGACCGTATATGCGGATGTGAGTGTGATGGTTGATTGTGTGTTTGCGTGTTAAGAGATTCAGAAAATGAGTGAGTGAGGGAAGGGCCAATAGATTAATGCACACCGTGGTGTCAGGTGTCAGGGCATGTAAATATTGTACACAGAGGTTAATGGATGGCTCAATGGATGGCTGGATGGAAAGAAAAAACCTCAGAGGATCCTCAAAATCTCACAATGAAGGACAACAAACATTTCTGGATTAAATCCCACAAGGAAAGAAAGCAGAAATAAATTAAACGAAAGCACATATTCATTAAAAAAAAAAGGAACATGAACTTTAAACTGAATGCAGACACACACGCCAAGTACTGTGTGTGAAAGTGATTTATTTATTTATTCGTTATTTTTTTGCTAGATGAAGCTTGTACACAGTTGTGGAAGACAGGATCGGGGTGGACTTCCTCACCTTGGAATTTTTAGAGCCACTGCGTGTGGACTGAGTTGAGTACGTGCGGGTGACCAGCTGCTCTGGGGTAGAGGGCGACTTGGAGGTGTCGGAGTGTTCAGAGCCCTTCTCCACCATGTTCTCTCCCTCCAGACTCGGCACCGTGGGCGAGCGACAGCGCTTCCGCAACACCGGAGAGCAAGCGGGACTGCTCCGGGTCGAATTACTGGCAGTGCTGCAGAGAGTGAGAACATAAGTGACAACCAATAAGAGAGAGAGAGAGAGAGAGAGAGAGAGAGAGAGAGAGAGAGAGAGAGAGAAACGTTAGCAAATTCTCACAAAACTCCACTTCAGTACATGCACTGCATCATACTGTATATTATATGATACATAAAGCCGTGGAAACATGGGATCCCATCCACAAAACCCAACACTATTTGATGGTAAAACTGTACTTTTTTTAATTTATTTTTACCTGACAAGTCTCCTGAAAATTATTTTGGTCATAAAGATGCATGCATATAAATTAAGATTAACCGTCTGCATACATTAATGCTGCATGATCATTATTGGTGACCCGATTAATATGGATGAATTTGCAAAAGGTCGTGTTTTGGGTAATTTGAAAGTGTTGTACTTGGACGGAAATGTTATATCACCAAATATACATCTTTCAAAACACAATCTTCCACATGAACAAGTTCAAATATCCATAAGCACAATCCAGGCTGAAATATTTGTTTAAGAAATGGTTCCTCAGTTGCTCAGGGTGTTTCCTTATACAGGGATTCTTCACTTTTCGCAGTTAATGCGGACCGAGATCTCCCTGCGACCGCCGATTCCCGCAAAGTAGGATTGACTCCTCTAACTGATGTATACGTACATGTATAGGTGTATATAATATCAATAAATACATATTCAACACTATAAATGCTTATAATAACAATTAAACATTCAAAAATAATGCATAAGTTGGAAAAAAAAAACATACACACACACACACACACACACACACACACACACACACACACACACACACACACACACACACACAGATGCGCACCTCACATAAAAATGTAAGTAGTTTTGTTGGATTGGTTTTTTGTTTTTGTTTGTTTGGGTTTTTTTTTTTTTGCATAGTTGGCCTTGTTTTGCAGCATTTTCCTTAACGTTTTTCCTTAATTTCCTTATTTTTCGATGAATATTTTTGAAAAACCCGCAATGTACTGAAGCCAAAGAAACTGAAGCACGAAGTAGCGAGGGATCCCTGTAATCCATATTCATTACCAAAATACTCTCCCTGCTTACAGAATCCCAGAACAATTGCCCCATCACACAGTGGTAAAGTGATGAGAAGCCTCAAAACAGACATGACTCGGTGTAAACAGAACTCCTCTGTTGCACGGAAGATGCTAATATGGTGTTGGTGATGGTGCTGATTGGCCGAGAGTTTCATTTAGTGCTTTGGGTGTTCAGGAGGTTCAGATGCAGACATTCAGAACTTGGTTCTGTAGCTGTCATGTGATCAGCATTTTCTCAAAAGTAGCACTTCCTGATTAGCGACTTGCAAAGTGATGTACAGTAACTCCATTTTCATGCTATAATCATCAATTATATCTCAAAAAGTATTAGATTCTCTTTCCAAATATCTCAATATCTTAGTAAGTCACATTTCCTACTTAATCCGTATATGGCAGGATTTGGGTCATATTTGTTCTTTCATTCAGGTTTATTTCACATTGATCTCCAGACCTCGTCTAATGAAGGCAGTGAACATTTCCACAGATCCACTAAAATATGAACATTTTTGTTGTTTATAATAACAAAGTAATTTCTGTTACCACTAAACAAACATTTATTAATGTGTTATTTTATCCAAAAGGACTACGAACTTCTGCACCCAACTGTCAACAATAAACAAGCGATTATAAAAGGAAAGTGATTTAAAAAAAACTGTATCTCTCTCTCTCTCTCACACACACACACACACACACACACACACACACACACACACACACACACACACACACACACACACGTGCACACACACACGTGCACACGCACACACACAACCACACACACGCACGCCCGCACGAACACGCGTACACACACATCTGCTTTGTAGCCTTGTTGGTCATTCTAACCCTCCCAAACACAACAGATGGTAAACACCTTCTCCAGTTTCATTTAGAGCTGAATCAGCCACTCAATACATCTTATGTAACTGATTACATCACAATCAGCCAATCACGTGATCCCTAAAACTCTCTAGTGTTTCACTGGTACACGGACAGTGTGAGTTGTTCACATGAATGTGCATGCGTGTGTACGTGTCACTACTACCCTCGGCTCCATGTTGACTCATACATCAATGTTCATGCCCCCTGCGCCTGAACAAAACAGCGGGTACCGCCTTCACCCGGGGGTACCCCGAGGCCGTGACCCGCTAGTCGGACACGGCACAAAGGGCAATGATGGCCTGGTGGTAAAGGGACTGGATCACTGATCCTAAGGTTGGGGGTTCATTCCCCACTACCCCCCCCCCCCCCCCCAGTGCAGCTAACTGGGTTATCAAAGGCTGGCTACGTCTCTCACCGTCTATGGTGTCAGGCTGTAAAAGAACCATTGCTGACCTTTGTCAAGAATAGGCTGCATAGCCATCAGTGCGTTTCCACCCTGCGATGGCCTGGCGAGCTGTCCAGGGGGTACTCTGCCCTCGCCCAGAGTTGGCTGAGATGGTCACCAGCCTCCCCTTGACCCTAAACGGTTCATAAAATGAATGACTGAATCAATGTTCATCATCAATGTTGACTCATTTTCTGAACTGCTGAATCCTAATTAGGATCAAAGGGAGGGTGGTACCCATCTCAGCCGACTCTGGGTGAGTGAGTTCAGAGTACACCCTGGACAGCTTGTGTTCAGTCAATAGATTTGTTTATTTTAAACAAAGTGCAGACATCTAATCTGGGACTATTTAAAAATTCTAATTATAATTGTAGCCACATGATACAGTGCGATCCAAGTTACTGCCTCTAGAAAAACAACTTTTTATTCTAATAAGCGGCGGCACAGCGGTTCAGCGGTCAGCACATCCACCTCACAGCAAGAAGACCTGGTGTTGCAGCTCCTTTTGTTGAAAACACAATTTTGGATGATGTGTATACATAGTTTGTGGTGGTTATTATGGGGACTTGTTGACATGTAATTTATCCATGTGCTACTGTTATGTAGAGGATTTTAATTAAGATGTTACATCAACCTTTGTCCACAGGATTAGGAGGTATGACACGGGGGATGGGTGTGTCATGGTTTTTGACTCTCCTGGGAATAAAAACCAGTGGCTTTCTTTTGTTCTTGGAGTTGTGTTCAAGCACCTCAGACTCCTTCTTGCCCATGGCGTGGTATGGTGGAACATCTGGGATTGAATTCCATGCTCTCAGAGTTTCTGGGTGGAGTTTGCATGTTCTCCCCGTGCCTGTGTCGGTTTCCTCAAGGTAGTTTGTTTTCCTTCCACAGTAGGCTAACTGGCTGTTCCAAATTGCCTCTAGGTGGGAGTGTAAATGGATGGCCCTGCAGTGACCTGGTGAACTGTTTAGGGTGTACCTCGCAGTCGCCCAGAATCGGCTGAAATGAGCGGCAGCCTCCCCTCAACCCTAATTCGGATTAAGCGGTTCAGAAAATGAATGAATTAATGAATTTATTTGTTGCATTTTGTTATAGTAATGCAAATCAATCACCACCCACTTTAATAAAGTTATTATATTATTTTGGACTTGAAGCACCAACGTCACTGCAGAACTACGATTCGTTTAGTAGAATTTAAGAATAGAACACTCCAGTTCCAAAAAATAATATCTGTGACATTTCAATAATGTGAATGAAACACACACACACACACACACACACACACACACACACACACACACACACACACACACACACACACAAAATGTAGAAAGCCAGAGTCAGAAAGTAAGAGTGTTTCCATGGTAACAGACAGCAGAATTGGGTGGGTTTAGTAGAGTTTCATCTGAGGAGTGCAAGACAGGAATGAGCACAGAGAACACGCACACGCGCACACAGACACCCGCACATGATAGCAAGAGTGGGTGTATGGACAGGCACAAATAGCACATGAGCTGCTCTTAAATCTGTCACGAAACACAAAACAAATGAGGAACACGCAATAGTATATTACTCAATACATCACTGTACACGTCATACATTCATTCCTTTTCTGAACCGCTTAAGCCTAATTAGGGTTACGGGAAGGCTGACACCCATCTCAGCGGACTCTGAGCAAGGACAGAGTACACCCTGGCCAGCCCATCACAGGGCAGAAACACTCTGACGCCAACCCAATGGCCGACGACAGCAATGGTTCTCTTACATGCCTCTCACCACAGACAGTGAGAGACATGGCTGACCTTTGATAACCCAGTTAGCTGCACTGGGGGGCCAGTCGTCACAACCCGTTAACAGTAGGGCTTGACCCCAGATCTTCAGATCAGTAATCCAGAACCCTACCAACGGGCCATTACTGTCCTTCACATCATACATGTCCATCCATCCGTCTATCCATCCATCCATCCATCCATCCATCCATCCATCCATCCATCCATCCATCAATTCATCCATCCCTCCAGTCTTCCATCTCTCCAATCAGTCTTCCATCCATTCATCCATCCATCCATCTCGGCCTTCCATCCATCCATCCATCCATCCATCCTATAGGCATTCCATTCATTCCGTCTTCCAGTTATCCATCCATCTCTTTATTCAGTTTTACATCCATCCATCCCTTCATGTATCCTTATATCCATCCAGCCATACATCCATACGTCTGTCTTCTGATCCATCCCCGTCCCATCCATGTATCTGTTCATCCATACATTCAGCCAGCTGTCCACCTTCCCATCATAAATACCAAAAGTGGTATAAATGGTAAAGCAGGAACAAATTCGAAAGTGCTGAGAACTCACTGGCACACATGGAGAGTGGCGTCTAGCCGGTGCAGTCTGCTTCAAAAGAACAGCATAAACTGCTGAAAAAGTGAATGCTGGCTATAACAAAAAATGTCTGGGCAAACAGTGCACTGAGGATTGCTGTATATGAGACGGTGAATCTCTAGACCACTCAGAGTGCACATGCTTGACCCCTGTTGACCACTGAAAGTACCTACAAGCAGATTGCGTGGTGCCTGATACCACAGCATCACCTCAGAGGTCTTGTGGATATGCATTGCTAGGATAAGGCAATACAAGTAGGACCAAAACGTTAATAGGCAGGTGGATTTAATAGTATACTGATTAGTGTATACTAGTATACGTATTGTTATGACTGGCCACTGTACAGGCAGCACAGTTGCGAAGTGGTGAGTACGTCTGCCTTACAGCAAAAAAGCCCTGGATTCGAGTCCTGGGCTCAGCAGAGTGTTTTTGTGAGTCTGCATGTTCTCCCTCTGCCTGCTTAGGTTTCCTCCCACAGTCCAAATACATGTACAGGATGACCGGCTGTTGCAAACTGCCCCTTGGTGTGAGTGTTAACATTTGGGTGTATGATGGGCCTGCAATGGAGCTGATCGGGGTTTAACAGTCTCCCTGCGGCCCTAGTAGGATTAAGTGGTTTGGCAAATGAATGAATAAATGAATGAATGAATAAATAATTGCTGGAAATATTTCATATACGTACACACTACAGGGGATGGGTTTTAGTTTACGTTTACTTATGTTCCTATGTAGTATATACTAAAACCATTATTCACCTTCAGCTCGGTGGGTATCTCGGAGTGGTCCATTTTATATTCTCTCCACGGAATAACCACCTTGTCTCTGGCCAAAAACTTGGATATGTGTCATATTGTATGCTCACTGATTCCACATGATGTCATTATACTCAATTAAACCAAGATACCATTAAAACACACGCACGCACGCACGCACGCACGCACACACACACACACACACACACACACACACACACACACACACACACACACACACACACACACACACACACACACACACACACACACACACACACACACACACACACACACACACACACAAAATGTTAATTTATCCCAAAATCACACAGTCCTACATACAAACCATCGCTTTCCACACTGACCTGGCCGCCATGTATCAAGGCGCTCTTGTGTTCGCCATCTCTTAGCAAGAAGGAGCGGCTGACGAAGAGAGAAGAGGAGGAGAGGATGAAAGAAGGAGGAAGCATTCCACAACAGGAAGACGGCGGTGATAAAGAAAAGCTCTCAGCGCTGATGTGTCTGTGCCGGAGTCTCTCTATTGGTCTTCATGGTAATGGCTGCCCTTTCCATCCCGCTCTCGTCTCTCTGCCTTCCTCTCTCTATCGCTCTGTATCTCCACACGCACTTGTGAGTCTGGGTACGTACGTGTGTGTGTGTGTGTGTGTGTGTGTGTGTGTGTGTGTGTGTGCGAGTGTGTGTGTGTGAGAGAGCGCGGGAGCGAGAGAGAGAGAGCGAGAGAGAGAGAGAGAGAGAGAGAGAGAGAGAGAAATGGTGCGAAACAGAGACCCTCGATGTTGCAGAACGTGCTTTTAGGACGAGAATGGAAAAAAAAAGAGGACAAAGACAAAGAGAGGACGAGAGAGAAAAAGAGGGAGATCAAGCTGGCGTGAATTGCCCGCTGGCTCATTAATAATTTAAAGTTGATGAAAGGAGCTGGTCTGACATCATTCACTTTCAGTTCGCTTTACATTCTACTAGCCAAATCAACAGCCTGAGCGTGCACACACACACACACACACACACACACACACACACACACACACACACACACACACACACACACACACACTAATTAATGAGAAGAGGAAATAGATTTTTCTGTGTGGGAGTGAACTGCAGCACGGAATAAAACTTGTAGAATTGTCCTTTTATGATAATAATCTGGGTCGGCATGGAGTTAGTGCCTCTGCCTCACATCAAGAAGGTCCTGGGTTTGAATCCCAGGCTCAGCATTTCTATGTGGAGTTGTGTGTTCTTTCTATTCTTTTGCGGGTTTCCTCCAACATGAAGCTCACTGGCTATTTCAAACTGACCCTCAGCGTGAGTGTAAATGGTTGCCGGTCTTGTGAGCTGCTCAAGGTATACAGCACCTTTGCTCATTATTGGCTGAAATAGGCTCCAGCCTCTCCACGATAGTAGGTTGAATCCAGGGTTGTCAAATTCGCTGAGAGCCACATCACTAAATTTAAGGTTATTGAGGGCCAAATAATCACTGAGAATCTATTCTAAAAGGGCAACCATGAAATCTGTATAGCAAAATTACATTTAGGCATTTTCCTCTTTTTTATTTATTCACTTGCATTTTTTTGACAACATTTCCCAGTGACAAGCTTGCATTCAATCATTCTTTAATCATGAATGACTGGCTGATTACCTGAAATATGCTTCTGCCACCTAGTGGAAAGATAATGAATTAGGTTTCCTGGTAATGGTTGATGCAAACATTGTACGATGATCATATTCTTTGAAAGCTCTTGCGGGCTACATAAAATAAACTGGCAGGCCAAATTTGGTCCACAGGCCTTGAGTTGGACACTTGTGACTGAAGCAGTTTATCAAATGAGTGAATGAAAACTGATGACTATACAGTATAACCACACGTCCGGGCGTTTTATTCCTCTTTTTTTGTGACAGTCGCATTTTGTTATAAATTGTATTTCATGCATTTATGTGTTGTACTTAATGACTTGAAACATCTGTACAAGCATCGGTTTATCTCTCTTTTGTGCTCTCTCATGATTTATTCCATCCAACCACACACTTCCTCCATCCATGGAGCAGTCCATCAGTACTCAGTGCTACCGTGCCATCCAACTTACTATCTATTTGTTCAACCATGCTCTTCTTCTCCATGTTCAGATTTTCTTTCATCAATTAATCTGAATGGTCATCCATCCATACATCAATCCATCCACTCATTCATTCATATACTCCACCATTCCTCCATGCAGCCATATAGGTATTCAACCATTAGTCCATTTTGCTGTATATTGGAAAATGTACTCAATTATCAATCCAGCTTTATGCCCCACCATTCAATCATCAGTGTACTGGTGTATCCATCCATTCATCTAACCCATTCATTTATTTTACTTTCCATAGGTACATATATCCAATCATCCATCCATCCATTAATAAATTCATCCATCCATTCATACATAGATCCACTCTTCCGCCCATTTATGTATCCATTAATCCATTTCCCCCAAAATCTATCTTCATATGTTCACTGGTTGATCTGTATATCCATCCATACATACATCCTAAATCAACAAGTCCCCATGTATATCCACCTATCCATCCACAAACCCCCATATCTATCTGTCCATCCATCCACCCACAAGCCTCCCTGTACATTTATCTATCCATCCACCCATCCACAATCTTATGTATATCCATCCATCAACAAACCCCCCTGTATATCCATCCACACATGAAGTCCCCCTCTATTGATATATCCATTCATCCAGCCGTCAAAAAATCTCCTTGTGTATCCATCCATCCTTTTCCCAAACATCAATTTTCCTCTATCACTTGGCTGATCTGTATAGCCATCCATCCATCCATCCAACCATCAATCCATCCATCCAGCCACCTATCCATCCATTCATATATACATATGTACATACAATTAACTCTTTATCCTTTCATTCATCGATTTAATACACATCATACATCTGTATGTCTATCACAATTCATTTTACTCTCCATCTATTGACTCATTTATTCATTAAACAGACTGTCCATAAACGAATGTCAGCCATGTGCCTTGTCCATATTTCAGGCATGCCCCTCCCTCTCTCTCTCTGTCTCTCTCTCTCTCTCTCTCTCTCTCTCTCTCACTCTAAATTTCTGTGTGTCCATTTGTCCATTTAGTGAGTTTTTCCATCCTCTTTTCACTTATGCTAAAGTAGCCATAAACCTAACCAACATCCTTTTTGGGTCTCAAATCCCTCATAAGAAAAAAAAAAGCTCTCGGAGTTAAAATTACTAAAGCATAGCCACTGCAGACTCCTTCCAAACATTAAAATAAATAAATAAATAAACTGCCATGTAAATTAAGCAGGCCACAGTCACAGTTAAACACACTGCAAAGCAACAACCTATGGCACCCTGGCACCCATCTCAGCTGACCATGGGGAAGGTGGGGTACACCCTGGATATCTCCCGAGACCATGGTAGGGCCAACACACATACAACCATTCACACTCAGTGTCACCTAAGGATAATTTGGATCAGCCAAATGAGGCTTCCTGTGTTCTGAGTGGAAAACCAACTGCACATACACCACATAATCTCTGAGTTATCACCTTGGGCTGTACTGCACTATGGAGTCGGAGCAATCCCTCAAAACATACTCGTCACTCAATGTGATTTAGACCCCGAGATGTTGTCACTGGACCGCTACCAGGAAGCAATTTCATTAAAAGCTTCAAGCACTCAGTGTTTAGGCAGAAATGGGGATGAACAGCACTGCCAGTGCAGAGCCATGAATTTAAATCTGCTGCCATGAAGTTCGAATAAAAATCACCCCCCCTTCCCCATCTTTCTCTTCCTCTTTCCCCTCTCTCCATCTCTCTCTTGCTCTCTCCCTCTCTCTCTCACCATCGCTCTCTCTCCAGATCTCTCTTGCCGTTTCTCTCTCCTTCTCTCGCTCTCTCGATATCTCTCTCGCTCTCCATCTTTCTCCAGCTCTCTCTCCCTCTCTCTCTATCTCTCTCACTCTCTGTCTCCCTCTCTCTTTTCCCCCCTTCTCTCTCATAGTTACTCTACTCATGTTTTTCCACACCCCACTTCCTCCCTTCAAAGTGCAAGGATGAACCGGAATCAAATGTTTGTGGCGATACTGTGGACTTGTACCAGGTTTGTTTTCCATCCACTGATTGTAAGATACTTCATCTTTGAGGTTGTTTACCATGTTGCCATGGCAGCCTGGCTTTGGAGTGAATTGGGAAGTATGCGATGTTACAGCAAAGCAGTGTTACGGTGGCTAAACCGTATCTATGGAAACCTGAGCTGTCCCCAGCAATCACACACACACACACACACACACACACACACACACACACACACACACACACACACACTCAAACTGTGCTGTAGTTCTGAATGACAAGACAAGTCAAGAGAGGAGGTGGTGAGAATGCACGGGCACGCACACACACACACACACACACACACACACACACACACACACACACACACACACACACACACACCACAAAGCAAGCCAGACAGGCTGAGAGAACAGACAGCTGTTCTGACATCATGATGGTAATAGCACAGCATGAATTCTTGTTTCCTTTTTTTTTCCAGATTAAATATGTTCATGCTGAACTTTTGGGCGGTGCAGTGGCATAGTGTTTAACATATCTGCCTCACAGTAAGAAGGTCCTGGGTTCAAATCCTGGGCTCAATGAGGGTGTTTTTGTGTGGGGTTTGCATGTTGTTTCAATGCCTGCATGGTTTTCTGCTGGGTACTTCGGTTTCCTCCCACAGTTCAAAAACATGCACAGTAGGCTAATTGGCTGTATCAAGTCACCCCTTGTAGTGAGTGTGAACGTTTGTATGTGTGTTGGGTCTGCAATGATCTGGCAAGCAGTTCAGGCTATACTATCGCTCTCCCCGTGACCCTAATTAGGATTAAGTGACTTAGAAAATAACTGAATGAAATAATAATAAAAACAAATACTACTGCGATTAACAATTCTACTGCTAAAACTACTACCTACTACTAATAATAATATTCTTACTACTACTAAATAAAAAACTTTACTGGTACTGAAGGTCAATAAACTGATAAATGAATGCCACATCCATCCATCCACCCACTTTTGAACCATCTCTTCATCCATCCATTTGTGTACACAAGCTAGCCGATTACATCAGTGATTACATCGAAAAACCTAATTACATTTATTTCAGACATATCAGAGGTTTTCTAGTGAAGAGTGACTCAGGAATTTGCTTTGAACTCACACACACACACACACACACACACTCTCTCTCTCTTACACACACACACACACACACACACACACACACACACACACACACACACACACACACACTTTAAGGTAGTTGCAATTAATGTACAATACGCACGTAAACAAGCCGGATATTCAATAAATATTCAGTATGTGTGTAGTCAATAAATATTCAGTGTGCGTATGACTGTGTGCGTGTGTGTCTGTGTGCGTCTGTGTGTGTGTGTGTGTGTTTGGTGAAATCCCTGCCTCATGCAGTGTGAATGCTGTATGAGCGCCCAGAGGGAGCCTGGATATGGGAACACGGCCAACCCCTTATGCCCGTCCTTATGCCAACCGTCCGGTTCTTCTCAACCCTCCTGCTGGACAGAGCGGAACAAACCCTCCCCTCTACATTTCCCCTCAATCCATCCCTCCGTCTCTACTGCCAATTTTTTTCCGCTTCCGGTTCAACTTTCCTCCATCCTTCTTTCCCTTACATGCTGTTTCAGCATGTCCTGACGAGAGTTGGCCTCACCATGGACGAAAGCCCATGAGGGTCAGCCAAGATCATCGATCAGTGCCAAGACACAGAGAAAGTGCATTCATCTTCACGACAGTGTAAAGCCACTGGGCTGAGACTGTAAAGTCCAATAGGTTTAGTTCAACTGAGGGCACAGGAGACACTGAATTGGATTCTGTGTGTGTGTGTGTGTGTGTGTGTGTGTGTGTGTGTGTGTGTGTGTGTGTGTGTGTGCGGTCATTAAACCATGACCTATTAGAGACCGGGAGCAACAGAGCGAAAACAAACATGCATGAGCTGACATGATAGTCAGAATAAACACTGTAATGAGACGTAATAGATAAAAATCAGACTGGAAAAGAATAAAGAGTACAAATAAAATGTGGAGGACTTGGCTGGTGAAACGCAGCCTCTCGTCTATACACTCAGCATCTTATTAAACATCTCTACTTAATCATCCTGTAATCATCTCATTAAATAATAACAATAATAAGAAAAACTTCAATACGTTTTAATATCCATTCATAAATTTGCTGAGCCGCTTAATCCTATTGTGCTGTAGGGAGGCTGGAGTCTGTCTCAGCTGACCCTGAATGAAGGTGTGTTACACCCTGATCAGATCAACAATCCATTGCAGAGCCCCCCCCAAACACACACACAAAACCATTTACACTCACACCTGGGGCTTTTGTATGGTGCATCTCCTTTGTCTTAAAGAATTTTCTATACTGATAAACAGACACCTTATAAACCTTTCCTTCACATTAATTACACTGCCCAGGTAAATCCTCACGCTAATATTTTATCTTTACCCTAAATTACAGCACATACATCATCCTGGCATCGTTTCAATAAACTTAACTCTTTAATGGCCAGCAGGACCATATGGTCCTCTTTCAAAATAAAATGCTAATACTACTAGATGCATTGCACTCAGTGCAGCTCAAGTGTTCTATACTTCTTGTGGCATTGCCTGATGCTTGGTCCCACATGCCTCAGTCAGCTGTGAGACGACCTTGAGTGCGCAGGATTATGCTGTTCACGAATTTGTGAGAGTGTTATTATTATTTGTTATTATTATGTTATTATAATTTTGAGGAAAGAAACATGTTCAGGGTGTTTCCTTAAGCCTTTTTGATTAGGAAAAAAACTAGTGATAAACTTGAACTGCAAAAAATAATTTGGGCGTTAAAGGGTTGAGTAACATCACAACATTTATTTCCATCCAGTGTAGGGTTCGTTTCTCTCCAATTTCTTGACTCGATGAGGGAAAACCTGAACCACTCCATAAAGTCTTCTCCAGCAAATCCTGAAAACCTCCAAGAGGGTGAAGATCAGAACTCTGGGAGGACAATACGCATGTGGAAATGATTCCTCATGCTCTCACACTCTGCACTCTTTAACTATCTGAGCTCGGTTTGATATCCATGCCGTGGGAAGGAAAAAAGGTGCATTGATGTGTTGACCTGCTCATTCAGCACATTCAGCTCACCAGCTGCTTCATTTTATTGCTACACTAATGTTGCTGAGCCTCAACTGGACCAACTGGAGTAGTGATGCCATGGAGATTACGCGCTGTAATTATTACACGCTGTAAAGATAAATGCCCTTCAGGAAAACATTAGGGTGTGGGACGTTTTTAGTCGGGCAGTGGAATTGTTTCCTCAATAATCTTTCTTTTTGTTAAGCAGTTAAACACATTCATTAATACCTTTAGATCATGAAGGGTGTTTATTGTACAAGTTCCTGTGGATGAGCTGTTACTATAGAAACCATAATTCCTTGAATATAAATATTTTTACAAGATTCCAACCACCCAATGGCATACAGCCGATCAGTTCTGTAAAGGATAATATACAATAAGGTGTTCCACTAGATCCTGATCCCAGGGTTAGAAGTTATTTTGCGATAATAACCGTCTGTAGGCCTCTTCACACAATTGACAGCTCTATAATAGAGAAGGTCAATATCATCTCATGATATCAAATGAAGGAAAGTGCAGACACAGAGTGCCCTCTATGCCCTCATCAAAGTTTGTGTGCCCTGATCAGTACATGCATGAAGATGAGTCCTCGGTTCCTCAGTTGGAGTTTGTACCATGAATGAATGAACTATGTATGAAAAGCCCAAGGAAAAACCCCTCAATGGTACATCAACCTTCGTGCTCCCAAAAGTGCTATGTGTCCTGGCATGATCATCGGACCATCCAGCAATATTATGGAGATTTAGCTGAGCTTCTGACCATCACTGAGATTTTTCAGAGGACGTAGCTGAGAGATGGGAGATGCTCACACAAAACGGCCCACGGTTTACATGTGGGTTTAAAGTCTCATTAAACAAGCTTTCAGCAGCAGGAATGGTGAGCTCCGGAGATGATGCCAAGTTGTCAGTGCTGTCCCATCAGTGCAGCTAACTGGGTTATCAAAGGCCAGCCATGTCTCTCACTGTCTATGGTGGGAGGTTCATGTAAAAGAACCATTGCTGACTTTTGTCAAGAGGAGCTGCAGAGCCGTCAGCGTGTTTCTGCCCTGCGATGGCTTGGTGAGCTGTCCAGGGTATATTCTGCCCTCGCCAGCCTCCCCGCGACCCTAATTAGGATTAAGCGGTTCAGAAAATGAAACAATGAATGAATGAATTCTAGAAAAGAGAACCTTCAGTACTCAGGTATAAACCTTTTGCATTCTGTACAGCCTTCTTCCTGTCAAGGCTTCTTACTTATGTCATCTCAAGAAGTTTATGCCTGCCACTGTAGCCTCTGACTCAATCTATAATCCAGAATTTTATAAAGAAGTCTATTGTTAAAATCTCAGTAGAAATATAATTGACTTGAAATTAATGAAGGGCTTTAAAAAGTAGGCAGAAATAAGTAACCTGAATAATAACAAAAGTGTTTCAGGTAGATTTTTACATTTTAAATTATAATCTATTATAGATAATAGGGCTCTTGAATATGAATAACGGGAATTGTGGGTAATGAGTGTGAGCTTAATGTGAGCGATGAAGCTGAACTGTAAATCAAGTTCAGATTGAACAAATCCTTTTTACAGGAGTCAATTTCTGCTTCAGTAAAGACAATCACAATTGATCGGTGGAGTTGGGAATGCATGACGTCCTCATAGAGCTTACTTAATGACTGCACTAAATCCAGCTCTCAGGATCTATTTAATTAACGGTAATGAGACAAGATAATCCGTTTTTATTCTCATATTATATGACATTTGACATGTGAGTCAACCTCGACCTCTTCTGAGTCTGTGACCTATTTTTACTGTCGTTTTTTTCAGCTGTCAGGATCATAGGCCTTTCTGTAGGTTAATGCTGCCTCTGCAACGATCAAGTATCGACTGATGATTGATCAGAAAGTGCAGCACATGGCCAACGCTCATGTAATCGCCCTTTCTTGTGGTGAGAGGTTAGCACGTGCGTCCCACTCAAATACAATCCTTCACAGTAACAGTAGAATAGAAGACAAGCATGTGAGAAACCTGGAAAAAAGTTCCCGCTTCAATAAATTCGGCAGCTTTTAAAAGTGTCCTGCGTGTGTTTAAGTGCAGGGGAGACACCGCTGTACTCAATGCTGCCGCTTAAAATCCCTTTCCTCTTCCAAGATATTAACATTTTCTTAAGGTTTTTCACTTTTTTATAATAATATTCACTCATTCATTCATTTTCTGAATTGTTGATACTAATTAGGTTTGCGGGGAGGCTGAAGCCCATCTCAGCCAACTGTGAGCGAGGGCAGAGTACATCCTGGACAGCTCACCAGACCATCGCACGTCAGAAACACGACGACAGCAATTCAATGGCCTTTACGAACAACAGCAATAGTTCTTTTAGCCCTCTCACCACCGACAGTCAGAGACGTGGTTGGCCTTTGATAGCCAAGTTAGCTTCACTGGTTTTCTCTCATTACTGTAGGGGCAATTATGCACTTAACAATCATATACTCATTTAATCCCGCCCCTAAAATAAACCCATCACTTTAAAATATTTCTTAAAATAACTCATCATGTTAGACGTAATAAAACGACGGTGGCGTAGTGATTAGCACGTACGCCTCACAGCAAGAAGGGCCTGGGTTCGAGTCCAAAATCTGGATATTTCTGTGTGGAGTTTGCATGTTCTCCCTGTGCTTGCGTGGGTTCCCGCTGGGTACTCCGGTCCCCCCCCAGTCCAAAAAAACATGCACAGTAGGTCCATTGGCTGTTCCAGTGAGTGTGAGTTTGAGTGGTTGTGTGAGTGTTGGCCCTGCGATAGCCTGGTGAGCTGTCCAGGATGTACCCCGCCCTTGCAAAGACCCGGCACCAGCCTCCCCACAACCCTAATTAGCATAAAGCAACTTAAAAAAATGAATAAATGAGTGAATGGTGACAGAAACATAAAATCTGGTACAGAAGTTCATGTTTCTCCCAATTCAAAAGTCTTCCTCTGAGTTTTCACTACACAGAACTTCAGTGGAAACATCTCATAAAATTATCAGTGTGTACTGCAAGGGAGAAAGATTTTTTCCATTATTATACCAAAAAAGTCAGTTCTTTAAAACAGCAATTTTGATATAAGGCTGCATGAAAAAAATTCCTGGTTTCTCATCAGCACCTGCACCCGGAAATGTTTTTTTTTTTTTTTTTCTGAGAATCTACGCTCAAAACCTCGTAAAACACCTCAGACAAGGTAAAAACGACACAGAGGGTGATAGTCGATGTTGTGATTGCGATTACAAAATCAGTTTACTGTATTTATGTTTGAAATACAGGGATCGCTCACTTTCTACGGTTAATTGGGACAAAGATCCCCCTGCGACCACCGAATTCTGCGAAGGAGGATCAACCCTCCCAATCCCCCGACTGACGTATATGTACATATATATGTGTATATAATATCAATAAATAAATATTCAATGCTATAAATGCTTATAATAACAATTAAACATTAAAAAATAATGTATAAAATGAAAATAAAATATAAATACACACATACAGATGTGTGCAGATGCGCATGCACGAACTCAGATGTGCACAGTTTTGATGGGAGGTTTTGGGTTGTTTTTTGTTTTGTGTTTGTTTAGAATTTTTTTTTTTTTTTTTTTTTTTTTTTTACAAATGGCCTTGTTTTTGTGGCATTTTGCTTAACCTTTTCCCCTATTCTTCCTTAATTTTCTTATTTTTTAATTCGATGAATATTAAAAAAAAACAAAAAAAACCCCGTGATGCACTGAAGCCGCATGAATTGAAGCGCGACGTAGCGAGGGATCCCTGTAGTTGTATTTTCGAAAGAGTTTTGAATGGCAAGGCTGCTGGTCTATAAACAGCTGTTTGGAGCTCAATACGTGTTAAATATAGACGTAAGAGCCCCATCTCGGGCGGATTGTATATGCTTCAGTCACATTGCCTACATTTCACTTTAAAAGCTTTCAGGCTGGGAGCAGTGGTGGCCCGGTGGTAAGGTGCTGGATTACTGAAACAAGGTTGGGGGTTCAAGCCGCACTATTAATGGGCTTTCGCTGTTACCCCCCGCCGACCTGCGCAGCTAAATAGGTTATCCAAGGCCAGCCATGTCTCTCAGTGTCTGTGGTGAGAGGCTGTAAAAGAACTTTCATAAAGAGTAGACCGCATAGCCGTCCGCATGTTTCTACCCTGTGATGGCCTGGTGAGCTGTCCAGAGTTGGCCGAGATGGGTGCCAGCCTCACTGCGAACATAATCAGGATGAAACGGTTCAGAAAATAAATGAGGCTTTTAGGTTTTCAAAAGGTTCTACTGAAAACCTGGGAATTTTTTTTTAATCTGGACTCATATTGTTTTGCTTGATATAGGATAACAGACTCGACTTCCTGTTAAACTGTAGTGAACATAACATAAACCGCTGGAGATTTGTGTGAGGGTGAATCCAAAATGGCTGAATGAGCCAAAATTTTGCCGACTCAGCTTTCCTGTTCAGTTGTTTTAGGAACAAAAAGAAATGGTTTCTTTGCTCTTGTTGTTTGTGCAGCTCAGCACCGGCTGATAATGTGTTATGATACTCGGGTCAGGAGCTGTGTCATGAGCATGGACTGAGCCTCTGAGATTATACGTGATCTTTTTAAATAATTAGTACCATTAATTCACCACAGGTGCCCTTTAAGTTACAGCGAATCCTGTGCATCGTGCACATCAAGTGGCAGGAAAAAGTGAAGGCAAATGTCACGTGATAACATGACCATGGGGGTGAAATACACAGTTTTTTACTCAGAACATAATTCTCACCTTATATGGTGTACGTTATAGGTTATATACATAGGGGGCAGTGGTGGTCTAGTGGTATAGGGTGCTGGATTGCTGATCCTAAGGTTGGCGATTCGAGTCCCCACAGATTTGTCACTGTCCCCAGTGCAGTTAACTGGGTTATCAAAGGCCGGCCATGTCTCTGACTGTCCATGGTGGGAGGTTCATGTAAAAGAACCATTGCTGACTTTCGTAAAGAGTAGCTGCAAAGCCGTCAGCATGTTTCTGCCCCCTGCTAAAGGGTTGTGTCAGGAAGGGCATCCGACGTAAAAACCTATGCCAAATCAAACATGCGAATCATTCGCTGTGGCGACCCCTGAGAAAGGGAAAAGCCGAAAGGAAATCTCAAATCTCTCATGGTGTATGTTATATACATCAATGTTCACTCGTCTACACAACATCATGAGCCTTCAATCACATGTTCCCCTTGGCAGCTCACCCGCTCACGTGCTGTCTGAATGATCCTAAACAAACAAAGGAGAAAAGGAATATCTTATACGTTAAAAGCACTCAGCCGAAATTTTTGAAAATATATACACGCGTTTTTGTTGTTGTTTTTGTAAAACGGATGCCGAACTCTTCCACGATTAATGAATGAATGTAATGAAAGGCCAGGACTGTTATTAGCAATACCGCTGACTCATTGTAATTCACATGCACATGTACCATTAGTGCACTCAGCCTTGGTCTCTCTTTAATATGTAACTCATTTACATCAGCAAAACACAAGACGTTCACAATAGACACTGCATGGGCAGCTCGAGACATCGGCTTGGATGCACAGGTGTGCGTGAGTGAGAGTAAAGAGCAGGACAGGGGAAGAAAGAGTGGCATCCCATGGGAAATTAATGGGACAAAAAGAGCCTTCAAGTACATGTGATGATTAAATCGCAGGCAATGACAAGTGAGAGAGAGAGCGAGTGAGAGAGAGAGAGAGAGAGAGAGAGAGAGAGAGAGAGAGAGAGAGAGAGAGAGAGGAAAGAACAGAGAGAGGGGGAAGATAGGAAGAGACAGGGAGTGCAGGAGCGAGAGAGAGGGAGAGAGAGAGAGGAAAGAAAAGAGAGAGTGAGATGAAGAGAGAGAGGTGGAAGATAGAGACAGGAGGTGGAATAGAGAGAGGAAGGATGAGAGAGAGAGAGAGAGAGAAAGGGAGGAAAAAGAGTGAGAGAGATGGAAAAAGAGAGAGGAAGGGAGTGAGAGAGAGAGAGAGAGAGGAAGGAGGAAGAAAGAGAGAGGGAGGAAGAAAGAATGAGAGAGATAGAAAGAGAGGAAGGGGAGAGCGAGAGAAAGAGAGAGAGAGAGCGAGAGAGAGAGAGAGAGAGGAAGAAAGTGAGAGATAGAAAAAGAGAGGAAGAGGAGAGAGAGAGAGAGAAAGGAGGAAGAAAGAGAGAGAGGAAGAAAGAGTGAGAGAGAGAGAGAGAGAGAGAGAGAGAAGGAAGGAAGAGAGAGACAGAGGAAGAAAGAATGAGAGAGATAGAAAACGAGAGAGGAAGGGGAGAGCGAGAGAACGAGAGAGAGGGAGGGGGGGGGAAGCGAGCAAAAAAAGACAGAAAAGTCCATAGAGACTAATTCTGTTCTCTTCAATCAGCGCCTCCTGCTGCACCAGGGATAATGTAGGACAACGGAAGAGAGTGAGAACGGGAAAGAGAGAAAGAGAAAGAGACACTCAAGGGGATATTAATTGAGATAAACGAGGGAGGACAGATGGAGGTGATAATATGATTTAACAAGGCCATCAGAGCGTGAACGAGTGTATCATATTGCGGGGGTGTTCAGCAATATGTGCATTTCCTATTAATGTATCGCTGTTGGACTCTAATCCACTCAGTTTGTGCAGTCGCAGGTGTAAAAAGCTCCGACCCTCGGAAACTAAAAGCTCACAGCAAAAGCAAAGCAAGAAATAAAAAAATCATACGGAGCTTTTTACCCAACAACTCGTTCAAAATTCAAATAAAAATTGTCATATTTTTACAATTTTGTGTGTGTGTGTGTGTGTGTGTGTGTGTGTGTGTGTGTGTGTTTTCCACCACATTATACACTTCAAGGATGTAGGACAAGACTTCTGAAGGTTGCCAGGTGCTGAAAATGACAACCATAGAATAAAACTACGTATTATTGTAATTTCAATACCACACAAGAACTCAACACAAACGCAACGCCTTTCAGTGCTCGATTTTCTATGCTACTGTGAATCATGACTATCCTCCGCAGGAACAAAAAAAAAACTATTTCTCCATCATCACGCTTAATGTCCTTATTAATGACTAAATTCTTGCCTCATATTGTCTCCTACTGGCTGGCACATAGTTATATTATGGGAGGTCACATGATCCACTATTCATCTACATATTGTTTCTGAACTGCTTTTGTTATGCACCAGAAAATCCTTACATTATTCGCTGAATATTTTCCAATAAAAACAGCTCTTTAATATACAAACAGCAATTTCCGAATGCTAATTTTTTTTATTAATTAAGGAATGATAAACTATATTTTTGAGTCAGTACTTGTTCCATGAACTGTGGGGAGACACTCATACAAGAAATTGGTTCCTGTTATCAGTGATGTCACAACAGCCACGAACAATCAGTTCATTTTCTGTCACCGCTTCATCCTAATTAGGGTCGCGGGGAGGCTGGTGCCCATTCCAGCCAACTCAGGGCGAGGGCAGAGTACACCCTGGACAGCTCGCCAGGCCATCGCAGGGCGGAAACACGCTGATGGCTTTGCAGCCTACTCTTGTGGAAAGTCACCAATGGTTCTTTTACATGTCTCACACCATAGACAGTGAGAGACATGGCCGGCCTTTGATAACCCAGTTAGCTGCACTGGGGGGGCAGTGACAACCCTGTGGCGAGTGGGACTCGAACCCCCAACCTTTGGATCAGCGATCCGATGCCTTATACCACTAGACCACCACTGCCCCCATAAACAATCACTCAGTGTGAATCGTGAAAAAAAAAAAAAAAATGAAAACACATTGTTCCTTTTCCCTGGTGATACACACTAAAAGGGCAGTGGTGGTCCAGTGGTATAGGGCGCTGGATCGCTGATCTAATGGTTGGGGGTTCAAGTCCCACTCTCCACAAGGTTGTCACAAAGGCTGGCTCTGTCTCTCACCGTCTATGGTGTGAGGCTGTAAAAGAACCATTGCTGACTTTCGTAAAGAGTAGCTGCAAAGTCGTCAGCGTGTTTCTGCCCTGCGATGGCTTGGCGAGCTGTACAGAGTCGGCTGGGATGGGCGCCAGCCTCCCTGCAACCCTAATTAGGATTAAGCGGTTACAGAAAATGAACTGATGAACACACACTAAAAACCTAAACATCTGGAATGAAATGGGGCAGCTGTAGCCTAATGGTCTAAATGTGTCTATGTTGGTCCCGTGGTGGTCCAGCAAGCTGTTCAGGGTGTACCTTACCTTTGCCCAGAATCAGCTGTAAAAGGCTCCAGTCTCCCGCAACCCTAATAAAGGATGAGTGTGAGGATAATGAGTGAGCGAGTGAATGAGTGAATCACAAACTAAGAGGTGACGACAATACTGTATATTGAAGGTTTTGTAAATACTTCCAGATCATTATTCTTGTTAATTAAAAAAAAATGAAATGAAAGTTTTTTAAAGGAAAGCTGAAGGACGAGAAATACAAATGCTTTATTTTTGACTGCAAAAAAATCTTATATATATATATATATATATATATATATATATATATATATATATATATATATATATATTTTTTTTTTTTTTTAACACCATGGGGGAAAATTGAATGATGCAGCTATTAAACGAACGTGAAGGACATCATGATCTGGGCGAATCATCACATGTCTGTTCTGTGGTCGTTCTCGGTTACTATTTTATTAGAAATTAAAGAAACAGCTTTACGTTAAACATCTACTTACTCAAAGCTTCACACTGCAGCAATAATGTATGAGAATCCATTCATCCATGTTTAATCCTAATTAGGGTCGCAGGGAAGCTGACGACCATCTCAGCTGACTCTGAGCAGGGGCAGAGTACACCTCGGACAGCTCGCCAGACCATCGCAGGGCAGAAAAACGCAGATTGACAGCTATGCAGCTCCTCTTGATGAAAGTCAGCAATGGTTCTTTTACAGCCTCTCACCACAGACTGTGAGAGACACGGCCAGTCTTTGATAACCTAGTTAAGCCCAATTAGCTGCACTGGGGGAGCAGCAGTGACAACTATGGGCAGTGGGGCTTGAAACCAAAACCTTAGGATCGGTACTTCAGCAACTTACCACCATGCCACCACTGGCCATGTATGAGAATAAGTAATTTAATATAAACCTGTGATTTCAATCAGAGCCGGAGCTGCTCTCTGAGCTGATTGCAGTGAAAATGAATCAACAGGTTTAGACCAATCAGAATACAGAACTCAAGTGTGGGATAAACCAGCAATAATCAACCACTTGACAAAATTCCTTCTGTTGCCACAGACACAGAACAATCTACAATAAATCTTCATAATTATTCAATGCAACTAAGCACTCGAAAAATAAGAAGAAAACAGCACAGTGACACCAACAGCGCTGCCACCGCCCACAAATGTGCCTGTTGCTTTTCCCACATATGCCTTTTGCAGTCACCAAAACGCCACCCAAGATCGACATAGAATGCTTCTTCCACGGTCATCTCTAACTGATGGAGGCTTACTATAATTACCATGATTATTATAATTACTATAAGCATTCATCAGGTGCTTGGACTCTGAATATTTGCCATTGATTGACATGTATAGGATGAGGAAGGAAAGCTTGGTGATCAATGTCAGTTACATCTTACCCATCAGCCTCGGCCCTGAGCAGTTTCAGAAGTCTACGAGAAACGCATCTTTCCAGAGAAGATGCAGAACGAAGTGTGACACATAACATGTGATGGTGAAAAAGAGTTCAAAGTTGGGAACCTTTAGGGTGCTACTGTTCAAAATGCTCATAAGAGCACTGAGGAGGATGAATGAGTGTAAAAGGTGAGACAGATGGAGAAAGAAAACAAAGCTGAGAAATCAAACTGCGTGCTTGCCTCCGAGTCGTCCTGCTATACACCACTAAAAATATCCCATGCGGAGCCGGGGAGAGATAAGCACTTGAGTGAGAGATTGAGGGCTAATGAGACAGCTGGAGATAGAACGAGTGCACCAAAAAAAAAGGAAGCAAAAGAAAGAGTAGAGGGACACTGCGGAAAGCCTGATATATTCCAGCCGATGCGGGGGAGGGGGAAGTTGGTCTCAAGGGACAACGGAAATTTACAATTTCAGTATCTGCAGTATATAAAGCAAGCAAGAAGTTTTTTCATCTTCTGCAACCCGCTGTGAGGAGTTGATGGCGGGAATACTGAACAGGAGGTGGAGATACACTCGGGATGGGATGAGAATGCAGAAACATGTTCATGCTAAGGGGGCAATCTGAGCCTCCAATCCATCTATGGTATGTTTTTAAGAGATGGAAGGAAAACAAGCAAACCCATCTGGAATCAACATGCAGTTTTTCGAGCATCGTTCTACAGTGTGCAATATTTTTAATTTTGTACCAATTTAGCCGAGACTCGACAAAACTAGTTAACTTACGTTTGGGTGAAGTGGACTGAACGCGACGAGGTTTCTTTTGCATATTAAATATATACAGTATATATAAATTATAAGTCTGTCACTTGGAGAAAAGGTCGGGTCTGTGAGACGATATTCATTCATTCATTTTCTGAACCACTAAATCCTAATTTCAGTAATGGGGAGGCTAGTGCCCATCTCAGCTGAGGGCGGGACACCCTGGCCAGCTTGCCAGGCCATCGCAGGGCCAACACTCAGACAACCATTCATACTCTCTCTAACATCTATAGGTGATTTGGAACAGCCATTTAACCTACTGTGCATGTTTTTGAACTGTGGGAGGTTGTCCAGGGTGTACCCATCCCTCACCTAGAGTTGGCTGAGATAGGCACCACCCTCTCTGCAACCATAATTAGGACTAAACGGTTCAGAAAATGAATGAGCTTTACGATGTGTTTAGTGTGTGAACCCAAACAAGGAATTTGACTTCGCTCAATGTCCAGGGTGTACTTTGCCCTCATGTAGAATTGGCTGAGATGGGCGCCAGCCTCCCTGTGACCCTAATTAAGATTAAGCAGTTCAAAAAAAAATGAATGAAATATAAATACACACACACACACACACACACACACACACACACACACACATTTATTTATTTATATAAAATTCACTCACTCACTCATTCAATTTCTCATTTGCCAAATGGCTTTAAGAGCTCATGACACCACAAAATACACAAAGTTGAAGGAAAACAATCAAAAGTACACATGAAATAAAATATTAATAGAATATCCATAATGTCCCAAATGTGATGTAAACACAGTAACATTGTGTCTTGGTTGCTGTTTCTCGCCGCCTGTTGAGTGCGCAATTAAAATATTCGCCATATTGTTGTGATGTCATTGGCAGAATGTATTTCTGTTTGGCAGCCTATCAGACATTACAATGGCGATAGAACGCAATGAGGAAACCAAACGATTTTCCGAATTTTTGGCCAGTTCTTCCGCTGTTATACAAGTCATTAGCATGAAATGAAAAGCTTGTCGAAGATTGTGTGTAATTTATTGTCTCACGGAAGCTGGTCGCCTCGCGCAAGATAGGAAGACTTTCCGAAGAGCTGTCAAGGATGCTACGTCCGACTACGGATAAGCTGCATAGAGAGAGAGTGTAACAGCATTTCGATTATAAAAAGCGCTCTTCTCGGTGTCCAGGGCGGGAGCTTTTGTTTCTTCTTTCAAACTTTGCAACTTTTATTCCTTTGTGGTTTCATAAGAAGCTTTTTTTTTCAGGAGACAACAAAAAGAATCGATGTATTTATTAGTGTTCAAATTTTCCCAGTTCTAAATCTATTAATGCATTTTCTCGGCTGA
The DNA here is from genome assembly GCA_024760905.1 of Plotosus lineatus. NCBI lineage: Eukaryota > Metazoa > Chordata > Actinopteri > Siluriformes > Plotosidae > Plotosus > Plotosus lineatus. The sequence goes on from CM045739.1 coordinate 23,872,161, forward strand.
AACCTATTTTATTCTCTTAAACTTGCCCAGAAGTGAAATTTGAAAATTAACTATGACATCATCATGCAGGAGCCAATAGGACATGGTCTGAGACCAGACTTCTGTCATTTAAATCAGTGTTCAGTAAGATAGTAGAGAACCTGTTTGCACTGAACAGCTTGGATAAAATAAAATAATAATAATAATAATAATAATTAAAAAACAACAACAACAAACCCCCCCCACTGAGAATCACACCAATAAATCCTCATGACTCGCCTCAACTTGGCACACTGCCAGATTTCTAGCCTTTTCCTACAAAGCCCAGTTACTAAATGAGGCTATGAATAGCCTACTTTCACAGCAAGATAAATTTGAATGAAAAATAAAAATGAAAATGAGCAACAGCTCCAGCATCAGAATCGATCGGATCTGATAAGAACCGGAGCCAGATTTGAGCTAAAACCACATTCCAGTACCATCCAATTATACCTAGTCACATCTATCAGATACCCGAGTTCCCTGTTCCAGGATAAGGTTCACACACATCTAAAAAAATACTGCTACTAGTCCATTCGCAGCCATGCATCGCCCGTGGTAACCATACAGTTGACAGGCTACAAGAGCCCAGAAAATCAACCCTAGTGCACGTGTTCTTACCAGGCGAGTTTGAAGCCTCTCATGAGTGCGTTGCAGAGCGTGTGATGCTGGACATGCTGGCAAGCGGCTGCCTCTCATCGGGCTGCATGACAGCAGCAAGCAGCCGGAGAGGAAAGATTGCGCCCCGCTGTGCTGTCCCATTCGAGAGCTGCTTCAAGCTCTGACGCTGACGCTAACAGGGGCTCCCTACTGCGCCAGATGGTCCCTCGATGCTATCAGGTAGTGCTTTAACTAACAGTATGTGCAGGAAGGAGAGAGCAGAAATAAGATAAAATGGAAGCCAGCTGTAATGTCACCATGTGCACACAATTGGTATATTTATCCCTCTACCTCTTGCTCTCTCCTTCTCTCTCTCTTTCTGTATCTCTACTCTGGCACTGGGTTTAATTCTTTCCCTCCCTCCCTCCCTCCCTCCCTCTCTGTTGTTATCGCTCTCTCGGCTCTCACTGCAGCTGAATCTCGCTGAGCATGCTCACACCTTGATCTCCTCTCTGTCTGCTGTGAATTGGTTTGTTGTTTAGTGAGACGAGTGTTTATTCTCTTGTTGTGGTTTGGTTATGTCTCTCAAGTCTTCTCAGTGTAGGACAGGAGTGATGCTGTGTATAAGTGTGATGAGGGATTATGGTGAATTGTTGTCACGCCCTCCTGTCGGCCCCAATCAGCTCACTGCTAATCTCTTAACACACACACACACACACACACACACACACACACACAGTCTGTGTTAGTGGTAGATCAGTAAACACACTTATTACATACTTTAAGCGGAGGCCATTTTCCAATCATGTCATCACTGGGTTCATTCATTCATTTTCTGAGCTTTTTACTGTTTAATCCTAATTAGGGTCATGGGGGAGGCTGGTGCCCATCTCAGCCGACTCTGGGCAAGGGAAGAGTACATCCTGGACAGCTCGCCAAGCCATCACAGGGCAGAAACATGCTGACAGCTATGTAGCCGACTATTGATGAAAGTCAGCAATGGTTCTATAGACAGTGAGAGACAGGGCCAGCCTTTGATAACCCAGTACATCCAACAGCAATGACAACCGTTAACAGTGGGGCTTGAACCCCCAAACATGGGATTGGTAATCCAGCACCTTCCAACTGGGCAACCACTGCCCTCTGTGAAAGGAATCCCAGTGATGACATGATTGTCATCCCAAGTATATTGCAATCCCAGGTATATTAAAGGTTACCTTTGCTGAATTAATGACCATAAACGTAGCCTACTTGGTGGCAGCAGCTCCCTTTAATCTATTTGCTGCTGCCACCAAGTAGGCTACGTTTATGGTCATTAATTCAGCAAAGGTAACCTTTAATATACCTGGGCAGTGAATGGGCCTCTTTAAGCAATTCAGCAAATGAACAAATAAATGAATAAACAAATAAAATAATATTCCTTCACAAAGTGGTGGGGCTCTTCCTCAAAGTTAAGCTGAGAAGCTTGGCCATCCGGGAGGAGCTTGGAGTGGTACTGCTGGTCTTCTTCTTTGAGAGGAGCCAGTTGAGGCGGCTCACTCATGTGGTTACAATATCTCCTGGTGTGGTATTTCTGACCTGGAAGAGACCCTGGGGGCGACTCAGAACACACCGGACAGCCTATATCTCTCAGCTGGTCTGGGAACACCTCTACAGCCACTTCTTCTGGCTGGGGAGAGAGACCTCTAGACCTCACTCCTGAGGCAGCTACCTCCACGACCCAACCCCAGATCAACATGATGATGATGATAGTGACGATGATGAATGTATAAATTAATATGGGAGCTGTTATTGTGTAAGAAATGTGTCGTGTCAAAATATTCCATTATGTAGAAGAATGTTGATGTGTTGAAACATGTTCGTTGAGTAGAACATGCCACCATGTATAATCAGGCTGCAACGCAGCCCGGCAGAAGTACACTTTTTGCAATGATCATAATGCTGAGTTAATAACAGTGTCCCAGTCCCAGAATGATCTCAATAACAAAGCTATTTGTGTTAATATTTACTGAATCACAAAGGAAATATTTACAGCAGCATATGTGACATTATATAATCATAATCATCATCATCATCTTCTTCCACTTCTTCCGGGGTTGGGTAGCGGGGGCAGAAACCTAGGCAATAAGGTCCAGACGTTCCTCTCCCAAGCCACTTCCTCCAGCTCTTCCGGGGGGGTCGCTAAGGCGTTCCAAGACAAGCCGAGCGACATAGTCCCTCCAGCGTGTTCTAGGTCAACCCCAGAGTCTCTTCATGCCCGAAATACCACACCAGGAGGTGTTCGGGAGGCATTCTGACCAGATGCCTGAGCCTCCTCAACTGGCCCCTCTCAATGCGAGGAGCAGCGGTTCTACTCCGAGCTCTCCCCAGATGGTAGAGCTTCTTATCTTATCTCGGACATGTTGGTGGGACTGAGGAGGTCCTCAAAGTATTCCTTCCACCTCCCAACAACATCGCCAGTCGAGGTGAGCAGCTCCCCACCTCCACTGTAAACAGTGTTTGTGAAGAATTGCTTCCACATCCTGAGGCGTTGGATGGTGGTCCAGAACCTTTTTGAGACCAACCAATATTCGCTCCCGAAGCCCTCACCAAACTCCTCCCACGCCCGAGATTTTGCATCTGCAGCAGCTTTGGCTGCAGCATGTTTGACCTGCCGGTACCCGTCTTCCTTCCGGCCACAGCTATGGGCTGCCACCTCAGCAATGGAGGCACAAAACATGGCCCATTCGGATTCAATGTCACCCGCCTCCTTCGGAACACGGTCGTAACTTTGCCAAAGGTGAGAGTTAAAGGCCTCTTGAACAGGAGACTCCGCCAAACGTTCCCAGCATACCCTAATTACATGCTTGGGCCTGCCAGGTCTGGAAGGCACCCTCCTCCGCCATCGAAGCCAGCTCACCAGCAGGTGGTGATCGATTGACAGCTAAGCTTCCCTCTTCACCCGATTGTCCAGAACATGCGGCCACAAGTCCAGTGACACGACTACAAAGTCGATCATCGAACTGAAACCTAGGGTGTCCTGGTGCCAAGTGCACTTATGGGCACCCTTATGTTCGAACATGGTGTTCATGATAGACAAACTGTGATGAGCACAGAAGTCCAACAATGAAACACCATTCGGGCTCAGACTGGAGAGGCCGTACCTACCGATCACACCCTTCCAGGTAACACTGTCGTTACCCACATGGGCGTTGAAGTCTCCCAAGGCAACAAATGAGTCTCCCGAGGGAGCGTTCTCCAACATACCCCTAAAGACTCCAAGAAGGGTGGGTACTCTGAACTGTCATTTGGTGCATAAGCACAAATAACAGTCAAGACACAACCCACTCCCCCCACCCCCCGCTCTCGAAAGCGGAAGGAAGCTACCCTTTTGTTGACTACAGAGAACCCTAACGTTTGGGCACCGAGACAGGGGGCAACAAGGATGCCCACACCGGCTTGCCTCCTCTCCCCATGAGCAACTCCAGAATGGAGTAAGGCCCAGCCTCTCTTGAGATGGGTGGTTCCAGAGCCCAAGCGTTGCGTCGAGGTGAGCCCGACTATATTTAGTCGGTATCTCTCTACCTTGCTCACCAGCTCAGGCTCCTTCCCCGCCAGAAAGGTGACAACCGAGGATTGGTCCGACAGAATCTATGCCTTTGGCTGCCACCCAACTCACACTGCACCTGACCCCTAGAGCCCCTCCCACAGATGGTGGGTCCATGGGAGGGCAGACCTATGTCTTCTTTTCGGGCTGGGCTTGGCTGGGCTCCATGGGCAGAAGCTCAACCACCAGGCTTCTTCGAGTCCCTCCCCCAGGCCTGGCTCCAGGGGGAACCCTGGTAACCAGCGTCCGGGCCAGAGAAACTGTGTCCTTGTTTTGTTTTATTTGGCATAGAAGTCTTCTGAACCATACTCCGTCTGGACCTTTACCCGGGACCTGTTTCCCTTGGGTGACCCTACCAGGGTCATTATGCCCCCGACAACATAGCGCCTAGGATTATTAGGTCACGCAGACTCCTCCAGCACGAGAAGGTGGCGATTCAAGGAGGAGTGACATTACATCATTATTACAAATCTGGATTGACCTTTAAATAGGGCTCTTTCAAATATTCCTTCTTTTTTCTAATAGACTGAGCATCTTGATAAAAAAATACTGTCTGGTATTTGTTAGATCATTGTGAAACCCTAAATTAAACCCGAAAGAAGAAGAAAAAGTTTGAAATGCAGAACAAGGGTTGTTATTTCCGCAGTTCTGTCTGAGAGCTCAGCTTACATAAAACCTCCTGATGAGTGCCAGAGCTGAATTGTGAAAGTGGGCATTCTGTGTTGTTTCTTAACTACGCTGATGCAGAGGGATTAAACAGTGGGAACAAACAGTTCGAGCTGACACACAGCACGACCCAACGCCTTGTATGACCCGCAGAAAACAGCCTGTATGCAGAGAAGTTCCATAAACACCCCCCCCACACACACACACACACATACACACACACACACACACACACACACACACACACACACATACACACACACTAAAACACACACGTTGACATGGCCACCACAGAGGCAGAACAGCTGTAGACACCACAATAACACTAAGAATTCTGGGAAAGTGCATGACTGTGAGGGTGAGTAAGAGCTCAAGACAGAAAGAGACGTCTATTTTAGAGACTGAACCATAGACTCTGTGAAGATGTCTGTACCGTCTCCTTGGTACTAAATGCTTTTGTGATGCCTATATGTTTTGTAGCAGTCATTTCACGACCTGATATATTTCACTTGTGATCACAGTCCTGAATCTGGTAAACACATTTAATTTATAGCAATAAAGGGGTTGAGAGAATTCCAGTGTTAGATCTTAGCCCTCATCAGAAAGCCTGGGGTAAAGGGGGTGGGGTTTACTTTGTGAAAATATATCTTATTAGGATATTTTGTCAGTTTGAGGATAGCATGGACCAGTTTTTATAATCAGAGCAGCAGTTACATAAAACACCGAAAGATCAGAGCGATCTGCACCCGCCAGCTGCTTACATGCAATATTATAGAATCTATTCTAATTATGGAGATGGGAAAATAAAAAGTTACACCTGAGAGGACAAGAGAAAGAAAAAACAGCAGATGTAAAGACTTTATATATATATATATATATATATATATATATATATATATATATATATATATATATATATATATATATATATATATATACACACACACACACACACACACACACACACTAGTCCTTCTCAAAAAATTAGCATATTGTGATAAAGTTCATTATTTTCTGTAATGTACTGATAAACATTAGACTTTCATATATTTTAGATTCATTATACACAACTGAAGTAGTTCAAGCCTTTTATTGTTTTAATATTGATAATTTTGGCAAAAAAGGAAAGAAAAACCAAAAATCCCTATCTCAAAAAATTAGCATATTTCATCCGACCAATAAAAAAGTGTTTTTAATACAAAAAAAGTCAACCTCCAAATAATTATGTTCAGTTGTGCACTCAATACTTGGTCGGGAATCCTTTTGCAGAAATGGCTGCTTCAATGCGGCGTGGCATGAAGGCAATCAGCCTGTGGCACTGCTGAGGTGTTACGGAGGCCCAGGATGCTTCGATAGCGGCCTTAAGCTCATCCACAGTGTTGGGTCTGGTGTCTCTCAACTTTCTCTTCACAAGATCCCACAGATTCTCTATGGAGTTCAGGTCAGGAGAGTTGGCAGGCCAATTGAGCACAGTAATACGATGGTCAGTAAACCATTTAGCAGTGGTTTTGGCACTGTGAGCAGGTGCCAGGTCGTTCTGAAAAATGAAAATCTACATCTCCATAAAGTTTCTCAGCAGATGGAAGCATGAAGTGCTCCAAAATCTCCTGATAGCTAGCTGCATTGACCCTGCCCTTGATAAAACACAGTGGACCAACACCAGCGGCTGACATGGCACCCCAGACCATCACTAACTGTGGGTACTTGACACTGGACTTCGGACATTTTGGCATTTCCTTCTCCCCAGTCTTCCTCCAGACTCTGGCACCTTGATTTCCGAATGACATGCAAAATTTGCTTTCATCCGAAAAAAGTACTTTGGACCACTGAGCAACAGTCCAGTGCTGCTTCTCTGTAGCCCAGGTCAGTCCACTGTGGAAGCAAGGTCCCCCAAGGTCCCCCAAGGTCTGGAATTGGCCCTTCTCCAGACTCTTCCTCAGGGTCTGGTCACTTCTTCTGGTTGTGCAGCATTTTCTGCCACACTTTTTATTTCCCACAGACGTCCCACTGAGGTGGCTTGATAGAGCACTCTGGGAACAGCCTATTCGCTCAGAGATTTCTTTCTGTGTCTTACCCTCTTGCTTGAGGGTGTCAATGATGGCCTTCTGGACAGCAGTCAGGTCGGCAGTCTTACCCATGATTGCGGTTTTGAGTAATGAACCAGGCTGGGAGTTTTTAAAAGCCTCAGGAATCTTTTGCAGGTGTTTAGAGTTAATTGGTTGATTCAGATGATTAGGTTGATAGCTCGTTTAGAGTAGCTTTTCATGATATGCTAATTTTTTGAGATAGGAATTTTGGGTTTTCATGAGCTGTATGCCAAAATCATCAGTATTAAAACAATAAAAGACCTGAAATATTTCAGTTGGTGTGCAATGAATCTGTGTGTGTGTATATATATATATATATATATATATATATATATATATATATATATATATATATATATATATATATATATATATATATATATATATATACACACACACACACACACACACAATTTTTTAATACTGTATTAATCCTATGAGGGAAATTATTGCCTCTGCATTTAACTCATCTGAAGTGAGCACACGCAAAACAGTAAGCACACACACACACACACACACACACACACACACACACACCAGTGGGGCGCTATGCACACTGGGGGCACCTGGGAAGCAAGTTGTGGGTGAGGCACTTCAGCTATGCTCACACCCCCCACTGCCACACATTTTTCCTGCTGGTTCGACAATCGAAGCAGCAACCTTTTGGTCCCAAAGCTGCTTCTGTAATCATTAGGCTACTGTTTCTCCCAATATAACCCCACCCACACACACCCTCCACACACACATGGCATGACATTCTGAATGAATAATGCTTTAATCAAAACTAACAGTCACTTGGAGCAGGTGGTGTCATAATTCATTCATTCATTCATTTTCTGAACCACTGAATCCTAATTAGGGTCGTAGGGAGGTTGGTGCCCATCTCAGTCGACTGGGGGTGAGGGCAACGTACACCCTGGACACTGAGCGAAGTTAAACCAGTCAAATTCCTTGTCTGTGCTCACAAACTTGGCCAGTAAAGTTCATTCATTTTCTGAGCCTCTTAGTCCTAATTAGGTTCACCAGGAGGCTGGCGTCCATCTCAGCCAACCCTGAGTGCGGGCAGAGTACACCCTGGACAGCTTGCCAGGCCATTGCAGGGCAGAAACATATGGACGGTATTTGATAACCCAGTTAGTGGCACTGGGGGGACATGGTAATCCAGCATCTTACCATCAAGCTCCCTTGGTGTCATTACAACTGCTTAAAATAATGAAATAAATAAATAAAATCTCATTTTGGTTTGCTTATCGTTTGTTTCTGTATAGTACATACTAAAACTCACCAGAAGGCCTTTGATTAAAATACCATCGACCGAGAATCAGCAAGGTCTATCCGCCATTTGAATGATATGGCAGACAGACCTTGTTAATTATCAGTTGATAATATGTAAAGGTAAATGACAAAAATCTTAAAACCCCCACAGTGCAGTATATACTAACACTTGCTATCATGCATATCATATTTTGTTGGTTATTGAGTGATTTTATGTCTCTTTATTGTTTCATGGGGCGGGTGGCATAGTGTTCAGCATGCTGCAATCATGATTGGGAGGTTCTGTGTTCAAATCCCAGTTAGACCCCCACTGGGCTAAGACTCCTGGGGAAAGTCTTAACCACAAGTGTGCCTCTGTTCACCCAGCAGTATAAATGAATACCAGTAAAAATTATATGTATATGTGTGTGTGTGTGTGTGTGTGTGTGTGTATATATATATATATATATATATATATATATATATATATATATATATATATATATATATATATATGTGTGTGTGTGTGTGTGTGTGTGTGTGTGTGTAGAGAGAGCGAGAGAGAGAGAGAGAGAAGTAACATGAAGTACATCTACTGGTGAGAGCAGGAAGTGGTTCTTCGAGTCCAGTGTGAATAGGGCAGGAGGCAGTGTGGTGCTGAATGGACAGCTCCTCATGTACTTGTACAGCTACAGGGTTTCACAAAAGGTTGTGACCCCCCTGTCCAAATCACATCTTTCACTGCAGTTAATTTTAACAATTTAAAAATATTTTCTGCAGATATAAATTTACAGTTGTTTTATATTTAAATAAACTTTAAATAATATTGAATATGTAAAAAGTTTTGTAACCTTTCCAGGAGTTCAATTAGCTTAATGTGCATATGTATGGACTGTGAAAGGAAACCAGAGTACTCAAAGGAAACCCATGCAAGCATGAGGGGGAAAAATGCAAACTCCACACAGAAAGACCTGAGCTTGAAATCGAACACAGTTCTGCTTGCTGTGAGGCGGCTGTGCTAACCACTGTACCAAGGGGTCACCGTGTTGTCATGGGATCTCTGCTTACAATCTCATCCAAAAAGGCGAACCTGCAGTTCTGTCAGTCCTTGCTTGCAAAATACACATGACTGCCTTCACACTGCTATTATTACTGGACATGCTCAGTGACATGTTTGTTGCTTTCTTCATGGGCTGGAACAGTGCTGAGCTCAAACACTGAGCTGGAACAGCGCTGAGCTGAGTTGCAGTTGAGTTTTATCACCTACAATGCCGTGTGCTGCTTGTTTACTTGCACTTTCAAATTAAAAAATTACCCAATTTTGTGCTTTTATGGTCATTTATATTAAATAAAGGGATGATGGGTGCATCAAACATGCTTTTAGGTTCTATGACAGTCAGTGGCACAGTACTCATATTTAACTGCTTCAAATCTTACTACTATGAACCTACTGGATCATAACTCTGATTCACAAACCCCTTTTTGGCTCTCATGGATATTAACAGGTTCACCAAAACTTCACGGAAGAACTTAATAAACACTTATAAATATCAATAGGATGAAATGACAAATCAGTCAGAGGTCATCAGTGGTCTTATTCTAGTCCTTTCCCTCTGAAGAGGATTAAAAAAGCTGCAAATCAACATAGAGCAAAATATGAGGACAGTACCTGGACATCCATGCAGTATTCTCTCTGGTAAGGACCATGATAAAATGACCAACAAGTCCCATTTATGTACATCTGTCATCTACCACAGTACAGTGATTGATCACAGCTAGCCAATAAAACGATGACATCACTGCTCAGCTGTTGGCATTTTGTTCTTAAACAAACACGCACATACACACCTACACAAATATATGATTAGAGAATGATCTCTAACCCTTACTGAAAATCCTACTGTGAGTGTTGTATACACAGCTGCAACAATAAAGAGCACTCAACCTGATTTCCTGATGGTGGTCCAGACTAAACAAGATACACTGACCTTATAATGATCACATTATGCTCAATCAACAACGCTGAGAAACTTCAAAGCATAATGAATGGGAGAGGGAAATTAAATAAGGATAAATAAGGAAATTAAATATGGGGGTGATCCATTATTTGTTACATATGATTAACCGTGTATAAAACATGAATAACTTGAAGGGCAGTCATAGACTTCAAGTTACCTCCACCATGACCACTTTTCAATGAGAGGGTTTTTGGATATGTCAATTTACATTATGTTAATTGACATATCCAAAAACCCTCTCATTGAAAAGTTTAGCTGGCATTTGACCTTTGACATTCATGTCAGGTTAATGGTAATTTCCTCATTTGGAAGTAGATATATGGTTTACTATTAGTATTCCATAGTAAGAGCACGTCTACTGGCATTCATTTTAATCTAATAAGCACTTTATCTGCAATGTTTTTAACCTCGCTGGAATGTAAAAACATTGTTTTGATGCCCTGAAATAGAACCTTATCACTAGGGTCACCAGATAGCATAGTCAGTGCATTTGGCATGGGCGATGAATCCATGTTCCCACCCCCTCTCTGGCCTGTAGAAACAGATGTGTGACATTTCAACATCCAAAAAAAAAAAAAAAAAAAAAAAAAAAAAGAGAAGCACAAATGCTAGTCAGTAATTAAGACATAAATGCACTTAATAAGACAGAGAATGATGTGTTTTGCTGTTTGAGCTACAGGAACAAAAATATACACAAATAGCAAACCCCCTACCCCCCAATACATACAAGGGCCATTAAGTGAGGATGGAGCATGTGTTCACATCAGCATGGCTCTCATTAAAAACTCAGCTCAGGTCCTGTTTTGTCGCAGGCTTTCCAAAAATAGATCTAACAGTGAAAAAAAAAGATCTAACACAGAGAAAATGAACTAGAAAAAAAATGAAAGAGTGAAAGAGAGAGAGAGAGAGACAGAGAGAGAGAGAAAGAGAGAGAGAGAGAGAGGGTTGAATAGGCAGAAAGACTGATGACTCATAGGACAATTTTATACCCCACTATATACCATGCAATATACCATGCAGTAGTACTCACCTCTGGCAATTTTCCCTTTGTTGCCTTAAATTATTTATTCATTCATTCACTTTCTTCAATCATTTATTTTCTTGAACTGCTTGATCCTAATTAGGGTCGCAGGGAGGCTGGTTCCCATTTCAACTGACTCTGGGCGAGGGCAAGGTACACCCTGGACAGCTTGCCAGGCCATAACAGGGCCAACACTCACACAACCATTCATACTCACACTTATGGGTAATTTGGAACAGCCAATTAACCTCCTCTGCATGTTTGTAGACTGTGAGAGGAAACCGGAGTACCCAGAGGGAATCCACACAAGCACGGGGAGTACATGCAAGCACCATACAGAAACACCTGAGCTGGGAATAAAACCCAGGCCTTCTTTCTGTGAGGGGGACGTGCTAGCCAGTCCGCCATCGTGCCGCCCTTAAAATATTTAATCCAGATTAATTTTTTGTTCAATGTTATCTACCATAAATTGTGGACCCACACAATTTTCAAGGTATTATTATTATTATTATTATTTTTAAATATGGTGCTAATATTTATTTGCTTCATCTGGTATGAGGCCCTTAATTAATACCTGATGCCATGAATTTCCTTTAGAAGCCACACTTTCACATCATACCAGTACTTATGTTCACCATATGTACACCTGTTCTGACAGGCCCCAGAGTCTGCAACACCACTATTCAAGCGACAACACCAGGTAGATTAAGGGGGCTCTCCAAACTCCATGAGGATGTGGTCTCCTGGGGTCGGCTGAGGTTTAATGGTTAGAGAAGCAGTTTGAGGACCAAAATGTTGCTGGTTTGATTCCCAAAATCAGCAGTAAAAATGGGTGGTTGCGGGGGAGTGAGCTGTCCCTTCCTTTCCTTCACATTCATTGCCGAAATTCTCCCAGTTTGTTGCAGCCCACTGCACCGAGTGTGTGCTCACTGTTTACATTGGTGAGTGTGTGCACATTTTGATGGGTGAAATGCAGAGGAAATAATTTCCTTTACAGCATTAATACAGTATATAAAAAACTCCCAACAGGTTCAAGACACAGTTGTGCAGATGTAAAATTCAGGGTTGGATTGGGGTAATATTATCCAAAACCTTGAAAATCCTGCAACGTACTATTAAATCCATCATCACAAAATGGAAACAACTAATCTACCTAGAGAGGGCTGTCCACCAAAATTGACAGAACAGGCAAGGAGGGCATCAATCAGAGAGACAAAAAAAGAGACCGAAGGTAACCCTGAAGGAGAAGGAAAGCGCCGCTGCTGAGCCTGGAGAATCTGCTAGCCCTCTACAGACTTGGAACTCTTGGGAACTCTACAGACTTGGAACAGACTTGGACTCTGTTTTACTTATGGAAGATTTTCAAAAAAAAAAAAAAAAGCTACTACTTACTGAAAATAAAAATAAGAAAACATGTACAGTTTGTATTTCTAATTTTTGGATTGTTGTATAATAACCATGTTTACTTGCTTGCTGTTTACTTCTGATATTAATCAATTTTCAGATTTTTCCATGAACCATTAATTGAATTGTTTTGATGGAAATTTTAGTACCGCAATGTATACAATACATACAACTACATGCTATGCATTTACTGCACAAAGTAATGAATTCATATTCATACTCTTACTCTGCTTTTTATCCAGGACGTGTGTAATGCCATGATCACGCTCACATATACACATAAAAGTTTTCATTATTCACCAGTTAAATGATGCCTGAAAGTTCACACACACACATACACACACACATCAAAAAAGTTCATACCCACATTTGTACCAAGTCTGCGTGTGTCACATTCGCAGACAAAAGGTGATAAATGACTGTAAATCGCGTCGTGTCCCTTCCAGTTTGACTCACACAACAACACTCTGATTGGCTGATTAGTTGCCATGGTGATGAGTGACTATCATCAGGGTTAAGGAAATCTTTTAACCGTTCCAACCAAGGCCGCATGCAGGGACATCTGTTCCCATAGTGACAAGGCATCATCAAAACGTGCAAGCATATAAACACACACACACACACACACACACACACACACACACACACACACACACACACACACACACCTCTTTGTTTACAGTAACAGTTATATAATAGAGGTGCACCTAGTGACAGGTTTTATCAGTCTGTCACTCACTGTTATCAGCTGTTAATGAAAACAAACAAGCACGCTAAAAATGTCCACAGGCAATTTTTCACCCTCGGCTGTTTTTAGCAGGTGCTTCCAGGGAATCCCACACGCCACTATAAAACTTGCTTTAGCGCATTAGTTTTCGTTAGATTTTTCTTCGATTTTTGTTAAGACGACTCAGTCATGGTGAGACAATAAAAGTAGTTCACAGAGAATGTAAACTTTCTGAGCGAAAGTTGCTCAGAACTCACTCAGACAAAAACACTTTCTCTTGTGAATAACAAACAAGTAAGGCAACAGTGTTGCGGTGGTTAAAACGTCCGCCTCACAGAAAGAAGGCCTTCTGGGAAGGCGTTTCTCTATGGAGTTTACATGCTCTCCCAGAGCTTGTGTGGGTTTACGCCAGCTAATCCGCTTTCCTCACACAGTCCGAAGACATGCAGTGGGCTGATTGGCTGTTCCAAATGAATTGTTTCAAAATTATCTGTTGATTAGTGACACACACACACACATACACACACACATACACACACACATACACACACACACACACACACACACACACACACACACACACACACACACACACACAGTGCAATGGACATAGGGATTAGAGGTCACCCATTTTTCCATTCATTTCTGCTATCTAGGGTTTTTATGCTCAACGGCAAATGCTAATGATTTTAACAGCCTTGTTTACACTTGTAGCATTTTGGAATGTAAAACTCAACTCATGAAGAGACTGGCGTTGAGATCGTTTGCAAAATATTTTATTGTTGTTAAGGTTTCAGCATTCCCACACATCAAGTACTGCCTTCCCTATCACATGACCACCATCATTCAGGGAAGAGCGAAAACATGCACCGGCCCCCTCCGGACATTAAACACTAGCCTCCCGCCTCTTTTCAAACTGCTGTGCATGCATACTTGGGGCGGTCCGACACACTCAGATGAAAAACGTTATACAAATGAGCTCACAGACGCCCATGATGGCTGGCAATCGCTGCAAGTGACAGGCGAAGTGAGCATGTACCATCCCTCCCTCCTGTGACAGCTGTCCAATGAACACCTATAGACTCCCCGTCATGGATGGCTGTGGCATTAAACCGGATTTGCACTTGCCATATCCAGGTTAATAGTTACGCACATTGTTGATACGCTACTCAAGAACCTGTGACAGAATTTAACATGAGTGGTTTCTTGGCATTCCATCCAATAACACCAGATCTGTTCAACACACTTCGTCACGGCATCACAGTGCTCTCAAATATGCTGCTGCTCTTCCACTCACACATTTCACTGATTAAATCTGTATTACCACTTTTATCTAGCTACCTCGCTCATCATATGCTATTACTGCACAGTTTTAGCCTCATCAGTTCTATTCACCATCAGTGCGACTGGGCAACATGTTTAAGGTCATGTGATGTGCCCTGTAGTTTTAATACTGAATTAAGATCGGAACATGCTTTTCAATCAAATTTATCACTCACTTTCTCTGACACACCCTTTTGCTCCAATTTTAAATTAGAATAGCAATAACACCAACATGACATCTCTCATCATCATCATCATCATCTGACACCCCACTTACCTCCAACTTTCTTAAACAGAAGTGCAGCTCAGTGTCCGGCCTGAACACTGTTTATCTGTCCTGTCTCACAACGCTTCGTGTTTAAAAAGCCAAACAATGACATTCCATGGCTTGCAACTGCATTGTGGGGTTGACTTCACAAAAGTGCTACCGGCTTTCAGATACTACACCAGAGACAAAAGACCGAAAGATCACATGATGGCGTTGGTGAATTTCTGAGCCAATACCGAACACTATGATACACACACAGAGAGAACCTGCTCTATAACACTGAGTGATGTGCCATACATTCAATAATTAACTAATATAGCTGTACATCTGTACTGATTAACCTAAATTAAATACCTGTAGATACAGTCCATACTAGCTGATGTCTTTTGCTGAACCCAATGTTTGGAAGAACATCCTGAAATCCAGAGTAGGGATTTCGAGTTGAGAGAACACTTGCATTGGCTTTTTTTTTCCAAGATGGATTTTCGAAACTACGAGTTAGATCTCGTTCATCTCCAGGCAAAGTGTGAGATTCTATGACAGTTTAAAACATTTATAACATTGGCTAACATGTAGCATGGGCATTCTACATTACATGAAGAAAAAAAAAAAAAAAAAGATAGTAAATAGCTGATGACTTTTCCTATTTTATGGAATGCTGTAATTCACTGAAAGCTTCAGTTTTAATCCAACAGTTTCACATCATAAGCTACATCAGGAATTACATTGGAGCAGCACGGTGGCGTGGTGGTTAGCATACCTGCATCACTGCAAGAAGAAGGTCCTGGGTTCCAGTTCCGTTTTCTGTGCTTTATGTTTGCTTTGTGTGGGTTTCCTCCGCGTACTTGTGTTTCCTCCCATAGTCCAAAGACATGCACCTTAAGCTTATTGGTTGCTCCAAGCTGCCTCTAGTTATAAGTGTCAGGGTGAATTTATTGTGTAAGTGTATTGGGCAAGCATTGCTTGGATGAACTGTCCAGGATGTACCCACCTTTGCCTAGTGTCCGCTAAGTTCCCCACAACTGAGGTTATATTAAGCAGCTTGGCGGGTGAGAGCGTGAGTGAGTGAGTGAGTGAGTGAGTGAGTGAGTGAGTGAGTGAGTGTGTTACATTACTCAAAAGAAGGAGCGTGGGGAGCCTGGCACCCATCTCAGCCGACTCTGGGTGAGAGCAGAGTACACCCCGAACAGCTCGCCAGGCCATCGCAGCTGAGTTTAATGTTCAACCCTGAATGAACATTTTCCACACAGAGAAATAGTTTATTTTTAAACTCTTCTGGTTAATGGCAGATTGAAAGTGGAAAAGCACGGTCAGCTCCAGTACAGGTTCATTCAGGGTGTGGGATAGTTTAAAGGTCTGGAGCTGGACAGCTGACAGGAAGGATACCTAGGAGAACACCCATCATAGTGGACATAACAGACTCCGACGTTATTATAGACATCGAGCTGCTGCCGAGAGTATGAGCTGCCCGAGGCGACTGTCTGTATCTGTATCAGTGCTGATGTGGACTGAGACATGAGATCTCATGGTGTAAAGCGCCATGCACATGAAAGTCAAAGCAACCGAAGACTCAGACATGACACAATAATCTGTTATTAATCGATCAATGTGTGCGATATTCAAATCATTCTTATTTCTAATAGTGACACACGCCGACTTCATTGTGATGCTTTCGTATCCCTCGCCACTGCTGATGATATTCTACTAATTCTACTCTAATGGAAATATTACAAACAGTGTACACATTCACTCATCCTTTCATTTTCTCAACCGCTTAATCCTAATTACGGTACGGTTGCGTGGAGTCTGGCGCCCATGTCAGCCTATTCTGGGTGAGGGCGGGGTACACCCTGGACAGCTCGCTAGGCCATCGCAGGGACAACAGTCACACTTAATTGTGATTTGGAACAGCCAAATAACCTACAGTGCATGGACTGTGGGAGGAAACTGGAGTACCCTGAGGAAACCCATGCAAGCACAGGGAGAACATGCAAACTCCTGACAGAAACGCCCAAGCTGGGAATCGAACCCAGGACCTTTTTCCTGTGAGGACGTGTTAACCACTGTGCCACTGTGCCGCCAACTTTGTACACAATTTAAAAATATTTATAAATACATACTACACCCAAATGGCATGATCTGATTGGTCAACTATCTTGGGATTAAACATCATTATTCCAAGTGGATAATGCTTGAATCGAAATGACGGACATTCTGATCTTCTAAGCAGCCTCAGAACCATCATGTTTTAAAATTAAACAACAATCAAAAAACTAGTTTTACTTTGCCTACCTTCAATTTCCATATAGTTTATTTTAAATAAAGTCCGTGCTTGATGTATGTACTGACCGTAGAGGAGTTTGCTCAAAACAGCTTGTAGTGCGTATTAACTCAGCTCACAGGGCCACAAATCACTTGACCAATCTCTGTCATGGTCATGACTGCTACACAAGTAACACCGCTCGCACACTTCCCCGAGGGGTTAAAATGTTATTATGGGTGTCCACTAGAGGGCAGATGAGTGCCGAAACATCCTTGACCAGCACTTTTCCTTGAAACCAGAAGCATTTGCACAGTTATATCAATATGCTCTGTTCAAGTCTGGTCATAAAACAACTACCATCATGGCCACCGTCCTGCACAACCGACTGAATGGCTAAAATATTATACTGTCTTTCATGTAATGGCCGCACAGTTCCAAAGCAGAAGGATAATCCAGTACAAATTCACTGAACAACAGCTTTGACCGCTAAAAGACTTTTATGACATGTTTTCTGAGTTACTGCTCTCTCTCTCTCTCTCTCTCTCCCCCTCACACACACACACACACACACACACACACACACACACACACACACACTCAGGAAGAAGGTTGACCTCTACCTGTGCATAAATGGAGTCAGGAAGCGAGAGGTGTCATCATCGTGGCTGCTCTGCTGGCTGCTCGGCTGACTGCTGTGACAGGAACAAAACACACCCACACACACACCCACACACCCACACACACACACACACACACACACACACACACACACACACACACACACCTGTCACTCATATAATCACCATAACAAATTTTTTTAAAATAGAACATAATTCTGACTGCACATTTAGCTTAAACATGTTTGAGTTTCTGGTTTCTGGTGATTAAACAGCAGAGGGAGCCGTCGCACCAACATGTTATAATCAACAGGTTCAGGTTCAACCTCCGAGCAGGATGCTGGAACCGACATTAACTCAGAATATTCTACACACTGTTCACATTATAATTAAAAAAAATTAATTAGTATACAGTATTTACAATATAATAGTTAGTATCTGACAATTATTTCAAAAATGTATATACTGTACTATTTAAATTAAATGTGATACAAAAATAAAATATAACTATTATAAAGTGAAAAACCTCTCTCTTTTAATTATTACTTTTTAATTTATTACTTTTTTTTTTTTAAATATTCCGCACAAGAGAAGGCAACTTCAAAATGGTACCGATAACATAAAATTCATAATTTTGGAATTAATACCTACAGTAGGCCCTTGACCATTTGCGGTTCAGCGCTCGCGTTCCCCAGTGCAGCTAACTGGGTTATCAAAGGCGGGCCATGTCTGTCACTGTCTATGGTGAGAGGCATGTAAAAGAACCATTGCTGACTTTCGTAAAGAGTAGCTGCAAAGTTGTCAGCGTGTTTCTGTCCCTTGCTAAAAAGGGTTGTGTCAGGAAGGGCATCCGACGGAAAAAAAAAACCTCTGCCAAATCAAACGTGCGAATCACATGATTCGCCGTGGCAACTCCCGAGTAAAACGGAAAAAGCCGAAAGGAAGACGGCGGTGACAAACCCGGACGTAACTGGCACGTGATTCAAATTTAGCCAATGGTTGAGAGCTCGTGTCCCTCCTGCGAATTGGTTGCAGAAAATGTGTTAACTTCTTTTTTGTCTCCTTCACGCACGCATCGTCAACGTGATTGCTTGAATTGTGAATTGATGTTTTTTCATGTGTTTTTAATGATTATTTAAGCCCTATGATGCCATTCAAATGCCCTGAATCTTCTCTAGCTTCCAGTAAGAAGCCTAAGCGCTTTATTCATTAATAAATATTATAAGAGTACAAAATTAAAAAGTTTTTACTTAATCATTACTATATTTATTACATTATTACTGTATTACTGAGTAAGACGGCTATAGAATGTGTGAAGAAACATAAAGAAGCGCATGTAATATCATACATCAGGTTTTAAAACCGCGTCAATAACTCACAGATTTTCATGATCTGTGGGAAGGGCCGGAACTGAACCATTGTGAAAAACGGGGGCCTTGTGTACTTTACTATGATGGGGTCACATTTACACCAATAAGATATCAGATCACATGACCACTGGAGACATTTTGGTTATTCATGTCCTAAGACTCCACTGTATGGTTTACACTTCCTTCTCACTGCATCCAAAAATATATAAATCATTAAAAGAAAACAGTCTGACTTTGCCCACACGGATCGTTAACCATCATCCGCCACCACTCCAGCACGTGATCCCTGTTTAGATCAATAATCCGCAGAATTCCTTTCAGGACAGCTGGTGCAAACCCGCCAGTAACTTTCCTACATTTCGCCGCAGTATAACAACATTCGAACTACATCAAGGATAAAAATATTGGCTCGACTTGGAAGCGCTACACCGATAGCACTGACAGCCACACACGTAATTCTCTCTCTGATCCCAAAATAGACCAACAGCTCTCTCGTATCAAAGAGACGCAGACTCCAGAGCGTCTGGGATCAAGGCGACGTGAGCAGGAATTTAACCTATCAGGGCAGACACTGCAGGTTCATCAGATAAGAGACAGTCCTATCTCTCCCAAGCCACACACCAAGAATGATCATATTCATTCCTTACAGTTCATTTTCTCAGCCACTTTATCAGACTCACAAACATACCGGAGCCCATCCACGACAACTTCAGGTGAACGAAGGACAAACCCTGAACAGATAGCCCGTCCACCACCAATACACACACATCCACTCACACCTACACTCACACCAAAGGGCAATTTGGAAAAGCCAGTTAGCCTAATGTGCATGTCTTTGGACTGTGAGAGGAAACGGAAGTACACGGAGGAAACCTCAGCAAGTCCAGGGAAAACATTCAAACTCCTGTTGGCAAGCTCAGCGCTTGAATTATTATTTTTTTGGATGGGTTGAAATTCAGGTCACGATGTTTTGTGGCTTCAATATGAAACTCGCTCGAAAGTCGCTAGAAAGTCAAGTGGCAGTTTGTGAGTGATTTGCGATTGGTTTGAAGACATTTGGTGAAAAAGGGGCAAATCTCCTGCCATAAATCGGTCGTGGTTTGTTCGATTTTTTTTCTCGAACCATTTGCTATTCTTCATGCGTTATTAGCACAAACAAAATGCGGGTAAATTATGAACAATGACAAAATAAATAGAATATGAATACACTGAAGTGTCCCACTACCGCTTTTCCTTGCGAACAAAGATTGCGGACTGTTTGAGAAGAGTTTGAGACTATTGTGCATTTGAGAAGCGTTTTGCGACATTTGCAGAAATTTCAAATGTGTTTGAAGTTTTCTGCCATCAGTCCACAAACCAGGCGACCAAAAGAAGATACCGCAAATGATGCGAGACACACTGGAGAAAGAAATGCGACAGCCGCAACTTGCCATTCGCGTCAGTCGCTTTTCTATTACACCTCTGTGATCGCCCCTAACCACTACACCTCATTCCGCTCCTATAAGCAACCTGTTCTGGCAGAATACGTATTAACTCGTAATTTGAGCAAGAATTTCAATCCGCAATTCAAGAACCCTCTTCTGTGGTTGCTCAGGGAATTTCCTTATTATTCGTACTCACTACCAGAATCCCAGAAGGCTTCCTTTAATAATATAACGGTATACCAATAGTAAGCCTTAAACTATACATGACTGTAAACAGAATTCACCTGTTGCGAGGGAAGATGCCAGTACGATAGTGCTGATTGGTCGAGAGCTGGATACATTTAGTGTTTGGATGTTCGGGAGTTTCAGATGCGGACATTCAGAACCTAGTTCTGCAACTGTAATTCCTATTTTCTCAAAAATAAATCTCATTTACTAATTAGCGCCACGCAAAGTGATGTAACTCAATTAAATTTCACACTATAATTAATTATATTAATATCCCAGTCGGTCAAATTTCCAAATTAACCCATATATTGCTGGAGTGGGTCACATGTGCAAACAGACCATAAACACATATAAGTACAGTTTGCAAATGTGCAAATAACGAAACGTCTAAAATTAACACAACGCTACGTTATCAGAGACTTTAACCTTAAATAAAAAGCTATTGATGCCACTTAAAAAATAATCAACAACCTTCTGATGAGATTTTATATCCTGCACTCAAACACCGCCACATAAAATAGTCATTATACACAGCAGCTTGAAAGTTCTGACTCAAATCATTTTCACTGAATTGAATTACAGATGTATAAAATTATAAAAGAGTGGCATAGTGGTCAGCATGTCTGCCTCACAGCAAGAAGGTCCTGGGTGTGATTCCCCAGCTTGGGCCTTTCTGTGAGGTGTCTGCATGCTCTCCCCATGCTTGTGTGGGTTTCCTCTGGGTACTCCGGTTTCCTCCCACAGTCCAAAAATCATGCCTAGTAGGTTAGTTTCCAGTTCCGAATCCAGTCCCGAGGTGTGAGTGTGAATGGTAGTGTGTGCGATGGCAGGGCGAGCATGTCCAGGGTGTACCCCGCCCTCGCCTAGAGTCGGCTGAGATTGGCGTGAGCCTTCCTGTACCCCTAATTACTAACAAGCGGTTCAGAAAATTAATGAATGAATTAAATTATAAATAAATCATGAGATGGCAGAGAAAGAGACTGAAGATAACAATTTATTAATTAAATACATTTTCAACAGAAAAAAGGTAGAAGAATATCATTAAATGTATGAAAATAACTCCAAACAAGTGAACACAACTCAATCCTTAAAATTAAGGTGGGATTTATGGTTCCATCGGTAACACGGAAGTAGCTGTCCACCCAGGCTGTGAGATGACCTGCGCGGCTGATTAAGCGGCACAGTCTTGAGACAGAGGGGTGGCCATGTTTTTTTTTCCAGAATCACCATAATTGTAATAAATCATTTTGACGGAGCACACTGCTACTGAGACCTGTTGTGACTAATGATCCCAATGTTGTCGGTTTGAATACTGGTTAGTTCCCCATTGCTGCTTGGGTTTGCCTCTATCCACCCAGCAGTCTAAATCAGAACCAGTAAAAATACTGGGAAGGTAACCTGCGATGAACTAGTATCCCATCCAGGTCAACACTCTGCTGTACTGCAGGTTCTGATTGGTCAAAAGG
Organism: Plotosus lineatus; assembly: GCA_024760905.1. Lineage (NCBI taxonomy): Eukaryota > Metazoa > Chordata > Actinopteri > Siluriformes > Plotosidae > Plotosus > Plotosus lineatus. The sequence goes on from CM045739.1 coordinate 23,894,501, forward strand.
TGTGTTTTTTTTTACTAAAGCTTATATAAATATGTGAGAGTTTTCATAGTTAAACATAAAGAAACCTGCTGCAGCCTATCTCAGCCGACACTGGGCAAAGGTGGGATACATCTCGTCGCTTCACGCTGCAGAAACCACGATCTGATGAGCGACTCCGCTTCAGTGTAAATGCCCAACAGACTTTTATTTTGTAATATATAAAACCGTTCTGATAAAAAATATTGCTAATTTTTGTTTAGTAGTGTGTGATTGGCTCAGGAGCACGAAGGAAATGTTGGATATAAGGAGTCCTGGTGCGTGTTTCGAACAACATGCAAGATTTATGAGATGTGGTCAGCGGGTTTGATATTAATATTTCATAAATAGCGCAGTCCTTACACGTGTGCGTTCGTTACATCACTCTGACACAAGCAAAAATGAGCAGTGCCCCGCCCTCCCTTCTCCCCTTCTGTTTTTTTTTTTTCTCTGATTAATACCACTCGCTCCATCTCATCAATAATTGACGGGAAAGATTAATAGAGCTCGCTGGCCTGTTATGTAAACCAACTGTTGTCCTGTAATCAATCGTTCAGACCACACACGCACACACACACACACACACAGACACACACACACAGACACACACAATGATGCTTCACAGGTTACTGCAGAACAAGAAAAAATTACAAAGTAAACAACCTCAGATCATGATTATGGTATATGTATCTGAACAAGTGGATATAGTAGGAACATCTCTCTCTCTCTCTCTCTCTCTCTCTCTCTCGATATATATATATATATATATATATATATATATATATATATATATATATATATATATATATATATATATATATATACACACACACATACATACATACATACATACATACACACTGTACTACATTGGTCAAAAGGTGTGGATATCATTCTAAAGTTAATTTAAATATGTCACAGTTTCCATAGTGACACATCATGAAAACTCACTCACCCTCCCACTCATGGAAAGGCTGGAGCTTATCTCAGCCAACACTGGGCGAAGATGGGAGACATCTTCTTCTACTCGTCAGACCAATGTCACACCAGATAGAGCAAAACACAACCATTCCTACTCATATCCACACCTGAGGCAAACCTGGAACAGCCGATTAGCCTAATGTGCATGAATTTGGACTGTGGAAAGACTGTGGAAAAACCAAAACACCCAGAGTAAATCCATGCAAACTCAGGAAGATTATATAAACTCCACACGAAAACACCCTCTCCAACCATGGGGGTTCAGCCCAGGACCTTCTTGCTGTACGGCTAATACAGTTAAATAGACTAAAAAAAAACGAATCAGATGATGATGTGGGCAAATCTTGCTGACAAGGCAGGGTACAATTCATTCATTTAGTCATTCTCTAAACTGCTTAATTAAGGTGGCAGGGAGGGTGGAGCCCATCATGGCCGACTCTGGGCGAGAGCAGAGTTGTGTGGACACACGCTGATGGCTATGTAACACTTCTTGCCGAGAGTCAGCGATGGTTCTTTTTCAGCCTGTCACCACTAGACAATGCAAGACATGGCTGGCCGTTTATAAACCAGTCAGCTGCCCCCCCCCCCCCCCCCACCCGGTGGGGGCAGTAACAACCCGGTGATAGTGGGGGCATGAATCCCCGACCTTGGGATAAGTAATCCAGCGCCATACCACCAGGCCATCACTGCCCCCAGCGTATAACTTGTCAAATTTCTTATGCACTAACATAAATCAAGAACACATCAGCGCACAATGCATCGATGAGAAAACGGGTGGAGACAGGACCTTAAAAATAAATGAGGACATGATGCTGGTCACTATGGCAACCGTGACGTAAAGGAGGAAACCAGAAACTGTTATCCTATATCATTTAATTTCCATAATGCACATATGGAAAATTCCTGAGTGTCCAAACTTTCCATGACTGCACACATTTACATTTTAAATTCAAATTCTAATCTTACATATTTAATTGACCGTCGCGCGTGTCACCAAAATTAAACAGCGTAACTGATGGGTTGATGAGTGAAGAAGAGTAAAGAGTTCTTCTGACTTACTGTAAAGTTTCTAATTCAAGATCCCGTGCTGTTCCTCTGTAATCATGGATAAATGTTTTTAAGCCCTGAGCCACCGGGACAGTATAAAGTGTCTACAGACTTTGAAATGTAGCTTCCTGGAGCGCTTCTCCTTCTGCAAACCAGTTATAATACAGCTAGCACATGTTTCCTCATGGCTTGGGGTGAAAACATTTTGCTGACTGTGCATGTCCTTTACTGTAGCAGTGTCATGACTCCGCAGTCATCCGTATCATCCATAGTCCCAACAGCACAGGACAAACCACTTTAAATTTTAACCAACAGGAACAACAAGCTTAGGAAGATGGGGTGAGTCAAGGGTCACCTTATCCTGCTGTGAAAAAAGCTTTGGCTGAGACTGAACATATCGTATAACACCACTGTAGGAACTCTGACCTATCAAAAAACTAAAAAAAAAGAACACCTAACAGCTTTTTAAAATTGCTCGTTTGAAGCACTTTTTTAGAAATTACAGATATCAGGGTCGTTCTGGACAGAGAAAATATGAAGAATTCTTTGGGATCGATTCTCAGCACGAAGACCCTGATATATGAACAAATTACGATTTAATTCAATTTCATGTCAAATTTAATTTTATATAAGTTTAACCAGAATCAGGGCATAAAGCTCTGCGGATGGGCCATCTTAAGATGCTACGAACCCCCCGCTATGTGACAGCATAATAGACTGTATAGGTCTTGACAACCATTGGTGGGACATTGTGACAAAGAAACTACCAGACAAATGGTCAGAGGGATACAGAATTCAGTCCCATGTAGAGACCTATGAAGTGATCTGCCCATAACACGACCCCTCCCACCCCATGAACGGTAAGAAAGAAAGTTCTAAACTCTACCTTAACCCTAACTAATCAGCTTGGTGGTAGAGCCAGAAGTTGGGAAACACCCTGATTGGACACCAGTCCATTCCGGTGGCCAAGATCAGAAATGGCCATGCGCTTGTTCCCACCTCCATGCAGTTTAACGTCAGCATTGTTTTTCTGAATGTTATGAGGAAACCACACAGGCTTGTAAAAATTCAAATACCACAAAGTAAGTCATACGAGTTCAGGGACAAGACCCGGGATCTTGGTGCCCCAAGGCAACAGCGCAACCACTGTACTGGCATACCAACCACTTTTCTAATGTTTTAGTCTCACTAATAATCTCTTATACAGTTTTATAAAAAATAAAAGAATGCCTGGATTTTGTTAGTCACCAGGTTATTTTGTCTTCATTTGATGCACACCTTGCAAAAGCTTTCGGCTTAGAGACTTGTTTCTTTTAAGGATCCAGAAAAAAAACAAGAAACATTAGCATCGGTTAGCTCATGTATGCAGAAGAGGGTGGTGAGCACACTCGATGTGACCAGATACTTCAACTTTCATTCAATCATCCATTTTCTGAACCGCTTAATCCTAATTAGGGTCACAGGGAGGCTAACGTCCAGCTCAGCCGACTCCGGGCGAGGGCAGGGTACACCCTGTATAGTTCGACAAGCCATCGCAGGGCCAACACTTACACAACCATTCATACTCACAGTCACACCTCAAGGAAATATGGAACAGCCAATTAACCTACTGTGCATGTTTTTGGACTGTGGGAGGAAACCGGAGTACCTGGAGGAAACCCCCACAAGTATGGGGAGAATATGCAAACTCCACACAGAAATGCCCAAGCTGGGAATCGAGCCCAGGACCTTCTTGCTGTGAGGTTGATGTGCTAACCACTACGCCACCTTTCCACCTACTCCAACGTCATGACAAAAAAAAAAAAAAAACAGGACTGTACCTTTTTCTTTGACCATACTGATGGATATAGAGTTGGTTCTCCTTCCCCAAAGGGATCTAAGGATACCACCACGTATTTAAGGAAATCTCAGTTCTTCCATTTACGACTCGCCAGTTACGCCCATAAAGCATAGCATTTAGATGATAAACTGATTCAGATCTGTTAGGGTATGAAGTTACATCATGCACTGCTTTAGGACTTGAGTCTGATGTATTTTCCCTCATGAAATCCAAAACATTTTTTTTTAATTTGCCATGAGGACTGAAACAGGCTTTTAGGAGCACAAGAATGAATCTGATTAGCGTTCTCACGCGCAGATACCGTAATAAGCACAGCAGCGTGGTGCTAAAAAATCAGCAGTGATCATTATTAGCTTGTAAAATTTGTTGGGGGGAAGATAATCCCTTTGAAGAAATTTCAGTGACATTAAGATAATTTCTCAGTAGTTCTAATGAATGATTTTAATCAAAATTAATCAAGCTTAATGTGACCCGATCGCACAAAAGTACATAAGCTAAGTCGCTATCTGATTCCCTGAACAGTTGCCATTTATTCCACAATGTAATATATCGCTGGGTTTCGCTAGACTGACTCACATAAGTCTTGATTTTGATTAAACTGGATTAGATTTAGTCACATGTTCGTGCAAAAAAAAACAAAAAACGCATGACACATGTTTTTTTCCACAAATCTCACTATATCTTGTTCAGTGAATTGAGCCGATCCTGGAAACACCGGGTTTGAAGCAGGAACATGTCGATCCTTCTTGGGATGGCGTCGATCCTGCTTGGGATGGCACGCCATGGCTGGCACCAACGTACTTTCACAAGCACTTTCAAAGCAAGGGCCGATTTCAACATAGTCAGTTCCTCATGCTTTGGTAGGAATACTGAAGAACATTGACATGTTGACCCTTCAAGACTCAAACTCAGAAAGATGCCAGGAACCTTGCAACTTTGATGCGCCACCACTCCCCATTACAGACGTCATCAGAGCAGTTATTCAGCTTTTTCAGACTCATTCAGTAGACTTGTGAAATTATTATGACGGTATTGCATGTTTTTTGAATTTCATCTTGAGAATGTTGATGGGTTCACAAATTTGTAACACCGAATGTGTCTGAATATTCTGAAGGGTTTTACACTTGGATAAACCAGTCAATAGGAAAAAAAATAAAGCATCATTAAATAAATTAATAATGAACTGAAATAATGGTAATATGACCCAAACCACTATTCTGAAGTAATGAAGATGAATCACATTCATGCCACCAAGCTACAATTCAAAATCTACTGTAAAACCAAATGTCAAAATTAAATAAGATGAAAACTGATGGATGGTATTATATCATTTTAAACATTTGATAGTTGTATGTTAGTAGCACGTTAGAAGCATGTTAGTCAAACTTTTGAAAATTTACTTAAAGTTTGGAGAAAGTTGGTGCAGAATCATACCAGATGCCAGTTTAAATTTTTCAGATCAAGGGAAGTACATGTATTCCGACCTATACCAAAGAATAATGGTGAAAAATCAGAGTCTGTATGTCCACAAAGATGTCACCCAAAGACCAACCTGCTATCGTTGCCTCGTTCCTTCCTCTCTCGCAACTTCAGCCACTTGCGAATCAGAAAGCGCTTGCGTCGTGGTGAAGCGCTGGGCGTGGAGCAGTTGGACCATGGAGCATCCTCATCACTGGATGGGGTGATCTCAATGGAAGGAAGCTGCAGGTACTCCTTGGGGGCTAAATGAGAGCCTGAATGTCTCGGGGATCCATTCTCCAAGCGTTCGCATGGCATCTTCTTTGTTCGTCGCATCTTTAAACGGCGACGCCTCAAGGTGGGCGTGGAGGAGCTGGACCAGGCCAAGAGAGGATTGTCCCGTGGGACCTGCACCTGAAGAGATGGTGGACGCAGTGTGTCTGTCATGCTCAACAACATAAGAGCCTGCCTCCAAAATTGGTCTTGACGTCAGAGATGCTACTTAGGGTATACTTCCTAATACGTTCGCTGCGTAATTAAGAAACACTAGAAGTGTTGTAGATCCAGATGACCGTTTTCAGCGAAGAGTGTATGCCAAGCTGGAGGAGTCCAACAAAATATGTATCTAGTTGACTTCTTTTTGACTGATCCTATTGGTATTTCTGATAGACACCATAACATCCCCACAGCTCCTAATGTGTTGCAGTCTCACAGCTTCTACCTCCTGTAGTTTTCCTTTGCCCAAGGTGATCCCTTGACTGGAACCTCTGCTGTAAGTAGCAATCAATCAAAAGTCAAGTACAACCAGTTCTTATGATTTGTCGTAGAATCGTCCCATTTCTGATCGAGGACTCTGTAAGAAAAAAAATAGATGTACAAAGGGATTGTGCGTGCGAGCCACAGGAGGCTTGCTGTCAGGGCTCAAGCAATGGAAGAACTATATCAGGTGACACAGCAAGACTCTTATTTCCCCCTCATCAGGGATAAAGCACTGGCTCACAATGTAATAGTACTCCAGGCCTCCCCGAATGTCACTGACTCATTTAGAGACATTCATACTCATCAGGCATCCCACTCCAAAACGGGGAGGATGACTTCCACACAAGGCTCTATGCTTTCGAAGTTCTGCTCTGATGGACCCAAATCCCAGGCAATGTGTAGAAATTCCCAAGGGACAAAGTGAACTTTCCGTGACCTTTGGAGTGGGTTCTGTCCTTAAGCAACATTTATCTCATCGCTGGTGTACAGAAATCAGAATGTTTGCTATTGGTGTGAATGTCTGCTGCTTGTCCCTCTGGAGATGGCAGCCCAATGGTACAGCCGTAAGGTTAAATGGAGTGTATATGCATGTCTTTGGTAAAATCCCTGAGGCTTTTCTTCTCAATGCTCCTCTTCTTAAATTTCCTGCTCAAGCATCTGTCACTGCCTACAGGTCAGAGTAAAATGATAGAGTTTGCCAGGTATCTAAGACACCAACTGAACAGTTATGGATCTGAAGATGTATAATGTAGTGATGGGCACAAAGAAGTCGATTAATTGTTAGCTATGGGTTTTTATTTAATATTACCCTAAATTCCTGAAATACTTACTTTGACCTGACACAAATTAACATATAGGTCTTGGTCACCTTTAAAAGCAAGTGGTGTCCAACTCTGTTCCATGGAGCTCTACCACATTGAAGACTTCCTCCAAACCTAATCAGGCCTACATGGCCATCTAATCAACTAAACAAAGTACCTCCATCAGGCACAAACGAATTATTATAACCTGGCATTTTTATAATGAAATGTCTCTCTCGAATGGGGATCTTATTCATTCATCCATTTTCTGACCACTTAATCCTAATTAGGGTCACAGGGAGGCTGGTGTCCATATCAGCCAACTCCAGACGAGGTCGGGGTACACCCTGGACAGCTTACCAGGCCATGGCAGGGCCGACACTACATGCATACTCACACTCACACCTAGGGCTGATTTGGAACAGCCAATTAACTTACTGTGCATGTTTTTAGACTGTGGGAAGAAACCGGAGTACCCGGAGGAAACCTATGATAGCACGGAGAGAAGATGCAAACTCTGCACAGCAACACGCGAGCTGGGAATAGAACCCTGAACCATTTTGCTGTGAGGCGGACGTGCTAACCACTATGCCACCGTGCCACTCAGCTAGTGAACATTTTGATATATTTCAAGAAATTGACTTTTTTAGGATTTCAGGAATTTTTTATAACATAACATTCACAGATGACTTCTAAAATTTAATAGCTTGATACATGTAACACACCCTGCAACGGAAAAAAAAAATCCAAACCTGTGCATAACATTTCGAGTTATTCTGCACACAAGCAAACAGACAAAAAAAAAAGTAAACCAACAGAAGTGAAAGCATTATGTCCTGGGACAGCCTTTAAAATGAAGACTTAAGGTAATGACTAGATCTGCTAGTTGTGCACCATTTAGTTGGAGCTAAAGTTTTTCGGGAGGTCGAGCTTCAGGAACAGGGTTGGGCAGCCCTACTTTAAAAGGGCCACCAAGGAATCTACTACCAGGTTGGACTGTGACATTTACAGCAGGCAACCCAAACAAAAAGTAAGTATGCCACAACTTTTGTCTTTGTGAGATCCTCGGTCATTATGAAAGACTATAGTGAGGTGATATTTATGCATGTTGAATAAATAATGTTCGGCTGGGCCGGACTTACACTTTATCGATTCTGTAATGGCATTATTCTACGTGCGTTCCGTGTACTGAGCATATATAATATATTGAATTTGAGGGCGTTTGTGATTTAATTTTTCTTAAATCAGCACATTCTTTAAATTTTGTGGTTTATGAGTTACTGCGAATGTTTAATATGTCCGAGGAACCCAAAAATATATGTATGAGACCCTCATTCGTAATGAAAAGCGTTGAGATTTATTTCGATTTCTTAACCCCCCACCCCCAATCTATCATAATTCTATAAACATATCAAATCTTATTAATAAAACAGTGTTTGTTCGCGGAGCAAATCATTTAGAACCCAGATAATACCTGGACATTTACTTTATAACAACAAATTGACTCAAAATGCCCATCACCAATATAAAAACATTATTAAACATGCATTCACACTGATACACAGACAAGACGACATTCAAGCATATTCCCATACAGCCACAAAGAAAACACACACACACACACACACACACACACACACACACACACACAAATATATATACTTAATCTGGCCTGGATCTCTCACTGAGTCTCACTGTCCTGAACTAACACTACCACCACCTAACTTTACACACATGTGAAGTTCCTGTTTCATGTTCAATAAGGTTTGATCCACTGCAGTGAAGAAGACTATTATAATTTTGTAATAAGAATATCAGAATGTACCACTATTCTTTATTTTGCTGGAAGCTACAAACCACCTGCCAAATGTGGTGAAAATAAATGTAAGTATAATAAAATAAGCTCACATGAACTGAAGCAATAATAAAGTGTTTTAATTGCAAAGCTCGCGTTATACCATTTGTTCTCATTCCGACATCCCAGTGCAGATTCAAATAAGAAAAAAGGCTTGGACAAAATAAAACCAAAAAAAGTCTAATAAGATCACGGTGAGACTGGAGCTTATCTCATCCGACACTGTGCAAAAGCAGCATGTACCCTGAACAGCTAGCCAGACCAACACAGGGTCAAAACACATAACTATTAACACTCACACAATTCGGGGCAGTTTGGAACAGCAAATTAGTCTGCATGTCTTTGGACTGTCGGAGGAACCCAAGGTAACTTTAGAAAACCTATGCAACCATGGGGAGAACATGCAAACTTCACACACAAACTACAGTGGAATAAACTGCTGTAGAACAAACTGCTGAATAACAAACTCCTGAAGAACAAACTCCTGAAGCAGTTATAGCTGATCCAGAACAGAAATGGGTCAGATCATAAGATGTTGTGCATGGGGGTGCCTAGATGCAGATCGGTCCAGTGGTGATACTATTATGGCTGACTGATGCATAATCAAATAATATCCATCTGGAGCACAGTTCTACCAATATCTTGAAATACTGACTCCTTGTCTTGTTCACATGATACTTTTAACTTCTTTCCTCAGCACTTGTACCATTGCCATGTCTTCAAAAAACTGGATACGCAATTAAATTCTGCTCAACCTGTATTTAAATAAAAATTTTAAATAAAAATATCTGCAAGTAAATAAATGTAAATGCAGCCACTTTATCGCACATTTGAAAGTCATGTGCATAATATGCATAAAAAAGGCAGAAAAAAATGAACAGTGAAAAGGGAAATCTTAAACAGAATACCTGGGCCTGAACAAACACAAGGCCGGCAGTGTAAATAAATCTGTCTGGATCATCCAAAGCGTCTGAGGTCAAACAGCTGCATCGCTTGCCTACAGATTTTCCAACGATGTTGACTCGTCAAACATCATATAATATTTAAACAATGCTCTGACTATCTGCACGAGCTGCCCATAATGGAACAATAGATCCTTGTGTAACCTACTGTGTGATTTTCCATAAATATCCAGGTTAAAGACAAAATGATTTAAGAAAAAGTGCATGGGTGCAAGTTGGAAATCTTGAAAAACCTGACATAGTCAGACATGGGGTGGGAGTGGTGGTGGTGGTGGCGGGGATTCCAAGCCAAATGTCTGTCTCTCGTGCAATCTTTTACCAACATTTACAGCAATATACAATCCTCAAAGTCACATATATATATATATATATATATATATATATATATATATATATATATATATATTTCCTTCGACCATAAATATGCCCGATATAACAAATAATGCTGTTTGTTTTGATCCATTCTCGACTGTAAAATAACCAAACTGTAAAAATTAAAAAGATGACAATTTTTAATTTCAGTTTTTATTTGATAGTTAATCAAATCAATAAAGACATGATAAACTGCAGGAGGAAGGTTCCAATACGTTCTGAGTCTGTTTGCCGATTTTCACCTCAAATTTCACAATCTTTTCTAGCCATTCTCACTTAAACTTATTCTTAACATCTTTATCTATTTCTGACACGCGGCATTCCCATTCTTTCATTAAAGTTCGCACAATTTTAAACACAACAAGCTGCAAATTTGCATTGAGCCAAATTGCTTTGTATGAAGCTGAGCCGAGCCACTTTACATTAAGCTTAAAACAGCCAATCAACGAGCGGCTCACAACATGTGAGGCGCGCCACAGAAAGTAGGAACTTGAAGCAAGTTCACTTGCTTGTGCTCAATTGTGCTTGAGACAAAGCGCGGGTTATCCGGACTTCCGGTCTTTCAAGTGAGCAAGTGCGCTGTTGAATACTTGTTTAGTACTCAGCATGCACCAATCACCAGCAGAGTTCTCTTTCTTTTCTGGATTCGGGTTTTCATTCATTTTACAACTCTCTTTGCTTTCTCTAATTTCAGTAACTGAGTATGCATGGTAGATTACGCCAATCCGAGCAGATGAACACCTCAACTATATTATAACTATTATAACTGCTAAGAAGACATGGTCAAGACACGTGCGTGCACACACACACACACACACACACACACACACACACACACACACACACGCGTGTGTGATTTCCAGTATGAATGAGGAGAAGAAACTGGCTCGAGTGATATCACAAAGAAATATGGCGAAACCCGTCTATCATCGGTACAATACTGAAGCAGAAGGAGGTTTTAAAGGGTTTAGGGGGTAGTATTGGGAGCCTTGGAATGAATCACACGTTTTACATGTAAAATGCGGTTCAACTTATCAAAAATGCAGGTTACGAAAACATCTCTGGAATGGATTAATGTGACGTACCACTGTACCCAGTTAAGGATCCAGATCACTACCAAAATCTATTGGCATGTTACTTGGACCATGCTCCATCCCTCCACAGTAATCAACCAAATCAATATAGAACTTGTTTTGCATAAAGTTTTTAAACCAACAAAAATGGCTGCTGATGGGCCTGTATTACCACACTTCTTTAAAAAAAAAAAAAAAAAAAAAAAGGCCCATATGACCCAGTACAGACTCGATGACAGAGTGACTAGAATTCTAGCATATGTACAGTACAAACCACAGCATATAAACGCACAGTAAAAAAATTATATTACGATTATTTTCAAGAAACTATTTTTAAACACATTCTGGATCCAGAATTTAATCCGCATCATCTCTAAAATCTAGTGGAGGTTTTCCTCTACCAGACAGATGGACGGATCTTGGCAGAGCTAACAATGGGTTCCACTGTATTTCGAAGGAGAAATAAAATCAGGTACGTTTTCAGTTTCAGGAAAGAAACCAGTTTTAGTAAACATTCTCAGACTTCACTAAGAAGTCATCATTTGGTCATGTTTGAGATTTTTATTGCAAAATCAATTTCAGATAATCTTTCATTTTTAATTCTTAATTTTCAAGCAATAATCAGAAATGAGCCCACCCCCTTTTCCACTTAATTTAGTTATATCCAATTCCCATCCATCACATATTGCCTTTCCTACCTTTCAACCACTACCGACACCAGGGAGGGGTGAAAGCGAGCACACACCCCCTCCATGACATGTGATGATAGCCACCCACCTCTTTTCGAACTGCAGCACATGCATATTTGGGAACGGTCTAACACACTCGGAGGGAAAGCACTATACGCTACCGCGTACAAATGAGCTCACAAACGCCCGTGATCGGATTGCTATGATAGGAAGGTGAGCATATACCATCCCTCCCCCCATGAGAGCTCGACCAGTTAGCTTCAATGGACTCCAGGTCATGGATAGCTGCGGCATTAAGCCGGATTCAAACTTGCGACGTTCAATGCGCCGCTTGGATGCTGCCTCGTTTTTATTTCTTCAAATTCTTTTTTAATTATGACCACTGTAACTGGCATTTATTGTTTATTCTTTATTTTTAACTGCCAATATCCCACAGAGGTAAAGGGTCCTTTAAAGCATAGATGTTAAACTAATTTTCATTGAGAGCCACGTCATTAAATTTAAAGGTCATCAGGGGCCCAATAATCACGAGACATTTATTATTTAGAGGGCAAACATGAAATCTGCATGTCCTTTCCCTTTATTTTCTTTATTCACTTTCCTATTCTGAGAACGAGACAAGCCAACATGCAATCTTTCTTGCATCATGAGTCATAAAAATCATAAAAATTAGAATGTGTATTTGATAGATGCTGCTGCCACTTAGTGGAAATATGATGAATTACGTTTCATGGGAATGTTTAATGCAATCAATGAAAGATAACCATATACAGTGGTACCTTAACTTATGAATTTAATTTGTTCTGAGAGCAAGCTCATAAGCCACAAAGTTTGTTAGATAAAACAATTATTCCCATAAGAAATAACAAAAAAATAATTAATCCGTTCCAACCCCCTCCCAAACTCATATAACCAGGCACAAAAACGTATATTACCTAATATATTAAAGATAAACATGTAAAAATAATAAATATTTCATAATAATAATAATAATAATAATAATAATAATACATGTACATTTTTTTGATCTATAAATACATGTACATTAACATTAATAACAATTAATAATAGATACATAACAAGAATAAACAATAAGTCAACTAACCTGTCCGATAATTGACTGTGGAAAAGATCATGTAGGTAAGCATGAAGTGGTGCATACCAGAGGAGGAAGAGAATTTTATTCATGTGCACGCTACAAATGCCAGTGAGGAAAGGCTCGTGGTGAGCTCCCACAAGGCCAGTGCTTCTCAAATAGTGGGGCATGCCCGATGCCAGGGGAGGCGTGTATGACCCTAGGGGAACATGCTTTTTTTTTTTTTACCACTGTACTAGAATTAAGTGTAATTGTGCATCCTCTAGAGTAAGTGGCAGTGGCACTCTCATTGTATTCCCTATGGTGTAGAGAAAAATTTTTATAGTCATGCTGGGGAGCAATTTTTTTTTCTTCCTATAGGGGGCATCACAGAAAATATTTGAGAAGCACTGCACAAGGCGTTCTCGGAGCGCAGAAGAATACACGTGGAAGAATACAAGGTTAATTGGCCCGGAAAAGCCATTTCCCCAGCAGAGCTTGCAAATCAAAATTTTGCTTGTTGGATATGGCAAATTTTTGGTGGGATCAAAGCTCGTATAATCGAAAAGTCATTATAAAAGACAACACTGTACTTTGAATGCTTTTGCACGCCATATAAAATGAGTTGCCAGGCCGGATTTGGCCCGCGAGCCATGATTTTGATGTCAATGGTTTAAAGAGTTCGAAGATCTAGATCGCTTGGTGTGTTAAATACAAAAACAACTAAACAAATATGATGATGGAAACTACATCTGTACATTCTTACACCACTGCCTTACACACTCGGTAATACGTTCTATGAAAAACAGGACAATTTTACAAATTTGTAAAAAAAAATAATAATAATAAATTAATAAAATTTTGCAGCAGTTTTTGGAAAGTATTTTTATGGTTTTACAAAGCATAGCTGTTAAATTGTGCTAAAGATGAGGAAAAAACACAAAACTTTTTTTTCAAAAAGCAGACAGTCTGTTTTCCAGAATTCAGAGTGATATCCAGCTGGATAGCTTTTCAAGTTACATCTGAATCTAAATCTGATTTTAGAAACGTAGGTGAGTTTTTCTGTTCCGTGTGTCACTGTGATGTACATGTATATCCACAGGTTAGCTCGAAGTGCTGGATACAAAAAGTAGGTCAAATGCAACACATGGAAAGCCACGGAAAGTGTAAAAACCTCAACGTCAGATAGAGTAGCTCCACCTTCCTGACACGAAGTAATTCTTCACCTGGTGCTCAGAACAAGCGAACTATCACATTTCAGTGATTTTTCCCCACATAAGTCATCCAGAAACTACAATAAGTACAGCACAACCTCTTCCTTTCATAAATAATGGTGTAGACACTGCATATTTTGAGCAGTTGCGCTGATGGTACCACTTATTTTATATTAATAAACTCCGATGAACACCAGGCCTGTGATATAACAAACATAAATAAAATGAAAAATTAAACTAAATAATATAACTAAATAATTAATCATACATTTTTTATTCATTAACACATTTCTGACTAATTTAAAGTGGAAACCATGTGCCTTTTCCACTTAATGATCCATAAATATTGTTACAGTATTCAATAGTCATGTGATATGTTTTGAAGTCAGAGGGGTTAGCTTGAGATGGTTTGGACATGTTCAGATGAGGGATAGTGAGTATATTGGTAGTAGGATGCTGAGGTTGGAACTACCAGGCAGAAGGCCTAGAGCAGGGGTCACCAACATGGTGCCCACGTGCACCAGGTCTCCCACAAGGACAACATGAGTCGCCCACGAGCCTGTTCAGGGGTCGGGAAGCTATGGCTTGCGAGCAAGACGTGGCTCTTTTAATGACTGTATCTTGCTCTCAGATAAATCAGGTGGCCTTATTTAACAGAATAACTAATACATAATTTCACTGTCCTTTAAATTAAAATACAGAAAAAAGGCATCAAATAAACAAATACATAAATAAATATCACATATTTCAATCTATGCATCTATTTTCAATGCCATTTGTCGCTGTGGCGAGCAGCGGACAGCCAATCCTTTGTGTACTCCAGTGTGTGGGCGGGGCTGGTACCTTGAAACGCTAATTTTATTGGATTATATGCAACAGCTTGCGAGTGTTGGTTTTGGGTAAAGAGGTAAATTTCCCTCGTTTTTGATCAGCTCATGTGCAAGAAGCCAAGCAGAGCTGGCAAGCAAAACACAAATGGACAATGAAAAAACTTCAACATACTTGTCAACTCTCATGCATCAAGCAAGAGACTCACGCATTTCATCTCCTCCTCAATCTATCACGCAAGGTGTCTAAAATCTCACGCATTAATACAATTATTTCCCAATTTTATTTTATTTATTTTTTTAAGGATGTAATTTCCTGACCCCTGACATAGATGAATATAATTAATTATTAATAATACCATATAAATAAAGATAAATTGAGCAAATTTATGTCATGTCACAAGTGTGTATCAACCTGGCATCCCTTTGCATTAAGTGGTACCCAAGAAGTAGATCTCAGTTTCAAAAAGGTTGGTGACCCCTGGCCTAGAGGAAGAACAAAGAAAAGATTTATGGATCTGGTGAAGGAGGACATGAAGGTAGTTGGTGTAAGAGAAGAAGATGCAGGATTGGGTGAGATGGAGGCAGATGATTCACAGTGGCGACCCTGAGGAGAACAGAAGATGTGATATGATACAGAATGTAATATAACATGTTTAAGTTTGTTTAGCTCCCTCTGGACTGTTCAAATTAGATATTACAAAAAGTTTTTGCCATTATTTTATTTCAATTATTTATTTGATAATTTTTTTGGGCACATTAGTGTGTCAGGGTATGTGGTCCCCCTCCCCGTTTTTTAGCCATTCTTCATCTATCTCCCTGTGCACTTAACGTGGAACTCTCAGTTTCAGGATCCAAAAAAATCAGAGTACAGTAGGCACAAAGACCATAAGAGTGAGGAGGAAGCCCAATAAGCTGTCCAATGAATGAGCTCAAGGTACAGCTTTTCCAGGGGGGAGGTTGGGAAGCAGCTTCCTGAAGGACTGTGGAATTTTTAGCTCTCACCACACGGGGGCCTTTTGGAATGGCTGGCATCCATCTGTCCATCTGCAAGTCCATACATCCATCCGTCACACCATCACACATTGGTTTCCGGATGATAACTTAGAAATGCTTACATAAATAAAAATATTTAAAATATACACATACCGTATTTGACTAGAATACTAAAGTTGACATTCGTGTTGATTGGCTCAATTTTACTTCCTGGAAAATGTTTAAAGGAACAGCACTGAGAGGGAAAAGTAAGGGGTCTTTTTTATTTATTTATGCTGTTTTCTGTTTATTTTCAGGTTTCATTTAGGTAGTCTGGTTGATACCACAAAATGAATAATACAGATACCAGTAAAACTCTTGATTATTCTGTTATTGTTCATGTTTTCCACCTTGATGGTAATAAGCAGTTACCGTTCCACTCTGATGGTAACATTTTAATAAGCGCCCACCCACTCTATTTTTTAAGCACCCTGGGCGCTTATTATGTCGAATATGGAAATTAAAATATGTGCATAGTTAATGAGCCAGTTGGATTTGATTTATTTATCTCATCAGTTTGGTTTCTGCACCATAACTTGATTATTTTTGCTCAGATTTTGATAAAATTTGGCATGCGGATTTGTCTTACAGGGACCTTGCCTGGGATTGGTGCATGCCAAAGTCCGTACATAATTAATAGGCCAGCTGGACTTAATTTGTTTAACACAGCAGTTTAGTTTTTTTTCTGGTTAATAACTTTAGAGGGCTTGCTGGGACTTTTATGAAATTTGGTATTCGAGTTCTTATAGATACCTCACCTGGGATTTGTGCACACAAAGTCTGCGCATAATTCATGAGCCAGCTGGACTTAATTTGTTAAACACAACGGTTTGTATTTTGGTTTAGAGAAGACATAGATCAAGTTTAAAATACACATTCCTGGGCAGCGTGAGATTTGGACCTGGGCAGTGTGAGATTTTTTTTTAATTAGGAAACATACTTTACGATTGCACTGTAGCTTGTAAACACACTTTGGTTAGCAGTCCATTAATACAGCTTTCTGGATACATCTCTGAAAATCATAGTCGTCATATCACTTTTTGGTTGATTGTTTTTGGAGGTTTTTGAAGGTTATGCCATTTTTATTTTGCATGCCTGAATTATGTTGATTATGTCTTCAGTGACATATGCTTCCTGCACATACACAAGAAAAAAAAGGTTCATTGGACTCAAAAGTCTTTGAAAAATAAACATACATGAATGAGTTGAGTTTGTTGGAGAAGAGAGAAACGTGATGAGAGAGAGAGAGAGATGCAGTTGGGGGGTGTGTTGAACGGCGTTCTGGTGAGTAAACTCTCTTTTCCGCAGCTGTATGAGCAACAAGCACGTCTGCCACGCTGCTATTTCATCTGCTCCTCTATTCAGGTCGACTTTGTTTCAGAGGCAGCGGAAATTCCCCGTGGAGTCAGACGGGCGGATGAATAAAGTCACTTTCACTACATCCAGACAACAACATCCCGATCTAAACCATTAACCACGTCACATATCAGGCTGAAAATAACACAGTCTGGATAGCGGGATTTTGAGGACAAATGGCCTGAGGCTTTCCTCTAATACTGTACTGTACTGTACTGGTACTGAAAGAACATGGCTCAGAGGGTCCAGACTTCCATTCCTCACTTTTAGAACTACTGAATCATTTATATTTAATGCTGGATAGTTTGCTTTATGACAAACAACAGTGTATTAGCAGCTACTCTAAGAGATAAACATTTTTTATCAGATATCAGTCTTTGGGCCGCACAGTATAAAAGTGGTTATGGTGTCTTCCTAACAGCAAAAAGATCCAGGGTTCAAGTCCCGGGCTCAACGATGGCATTTCTGTGTGAAGTTTGCATTTTCTCATTGCGGTTGTGTGGGTTTCCTCTGGGTACTGTAGTTTCCTCCTACAGTCCAAAGACATACCCGTTAAATTTATTAGCTGCTCAAATTTTCCCCGAGATGCAAGTGTAAATGGATTGGTGAGCTGTTCATGGTGTCATCCACCTTCGCCCCATGCTCATTGAGACGGGGTACAAGCCTCCCCAAGCCCTAGTAAGTTTAAGTAAATTAGCAAAAAATAATAAGTGAATGAATGAATGAATTATATCTGTCAATAAAGGAAAAAGGGGATAGAAATTGCTGACAGTTTTTTTTTTCTATTTGCTATTTTCCCTAAATGGTTCTTTTGTTTTATTTATTTATTTTCCTGTCCTGGACATTATCCTTAATTAGGGTTGCAGAGAAGCAGGAGCCTATCCCAGTTGAAACCGGAAGAGGAGCACACCCTGAACAGTTGACCAGACCATTGAGAAGATGTAAACTTCACACGTAAACGGGGTTTGAACCCAGCACCTTCTAGCTAGGAGCCAGATGTCACCGTATCATCCATCCAAGCAAAATATTACACTGTACTGTATATAGTGTATACACGATTCATATGAAATGAGCACACGCACACACACACACACACACACACACACACACACACACACACACACACACACACAGTCATTGGCACAGTAGCACAGTAGTTAGCATGTTTGTCTCACAGCAAGAAGGGTTCGATTCCCAGTTCGGGTGTCTTCATGTGAAGTTTGCGTGTTCTCCTCGTGCTTGTGTGGGTTTCCTCCGGGTACTCCGGTTTCCTCCCACGGTCCAAAAAACATGCACATTAGGTTAACTGGCTGTTCCAAATCACCCCTGGTGTGAGTCTGAATGGTCGTGTATGTTGGCCCTGTGAAGGCCTGGTGAGCTGTTACCCCGCCTTCGCCCAGAGTCAGTCGAGATGGGCACCAGTGTTCCTGCTATCCTAATTTGGATTAGAAAATGAATGAATGAGCACAAACACACAAAATTTCAATAAAAATGCACTACTGAAGAACAGAAAGTTGACGTCCTGTGGCGTTTATCGAGCCTACAATCTCTATTAAGCACAGCTAATAGCTGCAATCACTTCCACCTAATTACAGTCATAAATCTACATGCGTAACATAGAATTCGCTTCCATCTGTGGGATGATCTTAGATCTGACTCCACTCATCCAACGCCATCACTGAAAGTGGGAGCTTGTTTTTAGTGCGTTTTGTAGTGTGGCCTGTCTTCAGGCTTCAGTGAGTGTGTGTGTGTGTGTGTGTGTGTGTGTGTGTGTGTGTGTGTGTGTGTGTGTGCTTGCAGGTGCGTGTATATATGTGCGCACATGTGTGTGGTGGCCTGGGAACAATTTTCAAAGAGTAAAAAAAAAAAATTGATTTTGAGCTAAAATGTGGTTCTTTTTTGTTCACATGGCAACCAGATGAAAGACCTAATTAGGTTTAGTTCATAAGTCTGTTTACTTCTCTCGTTGCTAACTATAAATCTCATTAAAATTCAACTGAACAACGCCAACACACTCTCTGTCTGCTATCAACAACCGCTTACTGATTTCATAAGAATCAACCACTTGGTTTAGCAATGATTACAACAGAAACTATCTAATCAGCCTAATTATCAGCTGCATCGACACCGCCCACAACTACTGAGATAAGAATTAGTCATTACGTTTTACGACCACAAGCATAATATGTCTTTTGACTCAACTGATGTCTAGTCATGTTGATATCAGTAGAAAATAATCTCTGATTCGTTCCATTGATTCGGTTTTGCTGATATTCAAACAGCACAACTCTGTCTGGATTTTCTACAATATCCAGAACGCCATATGTGTACATCAGTAGGGACTCACTACCTGGTGTTTATATTCTATAAGAAGGTGCTGTACCTCAACCTAGCTAATATTTAAAAAATTGCTCAAGAAGGCGACTCAATGGTGAGCACTGTCACCACACTGAGGGAAGGTTCTGGGTTCGAATCTATCTGAAGTTTTTATTTTACCTCATGTTTGCATGTACCTCCTCTGGATACTCTGGTTTCCTCCTACAGTCCAAAGAGATGCACGTTGGATAACTGGATACTGTGCATTGCCTATCAGTATAAATGTGTGTGTGTGTGTGTGTGTGTGTGTGTGTGTGTGTGTGTGTGTGTGTGTGTGTGTGTGTGTGTGTGTGTGTGTGTGTGTGTGTTTTAGGCTTGCAATAGACTGATGACTCTTTCTGCAAAAAACTACAGCAAAAGCAATCCAAGATAATTTTAAAAGGAAATGAAACCCCAAACCTAATAAAAGCTTATAAGCATAGTTTATGACTTTTTCATTTTTTTTTTTTGGGGGGGGGTATATATATAAAAAAAGAAGACCCACAGGGGGGTCATTATAATTGAAAAGGTGACAAAGTCATGTCATCGCTCTGTGTTTCCCCTGTAACACAGAACTTATACAAATATAAATGCATGGCATGATATTCTATTATTTTATATGTGTTATCTATCCCTTATTTGATCTGTGTGAAAAAAAGTTTGTATTGTGTGTATTTGTGCAGAGTTTTACTACACAGGTGTACTCGTTTATATCTGATTTGTTAGATTAATATCTGAATATCGTTAATTTTGCCATTAACTTGTTTTTCATGAAGTGCAGGATTAATGTCCCATTGTCAGAATGTCACAGTCTCATGAGAGTGAAACAGCAGCCTAATCTAAAAATATGCAAACTATCAAATGGATTTTTACCAGGTTACAATCTCGAACCTGTAAGTAAAAATACCCGTGTGACCACGTGAAACCCCTCGGCCAATGGTGCGTCTTAATTTTATATATATATACACACACACACATATATATATATATATATATATATATATATATATATATATATATATATATATATATATATATATATATATATATATACATATATATATATATATATATATTTAAACGACTGAGTAGGACAGCTCCTGCTTTTCATTTACCAAAGATAAAACTGAAAGCGGAAAGACCTGCAAACCAACAGCAACTGAACGCAGCATCAGTATCAACCTGGCAGACCATCTCAAGCGAGAAAACTCAGCATTGGTGATGCACATGGGTAGCAGACGTCAGGCAGTCAGTGACCCCAAAGTGCAAATTGCACCCAGGTGTGAAAAATTATACAAATATGTATACAATATGCATGTTAATTTGTGAGGCGCTCCACCGAATGTAGGCGCTTGTCACACAGATGACTTTTGAGAAAATGGACAAAAAAGGAAAAAACAGTCATTTTTTTTATCAAATTCGGATTTTTGCATAAACCATTAAAACAAGTATTCAACTATCACTTGCTCAAGTGAAATCGACTAAAACTCACTAAAAATGTCTTTTATTTCCATTTTTCTGATGAGTACCCTCATAAAACTAGATAAAAACAGTAGCAAACTTACTGGTTTTCTTTGCAATTATTCACCGAGTTCGGTACAAGACACACTTTCATTCATACACCAGAAGAACGGTCATGAAGTTGTCTCTCCATTTTGGATACTGTTTTAATATTAAAATGCCGTTTCAATGAATAAAATAAAGGTTATAAAGACGATACGCAATAAACAATGCAAGCTAGTTGCTAAGGAAGATCTGAAACGAGCATCCTGATTGCTGAGCTCGGGCTTGCACATGCTCAGTGCCCGTCACACGTTAACTTCTGGTTTACTTCTTGACTCTAGTATACAGCATGTCGAACTTATTTCCGACTTTCTCTTCAATAACAGTAAGTAAGTTTATTTATAAGATTGTGAATACACACAATTTCTGGAAAAGGAGAGTGAAATGTCATCGGTGATGTCTAGCAGCATTAGTATAGATGTTAAATTCAATGCTGGAATTCGGCTTTGAAGATTATTTCTCTCTCTCTCTCTCTCTTTCTCTGTCTCTCACACACACACATACAGTGTGCAAACGGTTAAATTAGCAGTATTCAGATGAACTGGTGCAATTTGAATGGAAGAAAATACAGTACATGAAGGGAGTGAGGCAAATGAGTGCAAATGGTGCGATCGATGCACAAATGAGCAGTCACCCACTGCTTATAGTCTGTGTGTGTGTGTGTGTGTGTGTGTGTGTGTGTGTGTGTGTGTGTGTGTGTGAGTGTGTGTGTATGTGATACCTCAGGTCTGCTGGAATATTAAGAAAAAGACATGATTCCATTGCAATTCAGTCAAAGAAAATCCCATATGCTCAGTATTATGTACTTTAGAAACATAATGAGTGTTGGTATCTTTCTCTGCATGCAAAATTCGATTATGGAATTGTTTTGATCATTTGATTTGTGTGTAATGTTGTCTGGACTGGGCATGCTGGATCGTGGGTTGTTTAGTTTTGTACGAAAATTGGTCAAGACCTGAAAAATACTTAAATGTTTCATACCTTTTACATATGAACAAAATGATGACGATGATGCCAGCTGTGTTGATGAAGATTTTGATTTTGATGTTGATGAAGAAGAGGCATCTGTTAATAAAAGTGTGATGACTGGGGTTTGTGAAGATGATGTGATCTTATCTGCTGAGCAGGATATAGGTGAAGATGATAATGCTGAGGGCAGAGTTGATGAAGCTTACTTGTATAAAGAGATCAGAGTTTTGTTATATGGTCATTTTATATATATATGGAATATGGATGCCAGGAAGGGCATCCGACGTAAAAACCTATGCCAAATCAAACGTGCGAATTATTCGCTGTGGAAACCCCTGATAAAGGGAAAAAGCCAAAAGGAAATCTCTCTCATGTAATCTACTTTCTACTAATGTTCATTATTGAAATCCGTGTACAAATAAAATATGGTTGATTATCCCTGCACCAACATGCCACTAAAATAAAAGTAGACTGAGCAACTGTGCATGTATTGTGTGTTATGAATGCTGCACTGTGTCCCCATGTCAGCAGCTCCATCACGTTCACCCAAGACGGACACTGTCACAAACACGTCAGTAAGCTTGGCATCTTTACTTGGACATTGGGTCCCTGACAGTCTCCTCTTCTTTAACCCCCCACCCCCATTTCACATCCTACCTGTCCATATTGATGCAAACGCTAAGATGGCTCGCTTGTCTTACTGTAAACCTGCATGTATGTCATGTGACCATCCTGGAACCAGTCGCCCAATTAGAGAGAGTCTCCCGGTCTGTGCAATTAGTGTCCCTGGCATTACATCATTGTGTTTAACGAATAGTGTAATCAAAACCACCGCTGGGTGATATGGCAATACAGTATAAGTTTGTGAACATATGGTCACAATACAATTTCTCCTGAGATATTGTATCTTGATGTATAGCATGTCTTAAAAGTTCTGCCATGACTGAGTCTTGTACACACAGAGAGAGAGAGAGAGAGAGAGAGAGAGAGAGAGAGAGAGAGGGGATCTTCTAGAACAGGGATCGGCAACCTTTACCATTCAAAGAGCCATTTGGAGCCGTTTTCCACATTAAAGAAAACACTGGGAGCCACAAATCCTTTTTTGACATTTAAAATAAAATAATACTGCATATAATGTTTTTTCCCCTTTTTCCTTCATGTTACTATAAAAAAAACAATGTGTTCAATTGATTTGAACGACTGCATATACAATTAAATTACAATTCTGCTTCCAACAAAAACATTTACAGTGGTACCTCACCTTGTGAAAGTCCCAACAAACAAAAAATCCAGGTTACGAAACGCATTTACCTAAAATTTCCATCTCTGGATACAAAACAAATTCACGTTACGAAAGCGGCATCTCAAAAATTCAAACAATGCGCGAGTTGCTCTCCCATTGGCTATCTCCCAACATCCCGCCCCGCTGGTCTCCCATTGGCTAAGAGGGATGACGCCGCTCCCTCCCATTGGCTATTATGGAGCTGCATCTCCATAATACCCATCATGCTTTTCGTGCAAAGGACAGAGTTACTGCTGTTTCGTTAATTTTTCGAGTGTGCTCATTGAAACTTTATTTTTTGGCTCAGGCTTTTAACCTTGCATAAACATTTGTAAGATTATAACTCTGCTAAGAAGACATGGTCAACACACGCGCATGCGTGCGTGTGTGATTCCCGGTGCGAGTGAAAAGAAGAAGCGGGCTCGTGGCATGTGGTTGAGTGATATCGCAAGGGAATATACCCAAACCCGTCTACCATCGGTACGATATTGAAGCAGAAGGAGAAGTTAAAAGGTATACTTTTATCATTTTTAAAGGGTTTAGGGGTAGTATTGGGGGCCTTGGAATGAATCAAGCGTTTTACATGTAAAATGCGGCTCAACTTGCGAAAAATCCAGGTTCTGAAACCACTTCTGGAACAATTTATTTCGTAAGGTGAGGTATCACTGTACATTCAAAAAAAGACCTTGAATAAAAAGTTATTTAAATGAAAATTCCCAATTTCTATGTGAGTTCTGAGACAGTGGTGGCCAGGTGGTAGAGTTGCTGGATCACTGATCCCAATGTTGGGGGTTCAAATCCCACTCTCCATGGGTTGTCACTGCCCCCCCCCCCCCCCCCCCCAGTGCAGCTAACTGGGTTATCAAAGGCCAGTCATGTCTCTCATTGTCCTATGGTGGAGATTCAAGTACAAGAACCATTGCTGACTTTAGACAAGAGGAGCTGCATAGCCGTCAAGTGTCTTCCTGCCCTGCGATGGCCCAGCGAGCTGTCCAGGGTGTATTCTGCCCTCACCCGGAGTCGGCTAGGATGGGCGCCAGCCTCCCCACCACCCTAATTAGAATTAAGTGGTTCTGAACATGAATGAATGTATTTGAGGCATCGTATTTTTATAAAGAAAAATAATATCTATCCCAAGTTAACGGGTTGAGTAGCCTACCTCACCATCACTCCCTTCATGGGAGCTTCTTTTTCTTTAATGCGTTATATTAATGTTGTTTTGTCGATTTAATGTACAAAAATGACAGTGACACAGAAAAGTAAATGAAGACTTATTTTAAGAAGGAGCCTGCTCAACATTCTTTTAATGAATAATAATGCTTAATACTGCACTGACCGACCCATTCTCACAGTGGAGATTAAACCAGACACAGTCTTTTATTTTGTCACTGGGAGGACAGTAATTTAATTTGGAGATTGCTGTGCATAAACTAAATCTCATCCACCGCCTCTTACTTCAGCTGTGATTTCCGTTCCTGGATTACAAACCCCGGCAGCGGAAAAATCTCTCACTCGCTGCGCTGCTGCTGGGATGGCAAGAACACTCCTTGCCATGAGCACAAAAATTTGGAAATACCATCACATGCTCCCTCCACCGACACAGCAGATCAAAAACACAGAGACTTTTAATGTGGCTGATTAATATAATGATAGCCATGTCCACATGAACACACACACAAAATCATCCCGCCCGCACCAAATAAATATCCGCCCGCACCCGTGACTGTTAATTTTTATCTATGTAATTTTCACCTAAAAGAGCATTTTTGGAAGGTTACCTACTGGGTACCTGACCGTTGCAGGACTCTGCCTTAGGCAGATTCTCCCGTCATTCAGGTGAAAGCTGGTTTAACTCTCTACCACTGGGAGCCCGGAGTGCTTCCATTGTGAGTAAATAAGCAGCATTTTCTTTTTGGGGTTGTTTTTTGTTATGCAGTGGTTTTTGTATATGAAGCATGTTTGCACCTGTCAGCCACCGTACATTAATTTTTTTTTAAAGTCACGGAGCCGCATCAGGGAGGTGAAAGAGCCGCATGCGGCTCTGGAGCCGCGGGTTTCCAACCCCTGTTCTAGAAGAAACTCTGATCTCTAATATCTTGTTCTGATCATGTAACTGTGCTCTTCTTCATTACAACTACCACCAGAATACAGAATGAGATTAAAGAAGCCCAACTGGAAGGTTCGCCAAAGATGCTCCTGATTAAAGAGTAGTCACAAAAAAATAAATAAATAAAACTAAGACATATTGGTCTTAATTTTTTTATGGTTCTACAAAAAAAATTAAAATAATAATGATAATAAAAAGGCACACAGCAGTCTGGTGTCAGAGGAACTCACAAGCCTGCCAGAGACGCTTCCTGTGGGCTTACGTGGAACAATTCTCACACACAAGTGCCCCAAAAAAACTCGGCCAAAGTGTCTGCTTTAGTTAACATTATAGTGATAGATTTGTGATATGAAGAAATTGCATTATGATCATTGTGGACTATTTACTGGGTTGATTCAGACATTAATACAATATATTAAAAGGAAATATTCAGAAACTGAGCCACATATACAAGCAGAGTTGAGCTAATCTAAAGGTGGTTATTTTCCAATAACCTGCAGTGCTTTAACTCCCTTTTATTGACAATAAGCTACAACCATGTATTCATTAGAAAACACCACACCCTACCTTTATTCCATTAAATATTATATTATTATATTATTGTAGTATTTCCTTACCAGTCCCTGTTCATTTCCAACTCTTAAAGTTGCCCAGAGTTGGGTAAGATGGGTGCCAGCCTCCCCAGGACTCTAATCAGTATTAAGCGGTTCAGAAAATGAACAAATGAATGAATTAACGATGGGTTTCATAACATCCCAGATCCACTGTGCCAAGTCTTCCACAAGCTTTTTGGTTTTGTGTAACAATAAAGGACAATGTCTCTCTGGATGTTGTCACACATGTTTAGCCACATGTGTAACACACACGCAGACACACACAGACACACACACACAAACAATGACAGATGCCAACTCAAGGGGAAACCTCATATCGCCCAATAGCTTGGAAAAGCTCAGGTTACAAAATCAACAGTATGGGATGATGTTGTTATGCATGTGGGTATTTGAGAAAGTGTGTGTGTGTGTGTGTGTGTGTGTGTGTGTGTGTGTGTGTGTGTGTGTGTGCAAGCAAAAGACACTCGTAAACAGCCAGATCATTCTTTACAGAATCCAATTATTGAATATAAATGATTATAAATTTTACACTATTCATTCATTCATTCATTTTCTGAGTGTTAATCCTAAATAAGGTCACTGGGAGTCTGGTGCCCATCTCAGCCAACCCTGGGCGAGGGCAGAGTACCCTCTGATATATATATAGTTAGTTAGTTAATTAGTTATAACTACAATTATAAACCTATTTAAAATAAATATTCTTTAGAAAAAGGCGGCACTGTGGCGTAGTGGTTAGCATGTCCATCGATTCCCAGCTTGGGTGTTCGTGTGAAGTCTGCATGTTGTCCCCGTGCTTGTGTAGGTTTCTTCCGGGTACTCCGGTTTCCTCCCACAGTCCGAAAACATGCACAGTAAGTTAATCTGCTGTTCCAAATCTCCCTGAGGTGTGCATGTGAATGGTTGTGTGAGTGTTGACCATGTAATGGCTTGACAAGTTGTACATGATGTCCCTCGCCCTTGCCCAGAGTCGGGTGAGATGAGTGCCAGCCTCCCTGTGACCCGAATTAGGATTAAGCGGTTCAGAAAATGAATGAATGAATGATATTCTTTAAAAATACAGCTTCACTATCAGAGGACTATTACAATCCATGACCCCACAAGGCAGCACTGAAGATGGCTGCTTAGCCAAAAGGATTCCGGGAAGAGCAAGCTGTCCCCCATTAACAACCACAACATACAGTGTTTCACGCTGACCCTTAAACGGAAACTTTTACAAGACAAAGAGATGAAGAGACAAATTCTGTAGCAGTGATAGCATGACCGCGACAGTCTCACGTATGGAGATTCCACACACTTATTAAAATCTGTCCATGTGGAGCTCACGTACTAAGGAGACACATTATTTATGTACGCTAACGTTATTTCAGGTGACACACTACAAGTAGAAAATACAACTGCTTCTGTTTTTACCCTTTTATCACATTTGCAATCTTTTTATTCCAGTTAAAAATATGTTTGTTTGGTTTTCCACACATATAATTCTATATTATCTCAAACTTTGCAACCTCAAAGAACATTTGAACTCCGCGTACTTTGCAATCATCTCATGCATCTATCTTGTTTTTCTTATATAACCTACAAGTGAGCTTTCATTCATTCATTCATTCATTTTAATAAGCCGCTTAATCCTAAAAATGTTCGCAGGAAGGTCGGTGTCCATCTCAGCCAAACTCTGGGAGAGGGCAGGGTACACCCTGGACAGCTCACCAGGGCCAACACTCACACAATCATTCAACAACACTCACACTGACACCTAGGAACAATTTGGAACAGCCAATTATCCTAATGTGCTAATGGTGATGTGTGTCTGGACTTTCTTACCCAGAGTCAACCTACCCAAACACAGGGAGAACATGAAGGAAAGCCTGACTCGAACCCAGGACCTTCCTGCTGTGAGGCGGATGTGCTGACCATTACGCCATTGTACCATCCAATAACGTAAATCAATAATTAAAGAAAAATATATACTGTACCTGTATAATGTCTCCCTTGAAAGTGAATTCATAATAAACTCAAATATTTAAATTAAAATATCAACATCAATTAATTTTCTTTTCTTATGTTGTGTATACAAACACATGCATTTAAAAAATCTATACAGAAACTACACATACAGTATAGATAAATTTGAGTTCCAATCCAAAGAAAGAAGAAAGAAATACTTATAATAAAACTTTATTGTGGTATCTCTTTATTGTTGTTAAATACCCGGATGTAATAACTATAATTAAGTGTTTATAATAAGCTTATTGCACTAAAACTGACTCAGTTGGTCTCTATAGTGTTTTGCCTGAAGTCAAGGATAAAAATCTGAAGCACAAATTGCTGGAAAGTATCTTCTGACAAAATGAATCTCTGAAGTCAGAAATAAAACGCAGAAATAAATAATAAAGCATGTTTAACAGTTTACCTGCTGCAGAGTCCAGGCTTTCTGATGGAAGACTTGCTGCATATTATTTACAATGAATACAGTGACGTCACATGGTGCTGCGCTTTCACTCTCTGACTCTGAGTATACATGAAAATCCCAGCTTCAACTCAGAACAAGAGACAAAACTAATGAAATAGAGAAGTTAACACCTGAACCGAACCATCCGTGGCACTAAAATCAAACCCACCGACTGAACTTTGCTGTTTCAGCCCCGGCTTTCCGAAGCAGCGTCCCACATAATCCGCACTAGCGTAGCAACAAGTGTCCTCAAGTAGTATGCACAACACAACACCTCATTCATTACGTTGTTGTATTGTTTATATTCTATAATATCGCGCCAACAGTATTATTGCATTCGAAAATACTTATCTAAGTAATTAGCATAGCTTTTCAGTATGTTTTATTTTGTGCGTGTATGTGTGTGTACTACACATACTACGTAGTATGAGACTTCGGCTTTTATTCTGAGTGTCCGTTTATTTATTTAATTTATTCAGTTATTTTGAGTGATGCAGCACCGGACGAATCGCTGGCTCGAAAACGTGACCCCGCCACACAACAGCCCAATCAGAGCGCCTCAAAGGAGGAGCCAGACGCATGTATCCAATCAATGCAAGCGCGAGAGAGCAGACCACTGCACCTCGTCCAATCAGATAGGAGCGCGTGCTGACCAAAACAGCAGCGCTTTTTCCGGCCGTTAACGGTCTTCCTCCCTCCCCTTGTCTCCCCGCTGAGGGCCGCGATATAAATCTGGAGAGGAAAGAGTGTCACGAAGCGTGTTTATATTCACACGAATGCATTCAACTGCAAGTATAGAGCTCCGAAAAAGGAAACACGTTTCTTTTTTGCATTAATTTTAATTACACGTTTAGTTATTAGCATTTTTAAATGGTTACTTTAAGGAATTAAAAGGAGAAATTATTAGTTATTAGACTTTGACAGTCGATGAACCTTTTAATCTTACTATCATGATCACGGCAATGCTGGAGTCTGTCTCAACCGACACTGGGCAAAGGTGGGGTACTTGGCCAGAACGGCTGGCCAACCCATCACAGGTCAACACACACATCAATTTTCACATTTTCAATCACGTCCACACCTCCACACCTAGGGGAAATTTGAAAGAGCCAGTTAGCCTAATGCTAATGTCTTTGGACTGTAGAAAAAAAACAAAGTACCTGGATGAAGCCCATAATTCCGTCAAGCCTGAAACTGCCCTTTTTCTTTTTTAACATTATCTGTCGAAGGGAAAAGGTTTTGGGAAACTGGTGTTTGCTGGGATCTGTCAATCAATGGTATCTTAAAGCTCTGCTTGGTAATGATGCGTAAAGGATCCGCCTCTCATCACTCATTTCATAAGCAATGACTTTATATGGTCGTTTGCTGCTCATCGTTTCCTATGTGGATTCGCTTTAGTAACTACAACATTGATGTAGTAATGGCGTAGCAAAAGCCTCGTATGGACTTCATTGGAGTGGAACAAGCATGGCATGGACTTGTTGAACGTAGACGTCGAAGGTTTGCAGAATGATTAAAACATGTAGCGTGTGGCCCAGTATTTTCAGGACTGGACAGACAGAGAGAACGTGTTAAGTATGAAATCAAATCTGATTGGGCGTAGTAGTAATTTAAGAAGGATGCATTGGACATGGTGTAAATGTGATCATGTAGAACCCGAGTTCGGTTGGTTCTTTGTGGAGTTTGTATTTTCTCCCCGTGCTTATGCAGGTTTCCTCTGGGTTTTCCGGTTTTCTTCCACGGGTCAAAAATGTACAGTATACTAACTGGCTGTTCTAAATCGCCCCTAAGTGTGAGTAGGACTGTGAATGATTGTGTGTGTATGTTGGCCCTGCGATGGCCTGGTGAGCTGTGCAGGGTGTACTTTGCCTTCACCCAGAATCGAGTGAGATGGGCGCCAGCCGCTACAAAACCCTAATTATGATTAAGCAGCTTATAAAATAAATTAATGAATGATTGTTGGATGCAGCGAGAACTTGGCATGGATGTATTAATGTAGTGTGTAGTAGATGATGTAGTATGGCGTTGTATAAAGTTTAAAAATGCACATTTTGTGGTTTTGACAATGTCAGCATTTTTAGGAAGCAGTGCAGGATCATTTTCTTTAACCAAATACAATGAGGAGGTTTTATCTTGACATAACCAGTAAACAATGATGTGGCGCCCGGGATGCCACATGACACCCCCATAAAAATGTAAGTAAAAATATTTTTTTTTGTTTTCTTGCCAGGGTTAACGACCCCCATGGCATGATCCTTGAATATACAGTATGTGTCTCCTGAAGCCATGATTGGTAATTTCTTGACACTGAAAGATAATTGGCTGGAGTAAATCTTGTAGTCTTTCTATTCTCCCGTCCAACACACACCAATAATTTATGGTACTAAGAACACCGAATCTAATGTCGACCGTTGAAAACAACAAAATCATGTGTCCAGTGGTTTCTAACCCTGCCTTCACATTTTCATTTTTTCCCCTCCCCTCAGCTCACCTGAATGAACTAATTAGCTTAATAACAGCTGTTCCTGGTGCAGTTTGTATCCTGGTATAACATGAGAAAGTGTTCAAAAATCTCTGGATCAGTTCTTGCTAATTTAATTGGACTGAACTTTATCACTGTGTACACTTGATGTAAATCCACCAAAATGCAGTTCAGCTCCGATGGCAGCGGTTAAACATGTACAAGTATGGAATTTTGATCCGCACGGGAAAATTATTGCCTTCCAAAGTGCGCGCACACACAAGGCACCTTGGAGCTGTAGGGGGTTGGGTGCCTTGCTCAGTGGCACTGCAGCCATGAAGGTGGAGGAGGAAACATGCAGCTCACTCCTCCTGTAGCCACCCATTTCTTCCTGCTGATTTGGTAATCGAACCAGCGATCTTTAAGTCCCAAACCCAATTATTTAGTCATCAGGCCACAGCCTCCACCTTTATTGGCACATTTTTGTTGCTGGTGTGGAAAAGTTTTGATTAAAATAATTACCTGTGCATGCGAGCAGTGGCGTAGTGCTGGGCTCATGATCAGGTGGTCATGGGATTGAATCCCTGTTAGACCCCAACTGGTCGTAGGCATATGTGTACCCATGTCCACGCAGCAGTATAAATGGGTACCAGTAAAAATACTTGTGGGGTAGCATGCAATAGACTAGCGTCCCACCCAGGACGAGTTGAACTCCTAGTGGCTTCACTCTAAGCTCAGGAGTAAAAGTCCAACAGACTAGTGCAGTGAGGAACGATATATATACACACATACACCAGAATTGATATATTTAAAGACTAAATACTGAAACAAATTATGCTTAAAGCAATACTGTACTCCTCCATGCAAATTTGGACCTTGATGATGTCATCATTCCAAGTCTCCCTTTTTAAATATCCACCAATAAAATATTTAAAAATGGCAGCTATCGGTCTAAGATTTTGCACACAGATAGACTTTAGATTTTAAGATGGAGGTTTTTAAGATTACCTTTCAGCAAGTGCTGTCTTCTTTAAATGATAAACAAACTTGATTGTCGGACACCAGTCAACTTGTATACCTCAACCGTCGCGAACACAACTGGAACAGCAACTGTACCCCGGCCCTGCTCAAGCACATGACATCAGTATCTTACCTCAGTAACACTCGTATGGATGAATAAGCATAAATCCACACAACTGTACTCAAAAATCCAGTGAAAAGCCAACCCAGAGGAGTGAGGTCATTGTAACAATAATGGGAATGATATCTAGAAAGCTCAGCTGGACATGATGGTCAGGGATCCACAAACTATTAGCCACATAAATAAAAATGCACTCAGAACCAGGTTTCATTCAAATCGAAAGTACAGGATTATTACTTTATAGAAGTATATGGATTAATAGATGTATATTTACATTATGAGGACAAAACTGAGCATGTTACAACACTTCTGCTTGTGTGTGTGTGTGTGTGTGTGTGTGTGTGTGTGTGTGTGTGTGTGTGTGTGTGTGTGTGTGTGTGTACGTAGGACTGTGGAAGCTGTGTATAAAGATTCAGTAGAACATTAGCATCAAGGCCTCATGAAGCCACAGGCTGAATACCAATTAGTGAGCCACTGTACCCACGGGCCAATTTTTTTCCCATTCTAGGGACAGAGCCTTCAACAACTCGAGATGGAAAATGACCTTGTGCATTAATTAAAGTTCCTCAACCAGGGTGCATAATGACATGATGAATAAAAGTCTAGTTAATTAGGAAATTCTCCTGTTTTAACATCAGGGATATACCGAGAGTATTCATCAGTAAGTACATTCTGTAAGTCCAATGATTTCTGAACATGTTTCCAGACAAAAAATATCCAAATAAAAGGAAAAAAAAAACCCGCTCAACCAATATAAATATTTATAACTCATTCATTCCACTTATCCGTCAAGATTGCAGGGGGAAGCTAGAGCAGACTTCATGAATAAGGCAGAGTGTTGTTGTTGTCGCATATGGCATCCCACTCATGCATAAGGCAGGGTACACCCTGAATGTGTCACTAGTCTATCGAAGGGCTAGCAGACACATTAGCAACCAGTTTATGCCAGTCATCCTAATGTTTATACATGGTGCTGAAAAAATAAACAAATTTTTTATTCATTCATTTTCTAAACGACTTAGTCCGAATTAGGGTCATGGAGAGGCTGGCACCCATCTCAGCTGACTCTGGGCGAGGGCAGAGTACACCCTGGACAGCTCACCAGGCAATCATTCACACAACCACTCACACCTAGGATCAATTTGGAACATCCAGTTACCCTACTGTGCATGTTTTCGACTGTGGGAGGAAGTCAGAGTACCCAGAGGAAACCCATGCAAGCTCGAGGAGAACATGCAAACTCCACACAGAAATGTTCGAGCTGGGAATCAAACCCAGGACCTTCTTGCTGTGAGGCGGACATGCTAACCACTACACCACAGTGTAGGTCACACCCTGTGTGAGGTTATTTATAAAACCTTTAGCCATTCAAAATTTTTAAATGAATATTATTATTTAAATATTTTACTCTTTCACTTGGTATAATAAAAAATGTGTTGAATGCGCCATTAAATGTGATTGATTCATTCATTCTCTCATTCATTCCAGGATTTATACTTCAGTCGAGCTCAAGTTGTTGTCTTTAATTCTCAGCCTGCCTGTGTCCTTCCTTTCGGTTCTCTGGGTTCTTTCTACCTTTAAAAACATGCACAGGTGGATGCTAAATATTCTACCTGTGCGAGCCATGGTGCACCCGATTGCCAGCAATTCACTGGCATCCTACTCAGGGTTTAATTCCATTTCCTCTAATTGAATATGGATGACTATCATACCAATAAAATGAACTCACTGTAGAATAGAAGGGCAGATTCAAAGCTTTTCTGTTAGATTGTTCTTTGAATAAAACATTATGCACCTGCTCTGTTTCACGTTCTCAGCATCGATCAGCTTAAACACAAATCCAACCATAAGCTGAAGCAGAAATGTGCAGTATGCGCGTTACTGAAAACACAGCCCTGTGTAATTAACGCCTCAACAGCCAAGATTTAGGGAAGCTGATGGCCTTGACTGCCGTCTGTAAACAACTCCAGAGTGTGATTCTGAAACCCGATAGAACTGCTACATATTCTCAGAGCTGCTACGCTAAACAAATCTTCAAGCTTCTGGTCATGGCATCATGCCTGGTACACAAATATACACTGCTGTATATTTAAGCATAACACTTTAGGATAGAATGTTCGCTGGCTTAATTCCTGAACCAGCAGGAAAAAAAAATGTGGCTGTGACGGAGTGAGCAGCACCTTCCCTTCTTCCATATAAATAGCTGAAGTGGCCTTGAACAAGGTAGCTTACCCCAACTGCTCTCAAGGTGTGTGGCAGCCCAGTGCTCTGTCTGTGTGTGCTCACTGTTTAGGTGTGTGTGCTCACTTTGGATGGGTTAAATGATTAATACATTCATTCATTCATTTCCTGAGCTGTTTAATCATAATTAGGGTCGCAGGGAGGCTGGCACCCATCTCGGCCAACTTTGGGCAAGTGCAGAGTACACAGTTGCCAGGCTATCGCAGGGCAAAAACACGCTGACAGCTATGCAGCTACTCTTTATGAAAGTCAGCAATGGTTCTTTTACATGCCTCTCAACATAGACAGTGAGAGATATTGCCAGACTTTGATAACCCAGTTAGCTGCACTGGGGGGACGGGGGGGGACGGGGGGGACGGGGGGGGGGGGGGGGAGTGACAACCTTGTGGAGAGTGGGACTCGAATCCCCAACCCTAGCCTAGGATCAGCGATCCAGTGGTCTTTACCACCAGGCCACAACTGCCCTGCCAGGCCACCACTGTCCTAATACAGTAAATCAAAATAATAATAAAAAAGTACACAAACGTCACAAGCATGTTAGCTTTGTACCATCTTACACACATTTATAAAGCTTGTTGACACACAGAAATGAAGAACGACACAAAAGGTGATGGTCATGTTCATAAGTAGGGGCAGTGGGGGCTTAGTGAATAAGGCAATGGGTTACTAGGACAAAGGTCATCGATTCTGTCCCCAATCACCGCTGTTGGGCCCTTGAGCAAGGCCTTTAACCCTCAGTTGTATATAAAAAAATAAAAATTTTGTAAGTTGCTCTGGATAAGACCATCTGCCAAATTCTGTAAATATAAAAAGAATGTACGACTTTAAGGACTCCACAATTACGATATTATGATTAATATTTTTTAATACAGCGAGATTAAGACTTTTTATAACCCAATATTTTGGGAATAAAGGACACAAGACTGTAGCGTAGCAGGATTTAAACAAGGACAATTTACAGAAGATTGTAATTTGATTTATAGCTGTTTACAGGGATACCTCACTTTCCACGTTTAATGGGGACTGAGACCCCCCCCCCCACGACCACCTATTTCCGCGAAGTAGGTTCGACCTCCCTGACTGATGTATATGTACATGTATACAGGCATCCCTCGCGACTTCGCACTTCAATGCATCACGGTTTTTAAAAAAATAAATATTCATCGAATTCAAAAATAAGTAAATTAAGGATGAATAGGGGAAAAAGTTAAGAAAAATACCACAAAACAAGGCAAATTATGCAAAAGAACAAAAAAAAAAAAAACCCTAAACCAACACAAAACAAAAACAACCCAAAATCTCCCATCAAAAATAGTTACATTGTTGCCTGTGTGTACGCGCACATTGGTGCGCGTGTGTGAGCGTGTATTGTATGTCGTCTTCTTCTTATGCAATACCATCTGTATGTGTGTGTATTTATATTTTATTTACATCATGTTATTTTTTTAATGTTTAATTGTTATTATAAGCATTTATAGCACTGAATATGTATTTATTGATACTATATACACAGATACATGTGTGTACAAAGTGGTGGACGTTGAAAAAGCAAGAGTGTCGGGTTGTCTTCAAGGAGGAATTGAAACAGGCTTTGGGTGGTCACGAAGTGCTTCCAGATGACTGGACAACTACAGCTAATGTGATCAGGGAGACAGGTAGGAGAATACTTGGTGTGTCATCTGGAAGGAAAGTAGATAAGGAGACTTGGTGGTGGAATGAGGAAGTGCAGGAGTGTGTACAAAGGAAGAGGTTAGCTAAAAACAAGTGGGACATTGAGAAAACCGAAGAGAGTAAACAGGAGTACAGGGAGACACAGCGTAAGGCAAAGGTAGCAGTGTCAAAGGCTAAACAGAGCGCGTTTGATGACTTGTATGCTCGGTTGGAAAGTAAAGCGGGAGAAAATGATTTATACAGGTTGGCACAGCAGAGAAATAGAGATGGGAAGGACGTGCAGCAAGTTAGATTGATAAAGGACAGAGAGGGAAATGTATTGACTGATGACAGAAGTGTGCTGGGAAGATGGAAAGAGTACTTTGAAGAGCTGATGAATGAGGAAAATGAGAGAGAAAAAAAGAGGAGAAGAGGTGACTGTTGAGGACCAGGAAGTAGCAAAGATTAGTAAGGGTGAAGTGAGGAGGGCATTGAAGAGGATGAAGAATGGAAAGGCAGTTGGCCCTGATGACATACCGGTGGAAGTATGGAAGTGTCCAGGAGAGGTAGCAGTAGATTTTCTGACAAGAACATTTAACAAGGTCTTAGAGAGTGAGAGGATGCCAGAGGAATGGAGGAGGTTTTCGATTGGTCTCGTGGAGATCTCGGTCACCATTAATTGTGGAAAGTGAGGGATGTGTGCATATAATATTAATAAATACATATTCAATACTATAAATGCTTATAATAACAATTATACATTCAAAAACAATGCATAAGATGTAAATAAAATATAAATACACACATACAGACGCGTGCGCTCACCTCACATAATAATGCAAGTAGTTTTTTTTGGGGTGTTTTTTTTTTCCATGATTGGCCTCGTTTTGCGGCCTTTTCTCCTTGTTTTCCTTTTGGCTTTTTCCCTTTTACTCGGGAGTCGCCACAGCGAATCATCTGAATCGCACGTTTGATTTGGCAGAGGTTTTTTACGTCGGATGCCCTTCCTGTCACAACCCTTTTAGCAAGGGACAGAAACACGCTGACGACTTTGCAGCTACTCTTTACGAAAGTCAGCAATGGTTCTTTTACATGCCTCTCACCATAGACAGTGAGAGACATGGCCCGCCTTTGATAACCCAGTTAGCCGCACTGGGGGGGGACAGTGACAACCTTGTGGAGAGTGGGACTCGAACCCCCAACCTTTGGATCAGCGATCCAGCGCCCTATACCACTAGACCACCACTGCCCCACTGCCCCCGTTTTGCGGCCTTTTCTCCTATCTTTCCTTAATTTCCTTGTTTTTTTACTTTTTCAATGAACACTTTTTTGAAAAACCCGCAATGCACTAAAGCCGCAGAAACTGAAGCACAAAGTCGTGAGGGATTGCTGTATACTGTTGCTACATGCAATGTTGTGGAACATCCCAGGACAAGCTTTCACTTGCATAATAACAAAAGATTACTAAGGGAATACTCGTGAAGCCATAATCACCTATTCCGTCACCAACCATCAAAAAAAAAAAAAAAAAAATACAAAAATTTTTACTCTCCAGCAATATTTAATCCTTTATATCATTCAGCTTATTCTTTTACTATCACAAGATCACCTTGCTTAACTTGCTCAGCTCTATCATCACTTTTATTACCTCATCTCACTAAGCAGTCTTTATTGTCTCAGCATTTTCAATCATTGTTCAATAAAATTACTTTTCATTTATTTGCTTACCTGTGTAGCGGCAGAATTTTCATTAGCTCTGTTATCGCCAAAGACTTTATAATCTCATCTCACTCAGTGCCATCAGAGAAATAATGTATCTATTGCCTACACTGTAACTCCATCTCGAACCCAAGTGCACTGCTTGTAAGCTTTTCAGTTGCTGTTGGTCATCATCCAATCCAAACAGGTTCAGCACCTTCATGAGTCAAACTAGGCATGTCTGATCAGATCCGCCATCTGAAATCTTTGTCATACATGTAAAACAGGATGAACAATAACAGGGGCGGAGTTCCAGGGTCATGGCGTATATACCTGTGTGTAACAAAGAGTTCTGGATATTCGATGCAGTTATAGTTTGTCAAATTGGCTTCTCTAGAGAAACCTACTGGAACTCTTGTTCATGGGAAGGAAGCGTGACCTAGCACCAAGTTGCTTGGTATGTGATGTTCTGTTCTTGGAGGCTGAAGTGATACATGTGGTTTGTTGGCCTTTCACAACCCTTAGAACAGTCTTCAAGAATGATACCGGCCTACAAGAGGACCAACTAATGGTGGTCACAGTTGACCAGCAGGTCTCACAGAGGAAACTGAATCAGGTGGATGACTGATGATGATGATGATGATGATGATGATGATGATGATGATGATGATGATGATAGCGATCACAGATTGAAACACATTTTTTTGTTCATGACTAGAAGTTGCAACCAAACACAGTTTAATGCTTGAGGTTTTCCAGCATCAGAAATGTCACATTAGTCGAGGGACAAGTACACGTCCAGAATTGATGAAAGTGAAACAAACAAAACTTACTAATAAATAAAATAAAAGCTTTATTACTTCAAGCTCACACTGGAGAGTGTTTCGGTTTACTCAATTTTTTTTTCTGCATCACACTGAGTGATGACGTAAATAGATCACAGTCATCTTTAATCGGTATCTATTGTTGTTGCGCTTCTTCTTCTTCTTCTTTTCCTTTCAGCTGTTCCCTTCAGGGGTCACCACAGCGAATCATCTGCCTCCGTCTCACCCTATCCTCTGCATCTTCTACTCTTACACCAACTACCTTCATGTCCTCCTTCATCACATCCAAAAATCTTCTCTTTGGTCTTCCTGTAGGCCTTCTGCCTAGTAGTTCCAACCTCAGCATTTTACTACCAATATACTCACTATCCCTCCTCTGTACATGACCAAACCAGCTCAATCTAGCCTCTCTGACTTTGTTTCCAAAACATCTTACATGTGCTGTCCCTCTGATGTACTCATTCCTGATCCTCATTACATACATACATCCTCATTACTCCCAAAGAGAACCTCAACATTTTCATCTCTACTACTCCAGCTCTGCCTCCTAGTTGCTTAGATAGCAAATGCTGATAAGTGACAACCCAGTTAGCAGCACTGCAGGGACAGCAGTGACAACCCAGTAATAGAAGGACTTGAACCCCCCAACCTTCGGTTCAGTAATCCAACAACTACCACCAAGCCACCACTTCCCCAGTGTATGATTTCGCGACCCCAATAACAGTTTACAGTCATCATAAATCTTATTTTTAAAACTTAGAACAGAATAAAGCACCATAAACTATAATAAGTTACAAATCATCTGTGGAGGTTTCTGTGACAGACCATCACAAAGAAAAAAAATTCAATATGTGAATCAATACGAACATGACATAAAAAATATGTCAAAAATATCCAACTGTGCTAGAACTTTGCAAACATTAATTAATTAATTAATTATGAACATGACATTTTGATGCATACATTTTGATTTCAGAAAATCATCCCTATGAACCAAAATATAAAAAAAGACGACATTTACCCCCCAGTAGTGTAGAGCATGTAACAAACAAACAGCAAAAATATTGCTGAATGAATAAAAGAAAAGATTGTAAAGGAATTTTTTTTTTTAAAGCAAGCCTTGGGTTAAAACCAGAACTTCCTGAGCCACTGGATCAGATGAGGCAGAGGAAAGCCTGGAGTAGGGCTTATGAAGTACAACAACTTAAAAGAAATTTAGATTCATTCACAGATCATCTCCAAAATCCAATACCGTCTCATTAACCTCCTCGGTGTAGATTATTGTAGTTACAGGTTCGAAAATATGCATAACACACTTTGAGTGTTAATTCAGTGGCGTTAAAGGTTTCAAAACGACTTCCTTGCCAAAGCTTTTGAACGTCCAGTTGGCCATCGTGAACGAGTGCTGGTAGCTTTTCTTGGCCATCATAACAATAATCATCAGGAGCCTCCCCCCAACATATCTATTAATCAGGGGCACAATCAAGAGACTGGTGTTAACTCTGAAGGAGCCGGAGAGACCCCCAGCTCAGATGGAAGAAGCTGCTTACAGAACAACCGTTTCTGTGTGGAGTTTGCGTGTTCTCCACGTGTCTGCATGGGTCTCCTCCAGATACTTCAGTTTCTTCCCAAAGTTTCAAAGACATGCCCCTTGGGCTAATTAGCGGTTTTAAATTGACGTTAGGGGTGGCTGTGTGTTTGTTGTGATCGTATGGGAAGTACACTCCATCTTTGCCCAGTGATGTCCGAGACCCTAGTATAAAAAGTCTAGAGAAAATTTTGGGATGTTACAGAAAGTTTTTTTTTTAAGTAAATGATATCTGATTTATGAACGAATGCTTATATTTGTACGTTTTTGTTCTTTCTGGTTCATGTAGGTTTATTAAATACATGTTCCATGGAAATTGGAGCTATGTGCATTTCAATAAGAAGACTCAAGACTTCATTTATAAATTTTCCTTTTTATATCTCACTTGACTCAGAATGAATGAACTTCTAGCTATATTCATTTCTCTGAGTTATCAGCGGTCTGATATTTAAGGCGTAAAAA
Source organism: Plotosus lineatus (assembly GCA_024760905.1). Lineage (NCBI taxonomy): Eukaryota > Metazoa > Chordata > Actinopteri > Siluriformes > Plotosidae > Plotosus > Plotosus lineatus. Next base: position 23,935,263 of record CM045739.1, read on the forward strand.
GTTATAAAGACTGGGATCAGGCACATTTACTGGCTTTGTCAGAATTCAGTGGAAATAAAGTGCATGTGTGGAAAATTGATTTTGTTTAGCCTGGTAAGCAGCAAACTGACTGAATAGCAGTTTATTCCACCCTCTCTCGTCTAACTTTCATGCCAATGATATCGTGCTGTGATATTATGCAGCTGAATGCCTCTTCCAGTCGATGAGCACAAATAGAAGTTTAGTGAAAGAAGCTTCTTTAGTCGAAGCTGTAGAGCGTTTATAATAACACAACTGTTAGAACTAAGCAGAATACAAGCAGATCTGACTCTTACAGTACAGCTGAGTAATTATGGCATGTAACACACACACACACACACACACACACACACACACACACTTTGACTGGAGTCAGGAACTCCTTTATAAAATATTTAAATGGACTCTTTCACATGAATGTTTGGGGCATTAGGCTAGAATTAATGATTATACACACACACACACACACGTGTGTGTGTGTGTCTACGCACGCGCGCGAATAATAAGTATCTATGGTGACTTCTCCATGAAGCTGTGCTGAGTTTATTTTGGTTTGAAATTAGACTTGATGGCAGGTTCGGCTCAGCTTGGTGACAGGTGACACATTTTAAAAAGTTGATAATATGACCTCTCCATCTTAACAGATGAACTCCAGCCACAGAACAAAGAAGGATAAGCCCAGAGGAAAAAACTGAGAATGAGAGAGTGTGAGAGAGCGAGCAAGTGAGAGCGAGAGAGAGAGAGAGAGAGAGAGAGTGAGAGAGAACTCTGTAATAGAAATGATATCTGGGTAAAAGAAGAAGAGAGACAAGGAAATCCAATCATTTCTTATTGTTCTGTACAGAGGACTCTTCCAGATATGAACTGAAGTATGTGTGTGTAGATCATTATCTATTATTGTGGTACCTCAGCACTCGACCATAATTCGTTCCCGGTGGCTGGTCGAATTCCGTGGGTTTTTTTTTCGAATTCCAAATCCCTTTTCCCTTTACAAATAATGTAAATGGTCTTTATCTGTTCCATTATCTTTTGAACAGAAGTTAACAGTACCGTAACTCGTACCATAGGTCCTCAAATTAAGTGAAAAAATTATTGAATACAGTACACTATGTTATGGTTTGTGTTGTGAGAGACTCTGGTTTTGGTGGCTCTAACTCTCTCTCTCTCGTGTGCTGGAAAGGGGCGTGGCTGTCACACGTAGGTGGACTACTGCTAAGCACACCTACCTGATTCCACTTAGCAGTCACCGTGACTTTGATTTCCCTGTGCTCTAGTGCCTTCCCTGTCAACAATAAAGCTCATCCATTTTCATCACACGCTGTCTAATGCATTTTTTGGGTCCGGCTGAATGTTCCTGGTGTCACAGAAGGGCGAGACGATTTTTTGACGGTAGGAACATTCAGCAGGACCCAAAAATACAGGAGACAGGGCATGATGGAAACAGAGCAGCTTTATTATTCACAAGGAAGGCACTAGAGCACAGGGACATCGTAGTCACTGTTAGAGAATCCTGGGGATTGCGAAGTGGAATCAGGTGTGTGTGCTTAGCACTCCACCCGTGTGTAACAGCCATGCCCCTCTCCAGCAAGAGAGAGAGAGAGAGAGAGAGAGAGTTAGAGCTAGCAAAACCAGAGTCTCTCACAAAAGAGACCATAACAGACTAAAATAAAAACCACAGTACAGTTAAAGCATAACAACAATGAAGATAAGAATTTTTACCTTTGTGGTGGTGAGCAGTTGGCATATGTAAATGTTAGAGAGGGAAATAGGAGGCGGATCCCCTTCCATAACAGCTTCAGGTGAATCAGCCAAAGGTGTTTTTTTCTCTTGCAATTCGCTTTGGCGTGGATAACGCTTCTTCAGGATGTCCCTTTTTTTTCTTGAAGAATATTTCTAACGTGGTCTGTTTCTGCCTTCTTTTCAAAACCTTAAGGAAGTGGCTCACGACCTCATCATTAAAGGTGTTCAGAGCGATACATACTAGTAGTTTCAAGAACTTACGGACAGCACTCATTTCCCCTCCCTCTCGGTCTCATTTTTCTCGTGCTTTTTTAGCGTTTGACTTCCGGATTTTGGTTGACTTCCGAGACAAAAAAAACCCTGGATTTTTTGGTCAAATTCCGATTTGTTCGACTTCTAAAGCGCTCGAGTACCGAGGTACCACTGTATATTGATTAATTGAAAAGTCATAGCCAGATTTTTCTGGTTAATCAATGCACTTGTTACCTTCTTCCATTTGTGCCTGGCAAAGTCACCTTGCTCTCTTTGAGTGCTCATCTGGATAGAATTTATTTTTACTTTCTGAATGCAGGTGGTCACTTCACTGCAAGAAGGTCTTGGGTTCGATACCCAGGCTCAGAGCATTTCTGTGTGCATGGTCTCCCCGTGCTTGTGCGAGTTTATTCTGGGTACACTGGTTTCCTCCCACAGTCCAAAAATATGCACAGTACATTTAATGTCTGCTCCAAATTGCCCCTAGATGTGAGTGTAAATGATATTGTGTATGTGTGTGTGTGTGTGTGTGTGTGTGTGTGTGTGTGTGTGTGTGTGTGTGTGTGTGTATGTGTGTGTTAGCCCTGAGATGGGTGCCAGTATGAAATGACCCTAATTAGGATTAAATGACCTGGAAAATGAATGAATGATTTTGAAAGCATGAGGTTGGAAAGATCAGCGCACGCAGGTGGATCTCAGTGCACTTCATATCAGTATTTGTTAAAACTCATTCAGAATTGTATTATATACAACATGGACAGAAATCCAAACAAAGCTCAAGCTAGACTTTATGGTCCATTTGTTCTATTTTCAATGCATGAAAGTGATCGAGTGAACGGTTTCATTACCATGTTTATATGCTTCATGGCACCATTTTTAAAACTCAGTAAAAGTATAAATAAACTAGTCATGGATAGCCTGGAGTGTGTCTCAGCCAACACTGAGTGAAGGTAGGGTATCACAGGGCTATCACTCACACGCACACACACACACACACACACACACACCCATTACCCTAATGTGTATGCCTTTGGACTATGGTAGGAAACCAAAGTACCTGGCAGAAACCAATGAAAACATGAAGAGAACATGCAAACTCGCTCCGCAAAGCTGGGATCATTCTCAACCCACCCCGCCCCACATAAGTTTCAAATTGACCCGCCACGCCCTGCAAACTAAAAATTTTGACTTTAAATTTGTGCTTATGGGACCCAAACTCCGCCTCACAAGAAGGCTCTAATATATATATATATATATATATATATATATATATATATATATATATATATATATATATATATATATATATATATATATATATATATATATGAAGAAGAAGAAGAAGGTGTGTGTGTGTGTGTGTGTGTGTGTGTGTGTGTGCCCAGAAATAGCTTGACGAGCTGTTTAGGGTGTACCCCACCTTTGCCCAGATTGACTGAGATAGGCTTCAGCCTCCCACTGACCCGAGTAGGATTAAAAAGTTTGGCAAATGGATACATTGGTTTTGTTGTTTCTGAGTGGTGTTACAAATTTCTGATTAAAAATAAATAATGTCCTTAAGGTCATGTCTAAACTAATTTGTCGAGGAAGGTCAAAGTTTTGAGTCAAGAAAAATAAATTTGGCCCCAAGCATCATGCAAAATTGTGTTTTATTGAAAAGGATAAAAGACTGGGATACATAAATCTTGTATTCAATGTTTATGGGCACAAGTGAAGTTTGTGTCTGTGCCGATGAGAAAATGGCGCCGTAATGAAAACTCTGCTTTCAGACAGTGTGTTCTCTTTATAAGAAGGGCAGGCTCTTAACTCGCCAGTCACCAGTGCTGCCGTGGCCGAACATTGATTAAACAATAAACCCAGTCAAACCGCAATCTGTGCGATGAGGCAAAACACCATAAAAGTCTGAGAAAAAACAATTTGAACCTTTTAATCCATTTCATGTCCTGATGGCTTTCCAAATGGTGCATTGTAGTGCTCGTTAATAGCATTTGGCCAGAAAAACGTTTCATGTCCATCCAGTGGGTGACAGTTTTCCCAAAGCTTATTTATTGTCTTTTAGATACTAATAAACATATCCCTGACCTGTAAAAGCTCTACATTAAACATACAGTGCCTTCAGGTGCATTAGTTTATCATATTGGGAAGATTTTTATGACAATTATTATTACTAATGATAATAAACTTATTTTTTCTCAACTGCTTAATCCTAATTAGGGTTGCGGGTAGGCTGGCGCCCATCTCAGCCAACTCTGCTCTAAGGCGTGGTAAGCCCTGAACAGCTCGCCATGCTGTTGGTCTTTATTTGTGTCCCACTTCCGTATTTCGACATTGCATCCATTCATTTAAATTTACAGCATTTAGCAGATGCTCTGACCCAGAGAGACTTACAAAAGTGCTTTAAAGTCTCGATCAGAGAATATATTCTTATACTGGGATACCATCAGTCAAACTGGGTGCAGGTGCTGTGTGTGTGTATGTAGGTAAAGCATAGTGTTAATCCTGAACATCTAGAGGAAGTTCATTAAACCACCTTGGAGTCAGAACAGAGAAGCCAATGCATTCATTTTATATTATCTATGCAGCTCATCCGTCATTGTTGCAGGAAAGCTGGCGTCAATACCACCTGACTTCGGGTGGGATGTGGAGTGCATAGATCATATATGATGGAGATCATATATACTAAAACTAAATGAATTTTAGAAAATGCATCATGACAGAATATAGTTTACTTGTGTTTATGTGTAGTGCATACTAAACTGAAATAATGAAAAAAGATATTACCCATTAGCTCTACAACACACTGCTCTGCTCTAACCCTGGGTTTACAATTTGGGGCAGGATTGGAATGTCGCGGAGCTCCATGATGTACGAGCGCGACTGGAGCATGATTATGGTATTAAAAAGGGGGCAGGGTCCATCCAAGAGATGAAACTTGAAGGGGTGGTGTTTACATGTTCATCAAGATCCCCTACGATGGTGCATCGAGGTTTGTTACATTCTACTAAGGTCTGTTAAGCTCTACCATGTTCTATCGTGATTGGTATCTAAACATTTGTGGTAAAATTACTGACCGTCAGAAATTCTGCCACAACCAGCCTGATTATCACAAATCCACCAAGTTCCCTCAAGATCAACATGATTCCACCACACTCCCTCAAGAACACCAGGAATCCACCAAATTCCCTCAAGATCATGAAGATCTGATCCCAATAATCCCTCACAAGCCTCACGGTTCTCTCAAATTGTTGCGATCAAGGACATTGCAATAAAATACTGTATGTAAAAATCTTTATTGCAGGGGTGTCAAACTAGTGCCAGAAAGGGCCATGTGGCTGCAGGTTTTTGTTTCAACCAAGCAGCAGCACACCTGACTTTGCTCATTTAATCAACTCATCTGAGTGTTCAGGCAGCTGATTGGTCAATCTGTGTGCTCTGTACAGAGACTGACCAATCAACTGCCTGAACACTCAGCTCAGTTGATTAAATGAGCAAAGTCAGGTGTGCTGCTGCTTGGTTGAAACAAAAACCTGCAGCCACATGGCCCTTTCTGGCACGAGTTTGACACCCCTGCTTTATTGGGTGTTTCATTTATGTTCTTATGCATTATATAGACAAAACGTGAAACACCCTGAATTTCCCAGACCATTTTAGATCTTTCTCTTTCTCGCTCGCTCTCTCGCTCTCACCCAGGGGCAATTTAGAAAAGGAATTTTAGCCTAATGTGCCTGATCTTTGGACTATTGGGAGGAAACAAGAGTATCCTGTATACAGAAATGCTCTCACCGCACCCAGGATTTGAATCTTTCCCTTTAAAGGACACCATGGCTGCATAACTTCAATATAGTCGCAATTGATAAATTAATGTAAAATCAGAAATGTATTTGAATTTCCACTCTTTTGATATCGAAGTTTTTAATATCGAAATGAAACAGTTTTGAATGATGAATACATTCAGTGTTAAGAAAAGGGGAGCAGTGGGAGAGATAAAAGAATAAATTGTGTTTGGTATAAAATGGATGAGGAAAGGAACTGACTCAGAATCTGTGCTTGTTCCGAATGCCAGGTTTGTCCTCTTTCTCTTTGCTTCTAACTTTTAATGCCAGATATACTGTGTGTTGCATAATTATTCTCTCTCATGAAATTGACCACACTTTGTATTGTTGCAAGCCATGAATGAAATAGACTTAATTCGGAATTAATTAAAAAAATCAACATAGAATAAAATAGTAAATTAAATTATTTACCCTGGGTTTACACTGGGCCATGATTCCCGTGATGTCCACAATTTAAGAGTATCGTAATGAGCATTGGGGGTGGGAGTGAGAACTTCATGATTGCTCGCAGCAGATTTGTAATGATAACTGCACTGAATATTTCAATTTATTACAATTTGACACCAATCTTAACCTTCATCAAGAATAGGCTGCATAGCCGTCAGCGTGTTTCTTAAGGGGGCAAACCAGGTATACAGACGCTCCCTGACTTACATTCATCCGTTTTACGTTATTTTTTTTTTAAAGTCAAATTTTGAGTTTAGATGTACCTACGTAGTACGCTGATGTAATGACTGCTTCCCAGTTCAGTTTTATATATATATGTATACACACAATAGTATATATATATATATATATATATATATATATATATATATATATATATATATATATATATATATATATATATATATATGAGGGTATCGGAGAGAATGAAAGGAAAAGGGTTCAAGACAATGATGAGGCCAGCAATGTTGTATGGTTTAGAAACAGTGGCACTGAGGAAAAGACAGGAGGCAGGAGCTGGAGGTAGCAGAGATGAAAATGTTGAGGTTCTCTTTGGGAGTAACGAGGATGGATCAGGAATGAGTATATCAGAGGGACAGCACATGTTAGAGGTTTTGGAGACAAAGTCAGAGAGGCTCGATTGAGATGGTTTGGACATGTACAGAGGAGGGATAGTGAGTATATTGGTCGTAGGATGCTGAGGTTGGAACTACCAGGCAGAAGGCCAAGAGGAAAACCAAAGAGAAGATTTATGGATGTGGTGAAGGAGGACATGAAGGTAGTTGGAGTAAGAGTAGACGATGCAGAAGATAGGGTGAGATGGAGGCAGATGATTCGCTGTGGCGACCCCTGAAGGGAAAAGCCGAAAGGAAAAGAAGAAAAAAAAGAAGTGTAGATATAGTAAATTGAAATTACAAGATTAAAGGGAGACATTATTTGACAAATTTGATGATGACATGGCATACATAATTTTGATTTTTTCAGTATTTACGTGTTTTAACTTAAGTCACATCAGATGTTATAGAAACAATCACTATATGAAAGTACAATTATCTAAAATTTGGAAAAAAAATTGGTGACATTTTATACAGTACTGTACAGTGATACCTCTGCTCACGAACATAATTGGTTCCCAGAAAGTGTGTGTGAGGCGAAAAGTTCGTCTTCCGAACATTTATTTCCCATAAGAAACCATTAAAAAATGAGAATAATCCATTCCCAGGTCCCCATAAAACATAATTTTCTACTAAATAAGCCTTAAAATTACACAAAAAATACCTTATTTTATGTATAATAAATGTGCTATTGTATTGTAATTAAGGAAATAAACTGTACTGTATAATAAAGTCGTTTTATTTACCTTTGTGATGGTAGTTGATGGCTTGATGGAATGGAGTGGGAGGAGGAGGGAGGGACTTACTGTTTGGAAGGAGTGTTTGGAAACACCTACTGTTTGGAAACACCCTTAGCCACACACGCACCCTTAATAGCTTCCTTGTTCTTAAGGATGGGAGCAATAGTAGACTTAGCGTACTGGTACTGGGACGCTAAGTCACACAAACGCACACCTCGTTCGTGTTTTTCAATGATCTCCGCCTGTGGTGGGGTCTTTTTCGGTCCCATAATAGCAAAAGTACACTCAATATGGTCCAAAATGTCTAGCAAACACAAACCACTTCCGCACTCAAAGAAAGGGGTGACGAACTGTGACGCCATGAGCGTGCGTCAGCTTCTCGTGGCCGCCACCGTGGCGCTGTTCGACCGCGTGGTTTGATTCGTCCGCCGAAAACTAGTTCGTCAGCAGAGACAATATGCTCGCAAATTTAATGTTCTTGAGGCGAAAAGTTCGTGAGCTTAAGCGTTCGTCAGCAGAGGTTTTACTGTAGTTGGTTTACGACTTAAGAGGTTCAGAAAATGATTGACGCCAGTTGTGATCGAACATAGGAATCATAGTACAGCACAGTAGAACTTCACTGACCTTAAGAAAGCATAACAGACCTCAAGGTACCATTGTCGGGGTTCTTTATGAACTTGGAACCATGATTCCTTTTGGTTTCATCTCTGAGCTCCACCCTGCCTCCTTTTTATACCCCAATCGTGCTCTAAGCATGGTCATAAATGGTGGAGCTCCATGCCTTCTTGAATAAAAGAGATCACTGATATCGTGCCTCAGGGTAATAAATGCTCATTATATTTATTATATGACTTTTTGATAGCGTCATCCTTGAATCTTACACAGTTAAACTCCCAAAGTACTCACACTGCTTAAGTAGAAAGCCAAAAATTCCTGCACTTTCTGTACTCATTACACAGCAGTAAGATGAACAACAGTATAGAGCATCGCACATGACAGAATGACTAGTAAGTTTCTAGCCCAGTGATGCCTCCAAAAATAATTAACAGCTAGAAAGCCAGTGCCATGTTTTTATCTGTCCACTGAGAAACACAAACTTTTACATTAGTTTGTCGTTACAGTACTTATTACTTTCACTGAAGAGTTTTTTGTCATTGTTGGTTGGTATGTTTGTTTGGTTGTGACTTTATGCAAAACACTATGAATGGACTAAACATTTTTGAGGGGCGGAGTATAATACCTCTCGTCATACTTCATACATTTTTAGTGGTGATCCAAATAAATTCTGGATTTAGGAATTTTTAAGGACTTCTAAATTGTGAGATTGAATGGTTTCTTTTGGAAGTGTGATGCGTAGCTCAAGGTCCACTCCATTAGATTTCAATGTAGAGCTGGACGAAATTCTGAATTTAGAAATATTTCAACAGTTTCTTTATTGCTGTGAGATTGAATGTTTTATTAATTACCGTATTCGACAAAAATTGGGGCGGGTGGGCTCTTATTAAAATGTTTACTAGCGGAATGGAATGGTAAGTGCTTATTCATCATTGAGGTGGAAAACATGAATAATAACAGAACAAAAAAGAGTTTTGCTGGTATTTGTGTTATTCATTTTGTGGTATTAACCAAACTACTTACATGAAAGCTGAAAATAAACAGAAAACAGCATCATTAAAAAAAAAAAAAAGACCCCTTACTTTTCCCTCCAGGTGCTGTTCCTTTCAACATTTTCCCGGAAATAAATTCAAGCCAATCAAGATGAATGTCAATTTTAGCACATGGCACATTGAAGCAATCAACAAGAACATAAACAAAAGCACATGGCCAGGAACATCTTTAAATGTATAAAGTTAGTAATCAGGAGAATCGGGTGAAAAATACTCATCATCACTTTCTGATAAGTCCATATCTAGCTCATCGCTCCATTCATTCAGAGCATCCCATAGTTTTTCTGTTGCCGTTTCTAATGGTTCATTGGTTGTTGGACATTTACCAAGAGAACACAGCAAAATATTTTCCTGTTTTTAAAAGCATGGTGAAACAATCAAATGTGTTGTTACTGATGAACATTATAGACATTCCCCAGTGGCAGGGGGTCTTGAAATACAGTGTAAACTCACTTTTACAGGCAGTGAACGCCTCATTTTACTGTTACAGAGACTGATTGAATAAAATTTAAAAGTTTAATCTACGATTTTGCTCCCCGTACAAATGGGCGGTTATTAGATATAAGGGAAAAAAAAAAAAAAAAAAAAACATTGGGGGTATTGGAGCAGGGCGCTTATTACGTCGAATACGGTAATTAATACATTTATTTCGGATGCGTGGTACTACAGCCGGGCCAGCAGTGGGTGCTGTTTACTTTTTTCTTCTGCTTGGTAATGGTTTGTGCTCTATGATTCCTTTAAATTTCAAACAATTTATTAGGATTTAAAAAGACTAGTTTTTGCTTTGATTTCTTTGAGTTTGGGAGAATTTCACCCTCATGATCCAAAGATTTTGAATCTATGATATGTAATATTTCATGTCAGTAAAAAAGAATCCTGGCATGATTTTAGCTACCTGACCCTGTATGGATTTCTCTAAAAAAAAATAATAATAAAACCCAAAAAGCTTTGGATTAAAATATGAGCTACTTTTTCTTGTTTTTTTTTTAAACAAAGGTGAATAAATAACTTAAATCAAACTTTTCCTAGTATTTCTGCAGGTAGTATTCTCATGTATTATACGTACATTACAAAATAAAGCAATATAACAATTGTGTTAAACCCTGTTCTTTGGCTTTCTCTGTAGCAGTGCCTTCATTCTATAATCAATCATGGAAAGGATTTATTACTGTGAAATGAGTGTTTTTCTTGTTAGATTCAAAGCTATTAAAGTGAATCCATTACACTAGGTCTTATAAAGCCTTATAAAAATCCCACTTTCCTTTTCCCTGCATCATTGGGTCAATAAGATGCTTTTTTTTTTTTTTTTTTTTTTTTTTAAGAGTTCGCTAAACTTTTTGCAAACTCCACACAGAGATACTATTGCAGATCCTGGACTAAAACTCAGGACATTCTTGTTTTGAGGCCGCTGTACTCACCACTACGTGATCATCCCACTAAAAAATTAAAAACCGAAACAAAGGTGGCGCAGCACAGTGGCATAGTGCTTGGCATGTCCACCTCACAGCAAGAAAGCCTGGATTTGATTCCCAGTCTGTTCGTTCTCCCTGTGCTTCCATGAGTTTCCTCCAAGTACTCTTGTTTTTCTCCCACAGTACAAAAACATGCACAGTGGGTTTATTGCCTGTTTCAAATCTTCTATAGGTATAAGTGTGACTGCTTGACTGAGGATTGGCCCTGTGATGGCCTGGCATGCTGTCCATGTCTACCCTGCCCTTGCCCTGAGTTGGCTGAGGTGGGTGTCAGCCTCCACGTGTCCATAAGTAGGATTAAGCAGTTCAGTTAATGGATGAATGAATGAATAAATAAAGGTTATTTTTTGTATTATTATTATTATTATTATTATTATTATTATTATTATTATTATTATTAACACAGAAACACCATAGCTGATCATGTGGCTCAAAACTAGGACCCTCTTGCTGTGAGATGAGTGTTAACCATTACACCTCTACACCATTATGGCGCCATTGAATAAAATTGTTTTTCATTTTATAAGCTATTATTTTTATTTAGGTTTTATATCTCTTTCTTTCAATATCTGTGTATAAGGGGCTGCTGAGATTTACTTTGACAAGGGTGACTATTAAGAATCCCAAGAATCGCAAGTTCGGGTGATAAAAGTCTTGAACCCACACTAGCACCGGCCCACCACTGCCCAACAAACAAGACTATACATCCTTATTATATATTAATTGGTTTAGGTAGTCCAGCCACGGCCTCATTCAGAGCAATTGGACTGAAATCTTTGTGTTCACCTTTCTAGTTTTGACTCATTACATGTAGCCAGATGTTTAAATTATTTTGCTACTTCTAAATAAAATACAGACAAAAGGAACGTAATTGTACCATGCAATTGATTTTCCTCAATGTGACAGCCATCTCTTTTCAGTGTTGTCGTCGAGCCTCATCGACACATTTAACACCGAAACACTGTGGAGTCAATTACACGCCTTTATAAACTCACCTGTTCGGTCTCAGGGGAAATTACACCGAGCAAGTGCTTACATCAGCTGTTGCTCGTGTGATCACGATGAGAATTGATTTAAAACAATTTGAACATTCTTATATATAGCAGTAGAACAACCTTGAATACTACATACTGTACGTTGTGATTTTCATTTCACCAAGGAATTCATTCTGATTTTTCCGGTTCTTCCTTTTCAAGTGTTGAGAGAAATCATGAACACAACTGGATGTCCAGCAACACTGTGAACTTAACTGATGCCAACACTGCACCCTCATTATTCATAGCATCCCTCATATTCTATCACAGGTCTGTCCTACAGGGAGCTAATTTACTACAGCGCAGATTCTCTAAGCATTAAATACTCTCTATCTCTTCGATCATCTCACTTTGAATCCACCTTCACACAGCTAAAAAAAAAACATATTAAAAGAAATGCCCTGCCTTGGAGACCCGCTGCCATAACGACCGCAGCCCTGCTGTGGAACTAAAACCAGTGCTCTGTGCTTATTTATTGGATTTGGAATGAAGCCAAATGTGGGAATCAGGTTACAACTCAGCCAGGTCAGTGTGCACTTGTGGCACAGAGACATTCAGGAAAACAAGCACTGTTGTTTTACACTTTAATTGCATCAGCCCCTTCTGAGGATTGATGAGATCTCAGGTGCACAAGTAGTCCAGAGGCTGAAGGTGTGAGCATGGAAATCTCATCCTCTTTATAAAACACCTCCCAAAAACCGTATTTAAGATTCACTCAATCATTTACTGACTTAATATTGAAAAGGTAGCAGGAAGGCTGGAGCCTATCTCAAACAACATTGGGAAAGGCATGGTACACCCTAAACTCTCACCATACCATTGCAGGGCTATTCACATTAACATCCACACCTAGGAGTACTTGGATCAGCCAATTAGCCTAATGTGGACATTCTTGGACTATAAAAGGAAACTAGAGCTCTCAGAAGAAACCCAGGGAGAATATGCGCAGAAACACCTGAACCTTGGACTTGAACCCAGGATATTCTTGTTATGAGGCAGAATCCTTAAATCACTTATCTCTATTATAATATTGTATGTGTTCTTTCTTGATCCAAACCCAGCTTTATTTTGTAATATTTTTATCCCACTTTCCTGATCAAGACAAAAATACTACTGTATACACTTTCAAGAATTGGTGGACTTGTCTAATGTGACATGATCTCATGAAATTTTTATTTATAGTGAGATGTCCCATGTGAGACCTCACCCCAAGCTCACCCCTCCATTCCCCCTCCTCACTATTCTCTCAGACTGGGATGTCGTGCCCCAGTGAAAACCCAGGGTCAGGTGTATCAAGTTAAATATGGTGAAGTATAAACAGGAATTTGTCATTTCTTTGACCAAAGGCTTTATCTAAAGGTCAGAACTAATCCATGTTCTACTGTCTGCTATGTATAAGCTATACATGCTATTGTACTATGAAAATAATAAAATATTTACCTAATTAAAGAAATCTCTCATCTCTTTTGAACTTGATATTTTTATTAATAGGTAGAATTTATCCAAGTTTCTTTCTTCAGTGTTCAGCAATAATAAAAGTATGTCATTCAAATAAAGTTTTCAGAAAAATTATGAAAAACCCTCAACAGACTCCTGAAAACCCGTCAACTTACTAGGTTTTACGACGACAGAGTTTTGGTGAATGTGCATGACACATCAGATCACATACAAGTTGGCAGTAGAGCAAGCTAGTAACCATTTCATGCAATCCAGGAGCTTTGACCATGGGAGGAAGGCCAGCAGATCCTATCTAGCCACCCCAGTCACACAGTCTTCATGCTCCTGACGTCAGGTACTCGGTCCAGGGGCAGCCGGACTCACAACAACAGATTCTGGGACAGTTTCTTTCCATGAACCATCACGCTAATGAACTGCTGATATAAGAGACAATTTGCATACTCCTTGTACACAATGTACACAAATACGCCATTACAAAGGTAATATCTGGTATATCTAGATATACGCTTTATTTAAAATATATATACAGTATTCAACATGATAAGCACCCAGGGTACTTAAAAATTGGAGTGGGTGAGCGCTTATTAAAATTTTACCAGTGGAGTGGAATGATAAGTGCTTATTATTCATTTTTTGGTATCAACCAAACTACTTACACGAAAGCTGAAAATAAACAGAAAACGGCATAAATAATAATAATAATAAAAAAGACTTTTTCTTCCCTTACTTTCCCCTCCCAGTGCTGTTCCTTTAAACATTTTCCAGAAAGTAAAATGAGCCAATCAAGAATGTCAACTTTAGCACATGGCAAGTTGAACCAATCAACACGAACATAAACAAAAGCACATGGCCAGGTCTTTAAATTTCTGAAATTAATGAGCAGGAGAATCAGGTGAAAAAAACTCATCACTTTCTGATAGGTCCATATCTGGCTCATCGCTCCACTCATTCAGAGCATCCCATAGTTTTGCTGTAACAGTTTCTAATGGTTCATTGGTTGTTGGACATTTACTAAGAGAACACAGCAAAATATTTTCCTGTTTTTTAAAGCACAGCGGAACGATGAAATGTGTTGATGAACATTAGACATTCCCCAGTGGCAGGGGGTCTTGAAATACCGTGTAAACTCACTTTTACAGGCAGTGAACGCCTCAATTTACCGTTACAGAGACTGATTGAATAAAATTGGTAAGTTTTATCTATGATTTTGCTCCCAGTTCACATGGGCGGTTATTAGACGCAAGATAAAAAATATGGGGGGGGGGGGGGTTTGTGCTTATTGGTGCAGGACGCTTATTATGTCGAATACAGTATGTACAATATCATTCATTCATTCATTCATTTTCTGAACTGCTTAATCACAATTAGGGTTACGGAAAGGCTGTCGCCCATCTCAGCCGACTCTGGGTGAGGGCGGGGTACACCCTAAACAGCTCACCAGGCCATCGCAGGGCAGTACTTTTAAAAGTAAAAGTGTCAACTTCTTTTTAGCTTATATTTTTATTTTTTACTTTATCATAATACATAATTTTTATGCAATATGTTTTCCTTACATGCAAATATTTGTTTCTTATGTGCAATATTGAGAAGTGTTTGAGTCCAAGAATTTTACTGCCAGTAGTGATGGTCCATGGTTACCTGTATATGACAAAAGAACTTTAGACTTAGAGTGCCGAGAGAGGAACTGTGGTATTGCATGAGGAAGTCTGGAGTGGCAGAGAAGTATGTTAGAGTGGTGCAGGACATGTATGAGACATATAAGACAGTAGTGAGGTGTGCTGTCGGCGTCACAGAAGAGTTCAAGGTGGAGGTGGGTTGGAATGGTTGAAGAAAAGTGTCCGGTGTGATGTGTGATAGGAAGGAAATAATGAAAGGAAAAGTGTACAAGACACTGTTGAGGCCAGCGATGTTGTATGGTTTAGAAACAGTGGCACTGAGAAAAAGACAGGAGGCAGAGCTGGAGGTAGCAGAGATGAAAATGTTGAGGTTCTCTTTGGGAGGAAAGAGGATGGATAGGATCATGAATGAGTACATCAGAGGGACAGCACATGTAAGAGGTTTTGGCGACAAAGTCAGAGAGGCTAGATTGAGATGGTTTGGACATGTACAGAGGAGGGATAGTGAATATATTGGTATTGGTTCCCCTCCAGGAAGAAAAAACATTTCATGACCCACCGTCCCACAAGCAACTGTACATAGAATCATTTGTCTATAAAATTGTTGTTAGTACACCTCTGCATAATATTGTATCTTTATTTACATTGAAAAAAAAAAAGAAAAATATTGTTCAACTTACAATAAAGAAAAACTTCATTAACATTGTTTTTTCATCTGTAATAGAAAAGATTTAAAGTGCACCAATGTGCCTATAATTAAAAAAAGACGAGAATTTACGGACTAGAGAACCTTCACGTGTTATGTGTTAAAAAACCAACAACAACTAAGTACCTAAGTAGGATTTTTTTAACCTCGTAATAAAAATGACAGATGAGCCAGTAGACAGTGAAATATAGAATGATTCTGACACTAGCATGTGCTTCTGGAAGCGCACCTTGATATTCTCCACACACACCCAAATCAGTTTCTGCGGCTTTAGTGCATTGCAGGTTTTTCAAAAAAGTATTCATTGAAAAAGTAAAAAAATAAGGAAATTAAGGAAAGATAGGAGAAAAGGCCACAAAACGGGCAGTGGGGCAGTGGTGGTCTAGTGGTATCGGGCGCTGGATCGCTGATCCAAAGGTTGGGGGTTCGAGTCCCACTCTCCACAAGGTTGTCACTGTCCCCCCCCAGTGCAGCTAACTGGGTTATCAAAGGCAGGCCATGTCTCTCACTGTCTATGGTGAGAGGCATGTAAAAGAACCATTGCTGACTTTCATAAAGAGTAGCTGCAAAGTTGTCAGCGTGTTTCTGTCCCTTGCTAAAAAGGGTTGTGACAGGAAGGGCATCCGACGTAAAAACCTCTGCCAAATCAAACGTGCGAATCAGATGATTTGCTGTGGTGACTCCCAAGTGAAAAAGCCGAAAGGAAGACAGACAGACAGACAACACAAATTTAATTTATCTTCTTAAAACTTTGAAATCCAGTAATCTTCAAGGTAATTAACAGAACACAGTGTTTTGACAAGTGATATTAAAGATTATCGGAATTGATCATCATTATAGAGCAATTTGTGCATGTGTGATACTTTCAAAGCATGCAGATGTTTAAGTTAACATAAATGACCATAAAAAGCACAAAACTGGTCATTTTGATATCTATATATAATGTGTGGCAGCTCATTGCACTCTCTCTCTCTCTATATATATATATATATATATATACACACACACCCCCACACATTGGGGCCCCTGGAGAGCAGTTAGCCATGAAGCTGGAAGAAAGGAAGGTGCAGCTAACTCTCCACTACAAACATACAATTTTCTTGCTGGTTAGGGAATCAAACCAGCAACCTTCCGGTCCCAAAGCTGCTTCTCTTACCATGAGGCTACAACGATTGCTAGCAGGGAATAATGTTTTTGCTCATATATAGTTAAGGAAAAATGTATTTTGACAAAAAAAAAAAAATGAAACATGTTATCTCTGAGCACATAAGCCAGTGGCTCATCACACCATCTGCTGTTTTCAGTCTGTATTCCAGAAGGTGCTTGAATGACAGCGGCTTTGGATACACTGGAGGTATGGAAAACATGTTAATGCAGAAATTTCCATTACTTTATTAATGGACTACAGGGGAGGATTTTTTTTCAAAGTGAAAGAACAGAAAGCAAAGTCCCACAGGCTTCCACTAACACTAATCTCCTGGCCCTGGCTTGTACTAATATTGGTTAAAAAAATGAAAAAAAAAAACCCCACACCTCTGTAAACATGCAGCCAGTTTAATATGGATGGAATCAGTATTCAGCGCACACATCACCAAAATAAAATCATGCATGCAGTTCTATTTATGGATGTCTAATTTGATTTGCTGGTCTAATTCTGTTTCTTTTTAGACAGTTCCAGTTCAAGGCTTAGTTTAGCTGTCTATTCATTCAGTTTGATTACAGATCGAATGCCAATGCTAGTTTAGATATGATTTTGTTAGCAAAGGGAATTACTTCCATTATTTCATCCATTTTCTGAACCACTTAATCCTAATTAGGGTCATGGAAAGGGTGGCGCGCATCTCAGTCGACTCTGGGCAAGGGAAGAGTACACCCTGGACAGCTCGCCAGGCCATTACAGTGCAGGAGCACGCTGACGGCTGTGCAGCTACTCTTTTACCTGCCCCTCACCGTCGACAGTGAGAAACATGGCCGGCCTTTGATAACCCAGTTAGCTGCACTTTGAGTACAGCAGTGGCAACCAGGTGATAGTGGAGCTTGAACCCTTGACCTTGGGATCAGTAATTCAGCACCTTACCCCCGAGCCACCACTGCCAGCACTTGAGAACTAGTATTTAAATACACAGAATAGGATGCCAAATTAAACTGGCCATTATACTGAATCACAGCCACTAAACGTTCACACTTTGTATACTGTATTTTTATTTATTCAAAATCCTGGCAGTAGACAGTTCAGAATGAGGAGTTGGAAATGTATAGGTGAAAAACAATGATAACAAAGCAGACCAACCAAACACAGTTGTTACGGTTACGTTTTACAGTATAAAATATGGTACAGTTGTATTTTTGAGGATGTCCATAGAAATCACATTCATGCCGTAACTAAGCCCTCGGGCATATAGACATATAAATTTTCCGTTAGCATAAACAAACAGTTGTTCTGTATTTCTCAATATTCCAGATAGGATCTTTAAGAAAATTAATTCCTGAGTTTTCTGATGACACCTGACGAATCAATGCAATTTCCCAACAAAGACAGATTTCTTTGCATACTAAAAACTGTGAAAATGCCAAAAAAAAAACACAAGTAAATACAAAAGCATGTTCAATCCAGCTATTTATCAAAGATCACAACAGGCATGGACATATTTTGCCTGGCAAATACAGCTCTTAGGGCACACCCTGGCTTGGCACAGCAATGGTCACATATGCTGTGACACGTGGCCTCTGCTGCGACTAAAATACAGCAGGACTTACAAAGCAGATCAGAGACTGAACCCGAACCATTTTTCATCAGAATAACCAGCAATGACTGAAGCACTTGTCAGTCGTAATGTGACCTGCAAAACAACATTTGCAAACCCTATGCACAATGTTCCTGGAGTAACTCTATACTTCATATAAACAATTATTTGCTGGAGGTGAAGTGAATATTACAGAATAATCCTTGAGACTTGAGAACTTTCAGCACATTTTTCCCCAATATTTTAATTCAACTGTTTGAGTTATACTCATACCATATGAATTTGATCTACTTCTGATTTGACTTCTTAAGTTGAAATTTGATTAATTTCAATAAAGTTCCTTTGAGTTACCCAATGTTTGAGTTACATCTGCTGTATGTGACTTACTTTCGCTACACCAGAGCTGCATTTAATGGCATAATTAAATTATTGTTCTTGCTTTGTATGGAGCAACTGTGTGCACAAAATTTCCTCCAGGATCAATAAAATATTCTGATTCGGATTAACTTGGTTCAACCCAAGTTAGACTTACACCCTGTACGTTGGAACTAATTAATCAATTAGAATTAATTAGAACTAATTGTATACATGTTGTTTATTTCAAAATAAGTCGCTAAAAGTTTAGTCAAATGTGTATAATTTGAGTTATGAACTAATCCTAAATGAGATCCATTGCATTTGATTTTCATCCACTGCATCTGCTGTATTTGAGTTTCATCCACTATATTCGAGTTACAGGGATCCCTCACTTTCTGCGGTTAGTTGGGACCAAGATCCCCACCGCGACTACCGAATTCCGCGAAGTAGGACCCCCCCCCCCCAACTGATGTACACGTACATGTATCTGTGTATATAACATCAATAAATACATATTCAATTGTACAATGAATAAGATGTAAATAAAACAAACACAGACAAATACAGACGCGCGCAGATGCATGTGCACGCACTCAGATGCGCATCTCACAAAAATGTAACTAGTTTTGATGGGAGGTTTTGGGTTGTTTTTTTGTTTTGCGTTTGTTTAACGTATTTTTTTTTACATAATTGGCCTTGTTTTTGTGACATTTTCCTTAACTTTTCCCCTATTCGTCCTTAATTTTCTCATTTTTTAATTCGAAGAATAAAAAAAAAAAAAAAACTGCGATGCACTGAAGCCACATGAATTGAAGCGTGAAGTAGTGAGGTATCCCTATATATATCTCTATTTTATTGAGCAAGGATTCAATCAAAGACAGAACTCAAATCCACTGCATTTGGGTAAAAACAGCCACATTCGTTACATTTGCTCTCCTAATGCTCCCCCACTGTCACACAGATGAATTAGATTTTTCATTTTAATTTCAGTTAACTCGACTTACAGAAACCCAGCACAGGAAAAAAAAGATGTTATATCCATGAAATTAGTTTTCTCACGTAATGTACAACACCAGCTGACAAGTTACAGCTCCAGTACAGATCCAGGGGAGGATAAATAAAAGGTAATCAATCTGTCTTCAAGTTCGAAGGTAAACATGAATCAGAGACCAGCTGAAATTTACCAGTATGTTCGTTCCATTATGTGTTCAGAAAGGCATGAAGGAAGCAGACACTTACCCATTTACACACTGAACCTGGAAGGAAGAGACTGTATATGATAAAAAAAAAACCCGAAAAGCAGTGGAAGGAGAAATGTGATATACTGTAGTTGTTTACTGCACATTACATACAACCCTCTAGTCAGAAAAGAGTTGCGTGTTAACATTTTCCTGGATTGCACATAAACTATATGACAGAACAAATTTCACATATTACCTAATGAATTTGATTATTTTTTAAAAAGAATGTATAAATAATAAAACAATCACCCTTTTTTATGTCTCTAATGTGGACACAGTGAGTTTTTTATTGTCGTAGAGAAATATCCATGAATATCAGTGCAAAAGATGCTGCTCCAAAATTTCTGTGTACTTTTCTGTATTAATACTGCACACCAAAAAGATAAGTTCCCTTTGCAAACCATTATATAGACCACAGGTGTCATACTCCAGGTCAATGGGCCAAGTCCAACCTACTAACTCATTTTTAATGTTCCCATAAGAGGTTTTAAAGAATATGATTATCGTATATTCTTTGCATCAACCAATACCATGAAACACAATTCATCCTTCCACTTATTGGCAGAAGCCTATTTCATATAAACAGCGAGTCATTCATGAGTCAAGAAAGAGTACATGATAGCTTGTCGCTGTTAAGTGAGGAAAAGACGAGAAAAGCTTTAAATTAAACATTTTGCAGATTTCTACAGATTCAGATTGAAAATAGATGTTGACTGATAATTCTATCACCTTTGATTTACTGACCAATGTGACAATATATGTTTTTTGTTGTTTATATTTGTTGGGGTAATGGTGAGGAAAACTACCTCAGAGTTCGAGTTCAAGTCCTGGGCTCTGTTGAGTTTGCATGATTTTCTCATGCTTGTGTGGTTTTCCTCCAGGCAACCTGGTTTCTTTCCATGGTCCAAAGACATGCACATTAGACTGACTGACTGTTTCACATGGCCCCTAAATCAGTGCTTCTCAATTATTTTCTGTGGTGGAAGAAAAAAACATTTCACACCACCCTTACTATTTGTCTATAAAATTGTTATTAGTACACATCTGCATAACACTATCTTTATTAACATTAAAAACAAAAAAGAAAGAAATATAGTTCAACCTACAATAAAGAAAAACTTCATCAACATTGTTTTAATCTGTAATAGAAAAGATTTAAAGTGCACCAATGTGCTTGAAATTAAAAAAAAATACACATCCTTATTTAAACTCATTCAGCTTGCTTATGTCTTCATATCTCCGTCTCTCTCCACCTTTCTCTTCGTTCCTGTTAGAAATTTTTCCGTGTTGTTTCTTGAGGGGTTGGTTACTGCACTTCACATCGTTTTCTCATGCAAAAAACCACTACACTTTAGCGTGTCAATGAGAGCACCACTGCCAGCTAGTGGAGTGGAGTTGCAATTATACTTAATTCTCGTACACAATTCCAGAAAAGCATGTTTCCCAGGGTCCCCCCTTCCCCCCCTCCCCCCCACCCCGGCATCACAACGCACCCCCGCTATTTGAGAAGCACTGCCCTAAATTTAAGTATGGTTGAGTGTGTGTGTTCTCCCATCAGTGAACTAGCAAGCTGCTCAGGGTGTATTCCACCTTTGCCAAGACTCAACCGAAAAAGGCTTCAGAATCTCTGCAAACCGAGAATAACAAAACAAGTAAGCAAATTAATTAATGTTTAACTTTATTTTAGTATTTACCAATTTTCAATCTTTGTTTTCCACAGTATTTTACTGGTGGTCCGGCAATGGCCTGGTGAGCTGTCCAGGGTGAACTCTGCCCTCGCCCAGAGTCGGCTGAGATGGGTGCCAGCCCCTTGCAACTCTAATTAGGATTACGTAAGCAGTTCTGAAAATGAATGGATAAATGGATTTTACTGGTGGATGCCAGTGGGTTTTTTTTGAAGTATCCTTGTAAAGGACAGTATTTCTGACCATCCAGTACATGAACATAAACACAAGACCAAACAAGACCCTCGCATAATGTGCATTTATATAGCTGCCATATCTCCAAAGACTAATATCTGCCATTCCATCAAGCAAAATAGCATCTCCAAGATAATAGGAATAATATTTAATTTGTATTATATCTACAGAATAATTGCATTCTTTGTAATTTATTTACCACATATTGGACTTAAACATTAAATATGTTTCATTTTACCCATATCATGGTATTTTTCCAGCATATATAACAACATGACTGGAAACAAAGCAACATTTCTCAATCCTGCAGCTTGTTTACATGTAATATAAAGTCTAGTTGTTAAGTGTTACCAGTTTCTGGTTAAAATGTCAGCAACTTCGTCACGTTCTGAATTCATGTGATATACCGAGTAGTGCTGGTCTTGTGTTTATGTTGATGATCCACACCTTCTCAGTAAGGAGGGACAACAGATACCAATCATTCTCAATCCTTTGGTTTCTTCTGCAGCACAGCAGAGAGAAACAGGTCAGTGAAAGTATGAGTCCCTTCCCATCACATATGCACTGGATGTGTGGGATTGGTATATAAAGATTATGACAGATGCCAAAGATAGCAATAGCCAGCAGAATTCGAGAGATAGATATTATTCACCTGCCACTGATTTTTTTTCTTCCTAAAATGTGCCAAGTCAATATTTTCTCTGGTCAGGATTTTAAATTAGACTTCCATGAGCTTTTTTTTTACTGTTATAGAATGAGGGGCTGTTTCACAATCAGGGTGTAGACTTTTTAGGTTCACAGTAACTCAAAAGTAAAACTCTTAGCTTTTGTGGTTTCTTGTTAACAGTAAACATCTTATGAGACTAGAATATTTTCTGTTAAGTATCAAAGCTACAGGTCAAATGGTGTCTTAATTACACTGAGTGAACCTATAACAGGTACAGGGTCTCTAGAATAAGTAGAATTTAGAATCTCGCACCACTTGTAAAAAAAAAAAAAAAAAGAATTCACAGCATTAATAATAAAAACTCACTGAAGGCATAATCTGGGTAGGTTTCATGTTACATTAGTTACATATTATTAGCTGCAGTAGCAACAGCATCAGTTGCATTTGCTTTTCCGGAGAAGTCAGTTTTTGACGGACATGTTTATTAAGCTGATGTGGAACTCTGTGCAGAAATTATTTCACATCAAATGCCAATTATATTGTTCAGTAAGCTATACAGTACTATACTGCTTTAGAAAAAGAAATGAATATCTAACAAAGCACTTGTATCCTCCACATATAATCTTTCCGACAAGTTTCCGACAAGACAAAGTTTCTCGTCAAAGCCACTTAGATTATGAATAAAGCTGACAAGCAGAAGAACATCTTTCCAGATTGTATTAAAATATCACTCAAAGAGTAAAAGTTAGTTAGTAATTAGGAAACAATTCAGAATTTTAACATGCATAAGATATTATTTTTATTATAGTGGAGATAATTAAGTTCTGTACTTAGTAAAAATTTGAGCAATATTTTCCTCTGATAACATGATTTAATGGAAATCAGAAATTATTTTACTAGTGGGACTCTTACTCTATAAAAATAAACAAGGGGCAGTCTTAAAATATGCAAGTGCCTACTTAAAGGCGTTCCTTGTGCAATTTTACAAAGACAACCCTGATGATCATACAGCTCAAGTCTAAAAATAACTTTCATATGTATAATTCACATAATCAGCCGGGAAGAATGTTGATTAAAATAAATTGTTTGGGATTATAACAATTCAGTTCACATACTTCAATATTCCTCAGTTATTCCATTCAGTAGATAATGAGAACTGAGATGCTGGGTGGAGTTCTCATCTTGGAAGCCCCTCGCTCCTGCTGATGATGATATGGACCATATGGACCTGGATGTCCACTCACAGACTGAAATGACGACTTTTCATTGCAAGTGATATAAACTCTTTTCCCCACAATTATTTAGGACGTACAGTTCTGATATAATCAACTGGACTTCATATTGGACTGTAATGAAGTTTCTTTTATATGGTTTGTATCTTTATGGTTCCACCCAAATTAGGACGGGTTTTTCTTTTGGGCCATGTTCCTCTCAAGGTTTCTTCCTCGCGTCAACTGAGGGAGTTTTTCCTTGAATCTGTTGCTGTGAGCGACGCTCATTTGGGATGTGTTGGGGTTGTAGAAAAATGTTTAAATTCCTTTGCACTTTGTAAACTCCTAATTTTACTGTGTAAAGCTGCTTTGAGACAATTATAAAAAGCGCCATACAAATAAAAGTGAATTGAATCGAGTTGAATTAAAGCAGCACTACTGGGATGACTTTTTAAAGCTCACACACCTTTATCTGTCTCTAATGAAAAGATGAGAGATGTGAGTCAGAAAGAAAATACGATAAAGCCTTTGAACAGAGTTCAATGAACTGCGCTGACTTTTCTTTGTTTGAGTTGAAAGCACTTACAAGATCAGTACACATTCTTTCCATTATTAAAACATGAATGGAAAAGGTGCATGATGGGATTTATCTTTCGTCAACACATCCTTCTCGATTTAAACACAGAAGTTAACGAAGCCGAGTATTGGTGTTGGTCATCTCAAAGCTGTTTGCAGAATCTTGGTTGCATCTGATCTAATCCTCAGTATCACCATTGTCCGATTATATGAACCTAAACTTCTCAAACTACTAGGATCTCGGCAAGAGGTATACACTTTGAATGTGTAATTTGTAGCCTTGAGGATCAGAAGTAAAATTTCTACAGACTCATTTAACTGTTGCAAGTAGCAAGTCAATGCAGATGACACAAAATCAAATGGTACAAACAGGAAAATATGTCTAAATAGTAAAACACTGTTGTTGTACCATGCTTCTTTAATTTATAAGCATAAGCTCTCTCAATAACATCCAATTATTTTGAAAAGACTTAAAAATGGTCACCCTCATTTAGTTAATTCAAAATATTGTCGTGAATGTGTTAAAGCTTCCAAGTCAGAGAAAAACACTTACCGTATTCGATGTAATAAGCGCTCTGCTCCAATAAGCCCCACAGTTTTTGATCTTACATCTCATAGTCGCCCATGTGTACTGGGAGCAAAATCGTAGATCAAACTTACCAATTTTATTCGATTAGTCTCTGTAATGGTAAAATGAGGCGTTCACTGCCTATAAAAGTGAGTTTACACGGTATTTTAAGAACCCTACCACTGGAAAATGTCTATAATGTTCATCAGTAACAACACATTTCATTGTTCCACCGAGCTTTAAAAAACAGGAAAATATTTTGCTGTGTTCTCTTGGTAAATGTCCAACAACCGATAAACCATTAGAAACAGCCACAGCAAAACTATGGGATGCTCTGAATAAATGGAGCGATGAGCCAGATGTGGACCTATCAGAATGTGAAGACCCGATTCTCCTGCTCACTAATTTCACAAATTTAAAGGTGTTCCTGGCCATGTGCTTGTTTGTGTTGATTGGTTAAACGTGTCATGTGCTAAAGTTGACATTCATGTTGATTGGTTCGATTTTATATCTGGCAGAAAATATTTAAAGGAACAGCACCGGGAGGGAAAATTAAAGGGTCTTTTTTTATTGTGCTGTTTTCTGTTTATTTTCAGCTTTCATGTCAGTAATTTGGTTGATACCACAAAATGAATAACACAAATACCAGTAAAACTTTTTTATTTTTCTGTTATTATGAATGTTTTCCACCTCAATGGGAATAAGTACTTACCGTTCCACTCCGCTGGTAAACATTTTAATAAGTGCCCACCCACCCCAATTTTTTAAGCGCCCTGGGCACTTATCACATCAAATACGGTAAGTTTTTAAGCATTTTCATTATTTATTTACTTTAAATTGGAGGGTCTGAAAAAATGGTGAAAGCAAAAAAAACAAACAAACAAACAAAAAAAAAACAAACAAACCCCAACAAACAAATTAAAAACCCTATAAAACAGAAAATGTGACTTGCCAGAGCCTGGCCAGTCTTATGCTACGTTCTTATCATCCCCATGAAGATTCTGATGTAGTATATTTTATTTGCAATGGCAATAATGCATTAAATACAAGCACTGAAAATCATTTATAAAAAAGAAAGAAATTTAAGAGCAGCATTACGAGAGTGAGCTGGAAGGTATCTTCGCTGAAAAGTCTCATCACCAGGATGAGAGATTTAATAGCAAAGGGATCCAATCACTACCAACTGATGGAAGTGTGTCGACCCCAGAGAAGTCTGTGCTGAAAAAAGAAACCACATTTGGCCAAATCTAAAAATCACATCATGGCCAATCTATGAACTTTTCAGCCGACCCTCATATATTTGACCCAGTAACACAGGGTAATTCCGGACAAGACAAATTCCAAACATTAAGATCTTAAGACACAAAACTGTTTTTGTGGAAGCTTCATATGAATATAAATCCAACAGTATTGTTGCTTGATGAAGTCTCCAGAAACATAATTCTATTGGACTCACTCTACCAACTCTAATTGCTTTGCAGCAAAAATTGTCCAATTATCAATGATGCTGGAAACTGTGTGAACACATCAGCACATCTCTCAGTCACGTCTTCAGGCAAACACACTATAGACGTCCATCACTCCAATTTCTCGGCCGAACACTTATCCCCGTAGGAGCATGGAGTGTAGTCTATAAGGAAAACCCAGCAGTCAGGTGACAATAAACAGAGCAACAAGGGAATATTCTGAAAAACATATCCCTCCTGTTGATTTCCTTTTGCACAGGAAGATGTAAATGTAAATTTTCAAATCTACGGATTACTGTGGACGGGACACAATTATGAATGAGTTTACTAAAGATGAATGAATTCTATAGTGTTTTACTGCGATTTAAGGATAAACAGGCGTCTTTATGCATTAGTTCACTGTTGAGCTAGTTTTTGATTTTTACGGAAACTCAAACAATCCAGTTAATATTCCCCAAATGAGCTGGTATCTGATATGTCATCCTGGCATGAACATTTTATTCTGAGTTGAAAGGAAGAGATGTTTTAGCTGATGGTTACAAGACTGTCAGCATAATGAGATTTTATTCTCTTTCTTCCTGCTCCTTTTTTTGTATCAGAAGAGAAGACAGAATACAGCAGAAAGATATAGACAAGCAGATACCAGGAAAAACAATCAGCGAGTCTGGGCGAAGGTGGACTACACCCTGGACAGCCCGCCAGGCCGTCATAGGGCAGAAACAAGCTGAGAGCAACCCAATGGCCTACTCTTTACAAATTGACAACAATGGTTGTTTTACATGCCTCTCATCTCAGCAGAAAGTGAGAAACATGGCTGGCCTTTGTTAACCCAGTCAGCTGCACTGGGGGGAGGGGCAGCATTGACATCTTGGTGATAGTGGGGCTGGAGCCTCTAACCTTCGGATCAGTAAGCCATCACCTTAACCAATGAGCCACCATTTCCTCAATCACAGTGTCCATCACTCCTATTCCACAAATATTTTTAATACTGTACTTTATTAAGAATTGGGGCAACCATAACCTAATGGTTAGAGAAGCGGCTTTGGGACCGAATGGCCGCTGGTTTGATTCTCGAACCAGCAGGAAAAATGTGTGATTTCTGGGGTTGAGCTGCACCCGCCTTGCCTCCACATTCATAGCTGAAGTGCCCTGAACAAGGCATTTAACCCACAACTGCTCTCTGGGTGCCCTAATGAGTAAAAGCAGCCTACTGCTTCGAGAGAGAGAGAGAGAGAGAGAGAGAGAGAGAGAGAGAGAGTGTGTGTGTGTGTGTGTGTGTGTGTGTGTGTGTGTGTGTGTGTGTGTGTGTGTATCTGCTCACTTTGTATGGGTTAAATGTAGAGGCAATAATTTCCCTCATGCAATTTATGCAGTATTTCAAAATCAAAGAATGAAAAATAAACCCTGACACTGTGGTTTTATTTTTTATCATCATGTTGAGTAGCATCCAAGAAACAAGTAAGTTCCTGTTATTACCTCTGCCATTGAGTTGTATTCACCACTGGCTGTTTGTTTGAAATTTAACAGGATTACGTGAAAGCTAAAGAACCCAAGAATGAAAAGAAAAGTGTACAAGACGGTGTTGAGGCCAGCGATGTTGTATGGTTTAGAAACAGTGGCCCTGGGGAAAAGACAGGAGGCAGAGCTGGAGGTAGCAGAGATGAAAATGTTGAGGTTCTCTTTGGGAGTAACGAGGATGGATAGGATTAGGAATGAGCACATCAGAGGGACAGCTAGATTGAGATAGGCTAGATTGAGATGGTTTGGACATGTACAGAGGAGGGATAGTGAGTATATTGGTAATAGGATGCTGAGGCTGGAACTACCAGCCAGAAGGCCTAGAGGAAGACCAAAGAGACGATTCATGGATGTGGTGAAGGAGGACATGAAGGTCGTTGGTGTAAGAGAAGAAGATGCAAAGGATAGGGTGAGATGGAGGCAGATGATTCGCTGTGGCGACCCCTGAAGGGAAAAGCCGAAAGGAAAAGAAGAAGACGACGTGAAAGCTAAAGAACCGATTTTTACCAAATTTGGTGGATGAAGGGGAATAAGCATAGCAGGAACCACTATTATTATGAAGTGGATCTGGATCACAATCCGGACACTGAAATCTATTAAATTCTTTTTAAGAAGCATCTATTAAAGGATTTTTCAATTGTCTGGGTTATGCCAAAACAAACAAACAAACTACTGAACTTGATGGAGGGGTGGAGCCTGGGACGAGAAAGAACCCATTACATTTTAAAAGTGATCTTTGTCATGTAGATCATGTACAAAGAAAGAAAAAAAGAAAAAAAAAATCCCCAAATCCTGACAAATCACTACTTTTAATTAAGACGGGGCAAAAGGTTCATCCGACATCCAATAGGGGGAGATAGTTCATTAAATAGTTGTCAAATTACAAGACAGACGCTCCCCGGCTTACGTTCATCCGTTTTACGTTTTTTTTTTCAATTTTACGTTTAAAAAAAAAAAGGGGCAAATTTTGAGTTTAGACATACCTATGTAGTATGCTGATGTAATGACGCAATGATGGTGTGTCCATTGTTTACAAACGACAGACTGAACGTGTTCAGTTCAGTTATATATATATATATATTTTTTCCTCAGTTATATAGTGTCTTACCTTTGTGTTAAGACGTCGTCTCTGTGATCTTTGTGTTTACACTGTTTTGTGGGCTTTTGTAACCCGAAGCAAATATGGTTGGTCAGAAGCGTAAGCCTACTAACATGGGTCCAAGTCTCATACACATCGATGAATTAACTATCTGCTCGGATCGGCGCATTCTACCATGCATACTCATTTAAGCAAAGAGAGTTGCAAAATGAATGAAAACCCGAATCCAGAAAAGAGAGAACTAACTGCTCTGCTGGTGATTCACATCAGTGCAGGCTGAGTACTAAACGAGTTCAACGGCACCCTTGCACACTTGAAAGACCGGAAGTCCGCATAACCCTCGCTTTGTTTCAAGCGCAGCAAGTAAACTACTTTCGGTATTGAGTGCCTCACATATTGTAAGCTTTGATTGGCTGTTTTAAGCTTCATATAAAGTGAGTTGGCTCAGCTTCATGTAAAGTGACTCAGCTCAGCTTCATGTAAAGTGACCATCCGTCGACCATCGGAACCATTTACAAGCAGAAAGATCGCATCATAGAGAATGTTAAAGGTTGTAGTTGATACTGTATTTGATATTTGATGAGTGAATTTGATTAAAATTTATCAATTTGAAATTATTTTGCTTGAATTTAATTTATTTGAAATTAATGTTGATATTATTTGATATTATTTTACAATGTTATGTTTATAATAATTGATTTAGGGGTGTTTTATGAGATACGGTAATGGTATTTATGGATGTATAGTACAGTATGAGTGTCATACGGCACACGTCATACGTCACTGTAACAACTTACGTTCACTTTCAACTTACGTTCGGCTGTCCGGAACCAATTAAAAACGTAAGTCGTGGAGCGTCTGTAATATATCAGCACCTGTTGGAGGATTGTTCCACTTTATTAGTGTCCCTCTAATTTACCATGATTCTGAGAGCACATGAAGGCAGCATCAGCTAAGGGCAATTCAGAAAAGTCTATTAATGTGCATGTCTGTAGGAGAACACAGCAGGGGCCGAACATGCAAGTGCCACAGAGACACACTCTCGCCAATCTAAGCCCATCCCTATAGTAAACATTACCTGAGGTTATTGTAAGAAGTGATGATGTATTAACCAGAGCATTAATATAAATCCTTTTTTTCATTTATTATGTAGAATTGCTGAGGGCCATTGCTCTAGACAATTCTTTAAAATTTACCGATGCCGTAGTAATTTATTATATTTGTACGATACCAGATGTCTGGGTTTGAAAAAAATGTAACATAATATTTTATGTATTTATTGAATAATGTTGAACAAATATGTTTTAAAAATCTAATGCAAAATGCTGCAGATTTTATATTATTCATTCATTCATTTTCTGAACCGCTTAATCCTAATTATGGTCGCGAGGAGGCTGGCGCCCATCTCAGCCGACTCTGAGCGAGGGCAGAGTACACCCTGGACAGCTCGCGAGGCCATCGCGGAGCAGAAACATGCGTTTTATATTATATTATAAAAAATATTTGATTGTGACACTGCCTCTGAGTCCCTCATCTACTGTATCCCACATTCAGAAGAATAAAATACAAAGAAGGAATTCAATAGCACCATAGCAGCTTCAATCGCTACAATTATCTCATGCCTTTTGCGAATAGGTAGTGCTTGTTTACACCTAGTGCCATGTTCAGCAATGCAGCATGGATAAAGGAGACATGAGAAGATCAGGAGAACCATGAAGCACCGGGTGAGCACTGACAATCAATTACCTGAGGCTGACATTAAATACACGAGTGTGGAATTGAGCCTATGATCTCAGCAATGATGTTTATCCTGCAATGGATCATTAAACTTTCTGCTGTCTGATGATGCTGTGTTATCTTTAGTATCTCTCTCTCTCTCTCTCTCTCTCTCTCTCTAAAATACACACACACACACACACACACACACACACACACACACACACACACTTCCAAAAGCAAACACACACAGATCATGCAGCAACAACAAAAATTAACAGTCAGCTTTCACACACACACACACACACACACACGCACACACACGCACACACACGCACACACACACGCACACACACACACACATAAAAAGATGAAATGTTTAAAGAGATGCTGTTACCTTGAGTGCCAAGTTGTGTCTGAGCTGAACAGATTACACTGGAACATCACTTTACCACCACTTCTCTCTTATCCACCTGAACCTCTTCTTTCCTTTCACCAGTCCTGTCTGTCGTTCCCTTTTTTCTTGCACAATCTCCTCTCCGTCTTTCACTCCATGTGAAAATTCCGTGGGGAATATCTCCTACCCTTTCTTAAGGATGGAGCAATCCACTTTTTCCTTCCCCCGTCCTTCCTGCCTTACAGTATGCTCCCACTCGAGTCTTACTCCAGCAACAACCTCTCTCTCTCTCTCTTTCTCTCTCTCTCTCTCACACACACACACACACACACACACACACACACACACACTCTCTCTTTCTCTGTCTCTCTCTCTCACACACACACACACACACACACACACACACTCTCTCTCTCTCTCTCTCTCTCTCTCACACACACACACACACACACACACACACACTCTCTCTCTCTTTCTCTGTCTCTCTCTCTCACATACACACACACACACACACACACACACACACACACACTCTCTCTCTCTCTTTCCCTCTCCCCATGTGCTTTCTATCCTCCTCCCTCCTTCACCCATCAAAGAGAAAGATCTGCATTATTTCTGTATTGCTGAACAAAACGCATTGAAATATGCAGTGATGCAGTCTACATCTCATTGAAAATATTTATAGAAGTTAACACTTCACACTTTGTAATACAACGCATACAGATAAAGCTGACATACTTAAATACACACACCAACGGAAATTATTGCCCTTATTCATTTATTCAACGACAAAAGGTACACTTAAACTTTCAGCAGTATCTTCCCTTCAGCAGAAGTTACATTACGTGATAGCAGCATTTTGTGTAATTGTCCACCAGCCTCTGACATCAGCTTGCTGAAATATTTTTACTACTTATTTTAATGCAACGTTTCTTCAGCTGCAAGACATTCGAGGGTTGCATGTCCCACCCTTTTCAAATCTACCAACAATGTTTCAGTTGGTTCAGATCTGACCTGTGACTGTAACATGCCATAACTCCATTTCTTTTTGAGACATTCATTGGTGGATTTTCTCGAGTCCTAAGGAATGTTATCCTGTTAAAAGATCTACATCTGATTCAACTTTAACTCTCAGACCAATGACTTTTCATTGTTTTGAAGCTTATATATATATATTACAATTCATAGTTAAAATAATGATTGCAAATTCTCCCCCAGTGCAGCTAACTGGGTCATCAAAGGCCGGCTACGTCTCTCACTGCCTATGGTGAGAGGCTGTAAAAGAACTATTGCTAATTTTTGTAAGGAGTAGGCTGCATAGCTATCAGCATGTTTTGGCCCTGCAATGGCCCGGTAAGCTGTCCAAAGTATATGCTGCCCTCATCCAGAGTTGGCTGAGATGAGCACCAGCCTCCTCGTGACCCTAATTAGGATGAAGCACTTCAGAAAATGAATAAATGAATGGATTGCAAACTGTCCAGGTATTGAGGCAGCAAAACAATCCCAAACCATAGCGTTTCCATTTTGGGGCACAAGTCACAAAGGTTAAACATTTCATCACTAACTAACCCACAAGACTAATTTGTTTAGTTTTGACCTCATCTCCATAAATGGGTTAAAACATATGACAGAACCCACAAAGAGACTGCTGCATACTTGTTGACTGCTAGGTATATATGGGGTGTCCCAAAAAAGGTATACACACTTTAAAAAATTGTAAACTAGGTGTTTATTATAATCTGTTTCATTTTCAACATGTAAATAATTTGCAAACATCATTCTATTGTTTTCACATCGCCTGTTCTCAAACTGATGTCTTTGCATATTATTTTATATATATATATATATATATATATATATATATATATATATATATATATATATATATATATATATATATGTATATGTATATATATATATATATATATATATATATATGTATATGTATATATATATATATATATATATATGTATATATATATATATATATATATATATATATATATATATATATGTATATATATGTATATATATATATATATATATATATATATATATATATATATATATATATATATATATATATTAAAAACAATTGCAATTAGTTTCTCTCAAGTAGTGATCATGGTAATGTTTATGGTGAAGCTGAAAAATCTTTCAGAAGTTCCCAACCACACTGATTATTAAACACTTGACTAAACAGAGCCACAGTAAATATCTTAAACATCACTGCCAGTATGTTTGGTTTGACAAAATGCAGGTGGGAAATTTAGGGAACTACAACTTATCATCTCCAGACATCTGTTGCATGTAAGAGTCTCGCAGACTTACAACAAGCGATCCATACAGATTTTAGTGCCAACCATCCAACAACCACATAGTACTGAAGTCAAACTTTTCAATAATCAGTTTTTCAGATATTGAATAATAAGAGGGTTTGGACAACCTCACTGCTGATGCATTTCACAAATATTCTTTAAATATCTAGCCTGGTTGGTTACTGACTGTGTTCTTATCGACGTATATTTACTTGTTCTATTAGAGAATATTCATTCTCAGCTTTGGTGCATGATGCCAAGTTTTAATTTGTCAGCAGGACTCAACATACTAAAACTAAGACAGACAATGGAACCATTCTTTGACTTAAACATGACGCAAATGAGAACAAATAGGCAGGTGCACAACTACATCATATTGGGACCCCCAATAGGAATTATCATAAAGTTCTATTTTGTAGTTTATGATATTTTGTATTCAGGTTCCCAATATTAAAAAAATATATCCCAATACAGTATATAAAATATTAAGTATGGTACCTTTATCTGTAAGCACTCCAATAAATAGAGTAAAAATTGCCCTTCTTTAATATGGTAACCCATCTAATGTGGGAACAGAACTGCATCACACAGTAACTAAGCCCTCACGGCTGCATTTTATATATATATATATATATATATATATATATATATATATATATATATATATATATATATATATATATATATATATATATATATAAAAAACATAAAAACTTTGAAAAATCCCAAGTGCGTCTTGCATAATTGCACTAAGTGTACTATGCATAATTGCACTTACAAGCTGGGACTGTCAGTTAATTAAAAACAAAACAAACAAACAAAAAAACAAGAGCAACTGGAGAACACAAACCCCTGCCAAGCTAAAAACATGGACAAAAATACAACTATAATTTTTCAGAATCAGAATACTTTATTAATCCTGGAGGAAATTGTGTGCATACAGTTGCGCCATACAAGCGCGATAAAGATACAGTAAAATCTCGATAAAGAAAATTTAAGAATTTAAGAAAATGACACATATATATATATAAAATGTGTGTAGGGGGATCCCTCACTACTTCACGCTTCAATTTATGCGGCTTCAGTGCATCGTGGTTTTGTTTTTCTAAATATTCATCGAAATAAAAAATAAGGAAATTAAGGAAGGATAGGGGAAAAGGTTAAGGAAAATGCTGCAAAAACAAGGCTAATTATGCAAAAAACAAACAACAACAGCAACAAAAAAACCCCCAAACAAACACAAAACAAAAACAACCCAAAATCTCCCATCAAAACTAGTTACATTTTTGTGAGGTGCATGTCTTTATGTGTGTGTACTTATATTTTATTTATATCTTATGCATTATTTTTAATGTTTAATTGTTATCATAAGCATTTATAGCATTGAATGTGTATTTATTGATATTATATACACCTATACACGTATGTATACATCAGTCAGGGAGGTTGGGGGGTTGATCCTACTTCGTGGATTTCAGTGATCGCGGGGGGATCTCGGTCCCAATTAACAGCGGAAAGTGAGGGATCCCTGTATATGCAATTTTTTTCCAATTTAAAAAATACTCTGTACTTTCTGCCTGCTGTAAAAAACATCCTTGTCAATCAACATTGTTAAATAATTCAAAGTTCTGGATCTGGAATTTGATTCAAACTATTTTCTAAATCAAAACCATAAAGGAGTCTTACTTGGACCATACTCCTCCTCTTCAATCAATCAATAAAAATAATAACAAATAGTTATTTGGAAGATGTCCTTGTTTACGATTATCATTTTTTATACAACTGAGCAATTTCCCAACAGTGGTGATAGTGGGGACTGAACCTCTGACCAGCAATCCGTTGCCTTAACCACTAAGCCACCACTGTGCAAAATAATGTAAGTCTGTTCAAATATTTTTTCCAAAAAGTTTCTGACAAACATTGCCAATGGTTTGGTATCAGATTGAACATATTATATGCTACAGTGTCCACAAAACACATTGTATTGTCAAAATTCTAATAATAAAAGGTGTGTTTGAACATATTGGCATCATGATGAACATGACAGACAGTTAAAGATGTCCCTTTATCCTGATGTGATTAATGTTGGTTGTTCACACTTTTATTGTGAATCTTATTGAAGACTCTGACACCACAAACACCAGAAGGGTTTTTTCTACTCAGTTATTTTATAGACTGTGAGAAAATATTCATCAGATTATGACTCTATAGATCATTTGTCATGACTCATACCTTTGTTATTTGTGCAAACCCATATGGATACTTCAGTAGAACTGCTACACATGATGTTCTTAATCTTCATACTGCACTGTCGGGAAAATTTACCAAAACAAAACATTATACTCAGACACTTTAAATTCCAAATTAAACTATATTTTGAACATAAAATGTTGATATAACTTTTACTTTTTCTCCTCAAGACCAGGATCCTATACAAGCCACCTTACATAAATCATAAGGGAAGCAATTGTTCATTAATAGTAAAACGTCCACCAATTATCAGAAACCTCAACTATATATATATATATATATATATATATATATATATATATATATATATACTTAAAGGTGCCCAGTTAATAGTGAATATTCAATATGTTTTATCCTACACTATCAGTTCTTTTTGGCTGAACACAGTGTTCCTGGTGAAATCACACCAGCTCCCGGGCTTAGTATTCACCAGCTTTACATCTTATTTAATTTTGTTCTGGGTTTGTTTACAGTAGCAATAACCAGACTAAGCAAATGGAGAAACGATCTTGTCCATGTGTGAAAACTTCACAGTGCAACACCAATTTGTAAAAAAAAGACGAAAAGTCTGAGAAGTGTTCTGCGTTCTCTCTTGCCTCAAGATGGAGATGTTTACTAAAATCATGCCAGCTATCAATTTATCCAACGACGTTGTAATACTGTGGCACAAACGTTGGGATAATTTGTACACTTGCAACAATGCAGTTAAAATGATTAGTTACTGTGTGATACAGTTCTGCTCCCACATTAGATGGCACTGTGTTGGGGGCGTGGATTTGAGACGTTTTTTTTTTTCATGTCAAAACAACGTCGTCCATAAAAGACATGTACATGTTCTCAATAAACATTACAGTTTAACACTGAGATGATTTTTAGTTAAGGTTTTGTGTAGCCAACCAAATTATAATCTTACAAAACATCATATGTTAGCTGGACTGCACCTGTTGAATGTGGGGACTGACACTCACACTGTAGAACACAAATGGTTTCAGAAAGACATCATGTCTAATTTCATTTCATTTCCAAGAGATAACATTGAATTTCATGTTTATTTACCATACCTGGTGAGTAAACTGGTACTGGGCTATCCTTCAATTTTTACTTGCATGTTAAATTGACACAGTAGTCATCATCATCATCATCTTCCTCTGCTTAATCCGGGGTCAGGTTGTGGGGGCAGCAGCCTAAGCAGTGATGTCCAGATGTTCCTGATGAGAGACCGTAAGACCATAAGCCGAGAGACATACTGTATTTTTTGGACCATAAGGTGCACTTAAAAGCCTTTAATCTTCAAAAAAATTGATAATGTGCCTTATAATCCAGTGCACCTTAAGTGTGGATGAAACCGCGGCACTCCATCTCACTGATAACATTAAAACCCAAGGGAAGCAAACTAATTCAGAGCCTGCCATCATTCTGGTGAACTAACCAAAGAACACTCAACCACGATTGTTTTTTCCACCTAATCTCCATCTCTACCGACCATCTGTCTTGTCATGAGGATGCTTCTGCATCTCAGGATGGTCAGCTGGCTTAATCAGAGTCTCATGTTCATCACGGGGAAAAATAAATGCTACAGGTCTCATCCTGATACCTTGGATTAACCTTCTTTAATTTACAGTTTCACTGTTAGAGTTCCTTAAGAGTAATGACCTAAGTTCTATAATGAACACAATACTCATGCTGCAAATGAGCGCAGTCATGTTTGTTACTGTGATGACGCTGTTGCTTTAAGGGTCCGTGGCTGAGAGAAGATTAGGTTGTGACCTGGAAGACTTCTAATCTCTGTCTCTATTGATCTGCGACTCCATGTGGGTGAGGGAATAACAGATAATAAAATAAAATGATATAATAATAAAAAATAATAGAGGCATCCGGGCTTTATGTCCAACTCATGCAACTGTTAAACTTAGACACTGAAGCTGAAGAATTTGATGGATTTGTGGAAGAGGAATGAACTGAAAAAGTGAGTTTATTGTTTTATATTGTTACAACTGAACAATGATTTGAGTTAATATGAATGAGTTGAATCAAGTTTGATTTATAAGAATTTTGTTTTGCTTGATGCGCCTTATAATCCGGTGAGCCTTATGGTCCAGAAAGTGCAGTGATCTCAACGCAGTAGTGTTGAACTTTATCTAAATTGAATTAAAATAGTCAACTAGTTATTTAACAATAAACATGCTAGTATTTCAAGCTAGTAAGCAACTAAAATCAATTTATTTTATTCTGTACTCTTTATTACTTTAGTTGGTTTCAGTACAAAGCTTTTATTGGGACATCTTGATAGTGAGCAAATGTGACCACTCAAACTTATAGTCTGGTTTGCCTTCATTTAACTAGATAGATAGGATGCAGATTTAGTCTAATTATAAACTAATTGGATCTTTCAATTGTTAACCAAGTTACTAAACAATGCTAACTGACACAGCCATTGGTCAAGCGGGTAAAAACGACATAATGTAAACATGTCTGTACTAATACTATCCATAAAATAAGTAGCATACTGTTTATTTAGCTTCTCTTAATGCTACTTATTGTGTTTCAAAGCTAATGTTTCACATCACATGCAACCTGCATGAAGATATTTGTTAAAGGCATATAACAATGCAGTGAATGGAAAATAATGTGTTTTATTGATGTATTTTATTGATTTCTAAATATTTCTATAAGACACTGCTTGCTAGCACATTTCTGTTTGCTCTTATGCCAGTTTTGCTCCAGGGATGCTGAAATGGACAATCTTATGATCTGAAGTATAGAAAAGAATGCTATTGTACTGAACTCTTCTTCTTTTGCCACAATATTCATAAAATGAAGTTTTGACCTTGATTTCCAGGTAGAAATGAGAGATATTTTCTGGAATGGTGCTCTCAAAAACTGAAGAATAAATGCATTGTGTACTGTTTTGGCTTATGAGATTCTCAAAGCACACTGCACTGAGAGGGTAGGTGTTCATGAAAAATTAAGAGACTCTTACTACAGCTGTGATTGCCCAATGATGTGCAGAGACAGAAAAAAAGAAAGAAAGATGACTATCACAAATTCTTTAATATAAAAAAAGATTCGTTCACAGTAAATGTTTAGCTTTTTGTTGTATAGTACAGTGTATTTCTGTGGCCTTCATACATCTTACAGTTATGCATGCACAGAGAGCATATGGTAGAGAAAAATGGGATTTCATCATGGGCATGAGTTATTACTTATGGGGATTGCAGGGAGGAAAGAGAAAAAGAAGATAATAATAAAAAAATAAAAAAGCCATAACCTGGGCTGATATACAGAAAAAGAGGAATCTAATTTATTGTTCATTTATTTTCTGATGTTCTTAATCCTAATTAGGGTCATGCCTAATTAGGGTCATGGGGAGGCTGGCACCCATCTCAGCCGACTCGGACTGAGGACGGGGTACACCCTGGGCAGCTTGCCAGGCCATTGCAGGGCTGACACTCACACAATCATTCATACACTCAGATCAAGGAGTTATTTGGAACAGCCAATTAACCTACTGTGCATGTTTTTGGACTGTGGGAGGAAACTGGAGTCCCCGGAGGAAACCCATGCTGGCACAGGGAAAATTTCTTGCTCTGAGGAGGATGTGCTAACCACTACACCATCGTGCCACCCCTGGGACATGCAGTATTTTCTTGTTCATAGATGGTTTAAAAACTGATTTTCAAAGCTTAAAGGAAAGTATGAGTGCTGAATACACCACTTATACAACAGCATGCATCTCCCAGTGTCCTTCCGTGTCATTGCCTAAAGTGAATAATTAAATGTTATTATTTAAAATGTTTTTGGCAAATACTGAGATATTAGAGGAATAAAATATTTCACCATATGTTGTTTTTAGAAAAATCAACATCATGGTGGGATGTAATAAATAATAAGGCTTGACTTAATCT
This sequence comes from Plotosus lineatus, assembly GCA_024760905.1. Lineage (NCBI taxonomy): Eukaryota > Metazoa > Chordata > Actinopteri > Siluriformes > Plotosidae > Plotosus > Plotosus lineatus. Next base: position 23,974,812 of record CM045739.1, read on the forward strand.
AAAATTAATTGCATCATGTCCTTCTTGTTTTGAAGTAAAAGTACTTTGAGTCATAGACAAATTTCTATTAAAGAAGTATAAAATAGTACAATAAAAAATAATAATAATAATAAAAACAGGTTGATACTCAGAATATTCCACAGCATGAGCAGTGACAGTACAAGAAACTCATGTACCTCCCTAAACAGGGTAATTTTCAATCCTCAGTTATATATGTTGTTTTTTTTCGCTGTCCAAGCACTCACACACCATAGTGCATAACATTAGATATTTACAGTATACTGTTTGATAACTGTATTGTCTTTACAGTAACAGTGCCATTGTAGATTATCTCAAGTTATTTTGAGTTTAGTTGCCATGGAAACTAAACAAAAAAAAATTTTGGTTCCATGGACTCAGCTTGTAATATGACTTGGACAGTAAACCAATTAAAAACCAAAGACGTTAACCTCTTGGCCTTTTTGAAGATGTGGAATTGAGGATGAATGACATGTTTTGATGAGATGATCATAAGATCAGGTGATACACAGTAGTCAAATTCGATCATCTAATACCTGAACATTTCATATCATCTACAGTAATACAGTACTATCTAATATCTGTGTTTAGTTTTATTAGAAAAAAAAGTGCACTTAAAGAAAATAGATAATACTGTACAATGCACTGTTCTAATTTTAAAATATTTTATTTTATTTATTTATTTCAAAATTCTAACCTATTTTATTTGATATCTTTTCTTTTTATATCCCAGCATAATCCGCAGGTATGAAAAAAAAAATGAGTCATTTCCTACAACCTCTACAAATTTACTTTGTTTGTATAGTTTGTTTAAAGACCAGTAATTATGTTCTGCATGTAATTATAGGTGCAGTTTTTGGAAGTCTTTTTGTAGGTAGTGTATATATAATGGAAAAACACACACACACACACACACACACACACACACACACACACACATACACACATACACACACACACACACACAACTGGTATGCTCTATTCGGTTCACTATGTCAGGAAAAAGCTCTCATTATCTCCCCACCCCATTATTAAATTGTCTTTAATTTAAAAACACCCTAGAAATTAAAAATGGCACCTTGAAAACTAAAAATAAACATTATGCAATCTGGCCTTTGAGTTTTTCAAGGTGGAAAAAAAAAATGCTGTAATGCAGCATGTGGCCCCATTGTCACCCTTACAAAGATAAATAAAAAAACAAATAAATAAAAACAGGCACTGTGATGGTCTGGCAAGCTGCACAGGGTATACCCCACCCTCACCCAGAGTTGGCCGGGATGGGCGCTAGCCTCCCTGCGACCCTAATTAGGATTAGTAAAGGTAAAGTCTGTTGGGCTTTTTACACCTGCGCCATAGTGGCTCATCAGGCCGGTGTTTATCACCGGTTTCTGTAGCGTGAAGCGACCAGGAGGTCAACTCCTCCTGGATGGGACGCTAGTCCATCGCCGGTTACCTTCCCAGTATATTTTTACTGGTACCCATTTATACTGCTGGGTGAAGAGAGGCACACTTGTGGTTAAGACCTTGCCCAGGGGTCTTAGCACAGTGGGGGTCTAACTGGGATTTGAACTCAGAACCTCCTGATCATGAGCACAGCACCCTAACCACTACGCCACCGGCCCCACCTCATTAGGATTGAGCGGTTCAGAAAATAAATGAATGAACAAATAAATAAAAGTGCTTATTCGCTTTACATCCCATTTCATAGCCTATTCAGTAACATTCAGCTTCTCTTCATAGCCCCAACTGCGCTCTATTGCTCTCTCTCTCTCTCGCTTGCACACTTGTGTTCTCTCTCTCTCTCTCTCTCTAATTGTTTTTCTCTCAAAATGGCTGGCAGCATGAATTAAGATTATGATTATGGCTACTATTCAAATGATGTAAAAAATGTCATTAACGAGTATTTCACATTAAGCATAAACATACACTGTAATTAACTACACAAAATACACAGTCGGTTACTTTAATTTAATTAAAAAAAACAAAACATTGGCACCATTGCATAATTGCTGTGATGAAGAACAAACGACTTAACAATATTTAATATTATAAAATTGAATATTGAAAATTTACCAATGTTGCCATGGTAATGGTGTCACACAATCCTGACATTAAAGGTTTTCAAATAATAGTTCAACCTGTAGTATTTTATTCCTCACAGATGGATGGTAAGTGGTCTAAATGCCTCGGATTTTTTTGTTTGTTTGTTCATTTATTTTATTTTATTGGAGGTGACTGTGATTAGGGGAAATCTGAGGACTGTAAGGGGGAAAAAAGCACCAACAATATTTCTTTGGAGCCCTCTGTACAAGTTAAACACCACCGTCGGGTTCTACTGCATTACTTTCAGGGCTTTCAAACCTTTTAATTGTATGCATTTTCCAATGTGATTATAAATTTGAAAAGCAACAATTAAAATTAAAATGGGATGTAACTAAAAATAAAGCATGACTTCAGTCAATGTTTATTTTTTCACTGACATAAATTGGAGGCTTTTTCATTCATTCATTCATTTTCTGAACCACTTAACCCTTGTTAGGGTCTCGGGGAGGCTGGCATCCATCTCAGCTGACTCTGGGCGAAGGCAGCGTACACCCTGGACAGCTCGCCAGGCCATCGCAGGGCAGAAACATGCTGACGGCTTGGCAGCTACTCTTGTCGAAAGTCAGCAATAGTTCTTTGACATGAACCTCACACCATTGACAGTGAGAGACATGGCCGGCCTTTGATAACCCAGTTAGCGGCACTGGGGGGGACATCGAAGGATTTTTTTGTTTGTAATTGATGTGAAAGTAACATGAGTAATGATTCAGGAAAGATAAAAACTACTGTTTGGTTTTGCTCCATAAACCTTAAGGGCTTCAAAAAGTCATTAAAAATATCAACTTTTTAATTATTATTTTTTTATAGCAGTAACAGTGCAGACACAGGATGGAATCACTCTCCAATAAAGTATATTGATGGTGTTCTTTGTTATTTGCCCGCAGCTTTACAAAGAAATGAAAATGTGCTTATTCACAAACATTAAATTATGTAAGAAATGTTGCTCATAATTTCGGTGCTAGAAGCTAAAATCCTCTTTAAAACTGATCTAAAATGTATAAAATGCTTTAATTTTTGTCCTGAAATACATTTTAAGATGAATGGTCAAAACACAAATACTGTCAATGCCATTGGAAAATTTGTGAAAAAATATCAGGATTTGGCAGCGAAAGTTATTGCATAACAATCAAATACAGGTCATGCAACACCAAGACACCAGGGGGATGTGAGGGGGTGGATCTGGCTCAGGGTGTTTTTTGAACAATGTGAAAAAAAAGTCTAAATCTTTTTTTTTTTTGGAAGTTTTAAAGCATTGTCAGGGCAATGGTGGCCTGGTGGTAAAGGTGCTAGATCACTGATTCTAAGGTTAGGGGTTCAAGTCCCACTCTCAACGGGTTGTCACTGTCCCCCCAGTGGTGCTAACTGGGTTATTAAAGGCCGACCATGTCTCTCAGTGTCTGTGATGTGAGGCTGTAAAAGAACCATTGCTGACTTTCATCAAGAGTAGCCGCATAACCGTCAGCATGTTTCCACCCTGTGATGGCCTGGCAAGCCGTCCAGGGTGTACTCTGCCCAGAGTTGGCTGAGATGGGCACCAACCTCCCCGCAACCCTAATTCGGATTAAGCAGTTCAGAAAATGAATGAATAAAACATTATCTATATACCAGTAATAGTTTTAAAGTTCTTTGGTATGTTTTTTTTTTGCAACTAAGATTGTTTGTTTTTGTTTTTTTTATATAAGGCACTGTGAGCTGCTTACTCGCTTATTTATTTATCCAAGTTTCCCATTTAACAGTCTTTAATGACAGAATAAAGTTTAGCCCTTTGACTATGAATAATTTTTATTAAAATATAAAATTCTTAATAAACTCGCAGACTATTTAACCACATATAAAGAATTAAAGCCTTTTAAAGAACATTTGATCTGTATATAAATAAAAACACCCGGCACGTTACACAAGGATATTTATATTTATGACTGTGAGGACGTAATTGAGCACCATCTGTGATTGGGCGGAGGAGTTGCAGGGAACAAGGTAATGAGTGAAGGCTTACACCTGTGTGTGGTTAATGAGAGGATTATTTATATACCTTGTTTTCAGGGAGAGAAGTCAAGCCACAGAATGAAATACACCCCTGCCAGGGGTGCGTCATGGTAAACTTGAAATTAAACCAGTTTAAACAACAACAGCAACAACAACAACAATAATAATAATAATAATAACAGAGTATCTTTGTTGTTATAATGGATGCAAACTCATAGTCTGTGTGTATGGGGTTGTTTTGTTTTTTTGGGGTTTTTTTAAGAGAAAGAAAATCTTTAACCCTGTTAATAATATCAAAGAAAATATTACTTTAATATTCATTCATTTTCTGAACCATTTCATTTCTTTAATCGCTTAATCCTAATTAGGGTCACAAGGAGGCTGGTACCCATCTCAGCCAACCCTGAATGAGGGCAGAGTGCACCCTGAACAGCTTGCCAGGTCATCGTATGGCAGAAACATGCTAACGGCTATGCAGCTCCTTTTGTCGAAAGTCAGCAGTGGTTCTTTTATAGCCTCTCACCATAGACAATGGGAGACATGGCTAGCCTTGATAACCCAGTTAGCGGCACTGGAGGACAGCTGTGACAACCGGTGACGGTGGGGCTTGAACCTCGTACCTTAGGATCAGCAAACCAGCATCTTACCACCAGGTCACCACTGCCCAATTACTTCAGTATTATTTCTTGGAAAGAAATGGAATATTGATTTGACTGTATTTTTTAGATTTAAATCTCATGAACTCAGAAAACTAAAAAAATAGTTAAAATGTGTTTAAAAGATATGGCAATTTGAAGAGGCGCCTTTAACAAAGGAACATTTGTTTCCATAAAACTGAACAATGGTTTTAATACAGTATATTATACGACTGATCTGTGACCTTACTGAGGATTAAGCAGCTGAAAAAAATGAATAAAATGTTACTCCACCCAATGAGAACGCTCAAGTTCAAAGGTAATCGTCTCATTTGAGAGTCCATACATGGTTTTCTGTCAGTGTTTAATAGTAATGGTGGATCTTCTATCAACAATAAGTGCTCTATCTCCAAAGTTTTGTGACCTTATTTTGACCTTCACCTTTGACCTTGACATTCCAAAATCACTGGGACTTGGGTAATTTTGTGTCACCACCAGATTTGGTAAAATTGGTTGCACAGGTGTGGTCAAACTTCATTTGTTTGTAAACAAACTGACAGACAGACACATAGATGGACTGGTAATTTCAATACTGGGGTCCCAAGTTTGTGACTACAGTTCCAATGAGTCCAGTTAACACCCAAGTTTAACCCGCTGTCTTGGTTTCGATGATGGTTCTACCAAATAAGTCCCTGCAGAATCTTTCTCTTTCTTTGTGGTTGGTGTTTTGATTTCACTCCATTGCTGTAGATTGATTTAGGATCTTGCAGCACAGACTGACATCATAAGCTCCAAATCTAACTTTATCCAGTCTTCATAATGTATTACAGAAAAACTGAGAGCTTTTCTGAATTTTATACCACAGCAGGTTTATTCAGGTCATCAAATCCAATATATATTTTCTCTCCAGCTCAATGAATCCAGGCAGCACTGAACGAGATGTGGGTTTTATTATCACTGTATGATATGCAGTAGGGCAATGTAGTGGTCCGGTGTAGGTCTGTTTCTGGCGTAAAGCTTGAAAGGAGATTAAATTATTCATTGTTTTGATCTGTTTTGTTGTAAATGAATCTCTGCTCATAGACACACAAGCTGTTGTGGGCTCCATGTTCATGGCTGGAGATCGTTTGCATATCAAACGCACAATCAAACAATTTGGATTAGAATTAGTTGTGCGGGAAGTTACACAAACAATTGTGTTGTTGTTTTTAAATGAGAATGAATTTATTACATTTATTTTCTGCAGATGCTTTAAATGTGTCTTCACTATATTAAATGAGAACACCAATCATGCATAGCTACTTATACCTAACCATCTCTGTTCAGCCTCTAATTCTGATTTGTTAGAATTTGTAATATTATTATTATTTTTTTTTTAATGTCCCTGTTTTGTTTCCTCTCATCTGTAGGTCCAGCTCACGGTACGGAATCCTGCCCATGTCATATGGGGGGGGATCTTGAACTTGGCCCTGCCTCCTGGTTGGTGATTGGTGGAGCGCACTTCCGGTTGTTTTTAAACAGACAAATCACCGCTCAAGGCGCGAACTGTCTGCTCTGTATTTGGTAGTGCCTGCGCTCACCTTTCTGACTTTGTTGTTTCTCGTTCTGTCTTTTCGCGTATGACCCTGTTTGCTTCCCCCGGATCTGTTTGACTTTGTATTATTAATGTGTTAACGGCCCAGTGGTTAGTAGGAAGCCGGTGCCGTTTATTTTCGCACCTTTTCTCCTGGTTTTCCGTTAGTTAGGGAGTGAGGGAAGCCATTGTGTTTTTTGATTGTTTCTCGGCGGAGGGAAGTCAGATTGCTCATATGAAGATGGATGTTTTTTGTTTATTATTTTGGCCTGGCCAGCTTCTGAAGGCATAGCCACGAAAAACAATACAAATAAATAACAGCAGTTGTATTTCTTTTGTTTACCCGTATGTTACAGCTCGACCTAGACCGGGTCATAACAGTCTCCCCCACCCCCATCCCACCAATCATTTTATTATCTGAAAGATGCCTTGATGTACAGTGTATGCTTGACCTCAATCGCCAACGCCTTTGCAAATAACCAATCATCTCTCACATACACGACACCTTCCCATGTTGTCCTCTATAACCAACAATAAACATGTAATCACTCAGACCAGCAGGACTGGTAGGTGTTAAAGTGCATAGCTTTTCTTTTTAGTGTAACAGTGCTTCCCGTATAATGTTCTTTATGCTCAATAACTCTGGTTTCATGAGATTGGTAATAAATGCATATGATTACTTGTTTGGGGAGTTGAAAGTCATGAGTGAAAATTATAAATTGCACAGAGGATTATGTTTCTGGAAACATACAGATTGCACTTTTATTCAATTTCAGAGCCTCTTGAAAGATTCGTGCTGACTATGAATATTAAAATGACACGAATACTCCTGTTTATGGAATAAATTCTAGCGTTTCTTTTGGAATCTAGTTTTGCTCGCGACAATAAAAGTAAAAGAATTTCAGCTGTCATTCATTCATTCATTTTCTGAACTGCTTAATTCTAATTAGGGTCGCAAGAAGGCTGGCTCCCATCTTAATCCACTCTGGGTGAGGGCAGAGTAAACCTTGGATGGCTCACCAGGTCATCGCGGGGCTAGAAACTCACTGACGACTATGCAGCAACTCTTGGCGAAAGTTCTTTTATATGAATCTCTCACCATACAGAGTGAGAGGCCGGCCTTTGATTGCACATTAAGCTGCACTGGGGGGGCAGCAGTCACAACCGTGGGGCTTGAAACCCCAACCTTGGGGTCAGTAATCCAGGGCCATCACTGCCCTCTGTTTGTTAATATGCACCAAAATGTTGATCAGATGCCCACTTAGAGGATTTTTTTTAAATAAGTGTACAAAATAGTATTATCAATCAATTGTTGAGGAACCTTGCACCCTAAGTGCCCTCTAATTTTATTTTTTATCTTACGATGGTCGTTTTTGTGCAATACCACTAAATAAATTATGCACAGATTTTTAATTTTTCCTTCTAGAGTAGGGTTTAGTAAAAGTTACATTTTGGAGCTGATCCATGCATGGGATCATGTGAGGGGGAGAGAGGCGGTCCTGAAATCGGATTTAGGATTTAGTTCTAATTCACACCAGGCAGGAAGAGTACCAGAACATTGTAGAAAACACTTTACCTTAAAGCTCAAATGTCATGGTCACACATTCTGACTTTGTAAGATTTATACACATAATTCAGCATTTGTAATTGAAATGTCATTATCTGATTCACAGATCTACATCTTATTAAGAGGATATAATGTGTAAAGAAATGTTCATCAGATGCCCCCTAGGGGGAGACAGTTCATTAACTATGCCAGGTTACAATGAAACCAACAAATTCCTTCATGCATTTTCTGAGCCTAATTGTGGTCGCGGTGAAGCTGGCACCCATCTAAGCCAACTCTGGGTGAGGGTGGGGTACACCCTACACAGCTTGCCAGGACATCGCAGAGCCAACACACACACACACACACACACACACACACACACACACACACACAACTATTCATACTCACACTTACACCAAGGGGTGATTTGCAGCAGCCTATTAACCTACTGTGCATGTTTTTGGACTGTGGGAGTGAACCGGAGAACCCGGAGGAAACCCACACAAGGACGGGGAGAACATGCAAATTCCACACAGAAACGCCAGAGCTGGGAATCGAACCCTGGACCTTCTTTTTGTGAGCTGGACTTTCTAATTACGACAGCTAATACATTCAGGGTCTCTGGTTTCATCCTGAGGTCATAGTCTCTCCGTGGAGATTTGTACATGTTCTCATGTGTCTCTCTGGGTGTTCTGTTCCCCAAATGATGTCAACAGGTGACCTGAATGCTGTAAATGATTAGCCATAGGTGTGAATATGTGAGTGTACGGTGCCCTGCAATCCACTAATTTCAGGGTTTCTTCCTGCTCCTGATCCAATGTTTACAGGACAAGCTTCAGATCCATAATAACCATGACCAGGACAAAGTTCTCCCGAGTAGAACAGAGTGGTGGTAATGAAGCTTCTAGTGTCTACAACTGTGCAATAAATCATAACTTCATAAAGCACATATCTCACTGTTATCATGTAGATTGAATAAACACAAGGATTTATTAAAGCAGTCGGCAGTAAAGTCAATACAGCAGTAGAATAATGACTTGCAGTCACAGCTCTCAATATGTTTTTAATCATGGCAGTTAAACCTCAAGAGAGGAATCAGTAGCTGTTATTGTAACTGAGTTTACTGAAGAATAAAATTGAACAATTCCTGGTAGGACTTAAGTGGCAGTGGTGAGCTTGTAATAAATGATAAGTGGAAAGAATAATACCACCTCATTAAAATAATAATAATAATAATAATAATAATAATAATAATAATAAATATGTTAAAAGTGCAAGAATGAGCTCTTCTGTGCTATTATAATTTCAATAAATATTTTATGATGAGGATTTTTTTTTTTTTTTTTTACAAGAAGCGACTTAAATAACAGTGGTTGGGGTGCTGAGCTCAGATCGAGAGGTCATGGGCTAAAATCTCCATTCGACCCCCACCCTTTTAGACCCCTGCTTAAGGTCTCAACCACACGTGTGCCTCTGTTTAACCAGCAGTATAAATGGGTACCAGTAAAAATATATACAGTGGTACCTCGGTTCTTGAACGCTTTGGAGGTCAAACAAATCGGAATTCGAACAAAAAATCCGGGATTTTTTTTTGTCTTGGAAGTCGAACTCGAAAAACACACGAGAAAAAACGAGACCGAGAGTGAGGAAAAGTGCACAACTTACGGAAATCAGTCTCTTTTGACTCTACTCAACCACTGTGTGCTTGTGGATGCGCTTCCTCCTGTTCTACAAAGCACAGTATATTGTGTTTTTTTGTTTACTGGATTATGTTAGATAATAAACATGTCTCCAAAGAAAGCTACTGAGAAAAGATCAGTTGTGTGGAATGCTGTTGCGTTTAAGGAGCTGATAGCTAAGCATGGATCAGGGGGCAGTGGTGGTCTAGTGGTATAGGGCGCTGGATCGCTGATCCAAAGGTTGGGGGTTCGAGTCCCACTCTCCACAAGGTTGTCACTGTCCCCCCCAGTGCGGCTAACTGGGTTATCAAAGGCGGGCCATGTCCCTCACTGTCTATGGTGAGAGGCATGTAAAAGAACCATTGCTGACTTTCGTAAAGAGTAGGCTGCAAAGTCGTCAGCGTGTTTCTCTCCCTTGCTAAAAGGGTTGTGACAGGAAGGGCATCCAACGTAAAAAAAAAAAAAACCTCTGCCAAATCAAACGTGCGAATCAGATGATTCGCTGTGGCGACTCCTGAGTAAAAGGGAAAAAGCCGAAAGGAAGACAGACAGACAGCTAAGCATGAATCAGACGTGTGTGTTCCTGATCTTGCTCAGGAATATGACATGGCTAAATCAATGATACGCGCGATCCTGAAGAACAAAGAGGCTGTTAAAGCCAGTGATGTGGCAAAAGGCTCGACGGTTATCAGCAAACAAAGACCGCAAGTGCTGGAGGAGGTGGAAAAATTCCTGCTCCTTCATAAACGAGCAGCAGTTAGCAGGAGATAGTGTTTGCGAGAATGTGATCTGCTGCAAAGCTCGTGAAATCTACGACGATTTGGTGAAAAAAGACCCGAGCTCGAATCCTGAAGGGTTCCAATTTAAAGCAAGTCGAGGCTGGTTTGAAAATAAAGAAAAAAGATACAAAATAAATTAGTCTATTAAGAATTTTGTGTGTTTGTCCTGTTGTTTTACATTTAATATACTATTTGATATATAAACGACACTATGAAATAACATTATGTTTTAAAAAGGTAGTTTTCCAGTGTCTTGGAACAGATTGAAACCGTTTACATTATTTGTAATGGGAAAAGCGGATTTGGAATTCGAACAAATTGGAACTCGAACAGCCTTCTGGAAAGGATTAAGTTCGAGAACCAAGGTACAGTATCGCTGTACTGGGAATGTAACCTGCGATGGACCAGCATACCATCCAGGAGGAGTTGAACTCCAAGTCCCTTCACACTATAAACACTGTGAATAAAGAGAATAATTAATTTTGCTGTACTTTTTTGATCCAGCAAGAGAAATTTTCACTCTGTGTTTGACCCTTTCAAAGTGAGCGCACACACACACACACACACACACACACACACACACACACACACACACACACACACACTCAGAGCAGTGGACTGCCACACACACATTGGGGGCACCCGGAGAGCAGTTGCAGGTTAGGTACCTTGTTTAAGGGCACTTCAGACTTTAAGATGGTGCTGCTCACTCCTCCGCTGCCACGTATTTTTCCTGCTGGTTCGGGAATCTAACCAGCAACCATTTGGTCCCACGGTCGCTTCTCTCACTGTTAGGCTATGGCTGCCCCCAAAATGAGATTATTAGGTAGTGCTGGGATTTAAACTCAAAATCTCCAGTTTCCTAGACAGGCACTTTAACAAACTAGGCCACTGTGCCGATAAGCTCTGGTCTCATGAGCCAGAATGTGCCACTAGTGAGAATTTCAGAGGATCATTAACCCTACCCAAAGCATCCCCGGGGAAGATGTCTGAGCTCTTCACCTTATTTTTTCTAAGGCTGAACCCAGACATCCAGCAAAATGAAATGAACTTTCTGTTGATGTTCAGATGGCTGAGTCACTCGGTGCCTTCAAGTGAAGGCCGAAAACCTGCCTCAGATAATTCTCAACTCAATACTCGGATTAGCATGGTGCGCACACGTACAAAATTAATAAATAAATAAACAATATGACCAGACACTGACCCAGTGAGGCCTGACTGTGAACCAGCATAAGAATGTGTGAACCAGTTTTTATTTATTTATTTTTACCTCTTTAAAGAATAGAAGGGGGAAATACAGATGGGTGGATAAAAAAGGAAAAAGAGTTGAGGCTGAAATATTAAAAAGAAAAAAAAGCCTCAATCACACTCCTCCTGAGTAGCATTACAATTTCTGTAATAACAGTTTTCGGCTAAATTCTTATGCGCAGTTTATCGTCAAAAAAAAAAAAAAAAGTTGATGAAAATGGAAGAAAAGTGAGAGATGAAAAAAAACAAAAAACAAAAGAGGAGTGAGGACTGATGAAAGAGAAAATGAAAATAGTGCTTTGTATTGGTCCCAAAATATGTGTAGTACATTTTGAGGTATGATTAAAATAAATAAATAAAACTTTTTATGGGAGGAGCAGCATTTTTTTAATTTATTGAATAAAAGTTCATTCATTCATTTGTGGAATTGCTTTAATTTTCTCTGATGGCATCATAACCCCAAAATTACAGCACTCTGGTCTCTGGTCTAGAAAAATACTATACAGTATATATATATATATATATATATATATATATATTATCGGCACGGTGGCGTAGTGGTTAGCACGTCCGCCTCACAGCAAGAAGGCCCGGGTTCGATTCCCGGCCTGGGTGTTTCTGTGTGGAGTTTGCATGTTCTCCCCGTGCTTGTGCGGGTTTCCTCCGGGTGCTCCGGTTTCCCCCGCAATCCAAAGACGTGCACTGTAGGTTAATTGGCCGTTCTAAAATTGACCATAGTTTCTCTCCTGCAGCGGCACTGGAACCCAGTCGTATCGGCACTTGCCTTTCCATTGGATCCTTCCGGTGGCGCCGAGACGGGGACTTGCTGCTTGGGTAACAGCCTGTCCCTCATTACTCCCTACCCAGGCTCTGTGCACTGGGGAGTATCACCAGTCGGGATACTGGCCAGAGCGCAGCCATAGTCCTTCGGGACTGACGGAGGCCTACGCTACGCTATATATATATATATATATATATTTTGTGTTGTGTGAGAGTGTTGTCTCTGAAATGGCCTGACAAGCTACTCAGGGTGTACCCCACCTTCGGCTGGAGTCGGTTGGGATGGGCAGCCAGCCTCAGCACGACCCCAATTAGGATAAAGTGGTTCAGAAGATGGATGGATGGACAGATTCTATGATTTTGGTGTCATTTAACTTTAATTGTATTAGTACAGAGCTTTATTAAGATCCAGGTGACCAAGTCCATATTTGTCGTATAATTCGGTGTATAATTGTTTTATGCCTTTAAATCCATCACACGGAACCGCGAGTCATGTTAAGTCAACTGTCATATTAAGATGGACGATCTGAAGATGAAATTTCATCCCAGAGGACTTTTTGTTGAAACACTTGGCAACAATCTCTTTGCATTCTGGTAGAGCAGAAATCTGGATGGTTCAGACTTGATAGAAGAGCAGGTGATATTTATCCAGAAATCTGCTGTCTACTTTCAGTGCCCACTGTAGCCTCAGATCCTTGTGTTTGTCTGGATATGCTTTTTTTATTCTAATCCATCAAAATCTGGCTTTAATGTGTTCGAGGTATTGTGCATACCGTATTTGAGATGTACAGAATAAAGGATATCGGCAGTGGTTAACATAAACTTCCAATTGTTTTCCGGGGGAACTGAGGTGTTCCCTGAGCAGCTGAGAGATAGATTTCCTCCAGCATATTCGGAGTTGACCCCAGGGTCTCTTTCCGGTTAACACACCACACCAGGGAGGTGTTTGAGAGGTATTCTAATTAGATGCCCGAGCCACCTCAACTGACTCCTCTTAACACGGTGGTTCACCTCCGAGCTCCTCCCAGATGGCCGAGCCTCTCACCTTAACTCTGAGGCCAACCTGAGAAGAAAGCTTATTTCAGCCGCTTGTATCCATGATCTTGTACTTTTGGTCACTCAACAAACATTGTGAACATGGGTGAGGGTAAGAACCAACATCGATCAGCTCCCTCTTCACCATGACGGACACAAGATTTGCATTACTGTAGAGGCTGCATCAATCTGCCTGTCGATCTCTGGTTCCAACATGGCCGATCATCTATTAATCTCTGCATGCAGTATGCCAAGGGCATCAAACTTATCTGAAACACTTCATGGCGACAAGCTAGCTTGCAATGAAAAACTAGCATCGGGTATCGCCTTCCCTACGACACGACCACCACGGACCAGGGAAGGGGCGAAGGAATGCAAACACCCCTCCATGATGTGCAAAACTACCACCTGCCTATTTTCAAACGTGTGCTTAGGGGGCAGTCTAACAGAGGGAAAGCGCAATCTGTCCCAATACAAATGAGCTCACAAACGCCCACGATTGGAAGATGATCACTGTGATTGACAGAGAATAGAGTGTAGGCTGTTCTTCCCTCCTGTGAGAGCTTAGCCAATTAGCTCCCATGGACTCGATATCTAGTCTGGTACCTTCCGAGTCGTAGGACGACTCTTGGCAACCTGCCATGAAGGATAACGCTTTGATTATCATCTTCATGGAGGTTTTCTTGGCAAGGATAGTGCAGTGGTTTGCCATTGCCTTCTGCACAATGTGAACCTACAGGCAATTTAGAAAAGCCAATTAACCTACTGTGCATGTTTTTGGACTGTGGGAAGAAACCGGAGTACTCGGAGTAAACCCACATAAACACAGGGAGAACATGCAAGCTTCACACAGAAACGCCCAGGCTGGGAATCGAACCCTACTTCGTGGATTTCAATGGTCGCGTGGGGATCTCGGTCCCAAATAACCACGGAATTGGGACCAAGATCCCCCCACGGCCACCGAATTCCGCGAAGTAGGATCAACCCCCCGACCTATACGTACATGTATATAATATCAATAAATACATATTCAATGCTATAGCTTCTTATAATAACAATTAAACATTCAAAATAATGCATAAGATGTAAATAAAATATAAATACATCCACGTAGAGACGCACACACACAACACACACACATACAGATGCGTACTTCACATAAAAATGTAAGTGGTTTTGGGGTTGTTTTTTGTTTGTTTTGGGGTTTTTTTGTGTAATTAGCCTTGTTTTGCATCATTTTCCTTAACTTTTCCCGTCTGTCTGTCTTCCTTTCGGCTTTTTCCCTTTTACTCGGGAGTCGCCACAGCGAATCATCTGATTCGCAAGTTTGATTTGGCAGAGAGCTTTTTATGTCGGATGCCCTTCCTGACACAAGCCTTTAGCAAGGGACAGAAACACGCTGACGGCTTTGCAGCTACTCTTTACGAAAGTCAGCAATGGTTCTTTTACATGAACCTCTCACCACAGACAGTGAGAGACATGGCCTGCCTTTGATAACCCAGTTAGCTGCACTGGGGAGACAATGACAACCCCGTGGGGACTCGAACCCCCAATCATAGGATTAGCGATCCTGCGCCCTAGCCACGAGACCACCACTGCCCCTTTCCTTAACTTTTCCAGTATTCTTCCTTAATTTTCTTATTTTTTAATTTGATGAATATATTTAGCTTTGCTTTTGAGCCTTACATGTCCACTACGTGTTCATGCTCACACTTCCTCCACCTTTTCCTCACTTCATGTTAAAGTTCTGCCTAAACTGGACATTCATAACTGATTAATGAAGAGAATGTTTTGTTATTCCTTTCCATCTTCCACATCGACACTCTGGGTTTGTCTTTATCACCTTCTATTGTTTTCTTTAGCACTCCTTGGACGCCTCCATGTGGCCAATGCTGTTCAGTGCAGACGTTCTAAAGACACATGGGGTAAACACAGTACTGTAGTGCAGTGCTTCTCAATTACTGTATTTTCTGTGGCGCCCCCTCTGGAAGGATAACCGCCACCACCCCGCTAGCGACTATTAATAATATTATTTGTCTATAAAATTATTTGTACACCTCTGCATAAAATTGTATCTTTATTAACATTAAAAATAAAAAATAAAGAAATATAGTTCAACTTCATTATCATTGTTTTTAATCTGTAACAGAAAACATTTAAAGTGCACCAATATGCCTGGAATGAAAAAAATACATCCTTATTTAACTTATTTAAACTCATTCACCTTATTTATGTCTTAATATCTCCGTCTCTCTCCACCTTTCTCTTCATTCCTGTTAAAAATTCTCCCGTGTTGTTTCTTGAGGTCTGCAATTCATGTTTGCTCGTGCGAAAAATCGCTACACAATAGCGCGACAATGAGAGCGCCACTGCCAACTCGTGGAGTGGAGGTGCAATTACACTTAATTCTCCTGCACAATTCCAGAAACACATGTTCCCCAGGGTCACGCGCCCCACTATTTGAGAAGCAGTGCTGTAATGGCATCATTTAAACCTATAGCCATCTTATGCCTGAAGACATAATGATCACAAACTTACATCTGTAAAAATAAAAAGGAGAATAAAGAAATATGCTCATCCTCAATTTAAACAGTGGGGATATAATATGACTCTGTGGTAGCCTCTGCAATCCTCTACGCTGCCATCTGCTGGGCCCCGGGCAGCACAGAGCGGGACAGAAAGAGACTGAACAAGCTGGTCAGGAGGGCCAGCTCTGTCCTCGGCTGCCCACTGGACTCTGTGGAGGAGGTGAGTGAGAGGAGGATGGTAGCAAAGCTCACATCCATCTTGGTTAACAGCTCTCACCCACTGCACCAGACTGTAGAGAAGCTGAGTAGCTCCTTCAGTGGACGACTGAGACATCCTCAGTGCAGGAAGGAGCACGCAGGTCGTTCATTCCCACCGCTGTCAGACTGTACAACGCCACTTTGTAACTGTCTGTGAAAATACCGGTTATGTGCAATAAAAACCTGCGCACTTTAATCAACCACATCTACCCCACTGACTGTGAACCATATCAACCCATCAACTCTGCCCTCAGATACATATACACTTTAATATAGGCCAGTCTACAAAGTTGCTCCCTTCTTTTCTTTTATTGTTTATTAATTTATACTATTTATGTATCTACTTATTTATTTACTTATATAATATATATGTATGTGTGTATGTTTGTACTTGTATCTATTTTTGCACCCCCTACTGATGGTACCTCAAGAGCCTGTAACAGTGAATTTCTCCATTGTGAGATTAATAAAGCTGTATCTTATCGTATCTATCTTATCTTAAAGGACAAATTACAATAATTCAAATATCTAAACTAAGGGCTGTCTGGTTTCCAGTCATTCCACTCTGAGTGGGGACGAGCACCAGGTTAAGATCACATCATCACATCACACAGCTGCACCAGCAATTTAGAATTGAATGGAAATGCACAGAGCAAATATTTCTCCATCCATTATCTCAATCTCTCAGTCATTCATTTGCCAAACCACGTGTCAAACTCAAGGCCCGAACACCAAATCTGACCTGACAGCTCATTTTTATGCGACCTGAAGGAGCTTTTAAAGAATATGATTATTGGATACGAGGGAAGATTTTACAACTATTCTCACTCACAGTGTAGTCAGTGAACTTAACGTGCATCTTTGTACTGTGGAAGGAAACCAGAGCACCCAGAGGAAACCCACAAAACCACAGGAAGAACATGCAAGCGCTATATAGAGAGGTCCAAGTTAGTCTCTTCCTGCTGTTAGGTGACCATGCTGACCATTGAGCAACCACGCCATCCAATTTAATCAATTTCTAAGAAAAATCTTCTTCTTCTTCTTTTCCTTTCGGCTGCTCCCTTCAGGGGTCGCCACAGCAAATCATCCGTTGCCATCTCACCCTGTCCTCTGCATCTTCTTTTTTGACTCCAATTTCTAAGAAAAATAAATAAAATAATCAAAGATAGACAAAGTTAAAATAGTGACATTGGCAGTGACTGAAAGGTTTAGTGGTTATTGATTGTGCAGTGGGGCTGGTGGTGTAGTGGTTAGGATGCTGCACTCATGATCGGGAGGTTGTGTGTTCAAACCCCAGTTAGACCTGCACTGTACTAAGATCCCTGGGCATGGTCTTAACCACAAGTGTGCCTCTGTTCACCCAGCAGTATACATGGGTAAAAGCAATATATATATATATATATATATACTGGGAAGGTAACCTGTGATGGACTAGTGTCCCATCCAGGACGAGTTGTATTCCTAGTCCATGTTATGGAAACCAGAGAGAAGCACTGGTCCGATGAGCCATTATGGCTTGGGTGTAAAAGGACTTTATCATTGGTTGTGCAAACTAGATATAAGCCGCAGCTGTATTAACACCTTTTGATTTATTTTTCTTTCCCCCGAAATGGAGGCTCTCTTTAAAACCCCCATCCATACATTTTCTTTCTCTCCCTCCCTCTTTGTATCTGTCTCATACTGTCTCTGTTTCTCTTTCCATCTGTCCAGCTGTCTACTGCTGTCTGTCGCTATCTTTCAATGTCTGGCAATCTCTTTCTCTGTCTGTCTGTCTGTCTCGTTCTCCGTCTGTCTGTCTGTCCCTCTCTCTCTCTCTCTCCCTCTCTCTTGCTCGCTCTCTCTGTGCCCTTCAGCTGACCATTCTCTCTTTTCAAGTATTATTTATGAAACTGCTCTTAGAGCAAAGACTCTCTCTTTGTACTTTTTATCCTTCAACAATGAAAAGACTACACAATTAATATTACCAAAGCAATTATCCCTCCATTATCACAGTTGTAATGAAGGTTCTTTCAGACCAAGAGAAGGTCATTGCTTTCATTTCAGAATGGAGTGCATGTTGTTCACATGAGGAACCTGATTATAAATTAAACATCACAACACACAGGGCGGTGCGGTGTCGCACTGGTGAGCACGTCTGCCTCGTTGCAACAAAGTCCGATTCGCAGCTCGGGTGTTTCTGTGAGGAGTTTAAAATGTTCTTCCTCTGTTTGTGTGGGTTTCATCTGGGTACTCTGGTTTTCTTCCACAGTCCAAAAAAAAATGCACAGGAGGTTAATTGGCTGTTCCAAATTGCTGGTGAGTATGAATGGTTGTCTGGGTGTTGGCCCTGCAATGGCCTGGTAAGCTGTCCATGTGATTAATTAGGGGTGGGGGGTGAGCCTGGCACCTGTCTCAGCAAACTCTGGCTGAGGGCAGCGTACACCCTGGACGGCATGCCAGGCCATTGCAAGGTGTGACTCCAAACTCTGTTCTTAATTAATCTAAAAATAAAAACATAAAACAAAAAACACGCCATTTATTCACCCTATTTATTTAAGTATGATTCACAAAGAAAGACTTTTTAGCTAGGAAACAGCAATAGTCATTGATTTGAACGTTTGAAAGATAAACCCTTTTGGGGCTATTTGAGGGTTTTTTTTAAAAAAAAAAACTAATTTAAGATTTTTTATTATTATTATTATTATTATTATTATTATTATTATTATTACTTCTTAATGGTACATTAAGCAGGTTAATGGAAACCTCAATATGAATCGAGATATATACTGTGGATGTTCTTCCCCAAAATATCAGAATCAATAACCCATGATTTTCCATTCATACATAAGAGTGCATTTATAAGCTAAAGTGTTGTGAAAGAGTTCGTACAGGAAATGTAAGTGCATCAGGTGTGAAATCAAGATTTTGTTTATCATGAAAGCGTACTATACACTCACAGACACTCACTGGTTCTCATCAACCTTATACTGTACAGTATATGAAATCATTCCTTAATTTTCTGAACTGCTTAATCCTAATTAGGGTCGTCGAGAGGCTGCTGCCCATCTCAACCGACTCTGGGCGAGGGCAGGGTTCAATCTGGACAGCCCACCAGGCCATTGCAGGACATGAAATTAGTGAATCAGATCTATCTTGTGCCACTAAAATGAAAATAGATGATCAGGATGATTTTTCACAGTGTCTATCTTTGAAATATTTATAAGAGCTTTAAAATGTACACGTGTAGGCTACTGTCTTCGATCAATAGCTGAGCTGAAAAATTCAATTTTACATTCTGAATGTAGACATGATGCGATTACACGAGCACATTGATTCTTTTTATGGGGCACAGGAGCACTAAAATACAAGCAGACTTATTTATTGGAATGCTGGAAAGTAAAAATAATTAGATAAGAAGTGCAGTAGCTACAGGGAATTGAATAAAGGTCTCATTTCAAATCTGCAAATACAGAAAACATAAAGTATTATTATTATACCATAGCGTGGGACACTACTAAAGGAATATGGAAATAAAATATCCTCATAAATAAAGACTAAGGAGAAAACACACACACACACACACACACACACACACACACACACACGGAAAATGGGGGGAAAAAATTCTGCCCCGTGTGAGGATCGAACTCACGACCTTCAGATTATGAGACTGACGCGCTACCTACTGCGCTAACGAGGCGCTGGAGATCAGTGCTGCCACAGAGCGGTTAAAAAGGAAACATCACCCGTTATCCTGCCGTTACGTCACAATACACCGCACGTGTTCGCATCCCTGCGAGGGTCTGGCGAGCTGTCCAGGATGTCGCCCGCCCTCGCCCAGAGTCGGCTAAGATAGGCATCAGCCTCCCCGTGACCCTGATTAGGATTAAGCAGTTCAGAAAATGAATGAATGAATGAATGAATATACAGTACTGTGTGTGTGTGTGTGTGTGTGTGTGTGTGTGATTTATTTCCGTAAAAGCAAACCACGCGCCCCCATTTCCACCAATAATCCATCAGAACCTGCATTGATTGACAGGAAATTCAAATCCTTTCTCATGCATTTTTTAACAATCTACAGCAGAAACAAATGTTCCCTTCCGACAAAAATCAAATTTAACCTGACTCTGAGTCTTTTATATTTTGGTGAGAAGTTTGTATGTTCTTCTCATGCTGGCAAGGGTTTCCTCCTGGGCACTCGGGTTTCATCCTACAGTCTAAATACATGTGCATTAGACTAGCTGGCTGGTCCAAGGTGCCATTGAATGTGGATGGTAAGTGTGAATAATTGTCTGTGTTATCCTGCAATGGCCAGAGTGTCTCCTGCGAGTGTCGGCTGAGATAGTCAGCAGCCTCAACGTGACCCTAATTGTAGGATTAAGCGGTTCAGGAAGTGAGAGTAAAAAGTGTTCTTTGCGAGGGTTGTGGAGAGTAAGTTGCCAGGTTGTCTCACTATTTAACCGGGCTTTCCAGAATTGTATGCCTGGGCTAGTCACGCTCACATTTACACCATGGGGCAATTTGGAACAGCCTGTTATACAAATGTGCACTGAGGACAAGCACCCTGAGGAAATCCAAAACATGGAAACTCCACACAGAAATGCTCATGCTGACCACAAGACTCAAAGCCAGGATCCTCGCATATTGAGCCGCCACCCCCCCATTCCTATCTTCTTCCTACCTACAACTTCTCCATGACCAGCCTGAATCTCCCTCCAGCACCTTGACCTTTAGCTCATGCCATTCAGCTTTTTCTTGGGTAAGAGGATCTGGATGAGTCTGACTCCACCCAATGGGCTTTTTCTTCTGCAGCAATGGATAGTTGGAAAGTGATGTATTACAGCTCCACTGAAACGTGAAATAATGAAACGTTAAACTGCAAAAGAAGAACATAAAACACAACATTTCACAAGAGGTTTTTTTTTTACAGCTTCATGTAGTAATATTCAACTTAATTAAAAAATTCTGTGCAGAAGTTAAAAATAGCACATCAGGCTTTCCACTTGGCTTTTACAGAGCACATCGTAATGAGTCTGCTCTGATAGGCAGTAAAATACATTTTACATATGGATCACAGTGCAACTCTCATTTCACTTTCACCCTAATGCACCATGGGAACATCAAGAGAACAGACTACAAAAATGCACATTTTACCCCCCCCCCCCCCCCCCAAAAAAAAAAAAAAAAAAAAAAAAAAAAAAACATAGAAAGGAAATGTCAGGATTTTTCATACACAGTACTGTGTCTGTCTTTCTTTCGGCTTTTTCCCTTTTACTCGGAAGTCGCCACAGCGAATCATCTGATTCACACGTTTGATTTTGGCAGAGGTTTTTACGTCGGATGCCCTTCCTGTCATAACCCTTTTTTTTAACAAGGGACAGAAACACGCTGACGGCTTTGCAGCTACTCTTTACGAAAGTCAGCAATGGTTCCTTTACATGCCTCACACCATGGACATTGACAGACATGGCCCGCCTTTGATAACCCAGTTAGCTGCACGGGGGGGGGGGGGCAGTGACAACCTTGTGGAGAGTGGGACTTGAGCCCCCAACATTTGGATCAGCAATCCAGCGCCCTATACCACTGGACCACCACTGCATTAAAGTGAAATGTTTAATCTTTAAAAGTGTTTATTACTACCATATTATGATCATGACAAGCAGGCCCTGGATGTGGTTTCCTCTCGCAGTCTGTGATTATATGAAGGGCAGTGGTGGCCCGGTCGTAAGGTTGCCGAACCTAAGGTTGATCTGCTGTCAACAAAACGTGATGCACTGAAGCTGTATGAATTGAAGCGCGAAGTAGCAAGGGATCCCTCTACAGTATATATTATTGTATGTTGCCATGCCTCAAATTCCCATCAAAGCAAGAACATCCAGTTAGCATTGTAGTGCATAATAGACAGAAAATAGATGGATGTACAAGCCATTTTCGTCATTAGGGTTGTGGGGAGGCTGACGCCCATTTTGCCCGACTCTGGGTGAGAGTAGTCATTGCCGAGTAGAAAAATGCACGTAGCCTACTCTTAACGAAAGTCAGCAATGGACAGTGAGAGATTTTGATAACCCAGTTAGCTGCACTGTATGGGGGGGGTGTGTGTGTGTGTGTGTGCTTGTAGTCTTGAACCCCTGATCTTGGGGTCAGGAATCCAGCACCATACCACCAGCCCACCACTGCCCTGAGAAGAGGAGGAGGAGAATCCTTCTTCATCATCTGGCCTTGTAGTTGTAGGAGAAACATCCCCATATCATGATGCTTGAGTCACCAGACTTCACAGTATACTGTGGCTTGAATTCGGTGTTTGGGGCTTGTCTGACAAACTGTCTCTGGACACTACACCCGAAAAGAACAATCTAATTTTCATGAAAACATTTCATGAAATGTTGCGCTAATGCAGATAAATATACAGGGAGTCCTCGGTTTACGATGCTGATCCGTTTTTAAGACGCGATGTAACCCAATTTTCAGTGTACGTCGGAACATAACATAAAATATACTGAAAAGTACTGTACGTACAGTGCTATAATAAAATGTAACAGTTAATGACATAAAAAAGTATTAAAGACAGAGAAAACAATTCCTTACTACAAGAATGAAATATAGTGCGGGAGGGAGAGACGGGCTTATTGTGCTGGAGAAGCTGGGGCAGGTGAGCCTGGAGTAGTAGATGCAGCTGAGGTAGAGGGTGCAGGATCTGTTGCAGGCCTCTCTCTACCTTCTTAAAATACTGCTGCAGGTTAGACTGGACAGAGAGCAACCTCTTCTCATCCAAGATCTCCTTGTAGCATTGCATCAAATCCATGATGCCTCTGGAAACCCTGGTGAACCTTTCCAAGTTGGGATTCTGAGCCTCAAACGTTGCCAAAGCTTGCTGCATCTCGCGCGCCCGAAACTAGTTCGCGCTTGTTTATGTAACCGCGTAAGACGTAATGACGCTTAATATTATTTTTTATATTTTTATGAGGGTGTGTTTGTAACCACGAAACGGTGTAAGTCGGTACCAGTGTAAACCGAGGACTCCCTGGCTCTCTCTCTCTCTCTCTCTCTATATATATATATATATATATATATATATATATATATATATATATTTAGTGATAAATGGAGTTTCAATAGAAAGTCTTTGTCCTGTCCTTTTATTTTTATTATATATATATATATATATATTATATATATGTATGTGTCTGTATGTGTGTGTGTGTGTGTGTGTGTGTGTGTGTGTGTGTGTGTGTATGTGTGTGTGACAAGCTGTTTTTTGAACACGCGTGCTTAAACAGATAGGAGAACGAGCCAAATGATGTCATATTGGGAAGGTAATTTGAATGAAGTGAAGCAGAACTGCCTTAATGTTCTCACTGTCTGATGAGTTCACTCATAAACTGTTGACATGATTGTGGGCATCATATTACAGTGGGAGAGAAATGAGTTCCCAGGTGCAGGATGACTGAGTAGGTGCTGCATGAATAGACCTTCTCATAATTTAAATATTCAGCTTTTCATCATAGGTCATGAGTTCATGAAGCTGAAGTTTCACTGATCATCACTGATTTCGAAGGAGAGACGAACAGATCAAAAGGACACCAGAGGCAAAAGAACTTGTTGAATAAGTTTATTTGCAAACAAAGTAGTAATATCTCGGAATCCGTAAAAATATACATTTTTAAACTCGTGACGGGTATATTTACAGGAATGGATCACCTTTAAAATAAAAGGACTGGTTTAGAGAGAGATAAAGCAACAGCTGTGAAAAGTGGAGACATTTTTAGCAATGTCTGTTTTCCCTCCTCTGTAGTCTGTACAAAGTTCTGTGGTCCCATACGTGCATCTGATAACCCGGAGATTCATAAAAATCAGAAAATTGAATTTGAATACAATGATCTGTAAATTTATTAATAGTCAACCAGACCTGGGAGCAAGTGGGCTGCCAGATTCATGCATGTGGCCACAGAGTTCATTGATCTTTTCCAATAAATATAGGAACGAAGTAAGAGAATGCAGTGAAAAACTCTGTGGTTATTTCCTCAGCGATGTTCGAGGAAACAGAGATCAGTCGAGTGAGGAGATGACAACAAGGATTATGCTTAAGCTCTATGGGTAATTAATCCAGATGATGAGACATGGAGACGATGTTCTTAATCAACGTGGGATCTCATTTCACGTTATACGCATAGAATTCATTACAACTTGGTAGTATTTCTTTTCTACAAAAATAAAGTCAGTTATAAATGTGGAGGCAGGGAGACCGGACTATGACTACCATGCAATTGAACTGGAAACCATTAAAAAAAAGTTTTCTCCTTTTTAACCCCCCTCACTCATCTGCTGAACTACTTAATTCTACTACTCGGGTCAGGGAGTGGCTCCAACAACACTGGACAAAGACTGGGCACACCCTGTACAGCTCTCCATATCATAGCAGGGCAACACACATGCAACCGTTCGCACTCACATCCACACCTACTCTCCATTTGGAACAAGCAATTGGTCCAATGTTCATGTTTTTGGACTGTGGGAGGAAACTCACACAAGCACTGGGAGAACAAGCAAACTCAACACAGAAAAACGCCCGAGTCCGGGTATTGAACCAAGCTCCATCTTGAGGTGAGGTAAGGTGGATGATCTCCCCTAATTTTAGTCATATCCAATTCGCACTCGTCAAGTATTGCCTTCCCTATCACATGACCACCACCAACCAGAGAGGGGTGTAAGCATGCTCACACCCACACCATGACATGCAATGCTACCACCCACCTCTTTACAAACTACTGATCATGCGTATTTGGGGGTGGCCTATCACAGTTAGAGGGAAAGCAAGATCTGCCCCGTCATACTAATGAGCTCACAGACACCCATGATTGACTGGTGATTGCTGTTAGTGACAAGGAAGTGGGTGCATACCAACCCTCCCTCCTGTGAGACCTCGGCCAATCAGCTCCCATGGATTCCCAGACACGGATGGCTGTGGTATCAACCTGGATTAAAATTTTCTGTCTTTGGGTTAATAGTCACACACCTTGTCAATGCCACCGTGCCAACCTATTTAACCCCTCAAGATTTTTGAAATAGTAGAACTTTAGACTGAGATGCAGGCAAAAGAAAGAAAGTTTAACATTTGCCAAGGGGAATTGTTCGGATGAAAGTTAACACAAATGTGTTTAGGTTACTTTATTGAGCGAAGAGGGTCTATTGTCATCAGCATTGGTCTCTTTGTTTGTCTTTCAGCAACTTCCCGTCCACGGTTTTTGATAGATCAAGCTGAAATCTGTATGATGTTTAACTGAGCATGCAGTGATGTTCCTGTTGGATTTTAGTGAGAATCCATACATCAGTGATGTCACAAAAATCTCTGACAAAATGTATTCAAGTTGAATAAAGTTTGCTCGGAATGTTTAGGATTAGAATCTTTGCTGTTGGACCAATTTTGATCCAGATCTAATCAAAATAGTGCATTTGTTAGCAATTTAAAATTTACATGGAATATCCTATATTTTTACTTGAATTTTATGGCTTGGCAGAGGTTTGCACTTTCAGAGTATTCTTGTTTCGCAGATGTTTTTACTCAAAGTGATTCAGAACTCTTAACTGAGTCGTCAAGGTACAAACTCTCGAATGTCTTTTCAATGATAACCATTGCTGACACAGGACAGTGGTGGCCTGGTGGTAAAGGTGTTGGATCACTGATCCTAAGGTTGGGGGCTCAAGCCCCACTCTCAGCGGGTTGTCACTGTCCCCCCAGTGCAGCTAACTGGGTTATTAAAGGCTGTCTATGGTGTGAGGCTGGAAAAGAACCATTGCTGACTCAAGAGTCGGCTGCAAAGCCATCAGTGTGTTTTTGCCCTGCGATGGCCTGGTGAGCCATCCAGGGTGTACTCTGCCCTTGCCTGGAGTTGGCTGGGATGGGTGCCAGCCTCCCAACAACCCTTATTAGAATAAAGTGGTTACAGAAAATGAATGAACATTGCTGACCTCATAGTTCAGTTAGAAAAAATGTTAATGTTAGTTTTGTACACTAGTATGGGTTTGATTACGTTTCTGAAAATACTATTGTTAAAAGTCAAAACAAGCAAAAAATAAACACTGGCCCCAACAGACCCTGGTGATAAAACAGACTTTAACAACCACTCAAACCATTTTGAAATATGCTAGTAGGCCAGAGCGAGTACAAGTGTGTTAAAATGATGCGTCGCCGGGCACCGAGGCTCATAAACTGGCTGAAATGCCACCTGAGACCCAGAGTCCGATGAGAAGAACAGCTGGAGGACACACAGTTTGTGTTTACTTCCTAAGGTCCAAATGCTGGTGCAGAGACAACACACACACACACACACACACACACACACACACACACACACACACACACACACACACATAAATGGTACCATAAATGGATGATGAGCTGGGCATACAGAGAAGGACATTGGGGATGCAGAGTATAACACACTTTGTCATGAAGAATGGTTTGATGTGTGGATATGATGAAGTAGAGTGGGGTTAAAGCCACGCAGCGCCTTGCCTGCGTTCCCTGCTGGCTCAGCTCCATACTTCATCCTCCACCCTGCTGACAGCACATCCATCAGACTTAGTGATGCCCCTGCAACCCGCAACACCGCCCTACAAGCACTCACTTAAATTGGATGTGTGTGTGTGTGTGTGTGTGTGTATTATGGAGAAAGGTTACAGTAAGATACAAACTCAAGTTCAGAAGAGCAATCTGCAGGATTACTACCACAGCTCTACAGGAATGATCTTCAGCACACAGAATCAAAGATGGAGGCGGACTGAAATAATAATGGTTATTAAAGTTAGTTGGGGGATGTTAGGTGTTAGTGTTATAATTTTTAACTACTTATTTATTAGCAATTAATATTCATTATTCATACATACAATTTTTTCAACTTTATAGTCCAGTACTAGATTAGAGCCACTCAGTCCCTTTATTTGAAAGACTTCAATCCAAATAAAACTCAAACACCCAAATTATCAGTAAGCGCTTCATCCTGCTCAGGGTCAGGGGTGGATCTGGAGTTATATAATGGTATATACATTACATATATATATATATATATATATATATATATATATATATATATATATATATATATATATATATGAATGATAGATTTCCCTTCGGCTTTTTCCCTTCATAAGGGGTCACCACCGCAAATGATTCACACGTTTGATTTGGCATAGGTTTTTTATGTCGGATGCCTTCCTGACGCAACCCTTTTAGCAAGGGGCAGAAACATGCTGACGGCTTTGCAGCTACTCTTTACAAAAGTCAACAATGGTTCTTTTACATGAACCGCTCACCATAGACAGTGAGAGACATGGCCCGCCTTTGATAACCCAGTTAGCTGCAGGGGACAGTGACAACCTTGTGGAGAGTGGAACTCGAACCCCCAACCTTAGGATTAGTGATCCAGCACTCGATACCACTAGACCACCACTGCTCTGCTTCAGATAGTTCAGCCATATAATTATTATTTCTTTTACCATGTCTAAATATGTATATGTATATGTATTACCATGTATAATTTTTATGGACAGAATTTCTAGGCGCAGTCGAGGCGATGAGGGGTTCTGGTTCGGTGGCCATCGGATATCATCTCTGCTTTTTGCGGATGATGTTGTCCTTTTGGCTTCATCAAGTCGGGCCCTCCAGCTCTCATTGGAGCGATTCGCAGCTGAGTGCGAAGCAGCCGGGATGAAGATCAGTACCTCCAAGTCCGAGGCCATGGTTCTCAGTCGGACAATGGTGGAATGCACCCTCTGGGTCGGGGATGAGGTCCTGCCCCAAGTGGAGGAGTTTAAGTATCTTGGGGTCTTGTTTACGAGTGAGGGAAGGATGGAGCGAGAGATCGACAGACGGATCGCTGCAGCCTCTGCTGTTAAGCGGTGCCTGTACCGGTCCGTCGTGGTGAAAAAGGAGCTGAGCCGCAAGGCGAAGCTCTCAATTTACCAGTCGATCTACGTTCCAACCCTCACCTATGGTCACGAGCTTTGGGTAATGACCGAAAGAACAAGATCACGGATACAAGCGGCTGAAATGAGCTTTCTTCGCCGGGTGGCGGGGTTCTCCCTTAGAGATAGGGTGAGAAGCTCCGCCATCCGGGGAGAGCTCGGAGTAGAGCCGCTGCTCCTCCGCATTGAGGGGGGCCAGTTGAGGTGGCTCGGGCATCTGGTTAGAATGCCCCCCGGACGCCTCCCTGGTGTGGTGTTTCGGGCATGTCCAACCGGGAAGAGACCCCGGGGTCGACCTAGAACACGCTGGAGGGACTATGTCTCTCGGCTTGTCTGGGACCGCCTCGGTGTCCCCCCGGGAGAGTTGGAGGAAGTGGCTCGGGAGAGGGATGTCTGGACCTCTTTGCTAAGGTTGCTGCCCCCGCAACCCGACCCCGGACTAAGCGGAAGAAGATGTCTAAATTATCCTACTGAATTGTAATACATATTTTATGCTTTTATGCAAAGTAACTTAAGTAACTTTACTTTTTATGATTTGTTTTCATTTTTGATGCAAAGAAAAAAAAAATTATATATATATATATATATATATATATATATATGTGTGTGTGTGTGTGTCAAAAAAGTCCAAAATTTATGTTGCTACAATTTTATCAAAAAAGTAAAACCAAATTATTTTAATTAATGAAATTAAGTTTATGATTTGGAGTTAAAAAAAAAATTTGTGATACTTTTTTTTTTTTTTAAAGCAGCTACCCTCAGTTTGCTGCTCGGGAATAGCAGTGGTCTGGTAGTAGAGTGCTTGATTACTGATCTCAAGGTCAAGCCCCACTATCACTGCTGTCCCCCCAGCGCAGCTAACTTAGTTTTCAAGGTCAAACATGTCTCTCACTGTCTGTGGTGAGAGGCACATAAAAGAATGCTATTTTGGCCAGAATGGGTATAGTCAACAGTGTGGTTATACCCTGCGATGGCCTGGTGAGCTGTTCAGAGTGTACTCTGCCCCTGCCCAGAATTGACTGAAATGGGTGCCAGCCTCCCCGCAACCCTAATCATTGTTCAGAAAATGAATCAATGCATTTTTTTCTCATGTGCATGACTCATGTTCTAGCCTGTTATGCTAGTGACTGGATTCAATGCGAGTATAACCTGGCATTACAAAGAAATTTTTGGACCTTTTGCCAACTCCCAGTAAAATACCAGACGATGTCAGGTGCTTCTTAGAATTGAGCCACCGTTACCCCATTGATGGACCCAACCCTATAAAAATGGTGATCAAACCCTTCTCAATATTGTGTTGACTACTTCGTGAACCACAATGATAATTATAAGTCGCTCTGGATAAAAGCTTCTGCCAATTGCTGTAAATATAAATGTAAATGTAAATGAATAAAAAAGAACTTTAGAGACCAATTTCGTGAAAAATTTGTTTGCAACAAGAACTGTTTGCGTGCTGTTTTGCAACCTTTTATGAATCCCGATGAAACTCAAAAATCACTAAGTTCATCAGCATTTGCCGCTTCGTGAGATACTTGTTACTCGCATAATTTCCACCACTGGAAATAAATAATGCTCGCTGGGACCAAAGCTGCCCTGTTCAGATCAGGTAAAATTATGTGTACACAAAATATTATTAATTACATTTCAACAACCTTAATGGACTTAATCTGTACTGAGGGGGTCTATTTTTTCAGTTGTAATTGGGGACAAAAAAAAAAAAAAAAATATATATATATATATATATATATATATATATATATGTGTGTGTGTGTGTGTGTGTGTGTGTGTGTGTGTGGGTGTATATATCTTCTTTTCCTTTCGGCTTTCCCGAAATTTATATATATATACACACACACACACACACACACACACACAGTGGTACCTCACCTTACGAAAGTCTCACCAAGCGAAAAATTCAGGTTATGAAAAGCATTTTCCAAAAATTTTTGTCTCATGATACGAAACAAGTTCACGTTACAAAAGTGCCATCTTAAAAATTCAAACGCACCATTCAAACACTAAAACGTGCTATTCAAACATTCAAAGAATGCATCATTCAAAACATCCCGCCCCGCTGGCCTCCCATTGGCTAACAACTGAGTTGTTGTTCATGTAACCTTCACTCAAGTGCCATCTTGGACAGGTCCAACTGACGCCATCTTTGACAGGGATCCCATTGCCTAGGAGGAATGATGCATCTACCTCCCATTGCCTATTATAGAGCTGAATCCACCATGATGCTTTTCGTGTGAAGGACAGAGCTACTGTTGTTTTATGCTTTATTTCTTGACTCAGGCTTTTAACCTTCCATAAACATTTGTAAGATTATAACTCTGCTAATGACACACACACACACACACACACACACACACGCGTGTGATTTCCGGTGCAAGTGAGGAGAAGAAACGGGCTCGAGTGATATCACAAAGGAATATGGCCAAACCCATCTACCATCGGTACGATACTGAAGCAGAAGGAGGTATTAAAAGGTATGCTTTTATCATTTTTAAAGGGTTTAGGGGGTAGTATTGGGAGCCTTGGAATGAATCATGCATTTTACATGTAAAATCCGGTTTAACTTACGAAAAATGCAGGTTACTAAAAAAGATCTGGAACGGATTAATTTCATAAGGTGAGGTACCACTGTATTAATGTTTTCCGTTGCTGAAAAAAAATCATTATGGGGGGAGGTGGGTGGTGGCAGAAGCTTACCAATCAAACAATCATAGTGGGATGATTTATATCACCCTGAAGAGGACAAGCTCTGTTTTTTTTTTGAGTCAGGCTACTCTCAAGATTTCTTCCTTATCCTGATTTTTTTTGCCATTGCTGCCTCTGGCTTATTCATTAGAGCTAAATCTCCATCTAGATTTCCATAGAGCTGCTCTGTCTGCACTGTCTTGTTAAAAGCACTACAAATGTAATTGGAAAAAAAAAAAAAAAAGAATTATACTGATTTGAAATGTGCAGATGAACAATCGATATGGCTTCTAATGGGTCTATAAAGCCAGTGAGAGGGAGAAGCTGCTATTTATAAGAGTCTAGGAAACTAGTTTAAAGAACTCCCAGAGTAGACGAATCTTCTATCAGTGCTAAAAAAATGCTTTAATATTCATTTACAGTATTGATGAAGTTTTATCCAATAATGGAAAGGATATGGTGTGTATAACTATTCATATGTACAATATAAAACATTGTGTGTACTGTACACTATTCTAAGTGAAAGAGACCACCTTATTGTCTGTTATCCTGTCCTCATCGTTCAACATGCACAGGACCAGTGTTTACAAAAAAGTTGAATTTTGCATGACTAGGTGCACTGGATAGATAAACAAAACTCCAAGGCACACAAAATAGGCTACTTTTTGTGTTGATTTGCACCTATGTGTTTCTGAGATGAGGATAATAACCCTGGATGAGGATAATAACCAGTCCTGTGGCAGCAAAAGTAGAGAAACTGATCCAGATACAGAGATCCTTTTCACAGCACATTTTAAGGGTCCTAAAGGAGAACCTTGATGTACACCAGTGCTGTAGATAATTTTCTGCAACTGATATCCACAACAGTGTAATATTATACTCAGTTATTTGTGCCTTAAGTGCTAGAATAGTACCATTGGTTATTCTACAAAGGAAACAAAAGTACAAGCGATGGCTACATTTGATAAAACACACATTCTGGGATATTCTGTTCAGGTTTTTAAAGAAAATTTTAAGTAATGCAAAATAAAGCAATGGGAGTAAAATATGGATATGGGGTTGCAGGAAACCTGCAACAGTGGCTAACATTATCCACAAGTGTATAACTGAAAAACAACTTGTATATGTGAGAAGATTAAAGAAAAAATTATTGATATTCTTCATCAGTATTTATCCTGGTAGGGTCATGGTGGATGCAGAACTAATCCTGGGAACTCGAGGAGTGAGGCCCCTGGATGAGACACCTGTCCATTGTGGGACACCATACACATACTATATGTGAAATTGATAGTTTGTTCCACAGTGTTGGATGTTAAACACGTAAATTGTCAGTGCAAACTGAATAATTGTCAAATATTATAGTCAAATATTATCCTTTTTGTTAATGCATGTGCTATCCATGTCTTCATGTGCTAGACTGTATGTGTGGTCACTGGAAATGCTTCAGGTGCCATTTTGAATAGCCAACTGCCTGCACTGAATTCTGGGAATTAGCAGTGAGTCTCTTCTCTTCTGCATCGATTCCATAACAAAAGGCTGAGTGATGATCCTTCCAATCTTTTCTATGAGGCGAGCATCCTCTGTTTTTCTTCTTTCTGTTGTTCCTGTCATCCCTGATATGTCATAAACTCAGTTTGTCCTGGCTTTCTCTGCCCCTTCACTTTCAATAAATAAATAAAGAGTCACTTGGGGCAAATTTTTTCTACGTCATCGCTCGATATACCTCCAAAGTCAAAAAAGGAAGAATAAAATGATAAAAATAACATAAGGTAACTTCAGGCAGGCAAAGCGCGCAAGATGGAGAGACAGAGAAAGCGCAATGGAGAGTGACAGGGAAATGTTCTTGTCTCTGTACAATTCAGCAGCAGGCAAGCACTTAACATTTTTCATGTATGCATTCATTTAGATTTTGGTTTTTATAGTATTAATTTTAATCTCTGTTTTTTTTTTCTTGTATTTTTAATTTTTTTTTTACATGGTAGTTTCATTACTTGATGTATCTGCAGTTGAACGAGTCAGTGTAGTTCCTGTCCAGGGATGTAGCACGATCATTTGAATTCCTCTACACAGTCTGAAAGGCTTTGCTCTGTGGTGGCATCAGGACACCCATGGTGGGCACGGCCAGGCCTACTGGTGGATTCGGCAGCCTGAATTTGGGGGTGGTGGGTGGTTCTGGGGAGGGCTGCAGGAACTCAGTGGGTTGACCATTTTCCTTAAGGGCACAGACAGCCGGGGGTCGGGGTCGTTGGATACGAGGAGCAGTGCTGTGCACCATGGATTGGGTGGAAGATGCACCAGAGCGAGAGCTTCCTGATCTAGAGGATGACAGCGAGTTGGGTTTGACAAGCTTGGCTTTGGGAGCTTCTGCATCCTCCCTATATGAGCAAACAAAAGACAACTGCATCAGATAAGAGTGTATCATGTACTGGAAATTTTCCACATAGGTTATACACTTTACATACAAGACACATCAAATCATTTTCAGCAGCTGACTAGGCAAGTAAAAATTAACCCGTTTGTCTAATTAACTACAGTGTGTGCAGTCTGAACAAAACTGAACTCAAAATATGACAATCTAATTAAATTCCTTCATAAATATGGGAAATAAACATAGCAATAAATGTAATAGATGAATGTAAATAAACATCTCATCTCATCTTCTGATCTGTGAACAGCACACCAGACCATCACAGGACAGGGCCAACACATACCCACACACCTAGGAAAAACCATTCAGCCTAACATAGCATACATACATACAGCATTTCTTTGGATTATGGGAGGAAACCGAAATAATTGGTGGAATCCCATGCAAACACATGGAGAATCTGTAAACTGCTCAACTGTGCACAGTACCCAAACCCAGGACCGTCTTGTTGTGAGGCAACTGTGCTAACCATAGCCCATTTGTCCATTGCTCTTGTACATACAACTAAACCGCACCAGAAAATATTAGCCATGATGTGCATAAGTAAAATCCACTTCAGGGTCAGTTGAGCATTTCAGGCAACAATCCCTAGTCTTCATTAGCAGGTTGCAGAAGACCAATAAACAGCAGCACGGTATCTGCTGTCCATCAGCACATCTCAAAAATGAGTGTTGAACCTTCCTGAACTTGCTTTTCAAGCTCTGAGGATGTGATCTGTGAAATAATGGAAGTATTAAGCATCACTGATTCTCCTGAATCCATTCAGTCACCTTACTGAGAGTGCGTAATGCCACCATGCACAACTCAGTTCATGAAAAGGGCAAATACTTTGTAACGTAGGATTTAAAGAGTAGTGGTATTGGTCATCTTTAAAGCATAATTTGTGCATGAATAATATGTTTAAGCAATACACATGCTAATTTTAGCATAAATAAGAATAAAAAGCTCAATACTGGGAAATATTTATCCTGTAAATTACTAGGCATTTTTTCACCTGGAAGTGATGTGAATCCAGGTTGCCCAGCACAAGTAAACAAGCACATCTCTTCAGGAAGTGAAACTTTAGGTACAAAACAAACAAAAAACAAACAAATATTCCAGAAGCAACTATGGTGAGCAACTTGGAAAAAATGGGTGTAAATTGTTATCTCTTTGAAGCAAAGACAGAGGAATCATGTGGAGACTGAGAGATGTCACATTCTAGTGACTCCGAGGACGAGAATACTGCTGCAGATGCACGTGACGGCGAATCCAAGATTGCTTACATAGCTAGCATTTTAACTCTGCTTTCCTGTCGTCAGTTGGTTTAGGAACAAAAATAATTATTTTCCACGATGTCTTCACTTATTTTTTTGTTCAGCTCAGCATTGGCCAATTCTTCTTTCTTCTATCGTATGCTGTTGTTTCTCAGCCATTCAACCGCGACATCCGTGGCCTCATGTAGTTCATAGAGGCCTCCTGTCAGTTGTGTTTCAGGGCACTCTTGTAGTATGTGCTGCATAGTTTGGATAGCTCCACAATCACAATTTGGTGAGTCAATGTATCCCCATTTTTCCAATTTTTCATTGGCCAATAATGTGTTATGATATATGGGGACATTGAAAGCAGCCCAGCCAATCCAACGTGTTTGCGTCACTTCCAGGATGGAACAGCCAACAAGAAAGGTAACCTGCCTTTGAGCATGCCCAGAGTCGCAGCACTCGCACGTACTTTGACAAAGGGCAAGGACTAATGTTGCCGGAAGGAACCGATGATGTCCTACGTGTTCATTTTTAATAGGAAGTAACGCTAATTCCCTACAAATACCTTTATAATGTCCTCATTAGCTGAGTGGTGGCTAGAAATAGATAATGTAGACAGATAGAGAATACAATCTAACCGAATCTCATTGGGTGTCTCCTCCTCCTCGTACTTCTTCTTCTCTTTCTTGCGGAAGACCAGCCATATGATGAGGATGATGATGAGAACGCCGAAGGACACAACAACCAAAATACCGGCCATCTCACCCACATTTCGCACATCTACACACAGTCCATGCAGACACAAAACAGCCTTTTTTGAAAAAAAAAAAAATATTAATAGATAAATTAAAATCTCCCCAGAGCAAATGATTTCCTGTTCAAATTTTTATATGGTAGCTACATATAAAGAATAGTTCTCTCATTAGCTTGATTGTTTTTTAATCTTGCTACCTAATTATACATTTTTCTCTGTTAAATAGCAACACATTTGCTCCAGATGGAGGTCAGGAATCTCACAGGTGTCCACTCACACTGCATAGTAACCTCGATGATACAGTTCTCCTCTCCCACGTCGTTGCTCGCTGTGCATCTGTATACGCCCGAGGTCTCCTGACTTAGGTTTCTTAATGTCACAATCTCAGGGTTCTTCAGATCTGTAACAAACAGAGGTGTATATGCAAATTAAGTTCGAAACAGCATGAAATGTGCAAAATGCTACTGAATGGGCAGTTAATGTAGACATACAGCAACACTGTCCTGGGTTCAGCCTCTGGGCCCGGGCGCTTCTGTATGGCGTTTACATGCTCTAACTGTGATTGCATGGGCTTCTACACACAGCACCTAAATGCCCCTAGGTGTGAATGTAAATTCGTGTGTGTGTACCTGTAATGGGCGAGCTGTTCAGAGTGTATCCTACCTTTGCCCAGTGACAGATGAGATAGGCTCCAGCATCCTCACAACCCTAGTAGGAGTATGATGTTTGGCAAATGAATGATGGCAAGTGTTGTTGACCCTTAAGTATAACTTCTTGATTCCCAAAAAAATGTCATGCAAACCATATTTATATCCATCCTTATGACAGCTATTGACATTTCCTTCAGTGGTACTATGAGAGAAGAATGTTGGTGGGTGTTTTTTTATGATTACAGTATTTTTTATTTAGTTGGATTTCCTCCCATTTTCTCCCTAATTTAGTCATATAAAATTCCC
The DNA here is from genome assembly GCA_024760905.1 of Plotosus lineatus. Classification (NCBI taxonomy): domain Eukaryota; kingdom Metazoa; phylum Chordata; class Actinopteri; order Siluriformes; family Plotosidae; genus Plotosus; species Plotosus lineatus. Next base: position 24,011,002 of record CM045739.1, read on the forward strand.
ACCCATCAGGTATTGCCTTCCTGATCACATGATCACCACCGACCAGGGCGGGACGAAAGCATGCACACGCCCTCTCCGTGACATGCACCTGCCTTTTTTTCAAACTACGGTGCCATGTTTATTTTGGGGGGGTGTCCAACACATTTGTAAGGAAATCTGCCCACATCAAACAAATGAGCTCACAGACGCCTACAGACAGATTTATTACAGTGGATTACTAACTGCGGAGCTCCCCGGCTGGGAGTCCCGCTTCTAAAAAGTTTTTCTGATAGAAAAATTACAAACTTTAACTGAAAATTTAGCAGTGTGATTGTTGAAGTTTCCAGGATCATGGGTGGAACATTTTTGGTGGACGAATCTACATCAACAGCATGGACAATGGCCATTTAACAGTGAATGGTCAAGATGGCGCTTCGTAGAGGGCGAAGTCGCGGAGTTCCCGGAGTCAAATTATTTCTTTGTTTGTTTTAAATGTTGTTTTTGTTCATTTGATTTTTTTTTTTTTTTTTTGCACTATGCTCGTCTATGACCGTGCGACCCTACTACAGCTATGAGAGCGCAGTCCTTTTGAACATTTAGAACTGAGCACACTCATCTCCTATCCTGACCTAATATGCTACCGCAACTCAATGCTAGCCGCACCCTGGATAACAATAAACCCAAGCACAGACGTGGCGGGCAGGAAGGGGCTGAACGATGACGCCGGCGCTTGGTTAGCAGTGGAAGGTTAGCACTCCTGGTCATACTGCTTGAAAATGTTCAGTCTGTGCGAAACAAGATGGACCACCTTCATGCTCGGATTGCAACGCAGAGGGATCTACAGGACTGCTCCATGCTGTGGTTCTGTGAAACATGGCTCGAGGAGAGTACACCCGACGAGGCGACTACAGAGAGGACCAGAACGCAGCGGATAGCAACAAGAACTGCGGTGGAAGAACGGCGGATTCTCGTTAAATAAACCTGGTGTACTGACTGACTGTAGATTATCTCTAAATCTTGCTCTAAGAATGGAGAACATCTCACTTTGAAGTTGCGGCCATTTTGTTGACCCAGAGAATTGTTCATTTTTTTTCCAACAAAACAATGGGCATAGTGCAATATAAATATAAATATAATTATAATATAATATAATATAGTGCAATTTCATTTATTGCAGTTATCTACTGATTTATTTGTTGTATTATTATTATTATTACTATCATCATCATCTTTTTATGACTTTTGCTGTTATTATTGTGTGGTGTGCTGGGTCTGTGTGAGGTCCGTTTAGATATAGAATTTTGATGTGTTTATTTTCTAGCAGTTTGTGTGTTGTTGATTTGAGCCTTCTTTTCTGTTTGTAACTTGACTCCTTCAACAACCGCACAAGAATTCCTATGTGTGTAAAAAACACAAATGGCTATTAAAAATCCTGAATCCTGGATTAAGGTTCAGGAAAAAACTGAATCTGGTGAGGGATTTATTGATTATAACTGCATTTATAACATACAGTACGATTCAAAAGTCTGGACACACCCACTCATTCTAACTGAAATAGGAGGTGTGTCCAAACTTTTGACTCATACTGTATACAGAGGATTCTTTCCTCTTTAAAATGACACAAAAAAAAAAAAATCAAAGGTAGGACATAAAATTTTATCTCAAGTTAAACACGTGTATTCACAAGGTAATTTCCTTGAGGAAATTCAATTTACTGAAAAAGTTACTTTAGTTATAGGGGTCTCCCCCCCCCCCCCCCCCCCCCCCCACACACACACACACACACACGCACACACATGCACGCACATGCACGCACATGCACGCACATGCACGCAAGTAAAAATTGAAAAGTTAAATGTTATCATCATCTTATTCCGCTTAATTCAGAGTTGGGTCACAGGGCAGCAGCTTAAGCAGTGAGGTCAAGACGCCCCTCTCCACAGCCATTCCTTTCAGCTCTTCCAGGGACGTAGTCCCTCCAGCATATTCTGGGTCGACTCCAGAGTCCCTTCCCCATTGGACAGGCCAGAAACACCACACCATCGTGTCTGGTCTGGGTATTTCTGTGTGGAGTTTACATGTTCTCGCTGTGCTTGTGGGGGTTTTCTCTGTGTACGAAGCTTTCCTCACATAGTCCAAAAAACATGCACGCTAGGCTAATTGGCTGTTCCAAATTGCCCCTAGGTGCGAGTGTGAATGATTGTGTGTGTTGCCCTGTGATGGTCTGGCAAGCTGTTCAGGATGTACTGTTTTTACCCAGTGTTGGCTGAGATAGGCTCCAGTGAGATTAATCAGTTCTGTAGGTGAGGGAGATGAAGTATTCATTTTATAATAATATAATTTATAATAAATTCATAATAATAATAATACAAATAATAATAATAATTCCGGTAATAATAATAACAAACAGTGTTGTGCTGTTATTTGCTCATGTACAAAATTCTACATTAACACGTATTACCCCGATGCAAATTGGAAATATAGTGAAACTTCCAGCTTTACTTGTTTCCTGTGTAAATTATGGGATGTTTCATCAGGCACTGAATTTGCCTCAAACTGCATGTCACTGATTATTAATAGATGCATTAATATCACTGGAATGAGTGTCTCTGAGTGCGTGTGTGTGTGTGTGTGTGTGTGAGAGAGAGAGAGAGAGAGAGAGAGAGAGTGTATGTGTGTGTGTGTGTGTGCGTGTGTTTGTCAGAGAGAGAGAGAGAGAGAGAGAGAGCGAGAGAGAGAGAGAGAGAGAGAGAGAGAGAGAGAGAGAGAGAGAGAGAGAGAGAGAGAGTGTGTGTGTGTGTGGGTGTGTGTGTGTGTGTTAAGCTGACACATTCCTCTGCAGCACCTCTAGTAGATGAACAGTTCATGTTCTCCTCCCTATGATGAAGCATCTGTCCACAACAACACACCATGATGGAGTAGTGGTAACAGGGTGCACACAGAATTTACCCCGTCCTGACACCCGTTCCTCACTATAGGCTACGCTGGCAATTTATTATTAATTATTAGGCAACCTGCGCATACTACTCATTCGCTCCATCATTTCTTCATCCTTCTCTCAGGTGAACAGCCAAAGAAAACTAATTAGGGTGAACAGGTGGTGCTTGGTGCAGATCGTTAATTGCTGGACTCGGGTGATGGCGTGGTCCGGTGGAAATGAGCTTTGCTTAGAGATGTTTTTTGATGTAAACAGGTGTTAAACACACACACACACACACACACACACACACACACACACACACACACACACAGAGCTAGTGGAGGACTATGATGAAAACAGTGTATTATATTTAAGAAATAAAACAATGCTTATGCTTAATTAAATATTAAATTAAATTAAATTAAAATTAATTAAATTAAATATCTATCAGAACTCACAGATATTGTTCTTTAATCCTGTACTTTGTGTAGATACAATATTTTTGTAGTTTCTATTTAAAGAGACTGTGGACAGATTTTTTATTTTTTTTTTTCACTGAATTAATCTAAAGATGTTATAGTGTGTGTATGTGTGTGTGTGTGTGTGTGTGTGTGTGTGTGTGTGTGTGTGTGTGTGCATGATTATACTTCACAGCTGCTAAACAAAATGAAACATAAAGCTGAAATGGGAATTATATGATTGCACATGAAAGCAGAATTTGATTGTCATGGAGATCAATGATGCTTTAATAATAACAGTAACAATAGTTTTCGGGGCAGTGGTGGGCCAGTGGTAAGGTGCTGGATATCTGATCCTAAGGTGGGGGTTTCAAGCAGCACCATCAACGGCTATCACTTCTGTTCCCTCAGAGGAGCTAACTGGGTTATCAAAAGCCAGCCGTGTCTCTCACGGTCTGTGGTGAGCGGCTGACTTCCATCAAGAGTAGCTGCATAGCTGTCGGTGAGTTTCTGCCCTGCGATGGCCTGGTGAGCTGTCTGGGGTGTACTCTGCCCTCGCCAGAGTCAGCTGAGATGTGTACCAGCCTCCCCACGGCCATAATTAGGACTAAGCCATTCAGAAAATGAATGAATGAATGAATAACAATAGTTTGGGCACAATATGTTGAGAATAAGAATAAACAATTTCCCCCTTTTGCTCCAGCCCACAGGAATTGGAATAAAGTGTTCTGGTGATACTGCTTCCCACAAGTTATCATGTGATCAGATGATCAATAAAACTAAATAAAATAAGGTGGGGAAAAAAAACAGAGGAATAAGGGGCCGACTTGTTCGGTGACTTTTAACGTAGATTAAATATGAATAAATTAAGTACCTTTTTTATCTTAGGGTCTGACCTGCTCAAAATTGCTTCACGATTCAGCTCGAGGCTTTTGAGAAGAAACATCTTCTCCCGAGCCAAATTCAGGATTGCAAAGGCAGGTGACAAGAAGGAAATTTTAATGTTTTGACACAAGAAAACCAAGCTTGGTGTTTCGTTCTCTGCTGTCTGAAGGCTTAACGATGTCAACAACAGGATTCGGAATGCACCGGCAGACTTTTCATGACAGGACAGAAATTATTTTCATAACAATAAAATTGTCAATTTTTATAGATTTTAGGTACATAAGTCTCATTAAAATGGATAAATAGAATGTATAGAGCAGTTGCTTAACCTCCTATAACCCTTAACCTTAATGTTGTGAGTTTTTTTCACACCACTTCCACTCCTCATCAACTGATAAATATTAAACTTGATCATAACTTGGTAATCAAGGCTGGAACATCACAGCAACCCAATGGCCTACGAAGGTCAGCAATGGTTCTTTTCGATGCCACTCACCACAGACACAGGCTGGCCTTCGATAGCCCAGTTAGTTGGGTTTAATCCTGACATACAGTCAAACTGAAGCCAAAATATACATCCAGCCATCATCTTTGGATCCAGATTGCAGAGGCAGTAGCAGAGTCCTGCACCCTTATACCACACCGAAACTTTTCATTTATCAGTGAGCACTGTTCATATCTACTTATAGTACCGTAATTCCCAGACTATTGAGCACACCCTAATATAAGCCACACCAACTTAAAAAAAAAAAAAAGTAAATACTGTATATAGGTCACACCTCTTTATAAACCACAGGTATCTGTCTCACTCTTGTGCTTCCTGTTAGAGCACCCCCTGGAGGCCGTTAGCCCATAAACAATCTATAGATCAAGATTAGCTGCGTCATTGTTTACGCCGCAGGGTTCTGAAAAACGTAGCAGTTTATAGTCTGGAAATTACGGTCTGTCTGTCTTCCTTTCAGCTTTTTCCCTTTTACTCGGGAGTCGCCACAGCGAATCATCTGATTCGCACGTTTGATTTGGCAGAGGTTTTTACGTCAGATGCCCTTCTTGTCACAACCCTTTTAGCAAGGGACAGAAACACGCTGACGACTTTGCAGCTACTCTTTACGAAAGTCAGCAATGGTTCTTTTATATGCCTCTCACCATAGACAGTGAGAGACATGGCCCGCCTTTGATAACCCAGTCAGCCGCACTAGGGGGGGGACAGTGACAACCTTGTGGAGAGTGGGACTCGAACCCCCCAACCTTTGGATCAGCGATCCAGCACCCTATACCACTAGACCACCACTGCCCCACAGTCTGGAAATTACAGTACATTTCATATTTAGGATGTTTTCAAAATAGCTAGTTCCTGTTTTCATTTACATTACAGCAGCCACGGTAATAACCTTTCAATATCCTGACCGTATTAGTAAATCGAACTCCTCGGTTCTGAGGAAGTAAATGAAACCTCGGTGTTCAGTGCGGTGTTCACTGTAATATTTATCTGAAGGTGTCGTACTCACCGACGAGAGAGAACTCCGGCAGCTTTCCCACGCTTTTGCCCTTGTCCAGCACTCGCTCCCACTTATAGTAGATGGGGTCAGAGCCTTCAGAAGACTTGCAGCTCAGTCTCACATGGCTGCCCTCGAGCAAGTCCCCTTCCATCCAACATCGTGGCTTAGAAGGCTTTACTGCACAACACAGGAGGAGAGGGGGAGAGAACGGTAAGAGAAGAGTCGCTGTGAGAGAATAGAGAAACAGAGAAATTTGGAAAATGGGGGAAGAAGGTGAGAAAATTGAGAAAATTTATCAGGAGGAGATGCAAAGCATAGAGGGGGTGAAATGAGCATATTTATATGGGTGAATAACAAGATATGACCACGGAGAAGTAGAAATGGTGAGAATAGAAAGAAGAATGTCAGAAATGAAGAAAAGGGAGGTGGTGCTGAGAAAAAAGGAGAAAGTAATGAGAAAGAGAAAAGGTGGAATGTGGGGACAGAATATTAAAGTACTTTGTACAGTAATAGGAAAGTACATGGGGTAAAATTGAGGATACGGTAGTAAGAAAAGGAGAGAAATGAAAGAGAAAAAGGGACAGCTGCGAAAGAAAATACTGAGAAATGTATTTGAATATAAAGAGGGGACTGCGCCGAAAACAGAAATCACAAAAACGAGAAAATTCACTCCTCTGCCAGCTGTTTAATCCTACTGGAACCTGTCTCAGCCGACACAAGGCGAAAGCCGAACAGCCCACCAGACCATCACAGGGCCA